>BSBK01001613.1:0-1200000 GCA_027943335.1 Chamaecyparis obtusa | reverse complement strand
AAAGTCAACTCTTATTTTCCTATTGGAGGATACTTGTGCACATGGATTGCTCCTCTTTTAAGCTCCACCGTTGATTAAATCTTTTTCCTCTTAATCTCCATGGTCCATTCCTTCTCATTTTCTATAAAAGAAGAGCTCTCTTCTTCATTCTAGATCCACAAATTTTTATGCTATTGTTATGCTACAGGTTTTCTAGGTCATCTTGGAGCTTTTGGAGACATTCTTGCATCTAGGGTTTGAAGATTTGGAGCATTGTTGGCATTCATCTTAGATCTTCACCAACACTCTATCTTCTTGTCTTCATTCTTGCATCATCATGGCTTTCTTGCTTCATAGTTAGATTTCATTTTTTGCATAGTAGCTTCATTTTCATGGCATTCTTAGCTTAGATTTCCTTTATGCTTTAGATTAATTCATCTAGTTTAACTAGGAGGCTTTCTAATACTTGCATCTTTCATTTCCATAGTTTAGCTTGCATTTCCATTCTTAAACTAGCTTGCATTGCATTTCATTCTTGATTCTTGAGGATATTGGCATTCTTGCCCTTGTCTTCATTGAATCTCCCATTGCATGGTTTACTAGCAAGGTTATAGGCTAAATAGCTCTAGCTGAGAGCATTCTTAAAAACCCTTGCACTCCATGCCTAGGGAGCTATGGATCGATTTAGTGAGGGCTCATTCTTGAGTTTCCTTGCATGTAATGATCCATAGAAGTGTGACACAATTATAGCACACAACATGTAGACTTGGGTTCATTAAAAACAACATTAACAAGAAGGGAGAGTCCTCAAATCAAGTTGACAACCGAGACACTCCTACCCCACCGAAGACAAAGAAGCCAAATTTATATTATTGTGGGAAACCTGATCATACAACTAATGTTTGCAGGAGAAAAAGAGGTAAACCACCGAGCATTCCTAAATTTTATGTTTATTTTTATAATTGCAATAAGTATGGACATCAAGCATTTGAGTGTAGATCAAGGATTTCTAACAATACAAGGAAGTCAAAATTCAATGGTTATTACAATACTAGTTGAAATAGATAAGGTCATAAGTCTGAAGATTGTAGGTCACAAAGAAATAATATCAAATGGGTACCTAACCCACAGAATACAACAAACAACTGACAAGGCTCAACAATACCATGGGGCTACAAAACAAGAATTTCATGTACAAAATGTGAGAGATATGGACACATTGTAGAAAATTGCATGTTGATGCATGGTAGAAATAAAAGAAGATCATGAAGAACTCCTAGAATGGCATGTTTCCACTATCATAAGGTAGGTCACATAGCCAAAGATTGTAGGTATTGAGGTAAAGCTCCAACAGATGAAAAGACAAATGAAACAACACAAGTGAATGTTGAATAAATAAGAAACCCGATGAATCAAATATGGAGAAGGAAGTCTCTAGATGATGGAGCATCATTTGGAACAATTGATGGAACCTCATCCTCTAGATCGGGTCCACCTATCTTCACTTAATTAGTTAAAGGTATGAATAGGAACTGTGAGTCAATTTTTAATCTTAACTCGGTTCCTAACATCTGTGCAAAGATCCATATAAGAATATTTAGATGCATTTGGACATATATTGTTAAGTTAATATTTCATGTGTGATTGGTGAAAGACAATGCTATTTTGTTTGATTTGGTAAAAGGAAGTATAGTTTGATAATCGGTGAAAAGGCGAGTTGGTGACAACATTAATTTCTAAAAAACTAGTTGTTGGAAACCCTAATTGATAAAAAGGTATAAATAGACCACTTTTTTAGTCATTTTCACCTAACATTTTCAAAGAGCATGTGAGGGCATTATAGATTCGAGTCATCTGAGACCATTTGAGTGATTTTTGAGGTAATTCTAAATATATCTAAGAACCATTTAGCATGTTTGAGTGATTTCTGGTGTGTTCCCTAGTTGTCAAAGCACGATTGGGTTGTTTCACATGAAACCCTACTTCAATCAAGCAGTGATACATCTAAATTAATGGCACCTAAGGTACATAATCCTATTATTGTGGAGAAGGTTGATCCTATCAGCACTAAATACAAGCTTCCTCCCATGAAATCCACCAAACTAGACAAAATGGGAGCACTTTCATCTATTCCAACAAGAGTTATTTTGATTGAAGATAACTATTCTTTTATCCACTACAAAATTGAGGAGATTTATCAAGAGGACATTGATACATCTTTCCAAAGTCAGTACAAAAATGAGAAATTGAAGGATGAACACATCCACTAGGAGGCTAAGGGTTTAATGCATGCCTTGCATATTATGAGAGTTTTCAAGACTAAGTGGATAAGAATCATGTTAAGCTAAGTCCATGATCAGTTTATGTGCCTAGATCAACCTATCAAAATCACTAAGGATATTCTCCACATTGTGGTTGGATACCCAATCTGTGATAGACCAAAGGCAAACAATAAAACTAATAAGAATAAGCTATGTGATTTGACAAATGCCAAATGGTATGGAAGAGGTCCTAAGTTATCTATTGTGGAAGGTCCTTAACTCAAATTTGCATGCAATTTCATATCATACTGAATCTTCCAATCTTGCCAAGTGGAGAGTGTTCATGTGGAGCAGTGAACATAGCATACAAAATTGTCAAGAAGGACATGAAGATTGATTTGTGTGAAATATCGTTGAAAAAATTTCATGACAATGTGAACACAATTCGGGAAGCCAAGACCAACAAATTGAAGTTCAATTCTCTATTGGTATGTATATTCTTCTATTTCCAAAATTTCTTTCCATCTATGGGTAATGTGATCTAGAATGTGGAGAAACCAGTTATCTATTAGATTAATGAGTATATCAAGAGTTTAGGAGATAATTTTGATATTATCATGAATGATTATTTTACCAAATTTCAAAGAAGGATACATAAGAAATTCAAAATTCCACCTCAACTAGTGGAAGAACACCAAGATACTATATGTTTTGAGGTTGATACCAACACTTGCATTGTTAAATCTATTGAGCCAAGGACTATTTGGTTACAACCGATGGGCTATAAGATTGATATTGATGTAGCATAACAACAAATTGAATCCCTACTAGCTAAACCTATGGATAAGAGAGTAAATCAATATGGTACATATGAGGAAGTCAAGGAGAAGATAAAACTAGGTATCTTGATACCTAAGGCTCAAAGGAAAACAAGAAAAATGATTACTGATATATTTGAAAATCTTGGAGTTAGAATTGAAGAAGATGAAGTAGGACCATCTAAAGATAAGGGAAAGAAACCAAAAGTGGAAAGAAATCAGCAAGCCCCGAAGGAAAAATACCACTGACAAGGTCTACAACTAAACTGAGGGAGAAGAGGAAACCTAAGCTTGATAAATTAAAACCAAAAACCTATGTAAGAGAAAATTAAAAAAACTACCAAATTGAGAAGAAATTTGAAATTTCAAGAAGATAGTGAAACTGAATCAAAATATTTGACTCAATTTAAAGTTGTGAAGAACCAGCCCCCAGCACTAAAAATTTTAGATGCATTTATTGAGAATATTAAGAAGTATTGAGGGTTTGGAGGAATAAAATATGCTAATTATGATACACGGATTAATGAAGACAAGGTAAAGATAGAGGATGCAATTGTTTTCACATTGCACAAATTCAAGACAATACCGGTTGAAGTTGCCAACTGACTACCTGACAATCTCTATAAGAAAATTGATGCAAGATGGAAGTATGCATTAACATCTGAGAAATAGATGAGGAAAGATCTCTAGTAATAACTATACCTAATTTTTCTTTACTAATATTAAGGAAGAAATGAAAAAACACTCTGGCATATTACTTGTCAAGGGAAGATCTTTAAGGATCATGGTCCAAGAACTGGAAGAAGTATAAAAGGAAACAGATGAAAAATGGAGAGAAATCTACTTTCCAGACCAGTCAACCGAGACTGAGTTACATCAAGGTAAGTTAGATCCTATTGATTTAAAACAAGACAAAGATGAGGTGAGAATTGAAGACATCATTGATAAAGATCTAGCTGAAGAAATAAGATAATATGAAGATGTCATGGATACCAAGAACAAAGACACAAAATATATCGAAACTGATGATACTGCTATAGAAAAGTTGATGGATGAAAATCTAGTTTTACAACAAGTAAATGACTATTTTGAGATTCATGAAGTTATTTCTCAAGTTTCTACATAAATACCTATAGATAACGAGGATAAGACTACCGAACAAAAGAAAGAGACATAACAAAAAGTGTTGAGCATCATTTTTACATGAGACAACAACTAGGAATTTACGTGAACAAGTTCCCCTCTTGGAAGAATGATGTAGATGAGTCTCAAGGTTCCTTTTGGGTTGGGTCTCAACCGCTTAGATAGCTCAAGTGAAGATAAATGTGAATCTATTCATGAGGAGGCCTTTGTTGGTTCCATCTTCGAGGGACTACAAAACAATCTTAAAAACAAACAATCTTTCTTTCTTTTTTTGTATTTGTTGAATCTTTAAAGTGAAAGAAATGTAAATATGATTTAATCTACTATGACTGATTTTATAAACAAAGGAACAAAGTAACAAGAGCAAGGTGACGATAATTTGAAATAAAATTTCAAATAGCAAACTAAGGGACATAAACCAATGATACGTTGCCTTGTGAATTAAAGCACCAAGAAGATGGAGAAAACCCACAAAATGGAGATCTAAATGAATCACAATCATTATTTTGTAGATGCAATCATCAACGTAAATAAATGCAGATGTAAGATATGTCAAAATTTATCAGATCATGAAGCCACTGCGAATGTGCGCACACATGAGATAAATTTATCTTGAAGCATCGGAGAACAATCTTCCCAATAATTCGTCACAATAAAGAAATGCAACAATGATAAACACCAGACTAATGTAATTGTAGATCAAAATTACCATACAATCAATTGACTCTTTGAAATAAAGGAATGAGAAAACACACATTCATAAATCTTGCAAAGATAGCAGAAAATATCATACCATGATTGAAGCACCCATTGTAAGTATTGTATTGCAATTATAACCTACCTTAATTACATTTTTTTCTTACAATTTATAGAGATTTACTCTTTAGGGAAATAAATTTCACAGGTAGGGTTTTGGCTGCCCATGAAACTTGAAAATAAATCTAAACAAAAGCTTACTAAAAGAAAACTATCCCTAAAATAAATCTAAGCTATCTAGAACAAAATTAATCCTCATGCAGTACAATTTTTGGCAAAGGATGTATTAAAAAACTCAAAATCTTATTATGGAACTTCTCCATTTCTATGCATGTTCTTCTTTTAAAACTTGGAGTTCTTCCCTTTATTCCTCATTGTATCTCTCCTTCATAGATCCAACTGAAAGATACCCCAAAATCATGCAGAAATGACCCCAAAGAAGTGATCAATATGACTAAAAATCTACTGTAGAAGACTACAAGTTATTGGCGGTGACAGCCCAGAAATTTTGGACCCGGACCCTTTCTCTAAAAAAATGAAGTTGAAAAAATCACTAAGTGTTCAAACACCCCATTTGAAAAAATTTAGGACTTTTAGAGGCCGAAAAACTTGAAAGGCCAAAAATATCAAAGCACAAAATTGACTAAGTGTCAAAAAAATTTCTCTTTATGCAAAAATTGGCTAAGTCCAAAACTAGACACTTAGCAACTTGGAAGTATCTTTGGATGCGCCTTACGGAGCCTGTCTACTATCTCTTGTATCTCTTCAAAATATGCCATTTGGATTCTTTTTATTTTCTCTTGTTGCTTCTCTCGGAAGGTAACCAATTCATTGGAAAAGCACCTTATTTCCTCTTCATGAGCCAACATTTTATGCATCTCCTCCTTTTGATAAAATATTTGCGGGAGGTCCTCCTTCATTTTAACTCCATTAAAGATGTACAGATACTGATGCACAATGTCTTTGATTGGATGCATCATTTTCTCATCATCATCATCATAGAGGTCCAAGTCCAAACCTTCAAAAAATTTATGCATTTCTTCAACCTAGAGCCTTCCCTCATCTCTTTTCTTATCAATCTTACCCTGGGACTTTTGGTAGACTTTTAAAGCTTTAGTAATATCTCTGATCCATTCTTCAAAATTCTCCAACTCTAACCCCTCATATATTTTTACCAAAACTTGGAATTTTTGCTTCCTTATTATTACATGATCATCAAGAGCCTTCTGCCATTTAAGAATTCTCTCCTCAAGACCATCCTCCTCACATATTTAATCTACCAATTTGGTAATTTATTTAAGAATACCCCTAAAGGGTCTCAAAATATCCCTAAGAGAAGTTCTAGAAAACTCTTCAAAATTGGCCTTCCAATTAGAGAAGACATGAATGAAAGAATGTGAAACATCAGTTGGCATCTCAGAAGCACCCCTTTTCTCCAAAATAGCCTGTAATGAGGCCTCAGGATTACTAGGATCAATGGGACATGTCATCTTAAGAATGAATCTCTTCATGGCTTCATTTTGTTCCATTAAAGCTTTTATCTTTTCCTCATCTTTGTCCACAAATCCTAATGCATGCTTCAGACCTAAAGTAGTCAATGTTTTTCTACCTTCCCTTGTCGGTTCCCCTAGGTCCACTTCTTCAAAAACATAGTCTTCTAGAGTAATCTCAACTATACTAGTATCCAATGTAGGTATGACTACTTGTGCCTTCCATCCACCCCTTTGATCTTGTGTTACATATAATAATGTCCTTTTATGGGCACTAGATTCCCCTTGATGGAACGCTCATCCTAGTACCACCATGTCTGTATCCTCCTCATTCATGTAGACCCTCACCCTTGGTTGTATTTCTTTGGTGAATCAAGTGGGTTTGGAGAAGGCATTAATAGGCTCATAAGGTGTGACTAAGCTCAAGGTGGCATCTTTGCATTCTGGCTATGGTTCCTCTTACGTTTCCTCCTCCCTGACCTCTTCTCTTATTCCTTCCTCTCCTACTACTTGTTCTTCTCCTGTAGCCTGCTCTTCCCCTCCAGTCTACTCCTCTGACTGAACCTCCTTTTCTACTTCAATCTCTTTTTCCAATCCTTGGACTCCTTGTTGAGTTGTCTCAGTGTGAGAAGATGGAGTAGGCATTGGTGGAGTAGGTTTCTGCACTGGTGGCATGGGAGAAAGAGGAGGAGTAGGGGCTACTAGGGGAGTAGGTGAAGGAATTAGTATATGAGAAGGAGTAGGCATGGGGATATGAATAGGTGGGGTTTTTTTATGGAGGCTGACTAGTTGGAACCTATGGTGGAAGTGAAGTGGTTAGAGGCAGATTGATTGGAACTTGCAATGGAAGTGAAGTGGTCAGAGGTGGATTGGTTGGGACTTGCGGTGGAAGTGAAGTGGTTGGAGACAATGCAATTGAAGCTTGAGGTGGAGGTACTGGAGCTCCTATGTCATTTTCCAAATTAATTCCAATGGAGGATTCTTTCTCTGATTCAGTATACTCTCCTTGACCTATATTTTCTGCTTCCTTTTCTGATTCCTGAGGTTCTTGTTGGACTTCTTCTCCTACATTTCCCATAGGAGATGTAGCTATAAATTGCATTGGAGGAGACAAAGGAAAAATGAAATTGTTGATCTACAGAAGGCCCATGCACTGGGATTTTTTGTTCAACTTCTTTGAATATGTAGAGACCTTCAAAATCTCATATGTTGAATTCATCATCTCCCAGAGAATTCCTTGGATTTACCTTCTCAGTTTGGATCTCTTCCTCTAGATCTATCTGTACATCCTCTTTCTGTAATCTCCTCTTTTTCAAGAAACATGTCGATCATGTCCTTCAGCTGAGTGGTACTTCATCTTCATCATCTTCTCCAACTTCTTCATCCTCTTCTAGGATAGTCTCCATATGAGAAGGTATAGAGGACCATTTCCTCTTGTAAACATGTTCTTTTATAACTCCAGTAGGCCTAGATTCAGTCAATTTCACCTTGGATTCCCTCTTAGGTACATTTACTAGCTCTAGGCCACTTGAGGATGGAGCATCAGGTGGAGCTACGCTTCCAGTCATCCTAGTCTTTGGAGGCTTGGACTAAGGATTTGGCCCATAAGTAGTTGGGCGTTGGTGTCTTTACATAGTTTCTAGCTTTAACAGTGCAACTTTCTTGAATTGTGGCATTATAACCTTTTCCCCTTTCTTCTTCTTCTCTTTTTAAGGTTGTGTTGGTTGTTGTTTCATTGGTACTGGGTCCATTTGGAATGGATGGGAAATCCATTCTTTTTTCACCTTGATGACATGATGAGCTTTGAAGTTAATGTCATCATTCTCATCTCTATCAATCCTCAGTGTTGAGGATAGCCCTGGTGTAAATTTTATCCTAATTGTAGATGGGATCTAGGATATCCTTTGAATTTGCATCTTTTACCTTTTGGGGAACTTGTAGAATTAGAGCACCTTGTGCCAACTCTAGGCTCATCCGATAGTAGTCACAAATTCTGACATCATAATCATCTATACAGGACATCCAATGATCTTCAATATGTGGCTCATGCATGTAATGCCACCCAATTATGTGGCTATAAGTGCCAATTGGATCAAACCCGATCCTTATCAAGTTAAAGTTTTGCAAGGGGCACTCATCCCATTCAAAGGAAAAAGACTTGCACACCCTCATGTCTTACAAGAAATGGGGCCCTATTAAAATAGGGAAGTCCCAACAGTGTTTCTTCCTATGCCTCATGTGTTTGTAGGTGTCTAAAAGTTGCCTCACCATCTCTAATAAAATAATCCAGTCTGAAGGATATCTTGGCAATTTCTTGGGAGTGAGGGTACTCTCTGCCACCCTAATGTAAGTGAAGGTATTAAACTAGATATAAAATTCCCCCAAGGCCTTCACTTTTTCTGCAGCCTCTTCTAACAACCTTTTAGCATAGTCTCCTTCTATGGAGTGGATGATCACAAACACAAAGGCATCATTCACTACCTAGAACTCTGAGCTATCTTCTATGAGGTGGTCCTTTTTTACCAATTTGGGATACATGGTAAACAACCAAGCATTGGGTTGATCCATATCATCAACCTTTACCAGCCTTGGATATACTGCTCTTATAGCCAATAGATGTACAATGTAGGAAGTCATGTAAAAATGCAGGTCATTCTTAACCGAGATCAATTTCTAGTCTAGGTTGTCACTAAGGATTGTAGCCCAGTCAAACCTTGACTTCCTCCCTTTTATCCTTTCACTTAGAAGGATCATCCATGGCTCTAGTTGAATAGATTTATGTAGTCCATAAATCTGACTGATCATGGTGATTGTTGTCTAGATATCCTCTTTCATATGCCCCCTCCTCATATCTATCTTGTCAAGTTTGTTCTTTGACAGAGGTTTTATTAGGTAATCATTATTCTCAATTTCATGAGACAATTGGATATCTTTATTGTAGAATTTCATGCCTTTGTCTATTGTGAATCCATAGAACCTGTCTATCCCCTTTGAAAGGTGGAAGACGTCTTCAATGTTGTCTGGCCTAAGGTCCAGCACCACCTCTTCCATGGTGTTCTTAACCAAGATTTCATCTAGCACATAGTGATTTTCTAATGTAATTATTAGGTTTGACAAGAGAATGGACATTGGATGTGCTACTACATTCACCAGTGAGTAGTAGACTAATGAAGTGCACTCTTCAGATCTCCCTGCTGGATGGACACACTTAACCAGGTAGTCATTCCAACTGACATTCTGAATGTTAGTGTTGGTGATTTCAGCATGTAGATTTCCCACCTTAGAGGGCACGTGATATCCTTTGAATTGGTATTTCATCATGGGATAGTTTACCTTTTTTGACATTCTACAAGAAGAGACGTGAATCACTACCAATACCAGAGATAAGAAAAACTATTGATGAAGATAAGAAAAGCATGAAGAAACTAAAATCCCCAAAGATGCAAGCTTGAAAGCCTCAGAAGGAAATTTTGGTGATTCAATATTTTGGACTCCAAAATAATGGGCTACCTCTGAAATACTGAAACAATAACAAAAATAGGCATGATACATAGTTCTGAAGTTTCAGACTTTCGAGGTGCAAAAAACTCTTGAATCATCGGAGTCTAAAACGCCAAAAAGATGGAGTCCAAAATCATGCGGGGTCTATCATCAGCTTTCAAAATTTCAGAGTGTGAAAAATGTCGGATGTCAAAATGCTGAAAGACTAAAGGATTGTGGACTTGGAAAAATTTGGGGGAAGTTTGATTTTTTCGGCACTTTAGAGTGCGAAGCTGCAAAAAAACTAGGGATGACAAGGTTAAAGGAGAAAAAAAAATGTATGAGCTCAAAAATGAGCCTGAATCAAGCTCGGCCATGAGCCTGATGCTAAGGGGTCCAAGGGGACAACCTTACGACCTAGAAGTGATGCTAAGAAATATACAAAACTTAAAACCCTAGCTGAAACCCTAAAAAGCTAAAAAAAATTCTAAAAACTTGCAAAAAATGAAAAGATAAGACCGGGATGAAGGCCTTCCATGAAAAAGTGCTGAAGATTTGAAAGAAGTCGACAAACTAAGCAATATGACCATTGTAAGCTCTACGCGCGCTAAAAAATCTTCAAAAAAATAAAGACGAATAAAAAACACAAGTAAGAAAATAAGCCCCATGCATGCCTAATATAGGCCTTCGGAGGATGACATCAGCCACCCCCCAACTATTGGTCTTTCAAAATTTCAGATGTTTCAGACCTCTGAAACACCAAAACACCGAAAGGCCAATCTTTGGTTAGGGAAATCAGACTTTTAGTGTTTTGGAGCAACAAAAGTCCGACAACTCAGAAAGGCCAAACAAAGGGTTAAAGCTCCGAGGACACAAGAAAATTTGGCTTTTCGGACCTTTCACACTTTAGGGACTTTGAAAGTGTGAAAGGTAAAAAAATAACTAAGACCTAAAAGGACAATCCATGACAAGGGATAAACAGACTGACAGGACCTGAAAACAAGCAAAAAGAAGGGGGGGGGCCTTGGCTAGGTGGCCCAAAAGGGGAGTGTGGTTGTGGAACCACAACAAATAGCCCTGACAAAAAGAAAGGGAATGACCCAGGCATTTCCCAGTCACCCCACTATCAAAGAGATCCTATCTTGCAATGAGATGGACACAAGGTCTCAGTGGTAGTAATTCTCCTATCAATATATCAAGATCAAAAAATATTTGCTTTCACAACTTGTGTGTGAATGTATGTGTTCATATTTCCCATATTCCTCATCAAAGGTTCCTTGGGTTCTTAACCAGTCATAATCAAATCTTTTCCCACTAGATCAGATTGGCCAAAATTCACCCTTCCCCTCCTTCGAACGATCTTATTTTGAAGTTTAAAACTTTTTTGGAGGGCTCTTTTAGAATCAATAGTTATTACATGAAAAATGATTTTCTTGAGTCATTGTGTTCTAGATATTCTGGTTCTTCATTTAATTTGGCTTCAGTGCTTTTAGTGAACTAAGGCAGCACTTAGGCTGTGCCACCTCTTCATTTGCATTTCTGATTTTTCTTTTGGAAACCTGGGCAACGATTAGACTGTGCTACCCAAGCATTTGAACTTTTCTTTTCTTGTTGACTTTGTCTTTATGCATTCCTCCTTTTTGCTTTTGGATCTTTTCTTTTAGTCCATATTTTAGGTGGAAATGGGTTTTGACTTTTAACTTCCTCTATGACCATGGGCGTTAGTTGATTCTAACTGAAATCCTATCCAAAAGACCTCTAACTTAGAACCTTTTAAGATGTGTGTTGGTGCCAAGGATGATTAGATCCAAAAATCCGCTTGATGATGTTGAAAAGAAAAACACTCCACTTTCAATCTTTATATTTGGCTCTTTGCAAGAAAAAATCTAATCAAAAGTGTTCAATAAAGAAATACCTTCATCCTTTTGCCCAAACTACCTGGTGTGGAGCACTTATTTAAAGAAAACTACCCCCTAACATACACGAACTGATTGACCCAAAAGAAAAAAACCCAAGACAAAAACACTAAAATACAAAATGTACAAAGAAGGACCATAGCCCCTCAAGATCCAAAGTAATGTTTGAGATATTGGTCATTGATAGGCAATGGGACCAGTTCCCCTTTGAGAGAACTAACCCTGAAAGTGTTCTCTCCCAAGATTTCTGCTATTTGGAAAGGGCCTATCCATAATCATTGAAATTTAGTGTGTCTGTCTGACTTCTCTTTCTCTTTGTCCCACATCAAGACCAAGTCATAAATCCTAAAATCCTTTATTGTTTCTCTCTTGTCAAACCAACACTTGATGATAGATTGATGTTTAGCTAGATTTTCTAAGGCCATGGTTCTCTTTTCTTCTAGGTATAAAAGGTTCATGAGGAAAACCTGAACCCTATCCTTGCCTTCGACGTATTGGTCCATAAATCTCAAGATTGGTATTTTCAAGTTCATAGGAAAAATGGGTTGCAGGCCATAGACCAATTGGTAAGGGGAAATCCCCAAAGCATTTTTAGTCCTTACTCAGTCAGTCCACAGGGCGTATTTCAATTGTGTGTGCCAATCCTGAGGATTGTCATCCAAGATGCATTTGATTATAGTTGTCAAGTTTTTGTTCATTGATTCTACAACCTCATTCCCTTGTGGATAATAATTGGATGAGAATTTGAGGATTACCTGATTCTTGAATGCCCATTGGATTAGAGAAATAGATGAGAAAGAGGGTGCATTGTCACATACCATAAAGAAAGGCATACCAAACTGAGTGATAATATATTCCTCAAAGAATTTGGTTACTACTTCCGTGGTACAATTTCTCAAAACTTGGGCCTCTGTCCACTATGTGCAGTAGTCTGTTGCTATCAAGATGTACCTATGTCCTATTGATGAAGGAGGTTTAATCATTCCTACAAAATCTATTTCCCAATGGGAAAATGAATGTACCTCATAGACTAGTTGCAGGGGAATTGCAGGATGTCTCTCACGGATAGCACTAGTTTGGCAAGCATGGCATAAACATACATGCTCATCTATATCCTTGAAAAACGTAGGCCAATAATAACTAGACCTTAAAATCTGATGTGTAGTAGCCTCAACTGAGCCATGGCCAGTGCCATACTTGTCATGAAACTCTATGAGAACTTGTTTACCTTCTGTCATATCCAAACACCATAGGTAAAGGCCATTGTAATTTCATTTGTAAAGTTTTCCATTTTATAGCATGTAAGAACCACTTTTATTCTTTAAGGCTCTTCTTTGGGAGCCATTTAATGCTTTAGGGCATTAGTTCTGGAGAAAGTAATAAACTATATCTTGGTACTAGACATCAGTTACAATCCCTTCATCGATATACACTTGGAATACTAAACCTTGCTCTATTTCAGCTATCATTTTGGTGAGGCCTTGGCCTCTTACTAGCTTCATCAACTCAATCTGGATATAAAATTCTTGCAGTATGGCCATCCATTTTCCCCTTCATTCTCCTAACTCATTTTTCATCACTAAGGACTTGATGGCAAGATCGAGAACAATAGCAACAACCTTTCTCCTGAGGATGTAGTGTCTCAACTTCTTGATGGATTTAACCAATGCAAAAGATTGCTTGTCAAGGTTGGGGTACTTGAGTTCAAAATTTTCCAAAGGGAAGCTCATGAAGGCTATTGGTCTTTCATCTTCCCCTTCTTTCTTTTGATTAAGGATTCCCACACACGAGTGCTCTAATGCAAAAGAGTAGACTTTGAATGGTAAATTGTAATCTGGACTAACCAAAACTAGAGCGGTAGTGATGGAAGTCTTGATCTGTTTGAATACTTCTTTAGCTGGGGCATTCCATTCTATCTTCACATCCTTTTTTAGCATGTCATTCAGGAGATGCACTATCTCAGTGAACCCACTAATAAACTTCCTAATGGAGTTGATCTTTCCAAAGAAAGATTTTAGTTATTTATAACTATTAGGGGGAACCAGTTTAAGGATGGCCTCTACCCTTTCAGGGTCTATTGAAATACCTATCTCTAAGATGATATATCCCAATAGGTTGCCTTGGATTACCCGAAAAATACATTTTTAGGATTTAGTGAAATTCCATAACTCCTACATCTTTTCAACACTTTGCACAAATCTTTAATATGATCTGCATAGTTTCTGGAGAATAGCGTAAGCTCATCCATATATATGATAATGCACTTATTAACGAGGCCCCTAAATTCTTCATCCATGGCTCACTGGAAATTTTCTTGAGCATTGATCAAATCGAAGAGCATGTGGTGGTAAGAAAATGTCCCCCACTTCGTAGTGAATGTTGTCTTCAATTGGTCTTCCTCTTTTACCATGACCTGATTGTATCTAGAATAACCATCAAGGAAAGACATAATTTGAGAACCATTTACAATTTGCAATACTTCGTCACGAGAGGGAAATGAGTAATTATCCTTTTGGGAAGATCTGTTGAGGTTTCAAAAATCTACACAGAGTCAGACCTCTCCACTCTTCTTTTCACAGGAACGAGGTTTTCCACCTAGGTTGAATGTTGGATGGGAAAAATGATCTTAGCATCAAGAAACTTCTGCACTTCCTTTTGAATTATTGGCTCGATCATAGGGTTGATGGGCCTCTGCCTTTGACAGAAAGGTTTTGCATATGGGTTAAGTGGTATATTGTGTATAATGATAGTGGGGTTGTAGGTTTTTAGATCTCCGTAGCTCCAAGCTATAGCATTTACTAGCACATTTCGTGCATGGATGAGAAACAATATCCAAAGTTTCTAGATTTTAAGAAGAGGTATGAGTGGAGGCCAAAAAGGGATATTTGTGAAGGTTTTATAGATGTAGTACTGAATCATCATCTCTGCACTGGTACTCAATCTAAAAACCCTCTCTAGCAAATCTCCACATCTAGAAAATCTCCACAAAAATCCCTTTTGGCCTCCCCTGCATATACGTCTTCTTAGTATCTAAAAACTCTCCATCATTGATTCCCGTTATTTTTCACCATCTCTGTGGACTGAGACCTTAAATTATTGAGCTTCTCTTTGTTTCAATAATAGTTTAACATTCTCTACTTAACATGGCCAACCACATGAAGGTGGAACCTCATCTGGACCCTCCTAGGAGCCTCTTATGACCCTTTACGACATTTTAAGACCTCTAAGATGTGTATATTTAGGGGTCATAAAGGGTCATAAGGGGTCCTAGGACACAACATATGAGAAACATAAATGTAGGCATCATGGTCACAAGTTTTTGGAGACAACATTATTGAGTGGTATACCCAGACGATGCAAAGCAACCACTACTCCTCTGGAACCGGAGGAGTAGTAGTTGCTTTGCATCGTCTGGGTATACAACTCAATTATGTTGTCTCTAAAAAATTGTGACCATGATTCCTACATTTATGTTTCTTAGTTGTTGTGATATCTACATTTATGTTTCTTAGTTGTTGTGATATCTACATTTATGTTTCTCGGATGTCATGTTCATGTGCATGTTTTTTATGTGTTTGGGAAGATATATTTCTAGCCTGGGCCTAGATCCTATGGAAATTAGCTTCATAACAATGAAGTAGATGACAGATGAGCAATTAGCTTCCCAAGAAAAATCTCATAAATGAACTATGCATACCCAAATTCCTATGATCTTTGTGTGTACCCAAAGGAGTTAGGGTACACACAAAGGGTATGCGCAGAGAGCACAGGAATTAGGGTACACACGGTTCATTTATGAGATTTTTCTTGGAAGCTAATTGCTTAGCTCTCATCTACTTAATTTATTATCAGGCTAATTATCAAAGGATCCAAGCCCAAGCTAGAAATATGTCTTCCCATTCTATTTAAGCCATATTCCTTGTTCTTTTCAAACTTCCTTGGTACGGTAGGCGTGCTCTCTACAATACTCTTCTTCAATCTGTGTTCGACGATAAGCATCTTCTTCTTCTTCCTAATTTCAGCCAGAGCTTCCTTTTCATTAGGATTCAACTCCACTTCCCCCATCTCATCATCCTCATCACCCTCAGCTGCCATCCTAAACCCTTCTTCCCTCTCTAGTTCTTCAAGCCTCTGCAAGATATCTAGATCAATAAAGTTTGCAACATTGTGTCCATCCATGATCTCAGGAATATCATCTTCTTTCCATTCTTCATTTTCCAAAATATACCCCTTCTTAAAGCTTGTAGAGTAGTCTCTAGTGGTTGCAAATCAATCTTATTACAAACTACAATAAGAGGCTTATTGGAAAACAGAGGTTTTATTCTATGAAACAGAGCTTCCTGTTGCACAATACTATAACCACAGGACCACGAAACCTCAAGGAATATCAAAACAACTGCCTTCAAATGAGCCAAGGTAATAATATTGATCATCTCTATGGTGTTCCTGTCTTCCAAGGGGTGGTCCAAAATACCAAGGGTATCAATAGGATAAATAGCTTCAGACTGTCAGAGAGGCCTAATGGCTTTACCTTGTAGCCCACAACATAAAGCACAGTGCTCAAAGCAAAGTACATGTCCATATTGTAGAAATGGAAAAGAAAAAACAAGAAAACAAAGAAAAATAAATAAAAAATAAAATATTGCAATTAAATAATCACCAACAACGATACACATAATACCTCTATATGCAGCCCATATTTAACATTTCAAATGCAAGAATGAAAGAAAACATGGAACTAAGCCCACAATTCATAGGCCCACAGAGGGACATTTATCATAGTCATAGAAATATGATTATTTTTAAATGGAATACACCGAGTACCATAAAAAATATTGACCATTTACAATCATGAACAGTGAACAATCAAATAGCTCATTTTTTTATCAGCGTGTGTAGTCTCTATGTATATGAAAAATGAATGAAATATTAAGCTGAAATAAAATAGTGAACAAAAATTCAAATTCAAGGCCTAATTTATCAAGAGCAACAAACATTAGGATGAAAGAAAAATCATTAAGACTATAGAAAAATCATTAGGACTATAGAAAAATCATTAAGACTAGAAAATAAAGTTCTAGAAAAATCATTACGACTATAGAAAAATCATTTAGACTAGAAAATCAAGTTCTAGAAATGGACGGTTCTGATGCTTTGCCATTACAATAATTGAGCATTCATCATTTGGTACTTCTTTGTGTATTCCATTTAATTTTTTCAGCTATCATGTTTATGTGCATGTTCTTTATGTGTTTGGCTTCTCTCCCTTGCAAGGGATACGTTGATAGGTAATTAATTTGAAAGCATAATGATTTGATAGTCTTTTTTTAGGATAAGCATAATCATCCCGCCAACCTTAATTAGAAACATTTGTGATATATGTCAAGTACTTATAATCAGTATGCCCAACAAACAGAGACTTAGTAGTAAAAGCATGTCCTTTGGTTTACTAGTTTACTTATAATCAGTATGTCCTTTGGTTTACTAGTTTAATCTGGTTTAAGAATGGTTTGTTTCATGTTTGAATGTACCATTGAATGAAGCTTGGCTATATTAAGTACAATCTTAAGACTCATGACTCTTCAAATTCTCTTGTTTCCTTCAAACCTCCAAACATGTGTACTGTGAGATTTCTTGCAACAAATGGACTTGTGATGATTTTCACAATGGTACATGTGTTGGAGGAAAGCTCATAGTACTACTTAGGCAAATCTCAATGTTCATCACATGTGCATATAAGAGTTGATCATAGAAGGTATATGATAAGGTGAAAAACATGCATATTTGACCAAGCAATACTGGGAGCTAGACCCAATAGAAAATAGATTTGTGGTGATTTTCACAATAGTACATGTGTTGTTGCGTAAGCTCCCAGTAGTGCTCAAGAAAATCTACATGTTCATCACCTGTGCATATGAAGTGGCTCTAATGGAAAATACAATCACTAAATTCTTCATACTCCTTATTTTGTTCTGGGTTGATATTGTCAGACATGGTCTTTCTTGAATGGAATGACTCGTTACTTGTACATTGACTAGAATGTTGGTGGAAGAAGGATGATTTATTTTCAACCTGTAGATACAGACACTGAACAACCATTTTTTCAACTCTAATATTCTCAACACAAAGGGACAGTTATCATAGCCATAGAAACATGATTATTTTAAAATGGAATACACCAAGGAGTACCATCAAAAATATTGACCATTTACAATCATGAATAGTTAACCTAAATCAAATAGCTCATTTTTTTATCAACTTGTGTAGTCTCTATGTATATGAAAAATGAATGAAATATCAAGCTAAAATAAAATAGTGAACAAAAATTCAAATACAAGGCCTAATTTATCAAGAGTGACAAACATTAGGATGAAAGAAAAATCATTAAGACTAGAAAATCAAGTTCTAGAAAAATCATTATGACTATAGAAAAATCATTTAGACTAGAAAATCAAGTTCTAGAAATGGACGGTTCTGATGCTTTTCCATTACAACAATGGAGCATTCATCATTTGGTACTTCTTGGCATATTCCATTTAAGTTTTTCAGTTGTCATGTTTATGTGCATGTTCTTTATGTGTTTGGCTTCTCTCCCTCGCAAGGGATATGTCGATAAGTAATTGATTTGAAAGCATAATGATTTGACAGTCTTTTTTCAAGATAGGTGTAATCATCCCATGACGCAAGGTAGGGAGCAAGAGGGGCCAAAGAATGGTGCACCCTAATAATCCAAGCTTGCAACACACATGCAGAAGCAACAAACAACAACAGTGAGAGAGAGAATGCTAGATCTTTCAAATATTATCACCAAATAGAACCATACATGATGGGCTGTAAGGCCTTCCCGGTTACGGCTAGATATTACAATGAATTACAGAAGTCCTCAAAGATGCGAGGATCTATCACAAATATCCAATCTAATGTCTACTATCTTTTATGCAAAAATTGACTCCTAAACTACAACCAAACAACTACATTTATACAAGAAGCTACCGAACTAAGTCAGCCTTCAGATCCACAATTAATGGAAGTAACAGTCAAATCTAGGACCACACACTTCCTAATGATGGATTTCAACATTAATTCTATGATCCAATATAAATGCACAAGTCGGCCACAACAGGAAACAAAATTGAACCCGTCGGTAAGCAAGATAACCGAGTAATAGATAGGCAATGTCAAGCGCCAGTGAAATAATCAACCGCCTAGGAGAGAACCGACCACACTGGTAACCAAAGCAAACCGACCAACTACCGACCAACTCGGTCAAAGAAAAAACCAAGCAACATAGACAAAACTCCAAATTCTTTTTGGTGACATAGGATTTCCAAGGACCTGAGATGCTCCTGCATCAGACACTTGGGGTTATTTAGAAATGATTCTCCAAATCATTTGATAGGTCTAGTCTGAGCTGCATCCAACTCAGACTGCAAAATCCAAGAACTGTCTTCCATTGGTCTATTCTTCCACTTCACTAGATATTCCATGTACTATTTTCCTCTTGTACTCTTGCCAACTCTTTCCTTCAAAATTTGTTCAACTTCATCATACTGCTTCTTAGGATATTCTGTCGGTATTGTCACTTCTTCATCAGGTTCATGATATTCATACAAATCAGGAATGTTGAAAATCAGTGATATGTCCATGTCATCAGGCAACTCAATCTCATATGCATTTCCACTGTCAAATTTCTTCAGAATCTTGCAAGGTCCAAACTTTTTCATCTTCAGCTTTCCATATGTTCCAACAGGAAATCGGCCTTTCTTCAAATGAACCATCACTTCATCACCAACATTGAATGTTTTATGTCTTCTTGATCTATCAACTCTATCTTTGTATTTCTGATTACTGTCTTCTAGCTTGAGCTTCACATCTTCATGCAATGTCTTCATATACTCAGCAAACTTTACTCCTTCAGCACTTTTCTTATTCTCATCGGCAATGTCTCTCAAATCAGATATTCCTCTCGGTTGTGTACCATTTACAATCTCAAATGGTGTCTTTCCAGTACTCCTATTCATTGAATTATTATATACAAAATCTTCTTGTGCTAACACAGAATCCCAATTACTCGATGTGTCTCCAACTAAACATCTCAAAAGATTTTCCAAACTTCTATTCACAACCTCAGTCTATCCATCAGTTTGTGGGTGAAATGTAGAACTATATTTCAACTCAGTACCAAATTTCTTCCAAAGTGTTTTCCAAAAATAACCAAAAAATTTATTGTCTCGGTCAGAGATAATACTCCTCATTAATCCATGCAATCTGACAATTTCCTTAAAGAAAAGATCTGCTACATGTATTGCATCTGATGTCTTTCTACAAGGTATAAAATGTGCCATCTTAGAAAATCTATCCACAACAACAAATATTGAATCATTACCTCTTACTGTCTTCAGTAACCCAAGAACAAAGTCCATACTAATATCAATCCAAGGTTTCTCAGGGATAGAAATCGGTGTATATGATCTAGTATTCTGACTTATTCCTTTTGCAACTTGACAAATTCCACAACTTTTCACAAATTTATGAACATCTTTATACAACTACAGCCAATAGTACTTCTCCTTAAGAAAATTTCATGTTTTATCAATACCAAAATGTCCAGCCAAACCACTACTATGTTTCTCCTTTATCAAATTAGATCTCATTACTCCTCTCAGTATACACAATTGAATACCTTTAAACAACATACCTTCCTAAAAATAGTCATCACATTTAGTGTTTTGTTGATCTTGAATAGGTACTCTACACTTTCTCCATGGCTCAAAAAAATTAGGGTCATTTTCATACAAACCTCTCATCTCATCAAAACCAAGAACTTCAATTTTCATCTCAGTCATCAAAGATCTTCTTCTACTCAATGCATCAGCAACTCGGTTAGTGACTTCACTCTTATGTTTTATCACAAATGTATAACTCTAAAAATACTCAACCAATTTCATATGTCTCTGATTCAACTTATTCTGACTACCCAAATATTGTAAAGCCTTATGATCAGTATACAACACAAATTCACTCGGTATCAAATAATATCTCCATTTCTTCAGTGCTTGAACAATAGCATAGAATTCTTGATCATACATAGAATATTTCCTTCTAGCATCATTCAAATTTTCACTAAAGAAAGCAACAGGTTTACCTTCTTGACTCAACACAGCTCCAATTGCACTTCCACTTGCATCACATTCTACTTGAAATACTTACTAAAGTCAAGTAATGCCAAAATAGGTAATTCAGCAACCTTCTGCTTTGGGGTCTCAAAACTTCTATCAACTCCATGTGTCCACTTGAATTTTCTTTTGTCTCCTCTCATAGTCTTAGTCATAGCATTACAAATTGAACTGAAATTCCTTATGAACTTTCGGTAAAAACTTGCCAAACCATGAAATGATCTTACCTCACTAGCATTCATAGGTGTAGGCCAATTTAAAATAGCTTCAACCTTTTCAGGATCCATCTTCAAACCATCAACTGAAATAACAAATCTCAAATACACAATCTCTTCTTTCATGAATGAACACTTTTTCAGATTTATCAGCAACTTTTCCTCTTTCAATCTCTGCAAAACTTGTCTAACATGCAAAAAATGTTCTTCTCTAGTCTTATTGAATATCATAATATCATCAAGATATACAATCACAAACTTACCCAAGAATTTCTTCAAAACTTCATTCATCAACCTCATAAAAGTACTCGATGCATTAGTTAAACCAAAAGGCATAACCAACCACTCATACAAACCTTCTTTTGTCTTGAAAGAAGTCTTCCATTCATCATCATCTCTGATTCTGATCTGATGATACCCACTATTCAAATCAATCTTTGTGAAATACTTTTCTCCAGTCAAACTGTCTATTATGTCATCCATTCTCAGTATAGGAAACCTATACTTCACTGTTATCTTATTCATTGCTCTAGAATCAATGCACATTCTCAATTCTCCATTCTTCTTCGGTGCCAATACCATAGGTATTGCACAAGGACTCAAACTTTCTTTGATCAAACTTTTCTCCAGCAACTCTTGAATCTATCAATTTAATTCTTGATTCTCAGTAGGTGTCAACCAATGAGGTGTCTTATTCGGTAAACTAGCTCCAGGGATTAGATCCATACAATGATCAATGCTTCTTTTCAGTGGAAAACCATTAGGTACATTGTCACAAATGATATCACTATACTCGGTGAGTAACTTATCAATCTCTTCAGGGACATTATCCTTTGTTTTCTTACTCAGCTTATTAGGAATCACAGCAAAACATACATCATTCCTCTTCAAAGAGTTAACAAACTTCCTTCCTTCCATCAAACAAACTTTCATAGATGTGCAAACATTACTAATAGGTTCTTCCATTAATGGTAACAAGATTTTTTTCTTTCCATCAGCCAAAATAATATACTTATGCAATCTTCCATCATATATAGCATGTATATCATATTGCCAAGGTCTACCCAAAAAAATATGACAACAATCCATAGGCATGATATCACACAACACCTTATCATAATACTTTCCAATCTTCAAATTCACATAACATTGTTCACTTACTAGGAGTGTATGCTCATCTTTGATCCATGAAATCTGATAGGGCTTCAGATGTACCAGCCTTTCCAACTACAATTTTGTGACCATCTCTTCAGATGCCAGGTTCTCCGAGCTACCATTGTCAATGATTACCTTCCAAACTTTGTCAGAAACTCTACATCTAGTCTTGAACAAACTTTTCCTTACTGGATCTTCCTTCTTTCTTTCATTTCACAATGCTCTCCTTACCATCAAGTTATTTTCTTTCTCAGGTTCATTCAGTGACTCTTCTTGCACCAAAGCATTTCTACTGCTACGAGCCTTCTTACTAGCCTGTGTAAATTCAAAAGATCTATGACCCTCTTCTCCACAATTATAAAAATTTCCTTGGAAACTTCCTCTGCCATAACCACCTCGGTAGTTACTACCTCTACCTCTAGAACTTTCACCTTTCCACTTGGTCTTGCCTTTGTCCAGGTTTTATCTTTTCTAGTTCAAATCTACCATTTTCACCATTAGATCTACCTCTTCCTCTAGGGAATCTACCACCTCAACCTCTCTATCTTTGCTCATGTCTCTTGTTCAATTTCTCCTCGGCCTTCAAGGCAAATTGATAAGCCTCTTCAATGTTCTCCAACTTGACCATACTAATTGTCCTCTTGGATGGAAACTCTCAAACCATTTAAGTATCTACCAATTATTTCCACATCATCTTCATCATGTCCAGATCTGATATCTAATCTATAGAATTCCTCAGTATACTCTTTTACTGAGCTATCTTTCTATCTTGAACTTTGCATTCACTGAACTAGGTTAATCTGATAATCACAGGGTAAGAACTTTCCTTTCAATTTATTGATCATTTTACTCCATACCTTGATTTTGTCTTTTCCTTTCCTTTTTCTATCCAGCTGCAGATGTTCCCACCACAAGGATGCATGACTTTTCAACTTTGTGCTTGCAATCTTCACCTTCTTATCCTCAGGGATATTTTCATATTCAAAATAATTTTCCATCTCAGTGATCCAGTCCACCAATTCATGAGAATCTATTTTTCCACCATACTCAGGATGATTGAAATGTGGTGTTGACTTGAGACTTGTCAAAGCCTTCAAAAATATTTCTTCACCTTGATCCATAATAGGAGCAGGTTCTGCATTCACCTGTTCTTCTTCAATTTCATCATCACTAACATCTTCAAGATGTTTGCCTCTTCTTTGGGTTGTTTCTATTGCTTCTAATCTAGCAGCAATCTGTCTTAGCATATCTGCCAATCCTGGATCTGCATCTCGCCTCCCACGAACCATCTTGACAACCCTCTGCAATTGTAGGTCAAATCGCAATCTACTACCCCACAACAATTCAACTAGGGCTTCAAGAGGAACCTACAAACTTAGATCCGCAGACCTAGATCAAGATCTCACCTCACTCTAATACCACCTAACGCAAGGTAGGGAGTAAGAGGGGCCAAAGAATGGCTCACCCTAATGATCCAATCCTACAACACACATGTGGAAGCAACAAACAACAACAATGAGAGAGAGAATGCTAGATCTTTCAAATATTATCACCAAATAGAACCATACATGTTGGGCTGTAAGGCCTTCCTAGTTATGGCTAGATATTACAATGAATTACAGAATTCCTCAAACATGTGAGGATCTGTCACAAATCTCTAATCTAATGTCTACTATCTTCTATGCAAAAACTGACTCCTAAACTACAACCAAACAACTACATTTATACAAGAAGCTATCAAACTCAGTCGGCCTTCAGATCCATAATTAACGGAAGTAACGGTCAAATCTGGGACCACACGCTTCCCAATGATGGATTCTAACATTAATTTCATGATCCAATATAAATGCACAATTCAGCCACAACAAGAAACAAAACTAAACCCATCGGTAAGCAAGATAACCGAGCAGCAGATAGGCAATTCCGAGTGCCAGTGAAATAACTGACCGCCCAGGAGAGAACTGACCACACTCGGTAACTAAAGGAAACTGACCAACTACCGACCAACTCGGTCAAAGTAGAAACTGAGCAACACAAACAAAACTCTAAATTCTTTTTAGTGACATAGGATTGCCAAGGACCCGAGATGCTCCTGCATCATCCTGCCAACCTTAATTAGCAATATTTTTTATATATGTCAAGTACTTATAATCAATATGCCCAACAAATAGAGACTTAGTAGTAAAATCATAAGGTTGCACATCCACATCCTCCCTAGTAAGTATATGGCCTTTCAAATTTGTAAAGAACACAAACTTTGCAAATCAAATTGATATTTCATTAAACCCTATGTTCTTGATCAAGTTCTTAAAGATTAAAACATAAAATAAAAAGAAGATGCAATAAAGATGACATGTGCCTTGTAGTGAGGACATTCAAGAGAGGCTTGATGAGTATTTAGATTGCTCAAAGATTGATTTTGAATCAGCAATTGGTGAAGAACATGAAGTGGTGTGTGGTGAATCTGAAGATGAGGAAAATCTAAATTTAGTGGTGTGTGGTGAATCTAAAGATGGAAGGAAAGAAAAGTCTCAAGTTTTGAATTTGACAGAAGAGGCTCCTTTCCTCATTCTCACAATTCTATAGATTTGTCACATAGATTAATCAGTAAAGAAGAGGCATCTAGCATTGGCATTCAAGATATAAAGGTTGGGCCTGACCATTGCACAAAAAATGTGCTTGTATCCATTTAAAATTTGTCACCAGGGTATGACCATAATTTGATGTTCATAACAGTGACATAACTCCACTACCTCAAGATATGGCAGCCTTTGGTCAAGAAGAGAACAATGATTTACATCCTATATTTGAGGGTACACATGGTGCAAGCATGGGACATGATGGGAATGATACAACTCATCATAATTAATAAAAGAACTCTTGCCAACATTAGGGTACCCACTTATCAAAATAGTCCTAGTATTTGGGTCAATAGATGGCAACCTTTCCATATGCTGCCTCACTTGTTTGAGGTAAGCCAAACTCGGTCCAATTCTCTTAACAATGGTACACATCCGTCCAAGTGCAAAAACCTTCAAAGATTTGCAGCGGTAAAGAGAATCCCCATATTTTATCAGCCTAACATATTCTTTGGCCACTTTGGCAATGAGAACCTCAAAATAGAGAAAAGAAACTTAGTAAAACCAGTCTATGCCATTGTTTGTGAGGGTATAGTCATGATAAGTGCCTTTCAAACCTCTCCAAACATATAAGATTGTCTTTAAATACTTTATTGATCTCTTCTAAACATTAACCAAATCAAACCTACATTTCAATCCACAGACAATAACCCAAAAATGAAGGGTTTTGTATCCTTTACTGAATCTCAGTCACTGGTAACACATGGACAGTCAAACCACTAGTCTCCAAAGCATTCAATAAGTGAATGAATGTTTGAAAACTTTCCTCTCAACTTCCCCAACCACTCCTAATAGGTTAGAGGGATTAGTTGAGTGTTTAAACACTAAAACTTCTCATGCAACTCCCAAAATTTCACATACAAAATAAAATTAAATCCATTTATAAACTAAATCCAGTATGCCAAAGGACTAGTCCCAACAATTCTTAAACATACTTTATCTGATATGATGAATTGTTAATAAAGGTCTAATTTAAAATGGTCTAATTTGCATTTAATCTACCAATTACTAATTGATTAAGCATATTATTACTATGCTTAATGTTCCATTTAAATGCATTTAATGCACAAAAAAAAAATTTACAAAATTGAACCAATGGCATGTTTACAACAAAGGTGTAATAGAACTCCCAACAATTCTTAAACATACTTTATCTGATATGATGAATTCTTAAACAATTAAGATTGGAGTAGACATAGTTATCACACACTTTTTTGTGTGGTACAAGGAAGATTTGGCTAGGTCAAATCTTCCTTCCTACTAGCAGTCTACAAAATTAGACCTTTATTAACAATTCATCATATCAGATGAAGTATGTTTAAGAATTGTTGGGACTAGTCCTTTGGCGTGTATTAAACAAAATAAATTTTTTAGCATATTATTATCATTCTATTTCTTTGTTGTAAACATGCCATTGGTTTAGTTTTAATCTGTTGGTGTCGTGCCCTAGCCTATGCTTTATCTCCATTATTTGATGTTATTGGTGCTTGTGCTCAAAGACGATTCACTATTTTGAAATGTTGACTGTGGTTATCAAATGGAAAAAATAGAAATTGTCAATCACATAGCATTTCACTATTATTTGAGTGGATTGTGCAGGAACAGTTAACATTAAACAAGGAGCAAACTCCTCAACACATCTTGGAAACCATTGAATTCAATAATAAATGAAACCTAAAACCAACATTATTCTTTCCATTCACTTCTACCAAGAATAAATCATTTAATCCATTCAACATTACATATATTCATTAGACAATTACATTTTCTAACTTTGTACAAGAACAGTCACGACCAAAATGATCAAAAGTACTTTCACCCTTGCACAATCTATTCCAAACTTCAAGTAAAATGAGAAATATGCTATATCAAATCATTCATATTCATAGTAACCATTCAAACGATCATTTTTTTAATGAACCCTCTAACTGTACCCCTACAGTAGAGAAAGGAAACCTCAAAATAGAGAAAGGAAACTTAGTAAAACCAGTCTATGTCGTTGTTTGTGAAGGTACAGTCATGATAAGTGCCTCTCAAACCTCTCCAAACATGTAATATTGTCTTTAAATACTTTATTGATCCCTTCTAAACATTAACCAAATCAAACCTACATTTGAATCCACACACAATAACACAAAATGAAGGGCTTTGTATCCTTTAATGAATCTTAGTCACTGGTATGCATGGACAGTAAAACTAGTAGTCTCCAAAGCATTCAATAAGTGAAAATGAATATTTGAAAACTTTCCTCTCAACTTCCCCAACCACTCCTAATTGGTTAGAGGGATTAGTTGAGTGTTTAGACACTAAAACTTCTCATGCAACTCCCAAAATTTCACATACAAAATAAAATTAAATCCATTTATGAATTAAATCCAGTATGCCAAAGGACTAGTCCCAACAATTCTTAAACATACTTTATCTGATATGATGAATTGTTAATAAAGGTCTAATATACAATGGTCATGCCAGTCATATCAACAAACATGAATCCAAACATTTCAAAACAATGAATCAATATCCTTGAGCACAAGCATTTTATTTGATCATGAATGCTCATTGAAATGACTGCATTTTGGCACGACCATTGTATATTAGACTTTTATTAACAATTCATCATATCAGATAAAGTATGTTTAAGAATTGTTGGGACTAGTCCTTTGGCATACTAGATTTAATTTTACTTTGTATGTGAAATTTTGGGAGTTGCATGAGAAGCTTTAGTGTCTAAACACTCAACTAATCCCTCTAACCGATTAGGAGTGATTGGGGAAGTTGAGAGGATAAAGCACGGGCGAGTGCACGACACCAGTAGAATGTAGTCATTTCAGTGAGCATTCATGATCAAATAAAAAGCAATGCATTTGAAATTTGCGATCGAATATGATGCTAGAGACTCGAAAGACATTTCCCACAAGATGAAAAAATCACATACCTTCTCTCGCGCTCAGCTTTCATGAAGGAAGATTTAATAGCCAAATCTTCCTTGTACCACACGAAGAACACGTCATTGGTTTAATTTAGCATGTTATTATCATATCAAATAAAGTATGTTTAAGAATTTTTGGTAAGGATAGGAATAGTGGAGATTCTAGAAATATTAGAGGAAACAAAGCATAATACAACAGACTCGATTGTGAACACATTTACTCCACAAGCTTAAGTTAAAAAAGGAATAGATATATTAGTAATATAAGTGAGTGTGGAAGAGAGGGATGAAAGACTAGAGAATGGGGAGGATTCATCCGCTTTAGCCAGGAAGATCAAGAAGACGGAGCAGGAGGACCATAATTTTAAGGGTGACATTGTGGTAGAAGAAGTATTTAAAGATATTTACATGTCCTCTATCCATGAAATTGAGACTATAGGTGATGAAGACCATGTTGAGGATGAGGGGGGTCTTAATCAGGGAGGGGCATAATATGAATTTGTCTTGAGAGATGGGGAAGGAATTTTGGAAAATAGAAAAATCAAGAAAAATAAATCTAAGTCCAAAAAGATAAAATACAGGAGGAAAGAGGACGAGAGGGAGAATAGAAAAGACCAGAGAAAGTTAAGATCTGGGAGAGACTTGTTCTCCCTTGGAAAGAAATGAAGCTCATAACATGGAATTTTAGGGGTTGCAATACCCCTAACTAGAGACATTTAATCAAAAAGTATTTTGAGACAAAACTTGATGTAGTATGTTTAATAGAAACTAAACTAGAACAAGAAGCAATAGAAAAAATTTTAGAAGTTTGGAACAACATTTCAGAATCTGTAATGACCCTTGTTAGTTTCTAACATTGGATCTCTCATTTCTAATTATCGTAGTTGTAATTCATATAGATATATTTAGTATTTCAACTTAATTAAATGAAATGATAATTTAAATAGAATTTATATTTCCTCCCAAGGTTTAATTGGCATTGTCAAAGGTGTATACAATCTAGTATTCTAACTACATCCTTTTGCAGCTTGACAAACTCTACAACTTTGAACAAACTTTTGTACATCCTTATGAATTTGAGGCCAAAAGTAATTCATTTACTAATGCCACTATTTTGTCAATACCAAAGTGTCCATTTAGTCCTCCATAATGATTTTTTGTAATCATATTATCCATCATAGTACTTCTAGGTGTACACAACTGAATTCTTCTAAATAACATACCATCATGAATGAAATAATCCAACCATCTTCTTTCATCTACTATAGTAGCTTCTCTGGAGGCTTTCCAAGGTTCTAAAAAATTAGGGTCATCCTTATATTGTAATGCCCAAAATTTCAGGCCAAAACACAACCAACAAAAAAAATTTTAAAAGGTTATAAGTTCCACGTTCACGATGCGGGACAAAAGTGCTAATGACAAAGTCCCAAAGCGACAAGAGGTCAAACCTCAACAAAGTTGTTTTTCCATAGGTGGCTAGTTGAAACTCAATAGAAGAAGAATTCGTTAATCATCTTAACGATCAATTTTGTCGATCGTCAATCTATTAATCTTATAGATTATCCAAGAGTAGGAGAAGATTTATTTAATAACATTATTATATATATATAGATTAACCATTTTCCATAAGTCCAATTTTAATTATTAGATTGTCAGTTTATGAAAATATTGAATATAAAATTTAATAATCATTTACACCAATATCCGTTACAAAAAGAATATATACCAATTCAATTAATAATTACAACGTAACAATTGATTAATGAACTTATTAACTAATCAATGAATTTAAAGAAAAACTTTAATCAATGATATATATTTAAAGATTATAATTAAATAATATATATGAAATTAATTAATAATTATAATATATTAATTAATTAATATAATTATTAATTAGTTAATATACTATAATATATCAATTAATATTATATACAAGCTATAACATTAGCACATGGTACCATAAATAATAACAACATAAACAAGAGCTCTGATGGAGCTTTAGTCCCTGCCATTTGTTAAAAAAATTAAATTCTAAAATTGTTTGTGCTTACAAAGTATTCATCTACAAAAATGTGTCAAATCTAGAATTGGAATGTAGATCCAATACTTAGATTTTTGTTTCAAAGAACATCTCACTGATCTTGCTTAGCACAAATCACATAACAAGAAATGAAGTTTGTGTTCAATCCTTTCTATACTTTATAATTATCTTGTTCAATTGATTTGTTATGGAAATACTTTTTAACAACATTTTGCTTCCTTCTCAACTCTACATAATAAATATAAACCCAAATTAAAAGAACATAAAAAGACCAAATAAAATGCGTCATCCTTTTATTACCAATCTTAGGTCCACCCTGCAACAGCTTTTGACTACCATCATTTGAAGTTTCAGGCCTGAATGGCACACCAGCTCTCGCCAAAATAGAACCCAAATCAGACTTCAATACTTGGGCCACCATCTCTGTTCAAAGGACCCCTAGCACAAAATCTTTAAACAATGGTGGTAAACAGAGTAGTACAAAGGGGAAAAGAAACTAATATTACATGATGAACCAAGTCTACCATTTCATAAAATGCCCAAACAAAGATTGACCTGATTTAAGATTCTACCTAGCAGTAGATGAGTGATTACATACCAGCATCTTCAGGCTGCATGGTAGAATTATCAATGGATTTTGTATCCTTTCCTTCTTAGCTTCTTCAAGTTTTTTCTTACACCAATCTTCAAGGGCTATGATTCAGTTCCTATGGCTGAATAATGCAGACATTTTCTATGAATAAGACGATTGAGTTCTGTACTAAAAATGATAAATAGAACTTGAGTAACATGTTTTTCATAATATTAAAACAAAATGAATTGCTTTTTTCCAACTTTTTCTCTCTTGATCTTTTTTCATTCAACCCTAAGTTGCAAAATTTGTCAATGTTCTGCTTCTAAAAACCTGAAAAGTTGCAAATTCGAAACAAGTTAGTCCCATATATTATGTTTTATGTATAGAAATCAAGTTTAGATAACATAGTTAGCTGCTATGGAGAAAAAAGTGAGGATGTGTAAAAGTTTTGTGCTTTTATGACATTCACTTTTAATATTGAGTTTAACAAAGCAATGTTATGATAAATTATTAGAGGCAGATTGTGCAATTTTCGTTGGAAGAAATTGTCTTATTTTTTGGCATCTTGTTCGAGGGCTTGATGTGTGAGTTGCCTGTGCCTGTTACCTGGCAACTTGAAGAGAGGGCAGATGTCTCAAGTATTTTGTCATCGCTGGCCTGGTGGTATTATCATTAGCATGGTTGGCCTCTATTTCTCCTTACTCCTTGCAAATTTCGTAGGAGTCTTTCCTGGTTCTCGCATATTGATTTCATAGCTGAGCTACAGATTTCATAGGAGTCTCCTCTGCATTTGTAATCCCACAAATTTTGAGGTGCACAACGGCCTTGCATTTCCAGATTTTTTTGGGTTAGAAGGTATGAGTCCATTTTTATTCTTGTTTATTTCCCTACGATTCTGGGAGTTGATTTGGCTTGGCTGCAATGAATTTAGGGTTCCTTCTGAATATGGGTCTTGTAACTGAGTGAAAGAAGAGGAAAAGAGTATGATAGACATTTCATTGATAAAATGAAACATACAAAATACAATTAGTTTCACAAGCAGTGGTCTGGTGTAGCTCCCTTGACAATAGCTGTGGGTCAAGAGTAAATGAGCTATACTCTGTATTTATAAAGCATGTGAGGTCATAACATGTTTAACCCAGATGGTTGCCGGGGCTATGAAGCTTCAATGGGGGAAAATAGGACACTATTTTTTAGAAGGCTATGCTCTAATTGTCACAGAGTGCGATGACCACAATGATGACCCTAGTAAAGAAAAACCCAATTTGAGTTATGATACATTTGGACTACAATCTTATCTTAAACAACTATTCACTTGTATTGTAGGCAAAGAATGAATCAGAACAGTGATTACCCTTTTCTAGCACAACTGAGCTATAACAATGTTCAACATATTGCTTTTACTTATTAATTTCAGCTTGTTATGATCAGACAATGTTTCAAAATATTTTCACTTGGTTAAGGTGACAAAATGATATAGAAAACTAAGGCAGTGCAATGACCAATATCCCAGACAAAAGTAGGATTGGATATATAGTTGGGATATTACATATAAGAATCCACAGCAGGCAAAGCAATTGCACTAATAATTGCTAGTTCAATCCTAATTTGGGATATAGTTTAGCTAAAAATTAAATTGAACTATAGTCAAACATTAAATCTAGTTAGTTCATAGTTTAGCTCTATGAACCATTGTAAAAGTGAACAAGACAAATTACCATATAATAGAACTATATTCAAACATTAAATCTGGTTAGGTCGTAGTTTAGCTCTATGAACCATTGTAAAAGTGAGGCAGACAAATTACCATCTAATAGAAAAGTTGAGAGGCTAAGTTATAACCAATGTTAATGTAACTATGGTGTAGCAGTAAGTTAAGTTGATCATCGTGTATCATAATTAACGATCAATCCTTACTAACTTACAACTTGGTTTAATCCTAGTTTGAACTATGGTATGCCAGCTTTGACACAATTAGATGTGTTGGATTATGTTCCTATTTCTGATAGTCAATATTGTTTGTCATTCCAAACCCGAGAGAATTCCAGTGAATAAATTTCTTTTACAGTCATATGGTAGCTAGTCAATCTTTCCTTTTTAAACCGAATTGTTTTAAATAAATATTTCTTTTACAAGCATGTCTATTTAAGGCTTTAAGTTAAGTATTTGACAAAAATTCCTATAATTTTTCGTAACTATAACAACTATTTCCATCTGTCTATTTGCATTTGTAGACAGACACATTTGGTTATATATGTCCATATATGTATATTGTGTTTTAAGGTTGTGAATTGTTATGTGTGTACAATTGTTCTATAAAATTTTCATGTTACGGGATTCTGATTTGAAGGTCATCGTTTCTGTATCGTTCAGGTTCTGTTAATTGTATTGGTCTGGGTGTAACTTTTAGATTCGTCTATTGTCTTGAATACCTGATTGTCACTATAAAAATATAAAAAGAATACGATACCCCCTGGTTATGATTGTCATAATAAAACAAAAAAATAACATTAAAAAGATGGGACAATACAAAATTTGGAACACACAAAACTTAATCCATTCCTGCTAGTCCACTACATCTGGTCTTAGTGAACTAATTGCTGGTTTGGATTTTCTTGATGAGTTACTTGTATATTGAGTTGTTTGCACAGTTTTAGAGTTTGGATTTCTTGATGAGTTACTTGTATATTGATTTGTTTGCACAGTTTTAGAGTTTGTTGCAATCGCTGATTAATTTCCTACTTTGAAGTTTGAACAGATGTTATAAACCTTATGTGATCCCAAGTCATGACTTGTTTATTATCATGAATTATCAAATTTGGTTATTTAATGTATAGTATTGGCATTATCAATTAAGATTAATTTGTGTATTTTCTTTATAAATTTAATATTTTAACATTTTAATGTCTTTTCTAATAGTTTGTATTGATGTATCTAATCTATACCACACTTGCCCCTCCTAAAAACAAGGGATCCGCGTAATACCCCTATTGTTAACTCACTTTGCACTGTATGGATATTTTTATTTGGACCTCTATTCAGAGAAGCATGGATGTTAAGCTGAGCTCTCCTCAAGGTTAGAAGGTACAGAATTTATGTTTATTTACTTTGTTTTATATTAGTTTTCAATTTATTCTCTGCAACCAATTAGCTTATGTCTGTAATTGAGCTTGGAATTTTAATTTTAGGTTAAGTTCTGACTGGTTTTGTATCTGTTTTGAAGGTTTTATTTTTACATATAATAAGAAGCCAATCTAACAATTGCATTGCGTACCACTGTAGGTCACTATTAGCCCTGATTACAATATGCCTATTTTAAACCACAGGCAGGGACTCCAGCTGCGCCTACACAGCTCTTGTTTTTTTATGATTTTCGAGTACAAAATATGCAAATCATGAAGAATAGATCGTAAAAATTTTGCAAAAATCTGTTATATTTTCTATTTTTTGAAATTTGATGAACCGTACATTTTGTAAGGAACTTAACCGGGTCATCTTTTTTTACGGTATCTCTTATGTAAAAGACAATCAATTGCATAGATGTCGGTTGTCTTCCGCTCTTTTTCTGCTTTGGCATCTACTGCTTTCGGTCATCATTGCATGGTAACAGAATCATTTTCAGCAATACTGGAATATTATAGAAAAGCAATTGTTCTTCGATCAACAGATAAACTGTTACAACTGCAATTACAAATGTTTATATGGTACTTGTTCCCTTCACAAGGCCAAGTTAAATTCAAGAAGATTTTTTTTGTTTTTCCTTGTCTTGTGAAGAGATGGATTTGTATAAAATGGTGAGGGTTTTATGGGACTCAGTATCTCTTGTTTGTTGGGTTGTCATTATCTGCTACTTGTTTTTGGTTTGTGTGCTTGTAGCCAGGTACATGCATTTTACCATCCAATACTTCCAGAACAAGTATTATTGATATGGGTATTAATTTTCAGTACTTAAAAAGACTTGTTGCATCCATTGCATGATATAGCTTCTGTCGTGAGTAAATTTTCACAAAAAGCCAATGGTGTATTCTATTTTGATTTTGTGAGATGCCCAACAGGCAGAACTGTAGAACAATGAAATGGCGGTGATTGGTCATGACTTACTACTGTGTTTATATTAGGGTAAAATGAATTTTCTTTTCAAAGTATAGTGCAACAGGCTGCAAAATATGAGTTGAAGCTTTGTTTTGCCTAAATGGCAAATGTTGTGTACTATTTTGGATTTTTTGAAATGCTCAACAAGGCAGAACTGTAGAACAATGAAAATGGTGGTCATTAGCCACGTCTTACTGCTATGTTTATTTTAGGGTAAAATGATTTTTCTTTTCAGAATATAACGTAACAAACTGCAAAATATGAGATACAGCTCTATTTTGGCCAAATGGCCAACAAAACAGAGGGCAAGGGATACTATGGATTTTGATGTTACTGCTAGTGCTATGAGATGTAAAGGGATTTGCTTGGATGGGATCACTTGAGCTTTTGGATAAAGAAAATGATGGACTAAATCCTTGAAGAACTCGATTGATTGGAAAACATTTTTAGCCGGCTAGGGTCAGGGCTGACACACTAACCCACATTAGTTAGGACACCTGAAATCAAAGCTCGCCCAGAAGGAATATGTGAACTGGGCCACAGGAGGCTAGAAGGCCAAGCAACATGGATGATTAGGAGATTGCAGCTGATAGCAGGAGGAATAATTTCAGTTCTGTTAACAGAAAATGTTCAAATCACCAACAGCAATGAGGCTTCCCATAACCCTAATGGCCATTTGGTGAGTTTTTAGAGAAAGGTGCAGCATAAAAGCTTAAATTATTCAGAGAAAAGCTATGGTGACTCTCATAGGGGTCAGAATGCTAAAGAAAATGCGGCCTCTTATCCATTGATATGGATGCTTAATTAAAATCGTAAATTCTGAATATTTATTTGAAAATCCATGAACTGAAGGTCAACTCTAGGTCTTTGGTGAGGCACTTTCTTTTACCTGTAGTTGGTGTAATAAATTTTATTTAGGTTTACAGTATATTCTTTTTCATGCTTGAAAAACCCAAAAAAGAAACCACAAAGAGCAATTGTCACTTATATATCACACCATTTAAGTCGTATGAGGAATTTTAGATAAAAGATCTCTTGTACTGTATTTGCTTTCTGTTCAATAGTAAACAGAGATAACATTAGACAAGACAAGCAATTTTTAAATGGAGAAATCACAAAATGTATAGACATGTCTGGCACCAGGAAATGAATATCATACTCAGCACAGAATCTGTAGACAGATAAAAATTATGAAGGCAAAAAAATGAGGGTTTCATAAAAATGAAAAACTAGGGCACCGTGTAACAATTCTACTAGCGTTGGAATGCTATGGAGAAAAAATTCATGACAAATAGCAAAAATTTCTATATTTTCCAAATTTAAATAGCAGGAACCAATAAGTCAAGATTTCCAACCATAGAAAAGCCAATGCCACTTCTACTTTGAACTGTATTATCATAAAATTGAAAGAATTGCATTACAAAAAGGTGACAAACATACCAGAGTTAAGCTCTGCTGCAGTAGGCGCCCTTCAAATAGAATTTCTATAAAAAAAATCAATGTGAAAAAAAAAACCTGCAAAAATGTATTCCAATAATCCCTCAAAATCTGATAAATTTGTTGACAACAAAAATTCCCAGGAATATGTATCTACTGCAATGAAATATTATTTTGAGATAAGTGCTAATAGGTAGCCTTAACTAAGGATGGATTTGGTTTATAATTTCAATCAGCACAGTAGAAAATCGAACCCTTCAATTGAAACTAAACCCTATAGTCATTTATTGTTATTGAAATTGTTTGAATGCAAAATCAAAACATCGTTAAGAAATTTATACCACACTTCTCAGACGATGCAGATGAAAAACATCGTTAATAAACCTATACCACACTTCCCAGACGATTGTGCATCAAGCAGAATGTAACAGTAGAGACCACAGGAAAATCACTTGTACAGTTGAAGCTAAAATGAATGCACCGAATTTGAGGCTGGCTCTGTGTTTTAACATCGATTTTATCAATGCCACCTGCACTCTTAAATGTCTCATAAACCACTTGTACCCACTGTGTACAATGCACCTGCACCGTCAATAAAAACATGCAGAATATAGTGCAACTATATATTATCGAGGAAACAATTAGGATAAATTCTTGCACTTGATTGGTTAACAATGGTTTTTTTAAAGTATGTTTTAGAAAAAATATCAAAACCCTAGAAAATTTCCTATCAGCCAATGGGAAAAATTATAAATGAGAGAAAAAAATCAATTTAATAGAAAAATTAAAACAAACTATATAAAAACTATATAATAATTCTTTTGACACCGATTTCCATGCAAATTTTAATTGCTTTTATAGACATGAAAACATTAGTCTCTGCCTTATATAAGGCAGGGACTAATAATTTAAACATTGCTAAATATAATGACTAAATAATAATATTAACAAGACATTAATCTTAATTAACTTAATTAACTAACAACCTAAACTAACTTATCTAAATACTAACCTACACACTAAACAAAACATCCTACCAAGTCAACTAGTCTAACCCCCTACTCTAAGCATCCTATAATCGCATCAAATCTTCCCTACATCCATCACCCATCAACAAGGACTATGGGGGGGGGTACGCATAAAGAGGAGAGAAGAGAAATTTAAACAAAATCTTTAATACTCCCCAAAGCCTGCGCCAAACCAGCGCATGGGAAAGTGGAAGACATGAAAAGGAAGTGGAAAGTGGGTCCCACTCCTTTCCCATGTCATAAGGAAGTACCAAACAAAATTGGTGTTAAATGCTAAGCATGGGCAAGAAGAAGCATGCGCAGGTTTTGAAGACAAGAAGGTTAATGCATTAAGAAAAAGGTTTTTGATGTGTCAGCACAAGGACACAATCTTGACCAATAGAAAGGGTTGAATTAAAACAAAGACTTGACATCCCTCCACATGCGCCATGTTATGGGGAAGATATTAAATAAGGTAAGGGGGTAAAGTAGATTAATATTTTATTTGTTTAATATATATTGAGGTGACAAGTTTATTATATTAAAATGACTGGTATGGATTTTGTATGGGATTTTTATCCTATACAAAATCCAGAGAGCATTTTGCTCTCTTAAAATCTAGAGAGTGTTATTTTGCTTGCACTATTTTTTACATCTTCTTGCAAACTATGAGTAGTATATCTTAATCATTTAATTAGTCTCCTTAATGCATAAAGAAGTCTATTGTCTTAAGAATGATAGAGTATCAATAAGGGTTAAATATAGATTGATTGCAAATCAATTGAGATATCAACATATAAATTAATTTGTTCATTCCTTCATAGATGTTTCATTACAATTGATAGGTCTAAAAGTGAGATATGAATCACATTTAGAGATTGTTTTCAACGATCATTACATTTAGTTCATCATATATGATACTGTGATATTCATCTATCAATCCAAATATGGAAGCATAAAGAAATTGTTACAATATTTAATCTATCATTGTGGATACTCATTTGCAAAGAGAGATTATTTTTCAATTATCGTGAGAGAGAGAGAGAGATCTTTTATCATGTTTGCAAGAATTCATCTTAACATTAAGAAATCCATTTCAACTCATTTACAAATACATCAATAAAGTTTACAACATTCTAGTTTCAACAAGCATTGCAATGAATAATTCCACACAATGAAAGATCAAGATAATAACAGTCCCTCATCCATTTCATCTTCACAATAGCTCCAATTGAAAGGCATTACATTCTCTTTTACATCAAATGAAATCTAAATACAAAGAATGATCCACAATGGAATAAAAAGGATGTCTTCTCTCAACCATCCAAAAGATGAAAACCTCCATGATAGCTCCTCTTTAAGCTTCCACAAATCTGCAAATATATACAAGGCAAAAGGGAAACGACCATGGGATGCTCACCTCCCATCCTAGGCCTCTCATGAGGCCACCCCCGAGCTTGGGGAAACCACAAAGAATAAGATACATACACAAACTCAAGCATTCACATGAAATCAAACAAAGAGATCCCAAAATCCCTCAAGGATAAAACATAGGATCGAATCCAATCCTTTAATGGGGTGAGAGTGGGCAAACTCATATAGAAGCCAATGCCATAATAAGGCCACACATGGACCACAATAAATGATGTCAAGGGCCACACATGGACGTCCATAACAACGTATCTCATATCAATGGCTCACAAGGCCAAACCCCTCCTTATGCCCCCCAAAAATGCCCCTTGGGCTTCAAATGCAAAGGCTACTTGGGGACAACACACCCAAGCTCATCCTTCCCCACACATGGAGGAGACTCTGCACATGGAGTTGCCTCCATACTCACACCCCCTCTTGGTTGTTCTTCCCTCCCAAGGGTGAACGAGCCAAGAGTAAACAACCCAAAACACCATCACAAAAGAAAATAAAAATGCCATTTCATGCTCTCACCATGACCAACCATGGGGAGCTAAAACACTTAACAAAAATTACAACTACAAGATTAAACTACAACAAAGAGTGAGATGAAGAGCAAGATCCTCCAACCTATGATCCAATTCAAAATGATGAAGTGTTTGAGCCTTCTCCTTCTTCTATCCCTAGCTTTCTCCTTCTCCAAGTTTAGTGGTCTCTAAAGGTAGAGAGTGGGTGAACAACCCCAATCCCCTCTAAAAGTTCTACTAAAAGGGACTCCCCAACCAACTCTCCACAACCCTCATTAAGATGGTCCTAGGAAGTACTTTTGGGTCCATGATGCAAGTTGAAAATTTCGTCCAAGATTAAATGGGCACTATTGGAGGGGACAAAAAGTCAATATATGGCTTCTCCCATGCTAAAATTACCCCTAACCTATGGTTACAAGAAATGGGCTACCTCAAAATGCATGAAACTACTCCCTAGGGTCCCATTTAACCCTCCAAAAACCATGGTTCAGTTTATGCACGAAAATGTAAGGTATGACTTCACTTAGGGGTCCTAAGACAAGAGGATGCACTTAGAAAACCCCCCCTGAGGAAGCTTCTAGGACTTGCTCTCACACTCCAATCACATGACATACCTTAGTTAACAAATAACTCTAGTGTCAAGTGACACTCACATAATTAACATCACAATTAAGGTATGTCCAACATATTACAACACTTAACATTCCTACACATGCATTCACATTACGGTTACAAATTAAACACTTCACAATGAGGCCCTGGTCTCTTCAATAGACGGGGCCTTGGCTTTACTGTTAGCACATTCATTCAATGTGGTTTCCCCGAATGTTTCCATGGTCCTTCCACCTGCAAAACCTAAATGCAACATCAGTAATTCAAGGAAGAAAACCATCACATAAAAGCATATAAGATGTAATATCCACACATTAATCTTAACTCAATTGCATACAAGGAATCATACAAAAAGTAATGATCTAACACAATTCAATTGAACATTCAATCACACAGAAAGAAATGTCATAATTCAATTGTCTCCATGTAATCATATAGGATTCAATAATCACATCAAATAAATTCAATTTTCATAACTCAATTCATACTTCAATTGCATATATAATTCATAATTTAATTTGCATAATTCAATTCGTAATTCACTAGCGTAATTCAAATGAAATCAAGATCATCCATAATCTAGCATCACCTTAAGATAATCATCAAGTTTTCATAACATGAAGATAATAATATAATCTAACATGATCAAATCCAAATCCACTAATCATGGATTCACATATAGAGTCAACAAAAAGTAAAGTCTAACATGTCCATCACAACATAACAGTAAATCGAAAGAGTTCCAAGTATCTAAATAAACATAACCAAAATGAGAAACTAAGTCTAGAAATCGGGATCACTATGTGGGCCTAAGGTGGGCCTCACATATATAAGGTCTTCAACTCATCAAATCCCAACACTCCAATTCTCATCTCGATCAATAAGTTCCTTCTTCTACTTAAATAATCATCAACTTTATTTGTCTTACCACTCATATGCTTCAACACAAATGTATAACTTTGTATTAATTCAACCCATCTCATATATATCTAACTCAATTTTCTTTGACTATTTAAATACTACAAAGCTCGATGACCAATGTACAACACAAATTCCTTAGGCAACAAGTAATGTCTCCATTTATTCAAAGCTTGAACTATGGCATAAAATTCTTGATCATAAACCAAATATCTTCTGTTGGTATCATTCATTTTTTCAATGAAATATACAATTGGTCTACCTTTGTGAGTTAGTACTTCTCCAATTGTATTTCTTCTTGCATCATAGTCAACTTGAATCTTTTTTTGTCCCCTCTCATTTTCTTATTCATAGGGTTACAAACTAAACTTAAATTTTTGATGAACTTTTGGTAAAAACTAGCAAATCCATGAAATGGTCTTACCTCCCCAACATTTACAAGTGTAGGCCATTCTAATATTGCTTTAACCTTCTCAAGATCTATCTTCAATCCTTTTGTCGATATCATAAATCCCAAATACACTATTTATACTTTCATAAAAGGATACTTATTTATATTTATTAACAACTTCTCCTCCCTTAATCTTTGTAATACTTGTCTTAGATTCATCAGCTAATCTTTCTTTCTTTTATTGAAAATCAGAATGTCATCAAGATAAACAATCACAAACTTAACTAAGATGTTCGTCAATATGTTGGCATTGTGTTGAGTTTTGTGATGTATGTTAGTTGCAGTCATAGGTAGTCATTTATTTGGTTTTCATAGATGGAAAATAAGTCATATCAGTCATGTATCATAATCTATGAAATATGGGATGTAATCGATTAGAAGGATTTTCAATCGGTAAAGTCCAAAAGATCAACACATAATGAGGTCAAAACTTTGGTAGTAGTTGTAATAGATGAAAATTTATGATGTGCGGTCACCACTATAGTATCAACATGTTTATACTATAGTGTGGTTCTGACCACAACTCATTTGGTTGATCGGAAAGAAAGATTTTGTTGTCTCAATCTTTTAGATAGGTAAGAACACTTGTGTTCTTGAGCATCAGTTGGAATATTTTAGATCAGTAAGTGGTATAGAGGTTGCAATGATATTTTGTGTTATGATGATGTGTAATAAGGCTTATATAAGAGTTGGCAATATTGGGATCAATGATATTTTATAAGGAATATCTATGGCGGTGCATTGGAGAAGTCAAAATGTGTTTGACTACTTTGGAGATATTTCATGCAGATCTTATTCTAAGCCAATGCGGTCTTTGGAAAATATGTTTTTCATTAGGATTATCTCTTTGGCATATGATTATTACATGGGAAATCATTTTGGATTTATTGGAGAAGGGGTTAGGAGTGTATCTAAGTGGAACTACTCATATTGTAAAAGATGATTATTGTTATTGTGTTGTTGTTGTGGTTGATGAAAAAAATTATGAAAAAAGGATTGCAATCAAAGATCTGATAGAGACATATTTGTGAGTATTTGTAGAGTGAAAAAAATAGATTGGATCTGATAGGAAATCATTGTTACATCCAAATCACTCACTTATTGTTCCCTAGTAGTTACAGCAAGCAAATCCATTAACAAGGTGAACTTTAACAGGTTCTTCATTGTAAATCCCTTAATCGGGTGAGATCTTAATAGAGTCTTGAAATCCTCTTGCGAGGTATATCTTAGCAGATCTATTTGTACTTGTGACAAGGTAATAATCACTCCTAATAGGATGAATGCAAAATCATTTTACTATAGTATTGAGATTCATTGTGTCATGTGTGATGATTTTGTAGATGGTTGATATTATTATCTTTTTTTTGTACTTCATTTATATGTTTTATGGTTTGTAAGTTATTATTGAAGTTATTCAAATCGGTGGTTGAATTAGTCTTTAATCTATTTGTACTTATTCACCCCCCCCCCCCCCCCCTCTCAAAACCTAATAATTATAATAATTGGCATAAGATATTTGGTTCTCTTAGTGATAAGCCTAACAACTTGAGAGAAAGATCTACAACCATGGAGAATTACAGGTATGAGATGGAACTTGAGAATACACACAAGATGATCAATGAGCTGTAGAGAAATTTGAAGAAGTCTCTTGCAAAAAGGAGAGAACTTACTAAGAAGTTAAGTGAAAGACAAGATTACATTGATCAACTATCTAAAGGTAGCATGTCTGAAGAATCTGAGGAAGCAGTTAAAAATTTGATGGAAAAGAAAAAGAAACTAAAAGAAGAAGTGGAAAAACTAAAAAGAGAACTTGACAATCAGTCTGTCAGGGTGTGTGAAGACCTTGAAAAGAAAAGAATAGTTGAAGATGCAAGGAAGGTTATAGAAGAGGCTAAGAAAGTTGCTAAGGATGCATTGAAGGAAAAAGAGGAACAATTATAAATAATATCTCAAGAGAATACTATCATGCATGAGCACCTACAGGACACATCTAAGGAGAATCTACAAATTCTGAGTGAAGATGAAAGACTCGGAGAAGAGAATGAGAAATTGAAGAATGAACTAAAAACTGAGAAAGATGAAAATGAAACGTTGAAACAATACAATGAAAATTTTCAAATGATTGATGAATAATTGAAGATACAAAGAAGACATAAAGACCCCGTTGGTCTTGAGTAAATTGGTCAAGGAACATTTGAAACTAGTGAGTCATCAAAATCTGAACCTAAGAATCCATAGACAAATCAAAAGGTAGATCCAAGTAATTCAGGTAAGAAACCTAATAGACCTACTTATAAAAACTATGGAAAGCCTAGTCATGCTGAAAATGTGTGTAGGAGAAGAGTGATGAATAAACCTTATACTTTAGATGGTTATTTCTATAATTTTCACAAGTATGGTCATACTAATCACAAATGTAGATATAGATCTAGCAGTAGATCTATCTATGGATCCAGTGGTGAGAGATTTGTTGGATATTATTTTACATGCAATAATTATGGACATAAAGATGAGAATTGCAGGTCTAAAGTGTATGTTACTAGGTCTCCAAGCAAATCGGTAAGCAATTATGATAGGGAAAGGCAATTAAATTTCACATGATTTGTATGTGGTAACTATGGTCATTTAGTGGTGAATTGCAGAATGAGAACATAGAGAGGAAATGTTGGACCTTGGAGGTCAACCGGTATGACATGTTTTCATTGCCATAGGATTGGTCATCTTGCAAGATATTGTTAGTTCAAGAACTCGTCATCCAACTAGTCATTAGATCGAAAAGATAAGAAGATTGTTGATGTTGAGGAAGTCAGTCAAGAGATGAAGAAGATATGGAGGAAGACAGGAGAAAAATAGGAAGAGGTAAAACCATCTGAAGATAATTCACCATCCTCTGGTGCAGAGGATTCTTCTTCAAAATAAGCATATTATTTTCTTAGGGGGAGCACTTAAAGGAAAATCATTTTTTGATCCCCTAGATCTATGATTAATAAGATCTATATGAATATTATGGTGTAACATGCTATGATTTTCATTTTTATAAATCTTTTTGAAGATGTTGATGAATCTATTTCAATCACATTGAGTTTACCGTTTGATATCGGTTATAGCTATTGGAGTACCTTTCGATGGATATGCATTAATCGGTGATATGACGTTATTCGTACTATTGGAAAAGCATCATTTTACCATTGGAAGCACATAACATCTATATCTCAAAAATAAATAGAGGGAAGTGATTTCACTTTTTTACTTTACATTCATTTGAACATCTGAGAGCTATTTTGAACGATATTGTGTAAAGGTTAAATTTATGCTAATACATATGAGCCTAATTGTCTATTGATTTTTTGTGAAGCCCTAACTGGTGTATTTAAAGTTATCAATTTGGTTCATAGTTGGATTTTCTTGATATTGCAGTTGGTTAAAGTAGAAGGAAGACTTGATACACTTTTTTTTATGAACATTGTTGAGAATCCTCAACCCATTTTCAAGCTTCATATAATCAAAGAAACTAAGATTGATATGACTAGTTCACTATATACGATTCCTTTGCGAGTGTTGTTGATCAAGGATATTTGGTCTTACGTTCATTGCAAGTTTAAAGAACTAGGAGTTGGAGCTATCAAGAAAGTATATGAGGATATGTGTACCGATGGTTTATTGAGAGATGAACACAAGCATCTACGGGTGAAATTTTTAATGTATGCAGTGGATATTTCCACTAATTTCATCTCAATTGGATTTCATATGTGTTAAGCAGAGTGCATGATCAATTTATTTTGATGGAAAAACCTCATAATATTTTAAAGACAATGATTCATAGAGTTACTGAATTTCGAGTGCAAGGATTAGAATGCACATTGAGAATGGTTGCAACACATAGGGCTACTGAGCTAACCAAGTCCAGACAAGATAGAAGAGATATGACTATAGATGATATTGAAGATAGAGAAGCTTGTTTCACATATAGGGTGATAGGTTATCAAGTAGAGTTAATGGTGTGCCTGGTGGTGCTATCCATGCTAGTTACTAGATAGTGAAAGATGATTCAGTCTATGATTTGTGTGAGATAGTCAGAATTCAGTTTTTGGTCAACATGGAGAGGATTAAGAAAGACAAGAATAAATAATTCAATTATGGTACCCTACTTCTATGTATGTTTTTCTACATTCAAAATGTCTTTCCGGGTAGAGGAAATGTTGTTTGGTCAAAGAACAAACTAGTACTTCTGCAAATAAGTGAATTTATTAAGGAATTAGGTGAGAATTTTAATAATGTTCTGTGGGGTTATTTCAAATATTTCCAAGCTAAGATGCATAAATATGAAATAATTCGAGGACTACTATTATAGTATAAAAATAGAAGGATGATATGTTTTTTCTAGTAGATACAAATTCATGCATTATGTTGACAATTGAACCTAGAACCTATTGGGTTCCACCTATGGGTAATGAAGGAGAAGGTGAACTAGTGAGCCTATATGCAAATGAATTACTATCAAAACCTTTGGATAAACAAGCAAAGATAGTTGCAACGTATGAAGAAGAATTTTCTAAAATCAATATGGAACTAAAGAAATCAGTCATTAAGAGGAAAACTAGAAGGATGATATCCAACGTAGAACAAAAATTTGATAGTGATGAAGCAAGTACATCTGGTGCTACTAAATTTTCATCTAAAGACTCCTCATCCAGCATTCCATCCACATATACAAAAATGAAGAGAAAGAAAAGTAAGCCTACAACAAAGGAAGTTGAAACTAAGAAGGAATCACTAAAGAAGACATACAAGAGGAAGAGAAAATTCATAGATGAGAAGAGTGAGTAGAAAGAAATTGTAGCTGATGATGAATCTCAGACAAAATTAGACAAGGATGCAAAAGAGTTAAAATAAAGTGGTAAGAATAAAGCACCAGGTGTTGATCCCAGTTCCAAAGACTGCATAATGGAGTATGGTAGAATGGGAGGAGTTGGAAGAAGATATGGATTCTCTAATGATGAATAAAAGAAGAAGATAGAAGAGGATATCATATATAGCTCACACAAATTTTGTATGACTCCAAGTAAATTATATCAAACCATTCCTAAAGATATTTATGATTTAATCCATGCTAGATGGAAGGTTGCACTAAAAATGGACAGATAAATTATGGAGAGAGTACTTATTCAAGTGTAACCTGAGTTGAATCATGAAGATGTAAATATATTCATTGATGCATACATACAGGACTTCAAAATTAAAAACAAGGAAAAAAATATACTTGTTGGTAAGACACAAATTATGTATAATGGAACTATGGAAATATGGAGGAAAAAGATGCAGGAAGCGGATTAAGGTCAAAAGGAAGGAAAAGTAGTTGATGAGCAGTAAAAGGGTAAGGAACCAATGATTGATCACATTGGTGACACATCAACACATTAATAAATAATAGGTGATTTTATTACTGACATTCCTATAAAGGTGCAAGACATTGAAGAACAAAATGATGAACCAACACAAACAAGTAGAGAAGAAGTAGAAATAGATCAAACTGGTGGAGATGAGATTATAATATAGGAAAAAATAAGTAAATAAAATTATCCTTCACCATCTCCTATGGATAATTTAAAAGGATTGGTTTCTGAGAGAATAAAAGAAGAAAAATTGATTCTTGGTAAGTCAAGTGTGAACAAGAAGAAGAAACCAGTGCCATTAGCAGAAGAAGAAAAAGAAGAGGAAGTAGAAAGGGAAAAAATATTCACCACTCTAATGGATATTGCAAAATTTAAACCTAAGGAATTGATGAAGTATTCAACACAGCTAATGAAGAAAGTTGAGAGAGATAAGATGAAAGAAAAGAAGAAGAAAGGCTGAGTATTAAGACAAGCTAGAGACGTCCTAGCTGAGTGGGTGCTTGAGGTTGAATATGATGGAGTTGATTCTATAATAGATCAAATAGACATCTTAATAAATGATATTTCATATCAAGGCCCAAATTTGTATTCTGTAGTAGTAAAAATAGAAGAAGAGAAATTAGAGAAGAAGATGATAGGTAAAATAATGGAGACGATTACTGAAGATAGGAGAAAATTGACGTATCTGGTAAAAGAAGTCAATTCTACTTTGGTTAGCATAGGAAAAATATTCGCTAAATTATCTAATATTCAGATTTTGTAAAAGACTTAGAGAATAAAAGAGTTGAAGCTCAAAAGGAGGTAAATAACTTAACCGGTCAGCTTGGTCCTATTGAAATCTTAGTTACTAATTACAGTAGTCAAGTGAAGCAATTATCTCACAAGGTGAAGCATATTCTGTAGGAAAAAGACAATAGGATGATTAATCTACTTGAGCTACAATCATTTTTATCACCTACAAAGGAGGTCATCTAGCAGAATGTGAAGAAGGAAGAATGGATCCTTGCCTTATCATACATGAGCACTCTAGATGGTATGGAAGAGTTAGCTTCTAACTTACTAGATAAAATTATTTTTTTGAGTCATTTGCAAAATTTTTGGGAGACATCCTTAGAGTCAGCAAAGATAAACTTCAAGGTAATGTTTGACAGGATGTAAGGGAATGTGTATAATTGTACATTTTTTAGTTTTTTGCACCTTTGGCATTGTTGTCAAAGGGGAAGCATAGTATATGATAGTTGGGAAAATATTCAGAGATATTTGGTGAATCATATAGGAGGATAATAATTATTCATGTAGATATAGATCAGTGATTGAGTATAAAAATATGGGAGCATAATGTATTTGTCATCAATGCCAAAGGGGGATATTTTTGGCATTGTGTTGATTTTTGTGATGTATGTTCATTGCATTAATAGGTATTCATTGATTTGGTTGTCATTGTTGGAAACTAAGTCATATCACTCATGTATCATAATCGATGAAGTGTGGGATGCAATCGATGTGAAGGATTTTCAATCGGTAAAGTCCAAAAGATCGATAGACAGTGAGGTAAACACTTTGGTAGTGGTCGTGATAGATGAAGATTTATAAGGTGTGGTCATTGCTATAGTATCAACATGGTCATACTATAATGGGGTTCTGACCACAACTCATTTGGTTGATTGGTAAGAAATATTTTGTTGTCTTAGTCTTTCAAACAGGTAAGAACACTTGTGTTCTTGAGAATTAGTTGGAAGATTTTAGATCAGTAAGTGGTATAGTAGTTGCGATGATATTTCACTAGTACATTTGAGACCTTTTTCCAATGGCCGAGCATCTAAATTTAGACAGTAAAGTGTTGATTAAGGGACACCACCCAGTGTCGCAGTTTTGTAGTCAAAAAATTGATGGTTCTGTCAGGCGTTGTAATTATGACAACCTTGGCCGTCGCTAAAAGAGGGTACCAACACAGCGAGCCTGTCGTCAGACTTATTTTTGGTCATTGCAATTGGGATGCCTACCCATTGCAACAAATAAAAAATGACAGTGACCCATCAGAAGCTTCCGACAGGTAGCCGTCATTCGTAACATGTTCACCAACGAAAATGCTTTTAATGCGACGAATATCCATCGAAAGTTTAAAACACATATCTGTCATTTGTGGTTTGTAATGATGACTATGTTGTACGTGCGATGGACATGTGTTGGATAGTTACGACAATTATCTATCATTTATGGTTTTTTTCTGACAACGATTCTATTAATGCGACGGATGGATGTCAGATGTTTGCGATGGGAAACCATCACTATTTTAAAGTCATTGTAGTTACGATGACAATGAGCTTATATATATATATATATATATATATATATATATATATATATATATATATATATATATATATATATATATATATATATATATATATATATATATATATATATATATATTTGTCACCGAGTTGGTATCGATTCAGATTAGTGTTCCTGCAGATCTGGTTCCTACTCGTGATTTGGTTATGGATCATTCACAGATAACTTTGTAGTAGATTCGGTAGTGTCTCATGGATTATTGAGTCGAGTCTAGAGACTTGGAGTTGGAATGGATCCTACTGAATCAAGACTTGTGACAGTGACTGCTCCAAGACAATTTGGAGATAACTTTGTAGTAGATTCAGTAGCAGCTCATGGATTATTGAGTTGAGTCTAGAGACTTGGATTTGGAATGGATCCTACCAAATCAAGACTTGTGACAGTGACTACTCTAGCACAAGAAGCTAGTACGGTGATCAGAGATGCATTCTTCCTGATGTGTTCATGGGATATATGCAGACCTGATTGCATTTAGATCTGATTTGAGTGACTTCTTGACTTCTTTGGTCTGAATTTGATGTGCAGGTTCTCGGTGCAGTCGATATATATTTTTTGTATGTGGATTGAGATCTTAAATTATTGAGCTTCTCTTTGTTTTGAGAATAGTGTAACATTCTCTACTTAACAGGGCCAACCACGTGAAGGTGGAAGCTGATCTAACCCCTCCTAGGAGCTTCTTATGACCCTTTATGACATTTTAAGATCTCTAAGATGTATTCTTAGGGATCGTAAAGGGTCATAAGGGATCCTGGGACACAACAGCTGAGAAACATAAATGTAGGCATCATGGTCACAATTTTTTGGAAACACAACATAATAGAGTGGTATATCTAGATGATGCAACGCAACTACTCCTCCAGTTCCATGTCTACACTGTGTAAACAAAACCCAAAGATGAATAATAAATTTAGAGAGTGCAGGAGGAGAGTGATAACGACCAAAATAATATAGGGACCTGTATTACTTTGGTCGTTCTCATTCTCCTCCGCTCTCTAAATTTATTTTTTATCTATGGATTTTGTTTACTACAGTGTAAACTTGGAACCAGTGGAGTGATATATAGTTGTGTTGCATTGTCTGGGTATACCATTCAATTATGTTGTGTCTCCAAAAAATTATGATTATGATGCCTACATTTATGTTTGTCAGCTGTTGTGATATCTACATTTATGTTTCTCATTTGTCATGTTTATGTGCACGTTCTTTATGTGTATCTACTAAAAAAATTTTTTTAAAAATCAGTATCTACAATAGCCCCCTGTTAACCACATTTACGCATATGGTCCCAACAAAGTAGTGCACAAACTACACAAAGAAGGCATCACAGAAATATTATTTTTGCTTTCGCAATTGAAGCAATCTTGGCAGCACTAGCTACCTCTCGAGCCTTGCACAAGTTGCACTCATTTCCTACATCAGGTATAGATGTAGATGGGGTAGATGTAAATATGGTTTGATCGACCCACTGAAAGTATTGACATCTAGTATTTCCCTGATAATACGAAATGTACATTAGTTCTTCATAAAATGATTAGTTGTCACATTATTTTTAAACATAAAATATAATTACATATCCAAACCTTTTTCCTATTTGGGCAAACCCAAAATTGATGCCCAAGATTACTTGTTGTGTGTGACATCTTCAACATGCATGGGCCAACACCACATTGACACATAGGCACACTGACCGAAGTCATCGACGCTATTTTGACAAATATTGCATTGTCATTATTTTGTTCATTCATACTAATTATAATTACAATAAAAAGAAACATACTAATGTAGACTTGCACATTTTTTGGCTAAGTCGAAGTCTTTGGTTTAAATCACTAGGCATTCAAAACAAAATGACAAACCAAAGACAACCATGCAATTATAAAGAAAGGTAATTTTCTTAATCACGTCACTAATTTTTGCATGTCTAAATACTGGTGTCTTTCAAGTGATTTGATTCTTGTCATTCCCACTACAAATGAGAATAGTCTTAACTAGTGAGGTTGTTTAAGCATATAGAGATTAAATACACTATTTTAGAATGAAATATCTATTAACAAAAGATCAAAGATATATAAGTAGGACATATAAAACAAGGTGAATAAGAGTATTACATATAAAATAATCATTAGAACATGCCAAACATCTGGCATAATTGTACATTTCATTCATGTCATTGATATTCTTCTTCATCCATCTCATCATCAAGATCATCATCGTCGACGACATCATCACCACCACTATTTTCATCATCATCATCATCACCATCACCATCATCATCATCATCATCCTCATCATCATCATCATCATCAGTAGCAGCATCATCCTCATCAGTAGCAGCATCATTGTCATCAGTAGCAGCATCATCATCATCTTCTTCTTCATATTCTTCTTCAACTAGCTCTCGATCGTGATCTGGTTCTACATCATCTTCCACTTCTTCATCTTCCTAGGTATCTTCTTCCATCGCATTATACTTTATCGGTCTTCCTCTTGGATCATGTCTAACAACAAATGACCAACCTAGTTTATGTGGAACCTCTGAGTAAAATACTTGCTCACATTGGCTTGGAAGAACATAGGGCTCTTCTCCAACTGGCTCAAACAACCTTGTATTAATCATTAGAAATCCATTATCATGTTTAATAATAGTTCTATCAGGATCATTTTCATTGAGTTGTAGTCTGTACCATTTCACAATGAAGAGAACTAATTTGAAGGAATTGAAGTCACAGTCAAGTATATTAACCAAAATACCATAGTATCAATTTTGCAACTCTCAAGGATGTAAGTCATTTCTAGATGAAATATTAGTCACCTGGAACACTGCACTTATCCTAGAATCACAAGTTCTCTTCGTGTCATCCAAATTTTTGATGCGAAATTTATAACCATTGCAAAACATAGCCTTGTGGTGTTTCACCTGCAATAATGTCAAACATGTATAAATTATTGCATCACGAGTTGAAAAACATACAATTGATTAATTAACAAATTTATAAGTACCTGGTGATCTCTTAAACCATATGCTAGATCTATTTCCTTTTGTGTAACATTGGGATCTCCATTGCGATGAGCTTATATAACCAATGAAGACATGGATTCCCATGTTAATCTATGACCATCATGTTGACATCGTTCAATCCATGTCGTCATCCAATATTGATTGTTTACAATAAACAAATGTATTACATCCCACTCTTTAGTAGCTATACAAAAGTAAATAGATGACTTACAATAGATTTATTTTGAAGATTAAGAATTAATTTAATACAATAACATCTCATAATTTATTACCTTTCAATTTCCTAAATCTACCATTGCCCACCAAGTACTCCCCTTCAATTTTTTAATTGAGTCGAGATCCAAAATGCAATCTATATGGGTCTTTGTTGCAAGATTAGGAAGATATTGAGTAACGTACACCATCATCTGGTATACCATATATCCCTCAACCATAGAACCCTTGGGACATGCTCTTTGTCGTACCAAACCCTTCAAAAATTTCAAGTGTCTCTCAACCATCCACATTGACCTAGCATGTACAGGTCCACACAATTCAATCTCCTCAACTTCGTGTATGAGGTAGTGTTCTTGTGCATTGAAAAAAGCTGGAGGTAAACACTTTTGTATTTCACACATTAATCGACAAATTTTTTTCTTCCAATATTTTATATCTTCTTTATGGATTTCTTTAGTTGACAACCACCTACAAGGGATTCAAGACATAAATATATAAATACGAGACTTTACAATATATTACTTGTTTGATATTATTGTTTGATATATTGAACAAATATCACTGCTTACCTCATGTATTTTCCAAGATCATATATCACTTGTTTGATATTATTGTTGAAGTTCTCTGGGAGAGATAGGGGTAGAAAATACTGCAACAATTGTCAACTGATCATTTTATACAATGAAAATTGAATGCAATTACACAAATATATTGTAAATACAAAAGACTATGACTTACCTTGATGAAGGTATGCCAATCATGTGTTTTCATCCCTGACCCAAAATCATTTTTCTTTGATATGAGATTGCTTATATCCGCAGCAAATCCTATAGGAAATCAAATTTTTTGGATCACTTCTTTTATGGCATTACTTTGTTGCTCTATTAATAACCAAGGAAGAGCACTTGCATTAATCCGATCTCCATATCTATTTGATTCAATGATATTTTTCATTGCATGATTGGAATCATGAATGTCACTACAAATTTTGCCAAGTTTTTCTTTGTCACGCCTTCCGTCCAATATTTTCCACAACATCTCTATTACATTCTTTCCAATATGCATAGTATCAAACAAATGCACAATTTGTAGATGCTCATAGTAGGGCAACCTACTAAATTCTATGGGATAACATTTTAGTCCCTTTGGAAGCTGGTCGGTGATGCCTTCACGACCTTCAAGATCATCAACTAGATAATTAGCCAACAAAACATAATCAAAATATATAATTTTTAAACATCGACCATTATGTGGAATGATATTACCTTGAATTCTATTATATTCCAACTACCATAGGTGAGGTGTCATTCTTCGGGGCTTTGATGTAGTCTCTTCTTTACCTTTGAAAAGATGACTTTCTGCACTTCGATACTTATGATTTCTGGGGAGGAACTGCCTATACTCATCAAACACCTATTTTCTTAAACTTTTGGAATGACAGAATTTTATCTTTGGACCACACATTGGACATGCAAATTGTCCCTTTGTTTGAAGACCTACAAGATAACGATAAAATTGGATTAAATATATATATTTTTAAATTTTGAATTATCCCATACAACTATAATTCACCATAACATACCACAGAAATGTGTCAACCCTTGAGCATCATGAATTGTCCACACAAGCATTGCATGGAATTGAAATTCTCTTTGTCCAATTGGTTGGGAGATGTCATACAAAGTGAAACCATTCCATAACACCAACAACTTGTCGATAAGAGGTGCAATATATACATTCATATCTTTCACTTGGTACTTACCTAGTTGAATTAACAAAAACATCAGATAATTGTTGTGGCCATTTCACTCCAAGAATATAATTACATGTAGATAACTATAAAATAATAAGATACCTAAAACAATCATTTCCAACATAATGTGCTCCCTCTTTATTGACATCCATAGAGGAATGTTATTGTTTATAACAAAAATAGGCCACACCAAGAAAATGGATCTCATCTCTCCATGCAGATTCACACCGTCTGCTGCCAGAGAAAGCCTGAGATTTTGAGGTTCCTCTTTAAAGTGTGGCCACTTTTCCTCTATGTCCATAAATGATGAACCATCCATAGGCATTTGAATAATGCCATCTTGACTCCTGTCACATGCATGGTAATCCATAAATTGTGCCAAGCTATTGCACCTGAATAATCATTTCAGATGTCGAATAATGGAGATGTGACGAAGAACCTTGCGAGGCACCTTTTTTGTCACTTGATCATCTTGATATCTGCTCATATGGCATTCAAGGCATTCTGTTGCATTTTTGTGTTCTTTATAATAAATAATATGATCTTCAGGACAAGCATCTATTCTTTGATACTCCATTCCAATATGTTTCATAGTGGCACATGATTATCGGTACAAGCAAGGGAGAACATTTTATGGTAGTAATAGAAAGTCACCAATCAATCTGCAACAAATAATATAAGTCATTACTATAAACAATCTTAATGGTACATGTTTCACATTTTATAGACTATAATGACACATATGACAAACCTTAGCATACGTGACATTGCTAGGTTGGATAAACCATTCATAACCTTCAAATTCACCAACAACAATACAGAAGAGAGAAGAGTAGATTGGGAGCCTTCGTAAAGGGTCATGTCCACCTTCTCAAGTAGAGGTATATCATGGACGTCATCAATGTCATCCTCATCATCAGCACCAGCAGTAGCACCAGTACCAAATGTGTCAACGATCAATGCATTCATACCATCATCTTCAAATGTGTTTTCTGGCGCATGATCATCATCTTCCATGGGATCACGATCTTCAACTTCAATACTCACACCTCCATGTTCCTCTATATTCACACTGGGGAGATCGACCTATATAAAAATGATGATAATCAAACCTCCTTCCATGGTTCATATGTATATTAATTATGAAAACAATATAACAAACAACTTACCATTGGATTATAATCAAACCCCCTTTTCATGTGACCATTCTCCCTACAATGTCTCTTTGTTGTTTTCATTTTGATTCTTCTTGTCTTTAATCCATTACAACTCTTGCATGGACAATAACATTTTTCATCGACTTCTCTTTCAAAGTTAGACAACAATCTAGCGATTGTCTCCCTATTTTGATCAAATTCCCTTGTATTATCTGACATGATCCTTAATGTGTATATCTGCAAAACAAATTGGAGATGCCTCCTTTCATTAGCTTCATGTCACCTTCTCATAGCTTCTCATTTTCTGATAGATTTCACCAAAAGCTTTGTAGGAAACCAAGTAAGGGGTATTCTTGAGTTCAAACACATTGAGCTACTACAACTGAATTATAAATCATGAATTCACTATAAAATTAAAACTAAATAGGGAGATAAGTAAGACATTTAATGCATTATTACTTCATCATGATGATAAAAATTTCATTGGCTCAAAGCACATAGTGGTGCAGGGGCACCTAGAGCACATAAAGAGTTCACAAAACCTATGGAGATCAAAAAGACATCAGTGAACATGAAGATATCCAATGACATCAATTGGAGCATTTTGGAGCCTATAATGACCTATAAGGTTAATAGCTGTAATAAATTAGCAATAAGCCCTTAAAGGCCTAATAAGCCTTAGGACCAATTTAGGAGTCTAGGATGAGTTTTTGAGTTGCAAGCTTATAATAGTTTAGATTTGGTTTTAATAAGGTTTAATAAGTTTATTTAGATCATATCCCAAGGTCTTAGGATTCAAAAATCTTAAGAAATGCTCCATTTGCAATGTTGTTAATTCAAATTTTTGCATAACAACAGTCACTTGTAAAAGGAGGGAAAAGGGGTTTTTATGTTTAATTAGTCTTAATATAATTTTCCAACCACCAAAGTTGGTTGAAAAAACTTAGAGGAAGTTATAAATTAGAGGATCAAGCCATTATACGGTAGCAATTCATTAGATGCCATTGAACAATAGCATTAGATGCATTAGATGCCATTAAATAGCAGCATTAGCAGCATTAGATGCATAGGAAAGCATTAGATGCCATTAAACAGCAGTCAATTCAGACATTGTAGATAAAGCGAAGTCCTCCATAGAAGGGCATCAACTTCGAATCTCAGTCTTAATTATAGTATACATAGAAGTGAATTCTGGAGCATAATTCTGTAGCAAATCTTAAGGAAAATCTCAGACTACTTCAAGACTAATTCATTGACAAAGGAGGGACTAACTTTGGAAATGCAAGTTTGATTGATTGTTGTGGTGATCACCATAGGGAATACTAAGAAACTAAGTGAATTTGAAGGATACGCTGAAGGATAGAGATTTTTGGCCAAGCAAGGGCAATATTTTATGATTGAAAGTGTATAGGCATGTTAAGTACAAGGTGAATCAACCATTATTTGTTGCAGGAAACCTTGGGAAATGTGACATTGAGGAAGCCCTAGATTTAAGGGTTTTGAGGGCACAAATTGGGACTTTTGTATCTAGAAACCTCTTGGAGTCAAATTGACTTCATATTCCTTTGATTTGAACCTATTCATGACACTGTGCAAAGACTTGGAGCCTAGGAGTTTGACTGGTTAGTACTTCCTTTGTAAATGCATGAGTTTTAGGCCTTAAAAATTTGAGAAATAGTGTAAACAGTCATATACCTTCCAAAGAAACCTACCCTATCCTTTTAGTATGTTAAGATACTCCATAAAGGGTACTCAAATATCTAATAGCATCAATATAACAAATAGAGCACTGACCAATCAAATAGGGACATGAGGTGCTCAAACAGTGAACTCATAAAATAATATATTTAGTCTTAATAAAATCTTATAAAGAAACATATATTGTGTGAAGTGTTTTGATCTCTCTTTATTTGTTTTGTTGTTGATATTCACTATGTGGTACTCCTTGTTTATGATCATTTCATGAGGAAATGTCTTGATGGCTTGCAAGCTGCAAGCTAGGGCATCATGCATTATTTATGAGCTCACTGTTTGAACACCGGCCAATCAAATAGGGACATGAGGTGCTCAAACAGTGAGCTCATAAAAAATTCATGATGCCCTAGTTGTAGGTAGTTATCTCTTCTATAATGATAGAGGAGTGAAAGGTAATGATCAATGAGGTTTCTGCTATTAGATCATACATTAATACACTTATTATTTTGAATTTGACCTCGGGCATCATGCAATGTTATTGTTGTCATTGCATGCTTGTTGTTGTTGTGCACCATATATTTTTTTATACACTATTTATTTCATTGAGACTATGAGCTATTGTAGTTGACTATATTCTTTTGGGGTCTGTTCTATTGTAGTTGTTTCTTTTTTCTTTGAATCATTGTTTACAATTACTTTTGATGCAATATTTGTGTGAAGAACAAGAACAAAATGGTGAACAAGTGTATTTGACAAAGATAAACATGACACATTTTGTTGGGCTGATTGGGTTGGCCTGGTACCATTTTCATTATAGAAGAGATAACTACCTACAACTATATTTCATAATTCCTCCTTTGAAGTCATAGGTTAGTTTAACTATTGGACAATGAGCTGATAGGAGTTTCGAATAGATTTGAATAAAAACTAAGAGTATTGAATTTTATCATGCAATGTTATTGTTGTCATTGCATGTTTGTTGCTGTTGTGCACCATATATTGTTTTATACATTATTTATTTCATTGAAACTATGAGCTATTTTAGTTGACTATATTCTTTTGGGGTCTGATCTATTGTAGTTGTTTCTTTTTTCTTTGAATCATTGTTTACAATTACTTTTGATGCAATATTTGTGTAAAGAACAAGAACAAAATGGTGAACGAGTGTATTTGACAAAGATAAACATGACACATTTTGTTGGGCTGATTGGGTTGGCCTGGTACCATTTACATGGCTTGTCCATATATTAAACAGTGAGCTCATGAACAATGTATGATGCCCTAGCTTGCAGCCCGCGAGCCATCAAGACATTTCCTCATGAAATGATCATAAATGGGGAGTACCACATAGTGAATATCAACACTAAAACAAATAAAGAGAGATCAAACACTTCACACAATGCCTTGAAGGTAATAGAAATGATGCCCTAGCTCTCAAAGCTCACAGGTCATCAAGCATTCCAAATGAAAAGATGTAAACAATGCCAGTATTAAACTGTGAGCTCATGAACAATGTATCATGCCCTAGCTTGCAGCAACCCACAAGCCACCAAGACATTTCCTCACGAAATGATCATAAACAGGGAGTACCACATAGTCTATTATTTTATTATTGATGTCCCTATTTGATCTAATAGCATCAATATAACAAATAGAGCACCGACCAATCAAATAGGGACATGAGGTGCTCAAACAGTGAGCTCATAAAACAATATATTTAGTATTAATAAAATCTTATAAAGCAACATATATTGTGTGAAGTGTTTGATCTCTCTTTATTTGTTTTGTTGTTGATATTCACTATGTGGTACTCCCCATTTATGATCACTTCATGAGGAAATGTCTTGATGGCTTGCGGGCTGCAAGCTAGGGCATCATGCATTATTTATGAGCTCACTATTTGAGCACTGGCCAATCAAATAGGGACATGAGGTGCTCAAATAGTGATCTCATAAACAATGAATGATACCCTAGTTGTAGGTAGTTATCTCTTCTATAATGATGGAGGAGTGAAAGGTAATGAACAATGAGGTTGCTGCTATTAAATCATACATTAATACACTTAACTATTTTGAATTTGAGCTCGGACATCATGCAATGTTATTGTTGTCATTGCATGCTTTTTGTTGTTGTGCACCATATATTTTTTTATACATTATTTATTTCATTGAGACTGTGAGCTATTGTAGTTGACTGTGAGCTATAAGCAACATATATTGTGTGAAGTGTTTGATCTCTCTATTTATTTGTTTTGTTGTTGATATTCACTATGTGGTACTCCCTATTTATGATCAATTAGACAAAGCTCGAATGCCTACCTCAAGTGCCACTACCCTCTTCCCACATGGTGTCAGCCTCTTCAAACACGCCAGACTCGAATGCCCTCTTTGCACCACGCAAAAGTGCAGTGACGTCTTCATGACAACTCTTCGAATTCACAAATTAAAAATGACACTTTCTTTTTCTTTTTTTTTGTTTATAACCAAATGGGCGTCGCAATTTATGAGCTCACTGTTTGAGCACTGGCCAATCAAATAGGGACATGAGGTGCTCAAACAGTGAGCTCATAAACAATGCATGATGCCCTAGTTTTAGGTAGTTATCTCTTCTATAATGATGGAGGAGTGAAAGGTAATGATCAATGAGGTTGCTACTATTAGAGCATACATTAATACACTTACTATTTTGAATTTGAGCTTGGGCATCATGCAATGTTATTGTTGTCATTGCATGCTTATTGTTGTTGTGCACCATATATTGTTTTATACACTATTTATTTCATTGAGACTGTGAGCTATTGTAGTTGATTGTGAGCTATAAGCAACATATATTGTGTGAAATTTTTGATCTCTCTATTTATTTATTTTTTTGTTGATATTCACTATGTGGTAGTCTTCGTTTATGATCAAATAGACAAAGCTTGAATGCCTATCTCAAGTGCTAGTGCCCTCTTCCCACACGGTGTCGGCCTCTTCGAGCACGCCAAACTTGAATGCCCTCTTCGCGCCATGCAAAAGTGCAGTGTTGTCTTTATGGTAGCTCTTCGAATTCACAACTTAAAAATGACACTTTCTTTTTCTTTTTTTTTGTTTATAACCAAATGGGTGTCAGAATTTATGAGCTCACTGTTTGAGCACTGGCCAATCAAATAGGGACATGAGATGTTCAAACAGTGAGCTCATAAACAATGCATGATGCCCTAGTTGTAGGTAGTTATCTCTTCTATAATGATGGAGTGAAAGGTAATGATCGATGAGGTTGCTGCTATTAGATCATACATTAATACACTTACTATTTTGAATTTGAGCTCGAGCATCATGCAATGTTATTGTTATCATTGCATGCTTTCTCCTATTGTGCACCATATATTATTTTATACACTATTTATTTCATTGAGACTGTGAGCTATTGTAGTTGACTGTGAGCTATAAGAAACATATATTGTGTGAAGTGTTTGATCTCTCTATTTATTTGTTTTGTTGTTGATATTCACTATGTGGTACTCCCCATTTATGATCAAATAGACAAAGCTTGAATGCCTACCTCAAGTGTCAGTTCCCTCTTCCCACATGGTGTCAGCCTCTTCAGGCATGCCAAACTCGAATGCCTTCTTCGCACCATGCAAAAGTGCAGTGTTGTCTTCGTAGCAGCTCTTCGAATTCACAAATTAAAAATGACACTTTCTTTTTCTTTTTTTTTTGTTTATAACCAAATAGGTGTCGCAATTTATGAGCTCATTGTTTGAGCACTGGCCAATCAAATAGGGACATGAGGTGCTCAAACAGTGAGCTCATAAACAATGCATGATGCCCTAGTTGTAGGTAGTTATATCTTCTATAATGATGGAGGAGTGAAAGGTAGTGATCAATGAGGTTGCTACTATTAGATCATACATTAATACACTTACTAGTTTGAATTTGAGCTCGAGCATCATGCAATGTTATTGTTGCCATTGCATGCTTGTTGCTTTTGTACACCATATATTGTTTTATACACTATTTATTTCACTGAGACTGTGAGCTATTGTAGTTGACTGTGAGCTATAAGAAATATATATTGTGTGAAGTGTTTGATCTCTCTATTTATTTGTTTTGTTGTTGATATTCACTATGTGGTACTCCCTGTTTATGATCAAATAGACAAAGCTCGAATGCCTACCTCAAGTGCTAGTGCCCTCTTCCCACAGGGTGTCAGCCTCTTCGGGAACGCTAAACTTGAATGCCCTCTTCGCACCACGCAAAAGTGTAGTGTCATCTTCACAGCAGCTCTTCGAATTCACAAATTAAAAATGACACTTTCTTTTTCTTTTTTTTGTTTATAACCAAATGGGTGTCACAATTTATGAGCTCATTGTTTGAGCACTGGCCAATCAAATAGGGACATGAGGTGCTCAAACAGTGAGCTCATAAACAATGCATGATGCCCTAGTTGTAGGTAGTTATCTCTTCTATAATGATGGAGGAGTGAAAGGTAATGATCAATGAGGTTGCTACTATTAGATCATACATTAATACACTTACTTCTTTGAATTTGAGCTCGGGCATCATGCAATGTTATTAATGCCATTGCATGCTTGTTGCTATTGTGCACCATATATTATTTTATACACATAGAACAATAGATTTTGGGACTTAGACTTATGTTCAATCATTAGTAATGGTTTGGGGAACTAATTACTAGATGAGTGACTATAGTACCCTAGTTTGCATTATTAGATGATCTTATTTAATTTGTGTTCATTTCATGCAAAGATACATGTAAAGGAAAAGAAATTTTTGCATCTAAAGATTACATGTATATATATAAAAAGTAACTTGTATATACTATACAAGGAAAATAACTTTTAGAAGAAAATGCAAGAGTATAGGCATACATAAGAGGATGAACATAAATAATAAGGGTGTCAGACATTGCCTGAAGTGATGAATTTTTTACCCGGGTATGAATCTAGTGTGCCCCTGTGTGATCTAGAACCTGCAAAGAAAAGAGAGATGGGGGTTAGATAAAAAATATCTAAGCAATGAATGGCATCCTATTACTGATCCTCATCTACAATTATGCATGTGCATAGTCAAGCCATACACTTCTGAAAGAAAAACTAAGCTCACACTCTCAATGAAATAAACAGTGTATAAAACAATATATGGTGCACAACAACAACAAGCATGCAATGACAATAATAACATTGCATGATGCCCGAGCTCAAATTCAAAATAGTAAGTGTGTTAATGTATGATCTAATAGCAGCAACCTCATTGATCATTACCTTTCACTCCTCCATCATTATAGAAGAGATAACTACCTACAACTATATTTCATAATTCCTCCTTTGAAGTATATATACATGGACATGAGGTGCTCAAATAGTGAGCTCATAAACAATGCATGATGCCCTAGCTTGCAGCCCGCAAGCCATGAAGACATTTCCTCATGAAATGATCATAAACAGGGAGTACCACATAGTGAATATCAACAACAAAACAAATAAAGAGAGATCTAACACTTCACACAATGCCTTGAAGGTAATAGAAACGATGCCCTATCTCTCAAAGCTCGCGGGTCATCAAGCATTCCAAATGAAAAGATGTAAACAATGCCAATATTAAACAGTGAGCTCATGAACACTGTATGATGCCTAGCTTGCATCCCGCGAGCCATCAAGATATTTCCTCATGAAATGATCATAAACGGGGTGTACCACATAGTGAATATCAACACCAAAACAAATAAAAAGAGATCAAACACTTCACACAATATATGTTGTTTTATAAAATTTTATTAAGACTAAATATTGTTTTATACACTATTTATTTCATTGAGACTATGGGCTATTGTAGTTGACTATATTCTTTTGGGGTCTGATCTATTGTAGTTGTTTCTTTTTTCTTTGAATCATTGTTTACAATTACTTTTGATGCAATATTTGTGTGAAGAACAAGAACAAAATGGTGAACAAGTGTATTTGACAAAGATAAACATGACACATTTTGTTGGGCTAATTGGGTTGGCCTGGTACCATTTTCATTATAGAAGAGATAACTACCTACAACTATATTTCATAATTCCTCCTTTTAAGTCATAGGTTAGTTTAACTATTGGATAATGAGGTAATAGGAGTTTCGAATAGATTTGAATAAAAACTAAGAGTATTGAATTTTATCATGCAATGTTATTGTTTTCATTGCATGCTTGCTACTGTTGTGCACCATATATTTTTTTATACACTATTTATTTCATTGAGACTGTGAGCTATTGTAGTTGACTATATTCTTTTGGGGTTTGATCTATTGTAGTTGTTTCTTTTTTCTTTGAATCATTGTTTACAATTACTTTTGATGCAATATTTGTGTGAAGAACAAGAACAAAATGGTGAACAAGTGTATTTGACAAAGATAAACATGACACATTTTTTTGGGCTGATTGGGTTGGCCTTGTACCATATACATGGCCTGGCCAGATATTAAACAATGAGCTCATGAACAATGCCAGTATTAAATAGTGAGCGCATGAATAATGTATAATGCCCTAGCTTGCAGCCCACGAGCCATCAAGACATTTCCTCATGAAATGATCATAAATGGGGAGTACCACATAGTGAATATCAACACCAAAACAAATAAAGAGAGATCAAATACTTCACACAATACCTTTAAGGTAATAAAAATGATGCCCTAGCTCTCAAAGCTCACAGGTCATCAAGCATTCCAAATGAAAAGATGTAAACAATGCCAGTATTAAATAGTGAGCTCGTGAACAATGTATCATGCCCTAGCTTGCAACCCGTGAGCCATCAAGACATTTCCTTGTGAAATGATCGTAAATGGGGAGTAGGCACATAGTGAATATCAATAGAAAAACAAATAAATAGAGATCAAACACTTCACACAATGCCTTGAAGGTAATAGCAGCAATGCCCTAGCTCTCATAGCTCGCATGTCATCAAGCATTCCAAATGAAAAGATGTAAACAATGTCAGTATTAAGCCAGTGATCTCATGAACAATGTATCATGCCCTAGCTTGTAGCCCGCGAACCATCAAGACATTTCCTTGTGAAATGATAATAAACGAGGAGTACGCACATAGTGAATATCAATAGAAAAATAAATAAAGAGATATCAAACACTTCACACAATGCATTGAAGGTAATAGCAATGATGCCCTAGCTCTCAAAGCTCGCGAGTCATTGAGCATTCCAAATGCTAAGATGTAAACAATGCCACTATTAACAATGCTAAGATGTAAACAATGCCATTGAAATTGATTTAATGAGAAGACAAATCTTGAATCCCTACCTCAAATGCCAATGCCCTCTTCCCACACGCGAGTGTCAGCCTCTTCACGCACGCCAAACTAGAATGCCCTCTTCGTGCCATGCAAAAGTGTTGTGTCATCTTCACAGTAGCTCTTCAAATTCATAAATTACAAATGACACTTTCTTTTCTTCTTTTTTTTGTTTATAACCAAATGGGTGTTGCGATTACAATGATATCATCACTTTTACGACACTGTCGCGGGCACTTGCAAAAAAAAATACAAAAAACAAACACAAATTGTAGTGGCGTCGCAAATTGGCATTGAAATTTGACCCCAAATGTTGTAGTGTTTGGTATTATGTTGACTTGTAATAAGGATTATAGAATTGATGATTTGGCATTATTGGGATCGATTATATTTTATAATGAAGATCTAAGGTGGTGCATTGGAGAATTCTAAATGTGTTTGACTACTTTGGAGATATTTCATACAAATCTTATTCTAAGCTGACGCGATCTTACGAAGATATGTTTTTCATCAAGATTACCACTTTGGCATGTGATTATTGCATTGGAAATCATTTTTGATTTCTTGGAGAAGGTTCTAGGAGTGTATATAACTATAAATACTCATATTGTAAAAGATAAGTATTGTTATTGTGTTTTTGTTGCTATGGTTGATGAAAATATTGTGAAAAAAGGGCTGCAATCAAAGATTTGATAGAGACATAGTTGTGAGAAGTTGCAGAGTGCGGAAAATAGAATGGATCTGACAGGTAATAAGTTCTACATCTAGATCACTCACTTGTTATTCCCTAGTAGTTACAACAAGAAAATCCCTTAACAGGGTGAACTTTAACAGGTTCTTCATTGTAAATCCCTTAACCAGGTGAGCTCTTAATAGAGTCTTGAAATCCTCTTGTGAGGTAGATCTTAAAAAATATGATTTTACTTATAACAAGGTAATAATCTCCTAATAGGGTGAACCCTCAGAAAGGTTAATTGTAATATCCTAACAAGGAAAACTTATTTTACTATAGTAGTGAGCTAGTGGGTGTCATCCCCACCATGGTTTTTCCCTCTAACCAAGGGTTTCCATGCAAAGATCATTTTTTCATGTGTGATGATATTTTGGATGTTTGATATTTTTATCTTTTATTTTTCTACTTTAGTTATGTACTTTATGGTTTGGAATTTATTATTGAAGTTATTCAAATCGGTAGTTGGATTAGTCTTTAATCTTTTTGTGTTGATTCACCCCCCCCCCCCTTCTCAGTACCTAATAACTGTAACACAATACCTCATTCATCAACCTCATTAAAGCACTTAGTACATTAGTCAACCCAAAAGACATCCCCAACCATTCATACAATCCTTTATTAGTCTTGAATGCAGTCTTCCACTCATCTCCTTTTCTAATTCTGATCTCATGATATCCACTCTTTAGGTCTATCTTTGTGAAATATCTAGCTCCCCTCAAAAAATTCATTATATCATCCATCCTAATAAAATGAAATTAGTACTTCACTTTAATCTTGTTAATATCTCTAGAAATCAATACACATCCTCCATTATCCATTCTTTTTTGGTGCTAACATTGCAAGTATTGTACAAGGACTCAAAATTTCTTTGATCAAACCTTTTCTCAACAATTCTTTCACTTTCCCATTCAAATCTTCATTCTCTACTGGTGTCATCTGACGTGCTTCTTTGTTTGGTAAACTTGCTCCAGGAATTAGATCCATGCAATGACTAATACTCCTCATAGGTGGAAATTTATCAAACATATTATCTAAGATTATATCCTTATACTCTATCAGCAACTCCCTTACTTCCACAGGTTAGCTTTCTACCGATCCTATATTAGGATTCTTAGGAATTATATCATAACACATATGTCAACTTTTCCTCATCTTTTAGGGAATATTGGTAAGCTTCCTATATACTTTGCAACTTAACCAAACTAATCTCATTTTGAATAGATGTCCTCAAACCATTTAGGTATCTTGTAACTCTTTCAACATCAATATTTGCATGTCCTAATATAATATTCAATCTATATAATTCTTTGATATATTCCTTCACACTAAGATCCTTCTATTTTAGGTTTTGCAACTTCCTAAACAAACTTACTTGGTAATCAGAAAGTAAGAACTTAGCTTTCAATTTGTTCACCATCCTATCCCATAACTTAATTTTATCCATGCCTCTTCTCTATCTATCAGTCTGCAAATGTTCCCACCATAAAGAAGTACGTCTCTCAACTTTGTGCAAGCATACTTCACTTTCATGTCTTCATATGTTCTTTCATAATCAAATTATTTCTCCATCTCTTTGATCCTATCTAGTATTTTTTCTCAATATAGCTTGCAATTGTAATCAAGTGGATTAAAATGTGGTCTTTCATTAACCCAAGTTAGTTCCTTTATAAACCCATCATCTCCTTGTTCAAGTTCAGGTTGCTCCACAGCTTCTAATCTGGCTACAATTTGTCACAACATATCCAACACAACTAGATTCACATCTCTCCTTCCTCCTCTATCATTTCCTTTGTGATCCATCTACACAAGTCCTCTACAGTTGTGGGATAGTTACTCTTTTTTCCACCCCACAAAAAACCAATCTAGGACTTTGTAAGATCGGGAGCCATGGCCTACCTTAATAGAATTGAAAACTTTCTCTGATACCACTTGGTGCATTCAAGGGAAGAGGGAACAAAAATGGTCAGTCCAATCCTTGTGGTAGGAGTCACATAATGGAAGCAACACAGAAAATACTGGAGAGAAATGCAATATCAGTCTTCTTATTATTGAAAGATCAAATACAAAAGATCTACAATAGGAAGACATACATTCCAGACATAGAGGCCTATTTCATGAATATTTTATAGGTTATCTTTTTATACTATCTATTATTAACCTGAGCTACAAAGAATTGATAGGATTCCTTCTTGTATATTCCCTATGATTTCATAAAGGATCAATTACAAGATTTTATATAGCCTTCACAATCCTCAAGTCATCCTAAGAAAGATTACATTTTCCAATAAAAAGAAAACATATTACAAATATAGGTTAGGACCCAAATCATAAGGGTCTTCCTTTAATTGATGGAAAATAAATTGTGATCCCTCAAGTAGGTTTTCCACAAATGTAATAACATTAGGAAATGAGCCACTAAGCTTCAGCAATCATAAAATGCCTTCATGAGATTAAAAACCATAATTTGGCTATAAAACATGAAGAATAGATAAGTCCCGGAAAGAAACTAAAATATCTCATACACAAAGTAACCAAGTGAGATGTGAATGTGGGAGAAGATTTAGGAAGAGTCTAAGAACACTCCATAAGGTTTTTAGCTACAAGAGATTCAAATTGAATGATAACTGAAAGGAACTCAGAGACTGATATAACTGGAAAATAGAATAACAAATATGTTTGGTTGATGCAAGATTTCCAAGATGCTCTTGCATCATATTGGTGAGAAGATGGTGGAATTATTTTCATTGATGTCAAAACCTTGTACCTATTGTATGTCTATACCAGTTGGTTTTTATGGGATGTGCTTCGTTATTGTATAGTTCAGAATCATTCTATGCAATTTTTTTGGTAATATTTATTATGATGGATGTCTTTGTTCATGTTATTGAAATATATATTTTCAGTGCATATATGATATTTGGTGATTGGACTAGTATGAATTTTTGGATGTATTTTCTACCAAGAATTTCTTGTAGTATATCAGAAGTTTTTTGTATGACATTTATATTTTTTGGGGGTAGGATCTATCTGGTTCTATCCATTGGTTGGTTTATAATTTTGTAGATCAAGTTATGTACTTGTTTGTGGCATTCCCATCAGTCTAGAATATGTTTTTCTTTTAGTTTTTACACTATGTAATGTGCTTATCTTATGGGTGAACTATATTTAGGTCCTATGGTAATGTGGTGTGAAGTTGTCATAGTATGACCTATTCTTTGGGTCTAGTGCTAGCGTGTAAAAATAAATTGTAATATCTTTTTTAACTCAAGAAGACATGTTTTGTGCCTAGGATAACATATGTATTTGTGTTGTCGTGTGTGTGTGTGTGTGTGTGTTTGTTTGTGTTTGTGTGTGTGTGTGTGTGTATGTGAGTGTGGAAAATATTTTTTATCTGATATAGAGAGTGAGTGTGAGTATGTTGAAGTTGTATGATGTGAATGTGATTATATATCATTATTGGTAATATACAAAAGAAGAAATGATAAGATCAAAGGTTATTTAAGACAAAGATATGGTTTGCAACAAAAGAAAGATTTTATATTTTCATAAGGTTCTCACAGAAGGTTTGTAACCGGATCAACTGCATTTGGATACTACCATGATTTCAACTGGAACTATTCATGCATATGAAGATGCAACTACATAAGTTCATATTTTGTCATAAGATATTCTTGTATAAATATTTTATATTGAACCTACATATAGTGAGAAAAATGGGAGTGAACCTTTGTAAAACTCACCTTAATTAGTGTTTACTTGCATGAGAATTATTTTCTTTGTGAATTTTCTCATCTTGAGTTTCCACATTATATCTGGTGTTCTGGTGTTTATTGTTCTTGTTCTTTCATATTTTTATAAGTTTTAATTATCAGCATGGTTTATGATTATATCGGTTCAATCAAGTTTGTGAAAAGAGTTTTCGAATAACATATTTACCCCCCTCTCAGTTATTTGGCATGTTCAACATGGAGTTATGGAATCCCTGTCAAAAAACCAACTTATAGATAGGTTTTGTAGAGAATAAGGAGGATGCTTGTAAAGCATATTTTACAATATTATAGATGAGTATTTCTTTTTGTATAGTTTTGTCTAGTGAAATTCCTATTAGTCATGCTGAGTAGGGTTCCTCCTTTGGTAAAATTGAATTGAAGGTTTTTATTGGTGGCTTCCCTCCAAACTCGAAGAGAAGGAAAATCAGTGAAAAAGAAAAATAAATTATCACTATCTCAGAAGAAGAAAAAGAAGAAAGTGAGAAACAAGAAAAAGAGAAGGAATAAGAGGAAATAGAAAATAATGATGTTTCTTCATTGGAATATGGATTTGTGGATTTTGATGTAGTTCAGATAATTTTGGAGGAATGAGATTTTGGTAGGATTGGCAATATGTGGTCTAGTTTCTCTTTGAAGAGAGATAGAAACTATGCTAATAGAATATTTGATCAGTAAAAAAAAATTATGTTGTATCTGGTGTACTACCATATGACTTGATAAACATTGTTGAGAGGTGATTACTACAGGATGGTGCACTTTACAAAAATTTCAAAGAGGCAATTAATAACAAATGTACTAATGCTACACAAAGATTATCCAAACTAATTAGTGAGACAAAATAATGCATAAAAGAAAATTCTAATATTTACCAGTATTGGCTAACATAGTACCAAGGTGGAGAGCCCCGAGATGGGATGTCCAACCTTGCAACTAAACACACACAGATGCAATAACATAGGATTAAGAGAGAGAATGCAAGATCAATCATTTATTCAATTAGATACATCATACATGATGGGTCATAAGGCCTTCCCAGTTTAGGCCATATACAAAATGAATTCAAATCTGAAATATCAGTGCTTCATGATCGGCCAAAAAACTACTCTAAGAATTCTACCTACAAAATTACATCAAATTGAGTACATGTACCCAACCAAAAAATTGGGGTCAACTAAGAATTAAATTTCAAAATGAAATGCCTACAAACAAATATGAGTCAGCCCCAAAATAGATCAAACAACCTCCAAGAAGAACAAGAGAAGGTGTGAACCTAGATTTAGGTCCACATGGGATCCAAAAATCACACAACATGATTGCACATGTCAACAATCAACAAGCAATGATTACACGCACAATATCCAAGGTTATCTCAAGTAGGAAAGAAACATGCTACTTGAAGCGACAAAAAGAATTCAAACGTGAAGGTCTTTGATCCAAACATGACACAATCAAAGGGAAAGGATCCTAGATAGGTCTACATTAATAAATGATGACCAAAATTGAAGAAACACATGACCACGAATAGGATCACGCGATTAGGTAACCAAAGGAATCGATCATGAACCAAAAAAAAAGGAAAATTTGAATAACTCAAATAGTACTAAACCAAATGAGGTTCGATCTGAAAGATAAAAACTAAAGAGATTACTTAAAAATATTCTAAGATCACAACCAAAATATCTTAAAGATGATTGACCCCTGCATCACTCTCTCAAACTGGAAAATAGGAACAAAATGAAACTAAATGTTTTTGGTTGATGCAAGATTTCCAAGAACCCAAGATGCTCTTGCATCAGACACCTGGGGTTAATAAAATTGATTCTCCTAAATTAGGAATTTTGTGCAACCCAAGATGAATCAGAATGATCCAACTCAGATTGAGAAATCCATGTAGAATCCTCAACCAGTCTTTCCTTCCACTTCACCAAATATTTCATGTAGTCTTTACCTCTTGTACTTCTATCAATTCTTCTATCTAGAATCTTCTCAATTTATTTTTTCTACTTATTAGGATATTCTTTATGCATGTCTACCTCTTCATCTGACTCATGGTACTCATATAAATTTGAAATGTTGAAGATAGGACATATATCCATATCAATTGATAACTCAACTTCAAATGCATTTCCATTATCAAACCTCTCCAATATCTTGGAAGGTCCAAATGTCTTCATTCACAATTTGTTGTATGTTCCAATAGGAAACATTCCTTTCTTCAAATAAATCATTACTTCATCACCAAATTCAAAAGTTTTGTCTTCTAGACATGTCTATTGTATCCTTATATTTTTAATTGTTCTTCTCCAAATTATGTTTCACTTCATCATGAAAAGTCTTCATGTAATCTATATATTCTTTTCCTTCATCACTTATTTTCTCTTCTGAACCAAGTGTCCTCAAATCTGATATACCCTTTTCATGCATGCATGTAACAATCTAAAAAGGTGTTTTACCTATGCTCCTATTTACTAAATTATTGTATGAAAACTCTTCTTGTGCAAATACCAAGTCCCAATTTCTAGGTTTGTCTCCAGCTAAGAATCTCAACAAATTTCCCAAACTTCTATTCACAACCTTTATTTTTTCATTTTTCTTTGGGTGAAAGATAGAAATGAACTTCAAATCTGTACCCAACTTCTTCCAAAGTTTTCTCCAAAAGTTTCCCACAAATTTTCTATCTCGGTCAGAGATAATACTCTTAGTTAACCCATGCAATCTCACAATTTCCTTAAAGAAAAGGTTTTCTACATGAATGTCATCTGATGTCTTCTTACAAGGAATAAAATGTGATATTTTTAAAAATATATCCACCATAAAAAAAATATAGAAGCATTACCTCTTTGAGTCTATGTTGATTCCTTCCCAAGGTCTATTAGGAACAAGTAATGGTGTATATAATCCAGTATTCTGACTTACTCCTTTTACAACTTGACAAATTCTACAACTCCTTAAAAATTTATGAACATGATCCTTATGCAACTAGGGCCAAAAGTATTTATCTTTAAGAAAACTCAATGTCTTATCAATACCAAAGTGTCCTACTAATCCATGGCTATGTTTCTCCTTTACCAAATTATCTCTCATTGAACCTCTAAGTATATACACAGTTGAACTCCCTTGAACAACATACCTTCCTGAATGAAATAATCATCCCTCTTGCTATGTTGATCAATGATAGGTGTCTTATATTCTCTCCAAGCTTCTGCAAATTCAGGGTCAATTTCATGCAAATTCTTCAAACCATCAAAACCAAGAACCTCAACTCTCATCTCAGCAACAAAGATCTTCTTCTTCTCAGTGCATCTAAAACTCTATTTGACAATCCACTTCTATGTTTTAGCACAAATTTAAAGTTTTGTGGGTACTCAACCCACTTCATATGTCTCTGATTTAACTTAATTTGAATTCCTAGATACTGTAATTCTTTATGATCAATATACAACACAAATTCCTTAGGCAAAAAATAGTGTTCCGCTTATTCAAATCTTGAACAACAGCATAGAAATTTTGATCATAAACAAAATATTTCCTCTTAGCATCATTCAAATTTTCACTAAACAAAGCAACCAATATACCTTCTTGACTCATCATAGCTCCTATTGCACTACCATTTGCATCACAATCAACTTGAAATACCTTAGAGAAATTAGGAAAAGATAGAAAAGATAACTCTTCTACCTTTCTCTTCAATGTCTCAAAACTTTTGTTAGCTCCATGTGTCCAGTTGAAATCATTTTTGTCTTCTCTCATTGTCTCAGTCATAGCATTACAAATAGAACTAAAATTCCTGATGAACTTTTGGTAGAAACTAGCCAAACCATGAAAATATCTTACCTCCCCAACACTCTCAGGTGTAGGCCACTCCAATATTTCTTTAAGCTTTTTAGGATCCATCTTCAAACCATCAACTGAGATTACAAATCCTAGATAAACTATCTCCTCTTTCATGAAATAATATTTCTTCAAGTTAATAAGTAACTTCTCCTCTTTTGACCTCCGTAATACCTATCTCAGATATAACAAATTATCTTCCCTATTCTTATTGAATATCATAATGTCAACCAAATATAAAATCACAAATTTTCCCAATGATTTCTTCAAAACTTCATTCATCAGCCTCATAAAAGTACTAGGTGCATTATTTAAACCAAAAGGAATAATGAACCATTCATACAAACCTTCTCTTGTTTTGAAAGCAGTCTTCCATTCATCTCATTCTCTAATTCTGATTTGGTGATAACCACTCTTCAAATTAATCTTGGTAATGTATTTTGCTCCACTCAAAAAATCCATGATGTCATCCGTCCTAGGCAATGGAAATGGGTACTTACTATGATATTTTTTATAGCTCTAGAATCAGTACACATTCTCCATTCAGTACTTTTCTTAGGTGCTAACACAGCTGGAACCGCACATGGACTCAATATTTCTCTAATCAAACCTTTTTGCAACACTTCTTGATCTTGTCTATTCAATTCCTCACTCTTTGTCAGTGTTAACCGTTGAGGTTCTTTGTTAGGAAAACTAGCTCCTGGAATCATATCCATACAATGACTAATACTTCTAACCGGTGGTAAACTATCTGGTACATTATCAAAAATAATCTCTTGATAATCTGATAGCAACTTCTTCACTTCAAAATGTGTTTCATCCTCTGATTTCTAAATAGGATTATTAGGAACTAAAGCATAACAAACATCATTCTTCATCAAATCTCTTATGAATTGTCTTCCTTCAATCAAACAAACTCTAACGGAAGTAAATTTTTTACCCTTAGATGCTTCAATCAAAGGTAACAAAACTTTCTTCATTTCATTAACTACAATAGTATATCTATTCAACCTTCCATCATGTAAATCTTGTTTATCATATTTTCATGGTCTACCCAACAAGATGTGACAACAATCCATAGGCAAAATATCACAAAGAACTTCATCATGGTAATTCCCAATTTTAAGTTTCACAAGACATTATTGACTTACCAAAAATTTGTGTTCATCCTTGAACCATGAGATCTGATAGGGTTTAGGGTGCTTCATGCTTTACAATTGCAACTTTGTAACCAACTCCTCTGATGCCAAACTCTCTGAACTTCCATTATCAATGATCACTGTTCAATATTTTCATACAACCTTACATTTGGTTTTGAACAACCCTTTCCTCAAAGGATCTTCATCATTTCCTTCATTCCATAATGCTCTTATGATCATCAAATTCTCCCCATCCTCAGGTTTGTTTGTTGAATCAGGTGAATCTTCCTTCACAAGTATATTTTTGCTACTGTTATCAGTCTTCTTGTTTCCATTGGTACATTCAAATTCCCTATGTCCTTCACCACACTCGAAACAAGTTCCCTTGAACCAATTCTTGTCTTCTCTCCTCTAATAATTACCTCTAGGGTAACTACCTCTTGAATAACTTCCTCTGCCTCTATATGAATTTTCTCCTTTCCACTCTGATTTTCCTTTATCCTAATTTTCCTTATCTTGATCTGATTTACTATTTTCTCCATACAATCTTCCTCTTCCTCTAGGAAATCTTCCACCTCTACCTCTCTTCCTTCGTTCATGCCTCTTGTTCAATTTATCATCTACCTTCAATGCAAATTGATAGGCTTCTTCAATGGTGTTCATCTTGACCAAACTGATTTCATCTTTGATAGAAGTCCTTAAACCATTCAGGTACCTAGCAATCCTTTCAACTTCATCATCTACATGTCCAGATCTAATATCTAACCTGTAAAATTCCTCAGTATAATCCTTCACAAAACTATCCTTTTGTTTCAAATTTTTCATTCTCCTTAACAAGATAGTCTAATAATCATCGGGTATAAATTTACCTTTCAACTTGTTAATCATCTTTTTCCATACCTTGATTTTATCCTTACCTCTCCTTTGTTGATTAGTCAGAAAATGCTCAAACCACAAGGATGCATGTCCCTCCAATTTTGTTCTTGCAATCTTCACCTTCATGTATGTTGGTATGTTTTCATAATCAAAATACTTCTCCATATCAGAGATCTAGTCCATCAACTCATCTAAATCTAATTTACCACTGTACTCAGGAGGATTGAAGTGAGATTTGGAATTAATGCTTGTCAAAGATCTCAGGAATATTTCTTCTCCTTGTTCCAAAATAGGTGTTGATGCTTCTCCTTCTTCTTGCAATTCTGTAGCCTCATCTTCACTATCATCCTCAATAGGTCTTCCTCTTCTTTGCATTGTCTCAATAGCTTCAAGTATTATATAAATTTTCCTTAACATGTCCATCATAGCTTTATCTACATCTCTCCTTCCACTAACCATCTTCACAACCCTCTACAATTGTAGGTTAGGTCATAACTTGCCACCCTAAAACTAAATTAACTAGGGCTTTCAAAATAAAGTCCTACTCTGATACCACCAGATGTAGTAACAAGGTGGACAACCCTAATATGGGATGTCCAACCTCACAGATAAACACACACGAAAGAAATAACATGGGATTGAGAGAGAGAGAGAGAGAGAGAGAGAATGCAGTATCAATCATTTGTTCAATTAGATACATCATAAATGCTAGTCTATAAGGCATTCTCAGTTTAGGCCATATACAAAATAAATTCAAATATGAAATCTCAGTACTTCTTGATCAGCCAAAAAAATATTCTAAGAGTTCTTTCTATAGAATTACATCAAATTGAGTAAATATACCAAACCGCACAACTAGGGTCAGCCAAGAATTACATTTCAAAATGAAATGCATGTACAAAAAAATGTGTCGGCCCCAAAACATATCAAATGACCTCTAAGAAGAATAAGAGAAGGTGCAAACCCATATTTAGGTCCACACAGGATCCAACAATCATGCACCATGATCACACACGTTAACAATCAACGAGCAATGATCGCATGCATAATGTCCAAGGTCAAATTAGGCAGGAAAGGAAAATGCAATCTAAAGCAACAAAAATAATCCAATGATGAAGGTCTTCAATCCAAAGACAACGCGATCAAAGGGAAAGGATTCCAAATAGGTCCACATTAAAAAATGATGATCACAGTCGAAGAAACACACGAACACGTGACTGCAAACAGGATCACCATGAACAAGTAACCAAAGGAACAGAGCATGAGCCACATTGGAAGGAAAAATTGAATAACTCAAACAGTACTGAACCAAATGAGGTTCGATCTAAAAGATAAATACTACAAAGAGTCCTTAACAATATTCCAAGACCACAACCAAAATATCCTAAAGATGAATGATCATTGCATCACTCTCTCAAACTGGAAAATAGGAATAGAATGAAACTAAATATTTTTAGTTGATGCAAGATTTCCAAGAACCCAAGATGCTCCTGCATACCACTTGATGCAGTGCCAAGGTGGAGAACCCCAAGATGGGATGTCCAACCTCGCAACTAAACACACACAAAAGTAATAACAAGGGATAGAGAGAGAGAGAGAGACTGAGAATGCAAGATCAATCATTTATTTAATTAGATACATCATACATGTTGGGTTGTAAGGCCTTCCCAATTTAGGCCATATACAAAATGAATTCAAATCTAAAATCGCAGTGCTTCATGATCAGCCAAAAAACTACTATAAGAGTTATGCCTACAGAATTACATCAAATTGAGTACATATACCCAACCGCACAACTACAGTCAACCAAGAATTATATTTCAAAATAAAATGTGTACAAACAAATATGAATCGGTTCCAAAATAGATCAAATGACCTCCAAGAAGAACAAGAGAAGGTGTGAACCCAGATTTTTTGGTATAAAAATTATATTTAGTTTCTAGATAGGTTCTATCTAGTTCTATCCATTGATGGATTTTGAATTTTTGTAGATCAATACATGCTCTTGGTTGTGACATTTCTATCAACCCCATAATATATTTATCTTTTGGTTCTCATGCTAATAAATGTTCTTATCCTATTTATGACCTATCTTTGGGTCTTTTGGTAGAACGGTATGAAGTTTCCACATGTATGACCTATCTTTTAGGTCTGATGCTAGCCGATATGTTTTTTGGTTATGTCGACATATGTATTTCTTGTATCAAATGTATATATATGTGGGAATCCTTTTGTATCTAGTGTGGAGATAATGTGAGTTTTGTAAAGATGATATGATGCAAGCACGATTATGCATCATTAGTAGAAACCTATACAAGCATAAATAGGAAGACTAAAGGTTGGTGTGAAGACAAAGTCAAGACTTAAAACATAAGGAAGCGTTCAATTTTGTTGAAGGGAAATGAAATGTTGGTAGAATATCTATAACCAGATCTTCTACATTCAGATTCTACAATGGTCTCAACTAGAATTATTTAATGCATATGTAGACGTAACTATATCAGTTCACATTTTTCCTATAAAACATTTTTGTTATAAATATTTTGTATCATGACATTTTCCCCAACCTGCAGTGAGCCTACCTGCAGAGAGAAAACTAGCAATGAGCCCCTTGTAAAAATCACCATAACTGGTGTTTACTTTCATGAGAGTTAGTTTCTCCATCATTATTCCCATCTTGGGTTTGCACATTATATCTAGTGTCATTGTGTTTACTATTATCTCTCTTTCAAGTTTTTATTAGTCTTAATTATCTCGATGGTTTATAATCGTACCAATTCAATAAATATTATGAAAAGTTTTTGCAATAACTAATTCACCCCCCTCTCATTTATTCGACATGTTCAAAAGAAATATTTTTGGCATTATGATGAATTTTGGAGTTGAGATGTGGAGTGTTCATAAGTAGGACTTCTTCATTGATGGAAACTCTATCAACTCTATTAGATTTGATGATATTGATCGAATAGATGAATAGGTAAAGGCAAAATTAAGTGGTTTGACTAGTAAGCAAGAAGATAGTAGGAGAGAATTTTTTTGGTGGTGATCGAGCTAGAGGACATTTTGGGAGATGTGATCGTTCCTAGTGGATTACCAAGGTCAGAGAACTACAATTCTACAACCGCAGCTGATAACTCAATGTTTTGGGTGAGTTAGAATTTTGCTGTTGTGTTTAGTGTGAACTGGTTGTGTTACCGATTGGTTCTTGATGATCAGATGATCAAGGTGGTTGATTTTTGGGTTGACATGTCAATATATTTTGGTTAATATATTTATGGTCAACATGTTAGGTATGATTGGAATAGTTTTCTATAAGTTAGGTCAATTTTGTGGGCCAACATGTAAAACATTCTTCAAGTCTTAGATGACTTAAGAACAATAGTATAAAGGTGATCTAAATCATATTATGTAGGGTTTAGATCATGAATTTGGGTGTTGTGATAAGATACAAAAGTAGTATAATGTGCTAGTGTTCAAAGATTAGAAAGGATCTGATCAAGCAAAGGAGTTTCTATCTTTCCAGATCAAGTTTCTTATTATTTCCTGACAGTTGTAGCAAGTTGAATCCTTTAACAAGGTGGACTTTAATAAGCCTTATTGTATAAATCCTTTAATAGGGTGACTTAAAAATTGTAGTTCTAAATCCTCTAGTGAGGTAGATCCTAGTAGATCTTTTGGTACTTCTAATAAGGTACTAGTCACTTATAACCAAGTGAACCCCTAACTAGGTATTGTAAGCTCCTAATAGGGAAACTCATTTTACTACAGTGAAGAGATTCATGGGCATCATCCCCACCATGGTTTTTACCATGCTATTATTCAACAAGTTATTACAATTTTGTCCATAAGACCTTATTGTTTTCATCTACTTTTTCAAGTTTTCCTGCCAAAATGTTTAATGTCTAGCCTTTCATTAAAAATATGTTCTCATATTGTTTCATCATTTCTTCAACCTTGGTTACTGAAAGAGTAGGCATTGCCAAAATTAAAGAATGTTCCCTCATTTTCTTTTTTGTATGCAAGTCATATGTCCACCTTGCTGATACCTTGTCATGAAGTTCCTTAGGGATATATTTTACAAATTCAATAGGTAATCTCTTGAATTTAATCATTATGTGGATGATTGCCTCTTCAACATTCTCCTGATCCTCAATTGACATATGTACATACTGATTCATCTTAGGGTGACCTAGTCTTCCTGTCTCCTTTATGTTTTCAACTAATTCATCAACAAATTCATTCTTATTTACTACAACTTTAAATTGCCTTTGATCATCTTCTTCTCCAGAGTCTACATCATCCTTACCTCTTATCAGTCTTCTCCTCTTCTTTGGTTGGTCGGTAGTGGCGTTTGCACCTCTTTTCTTCTGATAAGTCTTTGTAGGAGTAGGCCTTCTGATTTTTAATATTCCTTTATTCAGGGTTGGAGAAGTGGTTGTAGAGGATATTTTCCTCTCTCGAGTAGGTGTCTCTTCTTTTTTCCTCTTTCTTATGGCCTTTATCAGTGCAGATTTAATTTCTTTATCTAACTCAATTTCCTCTTCATGTTCACTATTGCCAATCAGAAGTTGTTTCTCAGTTTCTTCTTCAATCGTCTTATCTATTGCTTCTTCTTCTTCTTCACCGAATTGTTTCACTAATGTTTCCATCATTTTCTTTGATTTCCTACTAACCGTTACTCTGACTAGATCCATTTTTATCCTTAGTTTTGTTTCATCATAGGTTCTGAACCTAGTAGCTTTAGGATCTTTGGGCTCATCTAGTAGAGCCTTTATTGACCTAGAGGCTCAGTCAATATCGAGTTCATAGCTCATTGTAGGTAGCCAAGCAGTTCTTGGCTCAACTACCTTGATCAAAGTGGTGTCGATGTCCACCAGAAAATAGATATCATCCTTATGTTTTTCAACTAATTGTATTTCTACTCCTTTTGTGCATTTTGTCTTTAAACTTTCCAAAATAATCATCCATGACAGTCACAAAGTTTTGACCTAAATTCTTGATAAATTCATTGATTTGAATGATGAACAGTCGGTCAACATTCCGGTCTACATTACTGACATATGGGAAGTAGTTTTACAAGTAGAAAAATGTGCAAAAAAATAATGAACCTAACTTACAAGTATTGGTCTTTTCTACTCGGATGGTCCTCATATTCTCTTCCATTTTTTTCAAAAGTAGCTCAGCGAGGTCTAACTGTAGACCTTTCTTGACAATTTTATAAGTTGTCTACTACTCTGCATGGGACATTATTGGGCCTGCTAGATTGAAAAATCTTATAGCCAATGATATATTCTCTGAACCTTGCTTCTGGATCAATAATGGTGTTGACCCTAATTCCTCTACCATCCCACTCTTCTCCATTTAACTTATCGGTCTCTACCCTCGGTGGGTTCCTTATGGCCTTTTCCTTGTCATTAGTTAGGTATCCAGCAACCACATGAATAACATCCTTAGATAGTTTAACTAGTTCATCCAACCATGTTTTACCTTCATGAACATGGCTAAGTACAACCCTAATCCATTCAGCCTTGAACTCCCTCGGGAAATGTAGGGCATTTGTCAATCCTTTGACTTCCAAAAGTTTATGCTCATCCTTGAGCTTTCCATTCTTGCTTAGCTCCTGGTAAGTTGATTGTAGTTCGAATTCTCCAATTTTACTTATTTTGCAGTGGATATAAGCATGTATATCCTGTACCAGAAAAACCCTAGGTGGTATGCTAGAAAACGTGCATGTTTGATCAACTTGTGAAGCGATCTTGGGATGCAATTTATATTTAGGTTCTTCACATGTTGTGGACTTAATCAATGTGACCTTCTTGTCACTTTCGGTCTTTGATTTCATAGACTTGGATGAAGATGTCATTGTTCTAACAAATTTAGGGCTTCATGAAATCTTCATAAAAATAACTTGGTAGCTAAGAACTTACTTGGAATGATGATAAACAGCTCAGGATCTTCTCAAATCTTTGTTGAATGATCAAAAAAATCTTTGCTCAAATTTTCTCAAATCGCTTTGGTTCTTCTCTTGATCGTTGTGTGTCAAAATGACTTGCATCATTGTTTATTTATACCTAAAATTTCTTTTTCTGCTCAAAGTTTTGCATTAAATTCTTTACCTACCACAACTTAGTAAACATAATGATGTTCGATTATCACTTTGAGGCTTCATCTTGGTTAACACTAAATATTGCTCAGTTGATACTTCAACTCGGTTAACCTTTCCATTTTCATCAGCTAACAATCTCTTACTCGGTCATGCTTTTACTGACTATACACATTCTATGCTAAAAACCTATAATACTAGTGCATCTTATTTCATGGCAATTTTGTGTGCATTCAATAGATATAAGTAACTATTGTAAGATATAACCGATTTAAATTTAGTTCCATACTTTCTTGAATTTCTTAGGTGGAGGTGGTGAAATCACCTAGTCCAAAAGATGAGGTGTCACCAACTGTTGTGCTTAATCCAGCACTATCATTTGTTGTTTTTCTCCACATTTGATTTCTTATCCTCATGATTTATTCAATTGTGTTTCCATTTGTATTAACATTTGCCTCTAGTGCTCAGTCTCTATAGTCTTTTCTTAAGTGACAGACCTTGTGACAGTACAAACATGTCATTCTAGAATTTGTTCAATTTCAAGATCTTCCTCTCCAGTGCTTTCTCATGCAATTTGTTGCAATATGTCCATATTTCTCACATGTTGTGCAACTAGTCCAAGTGTTGTAATCTCAAGTATATGCATTACCTTGCCTTCTCAGTTGATATGTCTTATTTTGTCCTTTTAGTTTCCAAACTTGATTCATCTTTGTCCTGCATTCCTGTGATATGTTTCCATGCATGTTTCAATTGTGATAGTTCTTTTCCATATAGTGCTTCTTAGGTGACCTATTCATCTTTGATCTACACACATGTGCTTGATGTCCATACTTATTGTAGTTATAACAATAACCATCAAATTTAGGAGTGGATTTAGGAATACCTTTTGCTTTGCTTCTGCAAACATTTGATGTGTGGCCTAGTTTTCCACAATGATAGCATGAGAGCTTCTTTTGCATTGGGTTTGAATAGGCACTCTTTTGTTCATCTTGTCTTGATGACTCTTTCTGCTCGGTATAGCCTAAACTAGTAGTATTGTCAAGTCTTCTTTGACTGCTTAAGTATTCATCCATCCTTTTAGTACTTTCTTCAACTTTCTTAATCTCTCATTATGTTGTTGTTGAATCTTTACTTCATTCTTTAATATTTAATTTTCTTCTTTTAATTCTCCAATGTCTTCCAATTTCTTAGTAAGCTCACTATTTACTCAGTTGACTTCTTGACTCATGACAACCATCTTATTGGAAATTTCAAAATGATGCTTGGTGAGTCTCAATATCTCAAATTCCTTTTCTTCTAGATTTTTAGTCATTTCCCTCCTATCTGCAACAGCCAAATTCCTTTCTTGTTCATCTTATCTTGCATTGTTCATGACATTAATCATTCTAACCATTTGTGTCTCTTGACCGATCTATAGTACTTTCACTTGTTCAGTAAGATGTTGATTCTTTTTAGATAGATCTGATATGGTTCCTTCAAATGCATCAGATATGCCACCAGATCTAGATCTAGATGCCTCAAATGGATCATCTATCTCTTCTTCATGATAATCAATCTCATTATACCAAAATTCCATATCCTTCCTTTTGACCAATAACTCTCTCAATTTTTCTTTGGCTTCCTTGAATTTCTCAATGTAGATCTGCATCTACAATTTATGATTCTTAATAGTCTTGTCAAGCTTATACCTTTCCATGCTTAATATTTTTTCTTTTCAGTGGTTAAACTTCCTTAACAAGAGAACTAGCTCTAATACCAATTGTTGGAATTATGGAAAGATATGTACTAAGAGGGGAGGGGTGAATCAGTACCCTTAAAAACTTTTCAAACTGAATCTTTGTAAACATGAATATCACTAACCGACTGTATCATTTACATCTAACATACATCCAAAATATAATTGAAATGTAAATGAATGTAATCTAATCAATAAATAATTCATGAAACTTCATACACATGACACTTGTATTTTGGTATCGTAGAAACCCTTGTTAGAAGGTAAAAACTGCGGTGGGGATGACACCCACAAAGCTTCACTACAGCAGTAACAAAGTTGTCAGTTAAGGCTACAAATATTTGATTACTTATGGTGATCTTACCTTGTTAGGAGTAACAATGAGGTCATCTATATCTACCTAGTTATAGGATTTTAGCAACACATTAAAGTGTGCACTCGGTTAAGAGATTTACAAAATAACTATTTTGATTACTAGAAAAAGTAGGTTTTGAAGGGGCCCCGAAACCCTTTACATATCCAAAAATAGAAGATTGAGAAAAGTAACAACAGCAAAAAGAGATGACAATTAATTTCCCATAGAAGGGCTACAAGGGCATCAAAAGACTAGAAAATAGGAAAAACCTAGCCCACCAGCCAAAAAACCAGCATGGGAAATAGCTTAATTGACATAATACATAACCCTGGATTTTTCATCCAAAGTCTTATCCATTATGGCATGTATGTTGTCCATCCTCTCGATGACCTACTTCAGTTCTTCAACATTCTTCTTCACATAGGGAGTCTTCTTCCTAGTGCTCGCACGGGTTCTAGAATTGGACCCTCTAGAAGCCTCTGAAGTGTCATTCTCGTAATCAATTTCCTCTTTAGTACCATTGTCCATCATGTTGACCAGGGCTTTGAGATTTATGCTGGGGGATTTCATAATATCCTTAATGTCCTAGAGGATATCAATAATAGTGCTCTCCATGTTATCCATTCTTTTTTGAACATCAGAAATAGCAAAGTTAGGGTTCAAGATACCCTTATTGAGCCTTGTTTCTAGTTTCTCTTGGAGACTGGCATTAATGGCCTCCAATTTTTTGCATTTGAGATTGAGCCTTTTTATCTCGTGGAAGAACCATTTGTTGAATCTAAAATAATATAAAGCTTCAACTTTAGCCGTCTGTAGGGCATCGATGGTGACTTCCTCCTTGTCGTCAAAGTCCTCAAAAATAAACTTAATAGAGGACTCTCTTACCCTTCTTTCACTAGTATCCTTTCTCTCTTCTTGAATGTTCTACTGGGTATCTTGGGAAATGTGCACATTGTGCCTCATTCTAGCCACAAACTCATCTACAATGGGTACCTCCTCTTTTTGAAAATTCTTGTCAAGGTTTAGCTTTGTGGTATAGTGGATAGCAGTCCAACCAAATCCTCAAGACTTTCAGAATTATGAACCAAGACATCTTCAAAATTTAGCATACTCGCAAACTTACCTTCCAATTCAACTATGTCCTCCATTTCCTTGCCCTCCTTGTTCTCTTTCTTAGTGCTCTTAGAAGTAGAGTCAATCTCCCTGTTTCGGCTAGTAGAGACATCCTTCTGCTGGGAGCCATCATCACCTTTATCGATTACCTCATTTTCTGGCTCAACATTTTTAACAGACCCCTCACAGTTCTTTTCCTCATTCCCTCCCAAATCCTAAGAAATGACATTATCTTCAGAGTCCTCAGTCTCCTCCTCATCCCTACTAGGGCTTTGCATATTCTGGGTATCATAGCCTTCTTTATCCTCAGAATCATCGGTCACATTTTCCTCATATGTGTAATCAGAAGCTTCCTTCTTCCCAGACCTAATTCTCTTTGAATTGCTACCAATATCTCCTTCGGCATTATGTTTACCTTTCCCCACAATGGGAGTGGTAACAGTAGAGTTAGGGATAGTATCCCTTATATGTTCATAAATCAACAGAATCAACCCCTCATGCTGAATGGCCTTTTGGACATATTCTTATGCTCATTAAGACTTCTAATTAAAGAGATATGAAGGTAATAAGGAATATTAATAGTGTCCTTATACCTAAAATAATTGGAGAACATAAAATAATGGGAGTGCACTTGAGTAAACCACTCATCAAGGGTGAAATACTCCATCACCACCAGAAGAGTGTTACGCCAAATCTCTTTGATCTTAAAAACATCAATGAACACATTATTATGAGCTTCATCAAAATCTTCCTTCTCCTTCTCAGATTTAGGGAATTTATTGGCCGCCATGTCGAAAATCTTACAGTTTCTGTAAAACTTCAAACCCTTATTAGGGATGTCAGTAACTTGAGCAGTGAGCTCCACCGAAAGATTTATGGTCTTCCCATCCATCATGATGGTTTTGTTTTTCCAGCCATCAAAGAATTTCTGAGTGATGACTTTTTCAAATCCGTGAAGCCTTTCCAAATACGAAGTGACTCCGCCTTTCTACAACTTACACCAGACCATAGCCATGTCATCACCTTTGAGCCTTCAACAATTAATAGGTTCCTCTCTTTTAAGATCGCCTTCCATGCTGAAAAAAGTTAAAACCAGACACCAGTCACTCTTCTCATATTTTTGGTAATACCTGTGAAATGTGTCTTTCTCATCAATATAACCATAGATAGAAATAGAAACCCAGAAACTATGGGAGCTAATGATGTTATTGATTCCAAGTACATCATTCCACTCTTTCCAATAACTGCCTGCAGGCACCATGGTACACATGCGTGCAATATTAAGCATATTAAATCTTTCCTTCCTTTTGGATGATTTTATCATAATTAAATTTTTATTTGGTGTCCTCATTCAAATTCGCAAAGCTCTCCCATGTGATGACATCATCATAATTAAATCCCACATTGGCCAAGTTGTCAACCACGCTATTTATTTCATGATACACATGGGTAATGTGAATATTTTCTCATTTATCATTAATATCCTTCACTTTGGAAATGACATTATCAATGGTCCACAAAGGTATAGTCTCTCCCTTAAGACATTTAATTGTATTCATAGAATCACCTTCTAACCAGATATTATTGGTAAGTTGAAGACCATAGAGAGATCACATTGCTTCAGCAATATGATTGGTTTGAATTCCCAAGGGGGTTGTTATAGCAGAAATAAAATTACCATAGTAGTCCCTGATTATACTTCCACACCCAGTTGGGCCTGGATTTCCCTTAGCAGCCCCATCGAAATTTATCTTTATCCAACCATCCAAAGGAGAGATCCAAACACTATTGTCATGATCACTCTTCTTAGAGTTAGAAGCATTTAAATTCTAGCAGTGCTGAGTGTTTCCCTTATAAATATTTTCATAGCATCTTCTATTACCTTTTTCATACACACTGGTACAATTACTATTCTTTTCTCAGAAGATTCTATTATTCCTTTCTTTCCATATATTCCAAGCCACATGAGGAGCCACCAACTTCCAAGTTTTAATAGCAATATCATTGGCACTAGGACAAAGCAATTGCTGACAGAAATCCTGGATGGATAAGGGGAAAATCCAGCATAAATTCCAATCCTGCATGAAAAAGGACTAGACCTGTTGAGAAAAAGAACAATGTAAGAAAATATGGTTAGTATCTTCCTCGGCAGCATAGAAAAGACATTATTTCTTAGGCATGTTGAAACCCCTTCTTTTAAGATTGTCCACCGTAAGGGTTTTATTTTGGATGAAAATCCAAAAAAAGATCTCAATCTTAGGAGTGAGAGCATTGTTCCACGCCTTGGCCTAGAATGGTTTCTCAGTAGGTTGTTCAAATTGAAGAAGACTAGTTGTAGCAACTGAGAAAGATCCATTAGGAGAAGGTGTTGACACCTAATTTTGTAAACCAAAAATTAACAGGAAGTATTTCAATACTCATATATTTTATGCTATTTTATCCTAAACCCTAATATTTACCATGCACTTACATATGAGGAATGTTTAGGATAAAATACTAGAATAATTATCATGATTTTAAATAGATTTTTCAAATAACATAGTTCTAAAATTTATTTATATTCTAATGCTATGTTGAAAATTTGAAATTATAACATAATTATTCTTGTTTGATTACCTTAAATAAATGAAATAGGGTTGTAATTATATTTTTATTTAAATAGTTTGGGAAGGTTTTTATAAAATATTGTTAAGGTGAATCAAAATAAAATGTTTAAATAAAAGGGTTTTTAAAAGTAAAATATTCCTTTTTGAGAAAAAAGGGTGGCGAGAGGTAGTTGAACACTCAACCTCTCAAGTCTACCATTTTTTTCTACCTACCTACCCATTCCCTCCCTAACCAGTTAGTCTAATGTTATTCCTTCAGAGGTTTTGGAGTGGAATTAATTTATTTACACTTTTCATGTGTAGGTAAGAAAATTAAGGCAATGTTCACACAGGGAGTATATCTTACCAAAAATATTTTTAATTTGCAATATGATTTATTTTTGCATAAAAATATTATTTTCAAAATTATTACCGAGAAAAACAATGGGGAGAGGGAGTTGAACACTCAACCTCTCGACCCAACCCTCCTTTTCCTAATTACCTAAACTCCCCCACCCTCCGCCCCCCCCATTCCAATTAATCTATGTTATTCCTTGAAAACGTAGGTTATAGTAGAAAGATATAAACACATTATTTTTACTCTATGATAAATTTATGTTAAGATATATCCTTTTTTACTTCAGTTATTTTTTTAAAGGTTTATTAAAGTAAATAGCATCATTTTAGGGTTACTTTTTAAAGTTGTCCTCTTTTCCAAAATTAATAGTATTACCCTATGTAAATCTTTTGAGTTATCATTTTAGGATAAGTTTTCACTTTTTATTTTCTAGGGTGAATTAAAATGTTTATAACTTTTCCACCCTAGATTTTAGAAACATTTATATTTATATTATTTCAAATTTTGAAAAAATATTTTAAGAGGGAAATGTATTATGTTTAAAATCTAAAAATCACAATTCAATTAAAAAGATTATATTATCCTTTCCTATTAATATGTGGTTGTGTATAAATAGATTTTAGGGTTTGTCTTATTAATAGGATTTTTATGCTTTGGTAAATGAAAAGAGGGTACCTTTGATAATAATTTTAAATCTTATTGGCACTTGGCTTATTTTATCAAAGAAACATTTATATATATTGCGACAAATGTTCTTATGTTATGGCCCTCTTAATGATTTATTTTGATATATTATTAATTATTAAAACTAATATTTAATATAGGGATCATTTTAGAGATTTGAGAACATTATTAAATTATAATAAAGCCCTAAATTGAAATTTATTTAAGCTTATCTAATTTTAGATTTGGTGTGCAGGAGTTTTATATCATAAACAGGTGATGATAACCAAGTAAATTATCCACAGATGTGACAAATATTATTTGTAAATGTGAGAAATGCTTTATTCCTTCAAACCATATATATGGTTAATTTGTTGTAATTATTTAGGGTAGTTGTAGGATTAGGTATTTGTGAAAAGGTATGACCTTTCACGGGAAACTATTGGAAATGATATAAGTATTGAGTCATTTAACATTCAAGGAGGACGGTCATTAGATTAGAAAATATTTTTGAGAACTCTTGAGAAGGATTCAATTCACAACTACAACTGTGGACTTTTATGTACCATTTTTAAACATCTATAAAGATAAGTTCCATTTATTTTATTTGTGGTTACTAGTTATTTGTATGCTTTCGATTAGTCTTTTAGATATTATATTAAATAGAGTTTCTTACTGTGTTGAATTCCCTGAGTATCATAATTCAGAATTAATATATATATAGTTTAAATATCAAGAAATATTTGTGTATCTTCTCTTGTTTTTATCGGTCTCTTAATTTGAGTTAAATTCGATAAGATTAGCTATATAGATTGATTTGAATTATAAGTCAAGTGGAAGCCTGTGAAGTGATGGTCTTGTCTTATTAAAGAAAGTTTTTAAAACCATCTCTGATCGTACGTAGGATTGAAAGTGTTTTGACTCTATAACCTAAATACTTAGAAGGCACTGATCTAATCTTTAATTGGAAATTGTCATATTAGTTCATTTATAGTTTGTAGATCATTAAATCATTATTTCAAAAGTATTACTTTTTAGTCCTTAGTATAATCATTTTAGTCAAGTTTTATAGAGTAGAGATTTTTAGTAGATTTGTTGATTTCCTCAAAGGATCATTTACCACCTTTGGAGGAATTTTGTTTTGTGCACGCAGTTGTGCAACACAGAGAATTTGATATTATAAAGTGAATGTAGGCCTACCAGCCTTGGCTTGATTAAGACAGAATTGCAGAGGTATCAATTTGTACCTGTCAGTTGGCCAAATCTGAATCATCATTTTTGGGCACTAACAGAAGGACCCCAAATCATCGATTCATCCTTACTATCATAACAGCACTGAGCCAGAAGGGCCTTGTCAATTATGTCAAAAGCAGGGTTGATCCTTGCTAAGTTCACCTAGCTTTTGTTAATCCAATAGTCTTTAACTTCAAAGACAAATATCCTTTTGCACCAATTAATAGCAGCAAGGTGGTTACAATTTTCATTCAAGGGCCTCTCCAACAACCAGGGATCATCCCAAAACCAAATTTTATGACCATTTTTGAAGTTCCATTTCTTCCCCTTTCTAGCAATATTTCTAGCATTACTTATGTTTCTCCAAAAAATAGAGCCTTCAACTTTATCTGTATTGGAGAGAAGGATATCTATGGAAGGGATATCATAGAGATATTTTTGTCTGCATATAGTATTCCAGTCCTTAAGGTCCCCATATATTCTCCAAATTTGTTTGGCCAAAAGAGCATTGTTAATAACCTTGATCAGTCTAAGCCCCAGACCCCCCATGGTTTTAGGTTTACACATCTTATCCTAGGCAATCAAAGGAATGCAGTTTTTTTCCTCAATTCCAGACCAGAGGAAATGTTTAAGAATGCTTTCAGTTTTATCAGAGAATTTAGAAGGAATCTTAAACAGACTGATGGCATAAACCACCAAACTTTTCAATGAAGACTTTATGAGGGTTACCTTGCCCACTTGAGATAACACGGTACCTTTCCATCCAGCTAGATTTTTGAAGAATTTGTCTAAGAGCAGGTTCCAAAAAGAATCAATAACATTCAGACCAAGGGCTTAGGGGGGGCCTAAATAGGAAGAAGGGAAACTACTGATCTTGCAATCTAAGATTTTGGTAATTCTGGCCTGCCTCTTTTCTAGGGTGTTAATGAAAAATAAGGAGCTTTTGTTCCAAATGATCAATTGGCCAGTGGCATTGGTATAAATATTAAGGGCATCTTTAAAGGCTCTAGCTTCTTTAATAGTGGAGGTGCCTAAAGTAATAGTATCATCCACAAACTGGGCATGGGAGAAAGCAAGAGGATTGGAGGAAGGTCTAAGACCTTGAATAACAGCCTTATTCACCAGAAGCTAAAAATATATCTTCATGTTGTCAGCCAACAGTGTAAATAGAATGGGGAAATAGGGTCCCCTTGTCTCAACCCTCTAGAGTTTTTAAAAAACTTTGGAAGGAGATCCATTAATGATAACAGAAAAGGAAGCAGTAGAGATCAGTTGGGAGATTATATGAATTACCGTATAATTGAAACCAAACTTCTTAAGAGCCAAGCATAAAAAATTCCAATCCACCCGGTCATAAGCTTTAGCCAAGTAAAGTTTGAGGAGAAAACCCTATTTACCCCCCTTAAAAGCAGAGTGAATATTTTCATGGACCAAAATGACAGATTCAAGGATTTATCTACCAGGGGTAAAGCCATTATGTTGAGGAGAAATCAGTAAAGGGAGGATAGTCAGCAATCTAGAAGTCAAGATTTTTGACATAATCTTATAAAAAGAATTGCAAAGACTAATAGGTTTGAACTGATCAAAGGACTGAGCACCAGTAATTTTGGGAATTAGTGCTAAAAAGGTTCTATTGATTTCTTTGAGAAGACATATACTACCAAATAATTCCTTCACAACATTAGAGACATCCTTCTCAACAATCAGCCAGAACTTATGAAAAAAGAACATGGGAAAACCATCTGGGCCAGGATCTTTGTCTCCATCAAAAGAGAAGAGTGCCTCTTTGATCTCCTTGTTGGAAGGGATAGCCTATAATATTTTGTTATGATCCTAGTTCACTAACCTTAGAATGGCTTCAAGCAGAGAAGTCTGATTGTCAACATTAAGGTTATTATCTACAGAAAGCAAAGAGGTAAAGAAGTTAACCATTTACAAAAGAACTGTTAAGTTCACTTTGTTAAGAGATTTAAAATCTGCTACAATGGTTAAAGAGTAATAGTAGGATTTGATCTGTAAATAGAAACTTAACATGTCTGATATCAAATATGTGATGTACTTATCTATTATCACCTTAATGTGATTGATCTCTTCTCTGGATTCTACTCAATATCCTTTTGTTTCTGATAAACTGTATGTTTTATCAATGCTTGTCAATCATAACCATGTCTGATCTTCAGATGTCTTCCAATGTGGCGGCTACTACATGTGTGATACTTGTCAAAATAACATCTATACAAATTTTATATCAAACTTATCTAACCTAATTATGGTTTAGACTCTATCTTAGAAAACTAAGATCAACGATATAAATGAATAACCTAGATCATCATTACATAGGAATCATCAATAATTAAATAATTACATCCATATTAAATTTTGTCTCAATCTTGGTAAGCTATTTTCTAATCGGTGTAAACTTTTCACTGTGTAGTTTGTGTCATTCCAAATGGCTATTTTGTTTCCTTTTTCACTCGGTGTATACTGCATTCATCACTCGGTAATTAACTGGTGCTCGGTTCATATGAATGCTCGGTGGCTACTATGCTCGGTACTTGGTGATCATCTGGCTTGGTAAGAGGGCTTGGTCAAAACTGTATTCAGTTAACATAGTGATCTACCTTGTGTTCTACTCGGTGTCTAGGCTCTGTGTATTGACCAATTGTCCTGCCATGTCTCCTTTACTGACTATATGACTAAATGTTACTAATGACAACCATTAATTATCTTTAGGAGTAATAAACCTATCCCTTAATTTGTGTGTGCAATAAGATTTCTCAGCTTAATTAGATGTCTATTGATGTTTTGGAAGAATTTGATGAATAATCTCATATTTCATATGATTCTATGCAACTACATAATGATTTTTATGGAAAAGTGATTGTTTTATGTTCTAACCTCTTGTAAGTGGTTAAAGGAACTTTTTGACCATTGCATTTATTGCTTGTGAATGTAACATTATAAAATTAGATAAGAAAAGTTCATTTGTCACATTGTACTCTATGAGCTAAGATGAGCACTTGTGAGTGATTCTAAGGTGATTTGAGGTGATTGTGATTAACAAGTGTGATCTTGTGCCAAGATTGAAGTGGGGATTAAAGAACCCCAACTAGAAATCAAAGAGGTATTTCTCTATGTTTCAAAAGTTATATTCTATTTTTTGTGAAGTAAATCAGTGTTGGCATTATGGACACTCCAATATTGATTGAGATTACTAATGAATCGAGGCCAGTATTCAAGCTACATCCTATGAACGTGGTAGAGAATGATCTGATGAGAACTTTTTCCTCGATACCTCACGGTGTATTTTTTACTAAAGATATAAGATCATTTAACCATTGCAAGATTGAGGATCTTGGTTCAGATGCTATCTTGAATGCATATACCAAACTGTGTAATGACTTGGGATTGAAGGATGAACACAAAGATTTGAGCAAAAAGGGTTTTTCTTATATTGTTGACTTACCCGATGTTTTAAAACTTGAATGGATCATATATGTGTCGATTTGAGTGCATGATCAATTTATCTAGATGGATAGGCTACATAAGTTAACCAATGAGATCATTTAATCAGTGCCTATATTGTGTGTGACCAGTAGCTTACCTATTTTGAGAACAATTCCTACATATGAGGTTACAAGTTTAACCAAGTCAAGACAAGATCAGCGGGCTATGAAAATCAATGATATCAAATATATTGAGGTTAGCTTTGCATCAATAGTGATCAATAGTGATTGGTTACAGAGTATATCAATCGATTTGATTGAAAAATGTGTCTAGTGGTGGTATTCCTGCAGCATTTAGAATGGTGAAGGAGAATGCACAATACGACCTATGTGAGGTCATGAAGAGTAAATTCTTCATGAACATGGAGCGAATAAAGGACAAGAAACATTTTTTTAAGTATGGTTTATTTTTGGTATGTATATTTTTCAACCTGCACAATCATTTCCTTGGTATCTATAATGTTCAGTGGTCAACCGATAAACCGGTAGTAGTGTAGATTAATGAATGCATAAGGATGTTAGGAAATAACTTCAATAGTTCCATGTGGGGTTATTTCAAATATTTTTAGAAATGGATGCATGAGAGGGAAAGGATCCCAACCGGTATAGTGGAGAAGTGTAAAGAAGACATATATTTCATTGTGGATATTGATACATGCAGGATGATGGTGGTATATCCAAGACCTTCTTGGGCTTTACCGATGGGTTATGATGTAGATGGTGATAATGTATCACTCCATGCTAATGAGTTATTATCCAAACCAATTGATACAAGTACCCCCAAGTTTTTTACTTATGAAGAAATCTATTTGAAAATTCAATCACAACTAATGGAACTAGTGATAGAGAGAAGAGTGAGGATAAGAGATGATGACCTAGCCAATAAGAGTGGTATTAATAAGGATATGATGGATAAGATAAGGAAGTAGTTTGTAAGTGAAGAAGCTGGTACTTTTGGTACTACTTCTAAAGAATTAGTAGTAGAGGTTGTATCTTCCTCAACAAGCAAGGAAATGGGGAGAAAAACTAGAAGTTCAATAGTGAAAAAGGAGATACCTTCCCCTATTACAAGAATACAATTAGAGAGGAAAACAACAATATAGCTTGAAGAAATAGTGGTTAAGGAAAATTAAAATGTAAAGTCTCAAGAGACTAAGCAGAGAACTTATAAGATAAAGAAGGGAACAACACATGGTTATAAAGAGTCAAAAGGCAAGAGCACAAAGAAGAATACAGAAGAGGAAGAGGAAGCTAAAAAAATAAAAAAAGGAGCAAGCCAAATTGAGGGATAGTGTAAAAAGGTCAAAGATTGTTGGCATGACTACAAAGAAATAAGTCAAACCCAAGACAAGGAGAACACATAGTGCATACATCACAACTGAAGACATAAGGGTATGTGGTAGAATGAGTGATGTCAACTGATACTATGAAACATGTGATGATGAAGGTAAGAAAAAGAATGAAGAAGTTTCCATATACATTTTTAATAAGTTTTGCAAAGGACCTAGTGAACTACATAAAATGATACCTAAATCACTTTATAAGAATATTGATGCTAGATGGAGGCATGCTCTAAAAAATGATATAGAAATTTTGGAACATGCATTGGTTCAACTTAAACCTAAATTGTCTATGGAAGAAGTGAAGCTCACTATTAAATCTATGAGACCTAAGCTTAGAACAAGAAGTGAAGTATTCAAAATACTCATTGGTGAATCTTAGGCAGTTCATGATGAGACCCTTGATATCATGAAGAAGGAATTGGATAAAGAAGATGAACTAGTAGATGATACTGAAGAGGAGAAACAAGAATAAGAGTCTACCATTAAAGAGGTAACAGTAGATGAATTTTTTACTCATGAATAAGTGATTGAAGGTATTATCAATGATATACCTTTTGATATTCCACAACAAGTTTCTAATGTTTAAGTTGAATATGTGCAAGGAAAAGTTGAAACACAAAAGGATTAGAAAATAGAGGTTGAGGTACCTTTTGTAACTGCTACATTTGAACAGAAGAAAGATGAAGTTGTTACAGAGGTTACAAATGATGGTGAACTTGCAAATAAATTTGAAGTTCATGAACTTGATGTTGCAGCACAATTAGTAAAGAGGAAATTGGATCTAGGTTGAAATTCAAGTTACAAGATGAAGAGAAAGTCTATGGATATTATTGAGGAAAAGAAGAACTTGTAGATGAGGATGTTGAGGTTATTCAAGGACTTATTGATGTTACTAAAATGATTCCAAGTGAATTGATGAAAATTTTAGAGATACTAAAGCTGAAAGATAAAAGGGACAAACTTAGAGCTGAAAAGAAATAAGAACAAGTACTTATGTCAGCTAGAGACATTATTGCAAATCTGGTATCTAAAGTTGACTATGATCCTAATGTTACACCAATTGAGAAGATAGATACTTTGATCAATGCTATCTTTGAGGAAGTTATTGTTTTGGAGGAAGCTTCTGAGCATAGAGAGTAGATGAATTATGAGAAGAAGAGGAATGATAAGCTAATGGATACCATTGCATCAAATAAAGGGATACTTACAGTTCATGTGAATCAAGTGAAGGAAACTTTGAAGGAGATTGATAAGTTACTTGCCAAAGTTTTTTATTTTTCTTTGTTTACCCAAGATTTGGAGATAAAGATAACTAAAGCTCAACAAGAGCTTAAGTCTTTAATTTCTAGTGTTGATCCTATTTCACATCCATCTACCACTTCTGGATCACAAGTGAAGGTTGTAAACCAAAAGATGAAAACATTACAAGAAGAAAAAGACAAGAGCATCACTATTGTACTAGAGTTATAGACTTATTTAATTCCTACAGTTGATGTAATGCAACAAAATGTTAAAGATTTGGATGCATTACTTGGGTCACCTAACATGAGTATACTTGAATCTATGGAGGAGTTAGCTTCTATGTTACATGGATAGATTCAAGTCACCAAAAAATTATAGAATTCATGGGAGAATTCTTTGGAGACAGCCAAAACAAATTTTAGAAGTTTTTTTGAGAGACTTTGACTAGTAAGTTGATTTCATTTTTTAAGTTCATTTTTTTACCTTTGTCATTGTTGTCAAAGGGGAAGTGATTGGTGCAATGAAAATATAGCTAGTGTATGGAGCAGAGTTTGGCATTTTTCACTATTTCCTGCCATCAATGCCAAAGGGGGATATTGTTGGCATTATGATGGATTTTGGAGTTGAGATGCAGAGTGTTGATACATAAGATTTTTTCATTGATGGAAACTATATCATCTCTATTAGATTGATGATACTAATCGACTGGATGAATGGGTAAATGAAAAATAAGTTAAGTATTTTGACCAGTAAGAAAGAAGACAATAGTAGAGAATTTTTTGGTTGGCGATCGAGTTAGAGGACATTTTTGGATATGTGATCATTCCTAGTAGATTACCAAGGTCAAAGAACCAAACTTCTACAACCACAACTGATAACTTGATGTTTTGGGTGAGTTAGCATTTTGTTGTTGTGTTTAGTGTGAACCGGTTGTGTTACCAATTGGTTCTTGATGATCAGATGATCAAGGTGGATGATTTGTGGGCTAACATGTCAATATATTTTGGGCCAACATTTTAGGTATAATTGGTGCAATTTTCTATAAGTTAGGTCAATTTTGTGGGCCAACTTGTAAAACATTTTTCAAGTCTTAGCCGACTTAAGAACAACAATATAAAGGTGACCTAAATCATATGATTTAGGGTTGTGATTGTGAATTGGGGTTTTGTGATCAGAGACAGAGGCAATACAATTCACCAATGTTCAAAGATTATAAAGGATCTAATCAAGCAAAGGATTTTCTATCTTTCCAAATCAAGTTTCTTATTGTTTCTTAACAGTTGCAGAAAGTTAAATCCTTTAATAGGGTGGACTTTAATAGGTCTTATTGTATAAATCCTTTAACAGGGTGACTTCTTAATTGGAGTTCTAAATCCTCTAGCGAGGTAGATCCTAGTAGAACTTTTGGTACTTCTAACAAGGTACTAGTCACTTCTAATCGGGTGAACCCCTAACACGGTATTGTAAGCTCCTAAAAGGGAAAATCTTGTTACTATGGAGAAGATATTTGTGGGCATCATCCCCACTGTGGTTTTCACCCTCTAACAAGGGTTTCCACAATAAAATAGTGGTGTTATGTGTTATGTTTTGTGGATGCTTGAACTATTTTTCTATTGCATAGTTACACTTGCATGTTTGGTTGTTTAGAAGTTGTTTAAAAGCATAATCACATTAGTGGTTGAATTGGTTCATTACTTGTTTGCACTGATTCATCTGCCCCCCTCAATGCCTCCTATATCTAACAAAGATTTCATACCATGTCTTGAAATGCATTAATGTATGTGTCATTTGGAGGAACTCTTGTAAATATTTTTCAAGGACTGCTTTATGATTGGTTGATAAACGCAACTACTCAAATATGGATATTTGCATAGGCATTTTATTTAATTGGTCCAATAAATTGTATTGACTAATGGATGGGGTTTGTGACTTTGATGGAAGTCCTTGGATAGTAATCTTGGATCTTGAGGTAGTAACTACACAATCATTATTTTGACCTTGGACAATGATGAAATGAGCAGTATGATCAAGATCATGGTGGATATGATTGACAACATTAGCATTATTTTACTGTCCAAGCCTAGAGACTTTACCTTTTTCATGATTAAGAAATAGATTCTTAAATATAGTGTGATCATTATTTGTTGTTCCTAGATTATCTTTAACCTCTATCTCTTCCCTTTCAATTAGATCTTGGACAATATGCTTGAGTTTAAAATGGTTACAGTTTTGTGTCCCTTGGTTCGATGATATTCGCAAAACTCATTTTCATTATACCATTATGGCTTAAAAGGACCAAGTTCATAATGTCATACTTCGAGAAATATGCTAGCATTAGATTGAATCAATTGTTTTAGAACCATGTCAAGCGGCTCAACAAGAAGCATGAAAGTGCATCATGGGTTTGGTCATCTTTGTGTACATTGTTGTTCATTAAAAGTCACATAGGTTGATTGATTGATATAATGAGGGATATTATCATTGGTGTTGACCATGTTAGGAGGTTTTTCTCCTTGTAGGTGTATGATAGGTTGTGCAACATCTATATCCTTGATATCAACAACACCACCATTTGTGATATTTTTGTTTTGAGACCAATATTTAGATTTATAAAAAATTTGATTATATTGATTGGTCACATTGGTGTCTTTGTTTCCTCTGAGTTGTCCCTTATGATGAGTCCTCTTTCAGCTTTTATACCTTGTTCACCCACTTCAAAAAATGTGTCTATACAGAGTGTAAGGACGCATGATGCCAGTTTGGCAGTTCTCAATAAACATCTAGATCTTGTATTTCTTGAGAATAGGGAAAGGTTCTTTACTAGCCATGTTCCTCCATTGTTGTAACAAGGATACAAAGGGTTCCCTATTTTTCTATATAGTGTTACATAGATCCATGATTTTGACCTTTGTCACAATGTTGTGAGAATAGTTTGATATGAATTTTTCTGCCAACTCACCCCATGACCATGTTCTAGATGGTAGATGTGTAAACTATTCCATAGATGGACCATTAAGACTTCATGGAAAGAGGTGCATTAAATAAGTGTCATTATGTGCAACCTCGATATAAGTCATAAAGAATTCCTGAATGTGGTCCCTTGGGTCACCTTTCTCCTTGTATTTATCAAATTTAGGTGTTTTAAAAATTTGGAGGAAAGGGTGGTATGCAAGCTTGGAATTTAATGGTCGTATTGGCTATTTCTTCACTTTTGAATCATATATGACATGCTAAAAATTTGTTGGACCATATGGATTGATGGGCTAAATTTTTATAAAACAGTAAATATGACACTTAAATTTACAAATAAATCATGAAAATTTGTTATATAAATATGTCACTTTATAATATATGTTATTTATAATATATTTGTTTCTATTTTGATTATTATATATTCATAATAATTTAAGATATTTTTAAAAGAGAGTATATGAATTTTAGAAACTTGCTTAGTTAATTTGAGATGTTTGCATATATTCTAATTTATAATTATTTTTTAATTATATATTATTTTTATCTCAAATAAATTTTTTTGAATTATTGTATATTATTATTAATTTAGAATCTTTTCAAAATAAAATATATGAATTAAGAAACTTATTTAGTAAATTTGAGTTTTTAACATAAATTACTAATTTATTCTTATTTTCTAGTTTTACATTCTTTTTATCTATATTTATTATGTTTAATATATGTATTACTAATTATATTGATAAAATATTTAAATTTAAAATAACTTATTAATAATTCATAAATTTTAAAAAAATTGATAATCAATATTTTTTTAAATGTAAAATGAGAGGCATTAAAATGACCTAACCATCATAAAAAATTCATATGAAAGGTAGGAGTGACCGTCAAATTCCAGGCCTGGTGGGATGTACAATATCTTTGTGCCTAAGTAGGGACATAAGTGGACATGGTTTGAGGTGTGAAGTATGTAAATATTGGGTTTGGTTGAGCAAACGGATTCGTGTGATGGTATTGAGGTGTTGATCTAACATTTTTTCCACTTGAGATTTGATTAAAGTAGGGCCCGTGAATGTTGGTGTTCATACTAGGGTGTTGGTTGAAAAGTGCACATTAAAAATTGACATGATGACCATTAGGGTTTTAAGGGGGAGGTGCCCCTTGAAAATTGATATGGTGACCACTAGGGTTTTGAGGGGGAGATACCCCTTGAAAATTGACATGTTGACCACTAGCGTTTGAGGGGGAGGTTCCCCTTGAAAGTTGACATTTTGACCACTAGGGTTTTGAGGGAGAGGTGCCCCTTGAAAGTTCATATTTTGACCACTAGGGTTTTGATTGGACCGTCCTCATCGATTCATTATTTTGGTTGTAGCACATGTACTTAGACCATCCTCATTGAGTCATTGTTTTGGTTATAGCTGATGGAATTGTTGCAGTAGGTGCCATAGTAGGCATTGGTACATTTTTTGATACGATACTTGCATTTGTCTATGAAATACTAGGGGCACACTAGAATTTTGGTTTTGACCTATGAAAAGGGGGTGAGTATTATAGCCCAAACATGATTGACAAAGTTGTAACTTTTGAGGCAACACAATTTGTGCTACTATATGGTAGACTACTAGAGACTTGGGATGATTGTGATTGTGTAACCCCAGTAAAACTCATTTTATTACCCTCTACAATGTTGGAGGTGTCAAAACTAGATGGTAGTTAAGCCCCATTTTGAGAAAGAAGATGAAAGTGTCTATTGGGGTCCACTGATAATAAGGCATTCATGACAGGAAGGACCTTAGGATCTTTTGACGTGTCATCTATCTCATATTGAGTGTAATGTTCTTGAATGTTTGCCAAGGAAAATTCATCATTAGGAGGCAAGGTAACCCCATTACTAGGTGTTTGGTGTGAACCCATGGCCATGTTAAAATTTATAGTCTAAGAACTAGTAGGATTGAATGTAGGGTCCTGATTTGGGTCCATATGTCCCTTTTTTCCTTTGGTGATTGAGTAAAAGGCATCGATAAGTGCAAGTATGAGATTATGACAATGTAAGGTAGTCTATGATGATTTGACTATGGTAACAACTAAGAAGGAATTTTTTTTAAAAATTATTTTTTGGAAAATGATGTCATACCCAAAATAAACCACGCAAAAACACATAATTTTTTTTTTTTTTTTTTAATCTTTACCAACAAAAAGGTTAGTGCCCCTTTTTGACACAAAGAAAATTTTATATGTTATTTATTATTATTTTTAAAGAAAAGAATTTTGGGATTGATAATAATTTATATGTATATATTTTTCTCTTGTGAGACCTTTTGGGGTGGCGACCCAGGTGGGTCCCACCAATTGTTTGACTTCATGAAAAAGTTAAATTACTTCTTTTTTTGTTTCCAAGGCAAGTGGGCATTTTGTGAGAATATTTTATTCTCTGTGGTAAATTGGAAGATGTATGGGAAATTTTATTTTTTCCATACATTTTCCAAAGACCTGTAGGTCTCTCTTTTTTTGTTTGCTTTGTTTTGTTTTTTTGTCTCTCATCTTGATTCATTTGTGTGATTGTTAAAGGCTAAACTTCTTTTTTTTGTTCTCTTCATAAGAATGCATACAAAGTGAATGTATTTATCTAAAACTATAGAATCAAATAAACTTCCAATAAAATATGTTATCATAGTTAAATCTATTGCATTATTCAACTTCCAAATTCCTTCATATTTCAACATGAATGCCATACAATCATACTATCCAAATCAAATGCTAATGGGAGGATGTTTCATTGATTCTAAGATATCACTACATTGCAAATACAAAATAGATATGCAACATTATTTTATTTCCTATTATAGATTTCAACATGAAACTTTACATTTAAAGAAGTAAAATACATTGTTTTCATTTCATCATTGAATCCATTCTACAATGAGCACGGAACACTTTCACATACAACTTGATACACATCACAATTGCTCAATACAAAAATAATATGAGATGTATCTCATTTCATGAGTTCATCAATACAACATTATAAGTTTTTCTCCTACAAGGATACCAAAATAATCACTCTCCCAAGCTTTTTCTTTTACAAGGACATGGCCTTCAAACCTGCAAATAAAAAGGGTAAACTATGGAGAGCTAACCTCCCATCCAAGGTCTCAAAGAGACCACCCCTAAGCTTGGAGAATCAAGGGCTAAACAGTTGCATACAACCAACAATGCTCACAAAAACACATATATAACAAAACTACATTAAACTCCCAAAACCATGGCTTCACAAATGGATTACCTATAACCCATTGAAATAGGGTGAAGGTGGGATTTTCCAAGGAGGATATTTCCATACAATAAGAATATGCAACAAGATATTTTTTCATGCCTTCCAAGGCTACATTAAACATTTTCCATATACAAGATTTCATCCTTATCTCCCCTTTTCAAAATCACAATATGGCTTCATGGAGCCCATACTCCATGAGATTTTTCCCTCTTCTCCATGAGAAGAGACTCTCAACTACAATGGAAATCCCAACTAACCCCTTCACCCAAGGCTACTACTTCCCTTCCCAGGGGTGAGTGATGCCTTAAACTCCCATGAACAACATACCCAAATCAAAATGAAAAGAGAGATTCAAGAATCCAAATACACCCAAACCCAACATAACAATAACAAGTTTACACAACATGCATTGCATGCAAGATTTACATATTCATTATACACAAAAAAATAACAAACTAAAAATGCAAGAAGCATTCCTTCATGGCAAGATCACCAACCTTGGTCCAATGCAAATGGTAAGAATGAAGTTGAGAAGAGCCCTTATCCCTTTCCTTTGTCTTTCCTCCTTCCAACTCCAAACCCTAAGTGTCTCTAAAATTAGAGAGTGGGTGAACACCCACTAAGTCTCTCCAAGCCCTCTAAAAAGACCCCCAAATCCTACTCATGATCTAGCAATAAATGAGACATGACCACTAGTCCTTGACCTTACCTCTTGTCCCCCCTCTTAATGGTGAGTTTAGAAAGGAGTGTGGGACAAGTCAAATGCATGTGGCCATCTCCATTTTCCCCACTCTTGAAGAGTAGCCATTTTGGAGGGTCATAATTATGATCTAGACCTTCCCATAGGCAAAATCTAGCCCCTAACTCAAGGTACCCCCATAGGGTTAGCTAATTTTGGCCAAAAATGCACTCTAGGGTCACTTTTAACCCCTATAAAGTACCACTTAAGCTTGAATCCGAATTTCAACTTGATGTGATCCATACAAGACATCTACATGCAATTGGGATTAATAAAATATCCTATTAGGTTGGGTGATTCTTGCCAAACCTTAATTGACATGTCACTATCCACATGGACATTACAAGTGTCAAGTGACACCATAAAATACACTTCACATTTACAACTGACATGTCCAATTAACAACATAAATTTAATCTAGTAACATACATACAAACTACATTTACAAATAAAATCACATTACAACGAGGTTTCAATCTCTTCATTAGATTAAACCTTGGCTTACTCAATTGCATGTATATTTAGCCCTAATTCTCTGAATAATTCCATGGTTTTCTTTCCTGCACACTAAAATCGAGCATCAGTAGTCCAAGGAAATAAAATCACATATAAATATATACACAATTCAATGTTACATAATTGCAGACATAATTCAATATGCGGAACTCAATTTCCAATTACAATTTTCATTAAGGTAATGCTCAAACATAGTGCTTACATAATTCTAACATCGTGACATATTATCCATGCTATTTCTTAAACTTTAAAGCATAATCCATGAAATAGTCAAATCTAACCATGATTAAGTCTTTCTCATCAAAACGCATTTCTAAGCATGTATGATAAAATCAACAATATGTTCTAGGTTCCAAACTGCATCATAAATAGAATCCACATAACATAATCATCATCATAAGACATAATAACATGAGTCATTGTCAATCGATCAGAAAGTGCATCAAAATATCAGGTCATAAAGTATCAAAATGTGAATGTATCAATAGTGTTATGATGGGTCGAGGTGAGGCCTCACAAATGACTAATAACAATGCAAGACTTAGCTATATGATTTGACCATAGTAACGACGTAGGAAGGAAACTATATTTTTGGGATTTTTAGATTTTAGAAATAATCAATGGAAGAGTTAGCAATATGACAACTAAAGATGGACAAATTAATCTTTAAGGGACAATCTTTAAAAAAATTGAGATTATGACTTTCTAGGAGCAACCCTAAATGATGGGGAGAAACCTTTTGATCTCCACGTAGTATTAACAATGACAAGATAATTTTGTTAAAAGGGCGATTTTGATAAAAGAGGTCAATTAGAATCTATCAACCACTTATAGAAAGATCCAAAAGAAGGCATATTCTCTAGTGTTCAATAGATAACCCTAAAAGACAAAGATATTCAGGTCTAAGGTACGGGAAACCTAATTGGAATTCATGATGACATGCAAGGTATCCCTAAAATGATGACATGCAAGGTAACCCTAAAATAAGGACATGCAAGTTAACACACCCTAGAATGATGACATGCAAGATAACATGCAAATCCTAAATGAAAATAATTCTCTGATGCCAAGTACAGAAAGTGTATTTCATGACAATATGCAAATATATTAATCGACATTGATTTTTTTCTGGAATTATTCTTATTTAAAACCCTAATTTTACCAAGCAACTACATTGAATGATTTGTAGATTTTTCATTGTGTCTTTATTTTAAATTGACCAGAAAAATATGATCTTATACAATAGTATGTCCTGATAGGAAATTATGTCAAATGATTTGCAAGTGTGACATTAAAATTGATAAATGTGGTGTTTAAAATGACAAGTGCATATTCAAATGTTTCAGTCGTGTAGCATTAGCGACAGTTGTGTTATTTCCCCTGATAAATTATTTTGACATATTTGGATTGTTGCAAACACAGAAAACACACATGCAAAGTATGGTCATTTAACAAAATTGAGCTTTGATACACTTTGTGTATATTTAATGACCATTTCAAACCACCAATTTTTCACCAGTCATGTAATAAACGAAAGCATAAATAGACGGCTATTAGCCTAAGGTCAAAAAGCTTCATTATAATATTTCAGGCCCATTGCTTGGATTTATGTTAGTTCAAACAACCATGTCACACCCCAAGATGTGTTCATTTTTTGCCTTTATTTAGATCTTAATCAAAGAGGATTTCTCCCCAATTGAGTCAATTTATTGGGAAACATATGATGGGGATCTTAGGGAAGATTTTTCCCTACCCTTGCACTGAAATAAGATAATGTTTGGAGTTTAGAATGGGTGGCCTCTATCTTAAAAATTTTAGTCAAATTTGTGGCACCTTCCCAATCGGATAACAAGTGTGAGGCACTTAAGCCTCTAATTGGTTATGTTGGATCCTTAGGCACGTATGTCCATTCTGAGCTATGACCACACCCTAACCCGAGCTTAGTCGGGTATAAGACATTCGGGAGTTTACTCCATGTCTTACCTATATTTTGGTTGGAGGGATTTTCTGGTTTGAGGTTGTCCTCTGAGGTGATCACTTTCCCAAATGGGCCTCTCTAAAAAAGAAAAAGGGTTCTGATGACAAATTGTGCATGCACACCAAGAATGTCGGATAGATAGATCAATTTGTTAAATCCAAAATTGAAGTGTTATTTGATCTATGTGCAGACAGCAAGGAGGGTTAAATTTTAAGTATCAATCTGAAAGTGATTTACCCTATTACACACAAAAAGAAAGATGAGAAAAATACCTAAAAATACTATTCCTATTTTTTTATTTTTTTCCAATTGCTCCACACTACGTTGAAAGCTAGTAAAACACAAAAAACCACACAAAAAAAAAAAAATAGATAGTAAAAAAATTGAGATAAATTGAAAATGTGTAAATTTACCAGGGGATTATGTCAGTTAAATCACAGATGTGGCTCTGTATTATACAGATGTGGCATTTAATTCCACATATGCAACTCTATATTATGCAAATGTGGCATTTAATTCTACAAATGCAACTCTATAATATTCAATTGCGGTGAATCCTTGTCACTTGCCTCGTATGATCCTGTAAAATATTACCAGAAAACCAAAGACCAATATGTCTATAATAAACAATCACATCGTTGAAACATGTAGTTTCATTGAATTAGAAGTGATTGTGGTGAATAAACATGTACAAAAGAAACCCAATAAATAGAGTATTGTCAAAACACAAGAGATAATTGCAACGAATAAAAAGCACATGCAACAAGTAAATTTGCACATGCGTTGAATAATTCCAGATTGCATCATATGATCATGTTCCTGCATAGAAACTCAAAAAGCCATGATAAATCCGAAATAATAGGTGTTTCATGTCGGGTTCACCATTTGTAATAGAGGTAAATATCGAGTAAGTTGTATACCTGCAACAACCAATGTTAGATCCAACCACAAGACCTAGATTTATACACAAAATTACTATTCAAGAAAACATGGCATGATTCAATGCATGCAATTAATCAGTCAAAGTAATAAGCAAGCATCAAACCAATAAAGTCTCCCTTGTTTTTTCTCCTTCTCTTTACAATAGTGAGCTCTCAGATTTTCTCAAATTATGATAACATGAGAATTCAAAAATTGTGGTTCTCAAAATCGTGGTTATGAATAATGAGGAATCACCCTTCATTATATAGATTTCTATGATTTCAATAGATAGTTCTGATTGGTTGCTTTTTGATAATTTTAGACTAGACTCGATTGAGTTGATAATAATAGTTAAGACTAATTTAGACTTTAGATAATTGAATTGATAACTCAAACTAATTGACAGTTAACCATGGCATGACAAAACTCATAAAAATACAATGGACATATGATTGATTAGATTGACATGGAGATTGATTTGATTGGACAATTGAACTGTGAGTCAGTGATAGTTGAAAAAGGTAGAAGTAGAACAATAATTATTATTAAATAAATTAGAATTTATTTAATTGTGCATGATTGGGATGAATTAATTAATTAATTAATCTATTTTAAGAAGACTTTAGTTGACTTTGTCAAGGTGAAAATTAAAGAAAACAATTATTTTATTCAATTTTAGAAGAGTTGGTTAATAAACTAAATAATTAATCAAATTATTTAATTGTGATGATAGGATTGACAAAAAGTTAGTTTAATTAAATAATGAAAATCATTTAATTGAAATTGGTGAAAAGACATCATTTAATTAATATATAGAGGAATAATTAGATGAAATTAGACCAGAATTGACATATTAATGAAGTGTATGTTAAATAATTAATTAAAATTGTTTAATTATTGATTTTGGAGGGAAATGACAAATTTGACATTTATTTGGAAGAATGACACAAATCAATTAAATAATTAAGATTATTTAATCAATTAAGACAAAAATTAGTGATTTCATTGCACACAGACGATGGGATAATTTGAGGTGTCTACAAGTCTAATGCATTGATTTATACACCACCCAAAGGGAAAGGGAAGAAAAGAACAAGCCTGAGATAGAATCTAATGAGACTCCCACCACCTCTTCTAAAGAGGTTCATCCTAAGAAAGGGAGATCCAAGTGTCCCTTTTATCAAGGCCATGGGCATAGTGAACAAAATTGTTATAAGAAGGCATTTCATGAGTTGAAATTATTACTCGAGGAGCATAAAATTTACATTCTTTCTTCACTAGTTCACCTTATCTTTCTTAAAAGCATGAGGACACTTCACCTAGCTATAGAGGAAGCAATCGTGCATTGGTTACCCTTCATGCATCTAGGGACATGGGATGGATTAAGCCTCTTGACTGCAAACAATCAATTTGTTCATGTTGTTGTGATAGGTGATATTGATTCAGGTAATCAATTAGTTGCTAGTGTTCATTGTATTCCATAGATTACTCATAATCTACTTTTAATATATCAGTTTACATATACAAGAAACAAAGTTGAGTTCACTTCTGATTCAGGTTTTATTTGTCATCCTAGCAGAGATATCTTAGTAGTGGGTAGGATTGATCATGAGTCTAAACATTTCATTGATCTTGATTAGCCATATATTCAATTTTTCCTTCATCTAGTGTTAGGATTAATTCAATTCCTCATAATGGGTTTTTGGATCTAATCATGATTTGCCTACCCAAGACTTCAACATAGTAGGATGTATTCAATTTTTTTAATTTTTGTTTTGATGGTGGTTTCATTTTAGGTCTATCTGACTTGGTTTCTCATTCTTCTACTATATATCTGGAGAACATGCTTGAGGGGTTGACTCTCCTCTTTGCAAAACTTTTGGAGGATATTCTTGGGTCTCCTTCCTCCATTGTTTCTTCCTTGATGGGGGTACTTCCTAGTCTTGATAAGATATCATTGGAGACAATTGATGATCCTTTAGTGCTTTTTTTATTGGTAATACTTCTACCTTCTTCCTTCTTCAGAGAGATGGAGTTTATTCTACATGCACCGTTGGATTTCTTCCTTCCCAAGGGGAGACATGTTTTTTGTTATCATTGGATTCCTTTTTGGCTTCATAATTGCTTTGATATCTCCATACATCACTTGGTCTATCACTTGTACATGGTTTGCATTATATCTTTTTTGGAGAGGAGCTTTGTTCCATAGGGTTTCCTCGCTTTCTTCATTTGTGAGCAATTAGTTACATGATTAGTTGTGCATGTGGACTTAATATGGCCTAGTTGTCATGACCCATTTCATGTTACATTTTATCTTTTATCATTTGCATACTAATTATTTCTTTCTAAGTCATACTTAAGGGTGGGTGTTAAACATCATTTACACATTAAGCTTAGTTAGGCTTAGTTGGCATAATTTAGTTATCATAAGGTTACTTTTGTAACTTGTCATTTATTATTGTGCGTAATATCATTTTAGTTATCCTAGATCATAGCTCATTGTTTTTATCTATTAGATCATAGCTCATTATTTAATATATATTTTAGGCATTAATTATTTGCATAGTACATTAAATATTTGTATCAAGAGTAGTTGTAATACTACCTTGGCTATATAAGTAAGGCTTGTTTATACATTGTAGCATATCAATTGAATCATATTTCCATATCCTTGCATTGTCCATGCAATCTCATATTGCAAGATTCTCTTGTGGTTGGCATCTTTCTTGATCAATCTTTGAAGTCTACAATTTCATGATGGGTTCTTTATCATTCCAAAAATTCATGGGGGTTTACAAATACTAAAGCATATTTGACAAAGATTGCATGCAACTCTATTAATTCAATCAAGGCATCTTTTATGAGCTACATGGATAAAATTGTGCTATTACCACATAAATCCAAATGTTTACCCCTCAACAAGAAACTACATATCAAACTCAAGATCTTTGTGACTCCTACTTTCAACTCTCAAGTTACAAATTGGACAAAGGCTAGTGCATTGTTAGTTAACCTGATTAGGTGTCTTGGGTTCAATTACCACCTCACCACCTAGTAGCAACAAGTGTTGGCACTATTACACTATTGAGACATTAACTTAGAGATCTTAAAGAGATTCATAGTGTGTGATTCATAGTGTTTGATTCATGGTGTGATTCCTATCTTAACATTTCTCAGAACATCGATGACAAGTTTACTCATCTATAACCAAGTGATAGCACAACTGCTTAGCATGATAATTGTTTTTTAGCTATAGTATGTGGTTTACTTAATGCACTAAGAAGTTATTTATGAATTTTATTAGAAGATCAAACTCTATGTTGGTAAGCACAATGTTTATTACCTACAATTCATGCTCAACAAGTTTGGTTTTAAGGGTTCACATCCCCATCATTTGGAGCTTCCAATTCTATGATTCTTCCACCTAAACATTTTAGGAAGAATCCATGACAAAACCATTTGTTTTTGTAAGGAGATGAGTCAAATTATGGTAAAAAGATTGCATGCAACTCTATTAGTTCAATCAAGGCATCAAATTTTATGAGCTACATAGAATAAAATTGTTCTATTACTGCATAAATCCAAATGTTTACCCCTCAACAAGAAAATACATATCAAACTCAAGATCTTTGTGACTCCTACCTTTAACTCTCAAGTTACAAATTGGACAAAGGCTAGTGCATTGCTAGTTAGCCTAATTAGGTGTCTTGGGTTCAATTACCACCTCACCAGCTAGTAGCAATAAGCGTTGACACTATTACACTATTGAGACATTAACTTAGAGATCTTAAAGAGATTCATAATGTGTGATTCATAGTGTATTCCTATCTTAACATTTTTTGGAACATCAATGACAAGTTTACTCGTCTATAACCAAGTGATAGCACAACTGCTTAGCATGATAATTATTTTTTTGAGCTATTATAGTATGTGGTTTACTTAATACACTACGAAGTTATTTGTGAAGTTTATTAGAAGACCAAACTCTATGTTGGTAAGCACAATGTTTATTACCTACAATTCATGCTCAACAAGTTTGGCTTTAAGGGTTCACGCCCCCATCTTTTGGAGCTTCCAAATCTATGATTCTTCCACCTAAACCTTTTAGGAAGAATCCATGACCAAACCATTTGTTTTTATAAGGAGACAAGTCAAATTATGGTAGAAACCTTTGTATATATTTAAACCATTAAAATTTAAAAATATCATATAATGCGTCAGAGTGGTAGCATATTGATTCATACAATTTTTGGCAAGAAACTATTTAGCAATGTATATCTAGCTGCACATGAACTTAACTTGGGAACTAAAGAGACAAAGAATATAACCATGCAAACATTATTGAAACAAGGATTCCAGATAATAGTGATTCATTTTTTACTAAGCATTAAAATATTTCTCTACTTGTAAATAATTGACAAGAATATCAAAAAGTAATGTGAATCTGAATTCATCTCATGCCCACAACAATACCACTTTTGCAAACTAAGATAAATGTTACATTAGCTAAAGATTGGACATATATGTAAGTAATTACACCTGAAAAAATATTAATAAATAAAATGTATGTGATGATTTTAGAAACTTAGTCACATAAAAAAGTGATGTGTTTAATATACAATTTATAGACACGATATTAGAAAGGATAATGAATTGTATTTTTTATTAAATAACTATTCAAGGTACAACCATGCCATATCGCAAGTAAAGTCAAATTAAGAAATTGCCACCAATTAGGGTTCAAAAATGTACTACGAAAAATTTTCTTTGAGATTTTGCAATACACAAATTACCATTCTACAATATCCCCCTATGATATTTGCTCCAAATTTTTAAACCAAATGATCAACAGAAATTTTAACAAGCAATTTGCATGCAACTAATTTCAATTTATTCAAGACATTATAATGGAAATAAAATTTTAGACTAAAATAGAAACTCTGAAATGAAACGAGTAGTCTTCAAATTTTCACTAGAGCAACAAAAGATTATACAATCATAGCCACAGAACTTACAATCAAATTGGATAACCATAAGTATGAATTTGAAGCACAAAGTGAAACACCTAAGTGATATCTCCAACAGACAATGAGTTTTCATCCACTGCCTCCAAGCTCAAGGGTTTTCCTTCTCAAACTTGCTGAAAGCCAAAGCTTCCCAAAATTCTCCAAGAAAAAAAAAAACATAAAACCAAGCATGTCTAAAATGAGTCTCTCAATGATCTTTTATAATACATCTGTGTGACTATTCATTTTCCCTCTGTTTGTCTCTTAGAATTTAGTTTTTGCCTCTTTATTATCTCATTTTAAATTAAAATGACTTCATTAATTTTCACTATACTCTATTAAGTCATTTTAATACTTTATTAAATAATTAAATTAAATCGTCATTGAATTTGATATAATTTGACAACTTAAAATGTAATTATTTAATTGACTTATAATGTCCCAAAAAAAGAAAACATTACACATTCAAAGAGTATTTTTTAATATTTAACATTTATAAATCATTAATTTAATCAAAGCTATGAAGGATGATCAACTACAAACATTACTATAATGTTAAATGTTCATGTTGGGCAAACTAATTGCCATGGACTCATTTTAATACTTTATTAAATAATTAAATTAAATCGTCAATGAATTTGATATAATTTGACAATTTAAAATTTAATTATTTAATTGACTTCTAATGTTCAAAAAAAAGAAACATTACACATTCAAAGAGAATTTTTTAATATTTAACATTTATAAATCATTAATTTAATCAAAGCTATGAAGGATGATCAACTACAAACATTACTATAATGTTAAATGTTCATGTTGGGCAAACTAATTGCCATGGACTCAATTTAATACTTTATTAAATAATTAACTTAAATCGTCATTGAATTTGATATAATTTGACAGCTTAAAATTTAATTATTTAATTGACTTCTAATGTCCAAAAAAATGGAACATTACACATTCAAAGAGTATTTTTTAATATTTAACATTTATAAATCATTAATTTAATCAAAGCTATGAAGGATGATCAACTACAAACATTACTATAATGTTAAATGTTCACGTTGGACAAACTAATTGCCATGGACTCCCAATAAAAGTTAATGCTCTCTATACACTTAACATATATAAATTTTAAACAATTACTGAGTTTAATGTTATTATATTGCACACGAAAATACGTAATAACACATAGAACAAAAATAATTAAAAACTAATGATTAGTCATCCACTTTTGGATGAGTTTCACATCCATGTGGAGGTGTGGAGGGATATTACTGAATTGGTTGCACATTATCACACTAGCAAGCGCATATAAGGGTTATATTATCCATTGTGAATTTTATGTGAGGTAGGAAGTAGGCAGAGATACTATAATAAAAACAAGTATTCCGTAGGAAAAAGAATACAGCGTTGTTTTTTACTAGATCCTTTTACTTTTTGTTGCACGTTATAAACAAATTAGTTAGAGGTGGTAAAATTGACCGATAGTTGATTAATATTATGAAATTGCATTTCCGGGAGCACAAGAAGAGATAATTTCATGTGATCCAAGATCACTTGTCAAGAATATAAAATGTTGAAGCATTAGTTGGGGTGGGTGCTAGAGTTGCCCAACTCAACAAACGGGTAGGAGGCAAACAAGTATTTTGATTTTCCCACTGAAAATTTTCGACAAAGCGTCAACGGCACTCTTCTCACTCTTTATGGAGAAAATTCAAAGTGAATTGCATTGTCTACGTTCATTGGGTTGTATAGACCAATTTGATGTAAACTGCATTATATTTCATATCATTTAGAAAACATCGAATTCTAGGGTATCAAGAAGAAAAGGTAGAACGGGCTTTAACATCAACCCATGGTGAGGGAACTGTCGGTATTGACTGTAATGGTTTGAATGTGCTGGTGTTATTGTTGAGTGTTTATGTTTGGGTATGAGGTCTTCTGTTTGACCTCACTGATTCATAGCTCTGGATTAAAAGCAATGAGAAAAATATTGCTTCCCCTCAATAAAAACGAACTTCTATGGTTGACATCATGCCATAAGAATTATCTGAAAATTGGGAACTGATTTTGTGAGTCTGTTGAAACACATTAATAATGGGTTGTACTACCTATGGGAAATAGAATGCTTGAAAAAATAGTTAGAAGATGCTACGCTAAGGCAATTACCTAACGATAAAATAAAAGCATAGCGAATTTCCTGCACTACCACACAATAAGATTTGGCTGTTCAACGACCAAAGTTGAAGACGACATTTTACGAATGAGTTATGCTACGAAAAAAATTAAACATCCCACAACTTGTTATCCTTGCAAATGTCAAAGTTAATCGTAGCCATAATTCAAAAGACCTATGTATTCGGAAAAAGAAAATTTCCACCAGGAAGAATAAAGGACTTAGAACACTCTGTATATTATGTTACAAGGTCCAAGGTATGGACAGGAGAGGCAATGGTACAAATGAAGTTTGTTGTCTGTAGTCTACGGGGCTGAACTAGAAAACAGGTTAAGTGATGAAGAAAGCTTGCAAGGCAAGCTGATTAATGAACAAATTAAGATGAGAGACAAATGCTCACATTATGGTCAATTGAAACATAATGATAATAAAAATACCAGCATGTACAGACGTCAAGAAAATGCAATTCAAACCCATAGGCTAATTTTGAAGTGCATTTGCAAACTTAAAAAGAGCAAAACTTAAAGATGCCGTGCAAAGTACTTTGCAAACATTTTAAATCATTTCTTGAGTACTTGTGCAGCTCCACTGATATCAATTGACAAACACTTTCAACGTTGATCAATGCATTGGAACTTTAAAGTGCCACACTTAGTGATACAGTTGTGTATTAAACTAAATACCAAACTAGTACAAATTTGAACCAAACTATAATGCCACCTTGACCACAATTGCATGTATCCTCTCACCAATCATAAGCACATCTGGACTCAATTTCGAGGGGATATTTGCAACTTCACCAGCAAAGGACAAAATAATAAATTGGTTTGTACAAAGGTCATAACAAACCATCAACTACAGGAAAACAAGACATGCAACTAGGCAGACCAACCAATAGCCAAGGACTACAGATGGGGTAATCACCAGTGTGACACCGGCGCTGGGGTACGTCAGGACGAGTTTCTGGGACGGGGACAAATGACCTCAATTTCGGGACGGCGGGGGGACGGCGGCGGGGCAAGGGGGGTGATGTATACTAGACATATAGAACTTAAAATGCTAGTTATGAAATAACGTTTCAGTATAACATACAAAATTGAAATACTTGAACATAGCAAAATTGCAACACGAACCAGAACCATTGAATATTCAACATAGTAACATAGTAACATAGTACATACCCAATAGTAACATTTAAAAATCAAAATTCAAATAGAAATTCAAGTACCCGTCCCCGCAGTGACATGGTTGCGGAATGGTGGAGGTGGGGGTACTCGGGTACTCCAAGTACCCAGTGCGGGGACGTCTTGGGGACGAGTACTTCGTGGTTTTGGGGAAAGGGGGTGTGAGTCCCTGGGTTTCACTGGTAATCACACAATATTGTCACCAACCCAGAAAGTGGTATGAATACATGCCACATATCAATGAATCTAAGGATGCTGATCAACATTTGAAGATCACCAAGGATGATCAGCACCAAGCATGCAACAAGAAAATTGTACCATTGAAACAATGTGGAGAAAGCAATAACATATGTAAACAGGCTTTACCTTTGCCATATGTAAAAACTTCATAATGAGGCTTCAACCATTGCTAAATGGATAAAACTCCATTACAAGTACAAAATACTGAATTTTCAACAGAAGAGGATCATTGCCATTGAAGAGTTCAGTAACTAACTTCTTATTGATTGTTGTTTTTGCCTTTACAATTGCTGCAAACATCTGTTGTTATTTCTTGATTTGCTCTTTTAAAACAAACTGGATGAATGGTTTCAGATGCATCTAGATGTGTTTCTAACTTCAATAATCTCACAGAGAGTTTCTAGTGTCAATAGACTTTACGAAAATTTAAAATATTAAAGCAGTAAGCACTATGATGAAAAAAATTAAAATATTAAAGCAGTACACACTATGATGAAAAAAATTAAAATATTAAAGCAGTAAGCACTATGATGAAAGAGTGTATTGGGCTAGTTAGGCAAGTACCTTGAAAAGAAAAATGATGCAAAAGCACAGATCTTTGATGTCTCCTACTGCTACAAAAACATTATATACAAATAGAATTTTTCCACTCAATGATTGGAAAAACAAATAAAGAATTTGGATAAAATGTAGAGATTATCAAATTTTGCATGTTTTTGCTATCATACAAAAAAATTATAATCAGTTCGATGTATCTAGTCTTGCCTCAAAAGAAAAATTGCGAGGCATTACTCCCTTCTTGAAAATCTAAACAATGAAATAGTCGTTCAATAAGAAAAGTGGAGAAATTATTATGATGAGATGAAAGTATCCCATTAACTATCCCCGAGACAGAAATTTGAAGATGGTGACTGCCTAAATAATATAAGGCAAGGCACCCGATATATGAAAGATAAACTATTGTATTCAAGGATTGTAGCTAAATCAGCTATACAAAATAAATGTATTCACACTGCAAAAGAGGAGATACCTCAATAGAGTTTCCTGAGTGAAATAGTGTTTCCACTTGTATTTTTATCCTACCTTGCATTGAAGAGATTTTATTTTTGCCAGATCCTCTAATAAGTAGAATAATACACGAATATAAACTGATACTTGCAAACGACTGAAATCAAAAAGTTAATGACTACATGGAGTTTAATTAAAATTCACTGCAATAAAAACCCTTAGTGACCAAACTTATGTGACGAGAATGATGTAGCTAACAGAGCCTCTACTAATATCAAAGTTCAAGATAAACCTGGTAAGATGGTGCCACAACTCCAAAACAGAGAATTTTCGCAACTAGAATGTAAGTTCTACACTCTTCCATCAGACTGATCACTAAATAGGAAAAATGCAGAAGCAATTTATAAATTGAGCACAAGTAATTTAAATGAAAAATGATATATCATATTGATCAATCAGAACAATTTTTCAGCTAGTTTTATGATCTATTCATATTGCAGGATGTAAAAAGGTGAACTTAAACTCCAGGGATCTTATTATGGTTAAAAGGCAGCATAATAACTTCTTACTATCAATCTATGGAGGACCTTGCAATGCAAAAAACATAAATTGCCAATCTAGTTAAAACTTTCTACAGCACTTTGAAATACTATTTTTGAAACAAAGTAAAATGAAAAACAATTGCAACTCCAGATCACAATACCCATTTAGATTCCATAAATTTTATCATCATGATGATGTAGCATATACAGACAAGGTATCATCAACTAAGAGATGCATAATCCTTGAATGTATTGGAGACAACTGCTTTTGTAAGATGCCTAAAGGTCATGTACCATAGCTAAAAAAGACACAATTTCCAAGAAAGGGTAAACTACTAGTTTTATATCCTGTTGATGCTGAGTTTGAAACAAAGCTATCACCCATGCAGCATATTATACTTGAGAAGGGTGAATAACTTAAAAGTCCACTTGCTCCAAGTTATTATGTCATTTAAAATATACTTGCATTTGCAATACAAAGATCTTCACGCCTTTAACAAAACCAAGGTTAAGGCTGAACAAATACAAATTTCAACATCATCCCTTGGCCCTAATAGAAATTACCCAAAATAACATGAAACATATTAAATTTCCGTAACGGGTACACTGGAAAATGCAGCTTCTAATACATGAAGAAAGCTAGATAATCTTTGAAATGCAAGAGGAAATTCCTCCGCCTCAAACACTCTTGTCAGAAAACTTACAGGAAAAGGAGACATTACTTAAGCACCTTCCCTAGTAAGTTACAGCGTAGAAAATTATACACAACGCATAAGCCATAGGAGCAGCAGAGTTTTCCAGTTTCCAGCTGCAACATTGTAGAGACCGGATGTACACATGTTTCAAAATTATCCAAATGAGTAGTAGCCTCAAGTTCCCTTCTGGTATGAATTTGTACCTTGATTTTTAATGTAGTGTGCGCAAATAAAAATTGGTTGTGTCAAAGAGTGTAGTGCTCAGAACCAATCTTCTACAGGAAAGCCCACCATCAATGCCTTGTAAATTTCATTTTGTCAGCTTCTTCCTGTTTAAGGGCAAAATAAATATCCTCGACATGCAATTCCCAGGAGGTGTCACCAGCATGTGACATTGGACTGACTTTACACAGAGAGAAATTGCATGTGTTGCTATTTGGTGAAATTAACAAGCAACATGTGTGATAAAACAACTTCAGGAGAGGTCAAAAGATCCTTGTCCCTCCTGTATTGCATAAAGTAATCTATCCCGCATCACTTCCTGCAGTGGAAGAGACAATATTTTATACATATTCTATGATGATCTGAAAAACTATACAACCACATGATACAAGACATAATAAGACTAACCTTGCTCGAGTAAGGAGGAAGTTTAAGGTAGTTAGCACAAGTCATTACACTTGGCAAGTCTCCATCAGCTGCTTCTGCAGATGCATTTCCATTTGCCACTCCATTTGCCATCGAATGCTGTAATCAAATGATCAGAACCCCAGGTGAAACAAATAATCATCCAAAATAACATATCCACCAGATATAACCAATAATGTACCTTCCTAACTATTGTCAACTTTGGTTTCAGTACAGCTAGGCCTCCAGGAGGAAGTCTCGGAGCCCCTGTCACAAACTGGCAGAATGCTCGTTGCTGTTCAGGAGTAAACTCTCCCATGATTTGAAGAAGCTGCAGCCCCAGCAAGTCAGCAATTCGTAAGTTCCAATGTCAATGCCCTCAAAGACACTCAAACAGATACAATAAAAACAGTACAACTAGAACTTACATTGATAATGGCAGGGCTCTTAGCTATATATCCATGATCAAATTTGATGTGATCAGCAAGTGTTTCTGCCTGCAAAAAGTGCAATACCTGTCAATTTCAAGAAAGCATTTGTGGATGACTAAAAAAGAAAATAAAGCAAGAAAATACATACCACCCATAGCTCACGCCGACCACAAAGAAGATAATCTAGTTCACTTGCAGTAAATATCTGCAAAAATAAAAGAGAGAAGACCTGCAAAAAGAAAATACAAGATGTTACAAAAGCAAAGACTGAAAATTACAGAAAAAGACAACTGAAAATACTCATCAACATTAGCAAAGCATATTTATACGTCATAAAAACACCATATTTAGATGGAAGACACAAAGTTCATTACTAAGACTGATCATTCCTAAACAACCTAAACAAGGATGATGAACGTAACCATAACAATGCTTGGAAACCTATCTTCCAAACCTTAAGAATACATTGACAGAATTTTGTTTCCTAATCATCTTTGTTTTCAATAAAATTCATATTCTGACTATGGCAATCCAATATGTTCTTAATCATCCTGATGAGCGGATAAAAGTGTGATCCAAGACATCAATTAAACAAAAAGTGATGTGGTTATTCCAGAAAATACTTCCCACTCAACAAACAACTCTGGAAACAGAACAAAAGAACTTCAAAATTCAGCTGCACATGTTGTAATGATGCCATACATATAAAATATATAAGGACAGTGCAAAAGTGCAATTAAATTCCTAAATGGAATCTTGCCTGGTTAAATCCAGCACGAAATGCCTCCATTTGTGGCATAATGCCTGTTTTGACAAATGCATCTACTACCAACTCAACATACTCTTTCAAATTATCCATATCCACCTGCAGTAAATGGAACACTATCAAAAATATACTAGCAAAAATGACCTGCATAGAATGAACACATACAAGTAAATCCACATGACACAAATGTGAAGAATCTAACACAGAAAACGTACCATAGTATCACTCCCCCCTGTTTTAAGACAATACTCAGGATATCCAGGAAGTGTAAAATCAAGGCAAAGGTCTTCAATTTTAGCACCACGAAAACATAGTTCAGATAGTTCTTTGCTATTATCAACTGCCATAGACTCCAAGAACTGCTTCCTACATACAAGTGCTTGCATTTCTTGCAATGTTGTTCCAAGCTCGGTATCAAAAGACGTAATATCATATAAATCAAGTTCCTATATGAGACAAAACATAATTATCAAATTAAGTGAGAAACACAAAAATCAATAGGTAACTAGTAACTATCAGACCTGTTCAAGATCTAGTGCATGGACCTACCATAGTTAAATTATACATACCTGTCCAAGGACTAGTTTATAGAAGGCCGGTGAGAGAGGTAAATCCAGTAGTCGACCATCTTGTAGAGCTTTTGCCATTACCCGTCCAAGGAGACGAAAATAATCTATCACTTTAGAAAACCGGGTTCCACTGGAAGAATCTGCATTAGATGGCCATGGACAAGGAAATAAGCCAAGAGGTGCTTGCACAAACTCTCCATTTTGATCTTCACACTCATGATTGATTTTCTTGACAGATGTAGATGAATCAGTTATCTCAACTGGCTTCTCAATGGCTCTGCTTTTGGTGACAGGAGAATTCCTCCACATGCCAAGTGCACTCCTTTGTAATTCATGGCTCAAAAGAGTGTAGAACTCTAAGGTTGGTCCAAGACCTGTACCCACCTCACCAAAATATTCCACTTCAAGAACAGCTTTCTGACTAGAATACATTTCCATTACCTTTGCTGCCGAATCCAATATGCGGCTTCTTGAGACACGAACCTTTTGGCGCTGCAACCTTCCAACACGCAATTCTCTTTCACCAACTAGATTTGGATTATCAGCAGTCTGCTGTTGTTGTAACCGCTGCAAAGCACGAGATAATCCAAAAGCAGTTGAATGAAAATATTGCCTCCTAGTCTCAAATGGAAATAGGAAGGGGCAGGCTTTGGTCAGTTGGTGACACCATGAAGGCAGACTACCACTACATAATGCCAGTGCATCTTGAATTTGACGTGATAATTTTGAAGTTAGTTTGCCGCTTAAAAATTCTTCTTGTCTAACAATGGGGCCTACAACTCTCAATTCATCAAATGTAGACATCTTCCCCTCTGCAAAGCCATCTAATGCTGCTCCAACCCTTAAACGAGGTGCTAAACAGTTAAGACCTTCCAAAACTCGTAGTAGCAACAAAATACTATAGGTGGGATTTGATTTTTCCAGATCAGATGGAAGCTCTCCTTGCATAATGCTATCCAAGAGTGATGCCTGTTGCCATGAAGTCTCAGAGCTGGAACTGCTAGTAGTAGCATTCTTAGAAGTCTTGAGTGTGGAAGAGCTTGTAGAGAATCCTGTGAAATCTCTCTCAGATTGGAAATCTGCCCTTTTATATGTAATAGTGTAAATCTCATCCCAAAGCCTTCGACCCTCACCGGGGGCATTATCTAATCCAGTATATCTTTCATCGTCATCTTCATCTGCTACTGCTTGGCGTTGGATTGCTTGATATATTGTTAAAGACCTCTTAAGTTGCTTCCCACATGACGAGAAGCTAAGTCTAGGAGGATCATTTGTACAGTTGACCATGGATAAAGAGCGATGGTCTCTACTCCCCATTCCACCCCTACTACCAGAAGAAGCAAATCCAGCCATGGTAGCTGCCGCAAAAGATGATGCTTTTGTGCCTAAAGAGTTACCAGTTTTCATATCAGCGGATTCGTTTCTCGTTAAAATGGTAGATCTGCTCCCAGATCCAGTACACGGATGAGATTGAATTTTTCCTCTTGAAGATGTAAGAGAATCCTCTTCAATGGCATCTCCAAGTTTCACATCATGCACTCTCTCTGGCACACAAACAGGAACTGGTTCTTCTCCATAAACCTACGCACAAAGTGTATTAAGCAAAAATTGCGAAGCCCGATGCAACAGATATGTGTAACACATGAGCATACATATTTTACTTCCTATTTATTTAACATTCTCTATCAATAGATGCCTATTATGTGCTATACAAACATACACACCTCGTGCTGTTCATCTCCATCATCAGAAATGTCGTCATCTTCTATCACTAATGCCTCGTCCATATCAATAGGGGAGACATCAAGGTCCTCATCCTGCAGAAAACAAGAATAAAACAGATATTATTTCAAGTACACCATCCTAGAGAACATTCAGGAAATTCTTCAGTTTCTTGATTTCCCTGTTACGCAATCAAAACTACATTTAGAATGGGCATTACTTCTTCACTTGGAAGCGAATACCCATTGAGATTGATATGTTTAAAATACATTCCACTAAAATGTGTGCATATTCACATTGGCAGAACATGCATCAAGTTTTACTTGCACGACAGATATTTGGTTGGAAAGGTGCACCTTCACTATAGATGCATAGATATAAACAAAAAGAATTGATATAGTTCCTGACCCCTGTTAACTGACTGGCACATCATCCCAGCACAAAGGATCCCTGAAATCTTGTATGAGCACAAAAACTGCTCCCTTGCGTTAGATGTATTAAAACAGTATTTTAGGCTCCAACACCTTTGGGCATTAACAGACACTGAGAGTTGTGCCCCGCCACAAATACCAGACCCTTCTTGGCTATTACAAAAATCAATTCATTTATCCAAATCTCTTAAAAATAAATAACACAGATAAATCATAGTTAAACTAATAGCCAGACCCTTGTCCCCTGTCTCCTGTATCGGAATCCCCAACTGAGAGACCCAAATGGTGATGGCTCCAGAGCCCTGACTCTAGGAGACTCCAGTTAAAGTTACTTTGCCTCTTTATATGTCTCCTGGAAGCATTCCTTAAAAACTTGAAATTTTCCTAATACAAGCTAATAAACTTATATTAGAAAAATTAAATAGTCTATGTCTATTATAATTAATATTTGCTTCCCTTGAGATCTATTTCAATGGTATAAAATGTTTGATTGTTTTTATTTTTTAGCATTTAATATGCAAAATTCCTTAAGGGTGCATATTCATTGTATAATTATTTCTCTCTAAGTGCCAATCTCCAACTTATTTGAAAATGACGTACTGCTGGGGCACTCCTGCACCCCCTGCCCCACGCCAATTCTGATTCATGTCTCCTCGAATTATGAGAAAGATATTACTAGCTTAAATAGCATGCGTTTCTGTTTTCCTAGGCAAACTACTTTCCAGGTTAAACAGAAAAATGTACGTGCATCTACGAAAATAAGAATCAACAATCAAATTAAACACAATTTAAATACTTCAAATCATAGTTAGAAGACTCGGACTCGCCTCGGACTTGGCAAGCTGGATTCAGGCTCGGACTCGGACTTGGCGCCCGGACTCGACAAGGACTCGGCAAATTGAAAAACCCAAGAAATTCAAAGAATTTTAAGGATTTAAAACTTTTTTCATGCATCATTCAGTCAATTAACATCAAAGACACAATAATTGAGATAAATAGAAGCTACTTTGCACACATAAACAAGTTTACATTGATCACGTAAGTATAAATGCCAATTTCTGAAGGAAATAAGTTTAGTGTTAAACTAGTTACTAAATAACACATTAGAAATCTGAAATATAAAGTGTCACTATCAAAAGTCTACAATATTCATGGAATATGAAATCCATGGAATCAAAAGTTCAAAACATATATCAAAATAAAAGCTAGAGCCTAGAAGACTAAGGCCCTATGTCTTCCTATGTGTATGCCTAAGATAGGTCATGGAAGATTTTGCAGCCATCTTCTGTCCCTGTGTCTGAGGCTCGACCTCAGTGGCATCCTCATCGTCCTCATAATCATCATCTTCCTCAGATACCTCACTCTCAGCCTCGGGGTCCTCCACTGGGTCTCCTCGCACTCTAGCCAATCGATTTGCTAATCTATTTTCTAAAACCCCTATATTCTTCTCCCAAGCCTTTTTCCTCTCTTCTAAGTCTTTGCAAATGATGGAATGACGTTTTTAGGTCTTAGAGAAGGGATATAAGAAAAAAAGAATTCATTAAAAACTAGGATGCCGGTTCGGGTCTGGTTCCAAGTTCGGGTACGAAGGATCAGTTCACCGATACAACAAAATCTTGAAAATGGGTTTGGGTTCGTTTGGGTTCGCCAAGTCCTATAACTTTGACTTAAATAACAAAAACACCATAAACTTGTAATCATAGCATCATGAATCATGATCGTACCATCATAGCATCATATACTTCAAGTTCAACATCAAAGATTCAAAACATCAAAATTAAATCATAAAATCAAGTTCAAGTATCTTTGTTTGAAATTCAACTAAGGTAGTATTAGGTGGTCTTAGGTGGTAGCAATTTTCAAGTCTTTGAGTCCAAGAGTGAGTTTGAGCAATTTTGGCCTGCTGTAAAGTAATGTTTGTTTAGGGTGTGAGCAAGTGTTGAGCTAAGTCTCTCAATAATATAGAATTGAAACCAACTGATTTGTGAGGAAATGAGTTAGAATCATTAGAGAATCTTTATTCCAGCTTCAATTTGACCTCAAAAAGCCAGGACAGGTTGTAGGAGATAACACTTGAAGGCATGCTGAATCCTGAAATTTGACTAAGTCCAGAATTTTTTGAAAACTCCCAAAATCTAAAATTTGTATTTTAACTCCTATGAAGTTGAAACCTATCTCAAACATCCTGACAATATTTATACAAATATAACTTATACTTAAATGTTATATTTGTATAAATCCTCCTGCCCCTGAGCTGAAAAAATGACCAAGTATGACAACATGTTACCAAGACAAAAATCTTAAAAACAATTAAAAAAATTTAGTTTTTGCTTTTTGTAAGTGTTGGACGCGGCCGAGTCTGGAGCACAGGACTCGTCGAGTCCACCGAGTCCTAGGACTCGGCCGAGTCAGCTTGCCGAGTCAAAAAGACTCGGCTCGGGACTCGTCGAGTCCTGTCAAGACTCACCGAGTCCTATAACTCTGCTTCAAATAACATTTAGAATACATTATCAGAACAATGAACATAATAAAAGAGGTCCTATGTGTAATTTGTTTAACTCAAAGATCACAAGTCCCATGGGAGGTTTCGGAAACTCAGGCGAGTTCAGAAGTCATAGGCAAATTCATAAATAAATCAAATATCAATAAGGAATTTGAACATGGAAAGCTTGTGCAAATGTACTCCTGATAATCTGTTCAAAAAATCACTGGACTCTACCACATTTTTTCATGTATATCGATGTGATTCTAATTTGCTGCTCCTATGAAAATTACACAGTATCAGAGAAAATACCAAACAAAGCAAGAATTTTGAAGAGCTATTACCAAGAATAATCAATTGAGATTTCAAAAACAACATTTTTTGAAGCATGATGTGACAGTTAAGTTCTGGACAAACATAGGCTTGAATTCTTTAAGTGTTTTTACCGTGAGCTACTCCTGAACTATTCTGATAGCTATAGCACAACTAAATTACTAATCCTCTAATCAGGTTGGTTAACCATCTCAGATAGTAGTGAGATGTTTATGTAGCGTATTCTCAACTACATTGACTAGGAGTTGTTCAGTGTTAGACTAATTGATTGATTAATCAACCTGAATGTCACTCTAATGAGTTGTATGTTTAAATTGGAGCTTTACTTGACTCCTCATCTAGTTTCTCTTTCTTAGATTCTTGGTGTACTCCAAAAGTATACTCTATAATTCTCTAATTTTAATATTTAGAATTTTTTATGCATATAATCTATTCTCTAAGAATTCATTCCAATTTTGAACTAGTAGAGTGGGTTTTTTCAGAATTAATGAGAAGGCAACTGGACGTTTAAGAGTTCAATAGTGTGTAATCACAGATCCAATTTCAGCAGTTTGTGAATAAGCATATTTAAAGATTATTGTTTTGATTAAAGTTTTCCTAAAAATTAACATGCTACTAAATTATTCGTTCATGTAATTTGAATTCTTTCAAATCCATGTTTAGCACAGACTACTACCTATGAGAGGCTGTATGGTCAGATAATGCCCTAACTGCTCCAGTGATCGAAGTGTCACTTTGCACATATGACGGGCCATTGATCTGAGTTTCTCTAGCTGACATGTTTGTTTTGAATGTGTTCTACGAACTACAGAGATGACTAGCCTTGGTCTCAAAGACTGAGTGTTTTAGAGGGCATTTCCAACATTATAGGTTGGATGTGCAGCTCCAACAGTTTCAAGCTCATGTGGAAAATAAACCTATAAGAAAAATAAATTCTTAAGGACTAACAATGGTGGCAGGTATACCTCAAAGGACTCTGACCTTTTGCACAGATGTAGAAGGGAATTGTGTGTGACTTACAACCTCAGCAGATGGGGTGGTAAAGAGCAAGAACAAGTACATTATAGTGACAATAAAGGCCATGATCTATCACCTTGTTTGCTCATGCTTCTTTGGGCAAAAACATACAGTTATGTTGTTCACATTATGAACAGGTGTCTGCATAGAGAGATGAAGGATAGAACTAAAGAGGAAGCTTTCACATTAAAAAAACTTGACTTTTTTCATTTTCAGGTGTTCGAAAGCCCTGTCTGCATTCATCTGCCATAAGAGAAGAGGATGGAGCTTCAACCCTTCATCTAGAATGGTGCTTTTGTAGGACAGAGTGAGTCAGTGAGTCCTCCTAGGCTTACAAGGTCTATGTTCCATCACATCAAAAGATAGCAATGATCTAGGTTATGAAGTTTTTTGAGGATGCATGGTCCTCTTAAGTATCAGGAGCCTCTCATAAAGGTTGGGGAAATTGAACACGTTGACATCCAAAGTGCTGAGCCACAAAGTACAGTAATACAAGATGCAGTTCAACCAAGTTCCAGTTCAGAAGCAGAAGCACTATTACCTTCTAGTATGGCAAGGAATCCTAGAGATGGTTTCCTCGTATATCGCAGGAGGCACAAGAAGAATGAGCATCGAGGACTTCATTCTTGGTAACCCATCTCCCTAAGAAGTTCTCTCTTGACTTGTCCTTCAAGGAATCTACTTCATTATGTTTGGGATTTTTAGGTAGCATTTTCCCTTGTGGCTATCAGAACCTTTCTGAGAACATACTTGAATGTTTTAATGACCCCTTGCATAAACTCCTCTAATTTTGCACTTCAATGAGACAATTATGCTTAGGGGTATTATGTTCTTGATTGGGAAAGTATAATGGATTATTGCTGTGTAAAACTTATATAGAAAATAATTTTTAAGTGAGGGCTTAATTGACCAATCTTATATGAATATGCACGACTATAATATAACCTGCCTTATTTGATGAGATTTCACACGCTGTCCATCAGAAGTCAGTTCTGAAATTTGATAATTAACTATGCAAATATGCTGTGATTATTCTGTTTCACTTATTATTGTGCTTCCTTAGATATATCAGGTATTCCCTTATTGGATGATTAACTGACACTTATTTAATACTTCCATGATTGTATGCCTGTAATTGAATTCAGATCTATAATATTCTATAAATCAGTATACATGCTTGCGGCAGTATCTCTGAAGAGTAGCAAGTATTATTAATCTCTTCCTCAAATATAATATATATAGAGATATGTATCCATCTTTATTCCTTTCAGGAATGCAAAATATAATTAGTCCAATTCACCAATCTGATCTCTTCTTGTGATCAGTATTGGACACATTAGATGCTGTGATTTCTTATTCTCCCATTCATTGGTCAGAGGTACATGTGTTCTGATTTTATCAATTATAATCTATGCAGCTGCAGCCTAATATAATCTTAGTAAACACCTGCCAGTGATATCGATGATCTTTTATCCATCGTACCCTTTCATGACAGTTAGTTATCACTGTCAGATTTCTTAAGTTGCTGTTTATCATTGTCTTATGTGTTTGGAAGGATGTTAATCCATTATCTTTATTGAATCGCGTCCCTTTGAAACTCTTCTGAAATTTGTATCGATAGTCAATGTTTAATATTGACCCTATGATATCCGCTGTTTACCATTGGTGTAGGAAGTCGACCATGTCAACTTAATCACATTTATATTTCAGATTGTATTGTGTTTATTATAATCAATAGTGTGGATGCTGTTCTATCAATAATGTACTGTTCGGTTTTCTAAATATATTTTATATTCAGTCCTCGATATGATCATAGTTCCCTATCAACCACCGGCGCCTTTCTTGAATTCAATATGAGTTTATAATCCATCAACTTTAATGTGCCTTTGTAATTGTTATGGCTATTTTGTTTCTTAAGAGACTTAACAAAATTGGGATATTCCATTGTCTTGCGATTATGTTATGTGATAATTTACTTTATATTTGTTTATTATTTTTATATTTTAATTCTACTATCATTTTTATTATTCTAATATTATTACTATTCATTTATTATATTAATATTAATATTCATTCATTATATTAATATTATATATATTATATCCTTTTATTATGATATTTGTAATATAAATAATTTAATAATAAATTATATCATAATTTACCATTATTTATTTGTTCATTAAGTTTGTATTTATTTATTTATTTATTATTTATTAAATTCTATTCTAGAAATATGTAGTCTTGCATCATTGGGGTAACATAATCAGCTTTTGATGTTGAAATGAGCATTAAAGATAAGTCAAAGTTATGCATATTTTAATTTTACATGCTCGATTATTTTTATTTTATTGGCACTCTTTAACATGCAAGACTTATCAATAAATTAGTCTCCTTAAACATGTCATGCATGTGCCAAGATCAGGATGGGTTGACTTCAATAATTTGTGAGAAATCTGTAATCACCATCATATCAACATATTTGTCCTCCCAACTCCTTGATTCACCCTTCGACCCTCTTTTTCCTTCTAATGTTTTGTTACTTGTTTCTGGTCTTATATTAGTTACAAAACACTAGATCAGCACTCAAAATTTGCATCTATAGGTAGAATTATAGAACAGAACCACCCCATGAAGTAAATGAGGACTACCATAAAGCAGATACAATCATTGGGAGGAGATTCAATGTGCAGACATGAATCTATTTCCTTTATGATGCTTCTTATCCAGTCTTCAAACACCACAGATCATAGCTACCAGAAAAACTCATTCAAATTTAGTATCTCCTTACATCACCATTGACCTACTTGTACATATATATCAGTCTCGAAGATCAAATTTGTAAGGCATGAACAATCAAATCTGCCTCCAAGACTTGAATTGAAATTTAATCTGAGGACAAGATGTTTTCAAAAATTTAGCCATACAGTTAGCTCGGGGCCAAACAACAATTTTTTTTTATATAAATGTATTGAAGGGATAGGAGAGATACCATATTCAATATATATTCTAAATGATTATACATATATCTCCTTTGGCAAGAAAAACTTTCAGAAGCATTTATATTCAACGATTTTTAAAAGGTTAACATTTATAAAGTTGTGTACTTACCAAGTTAATTATCTTTATGTTAAGCTAAGTGGAACTCTCTCATTAAACACACCTTAAATCCTAGATTTATGGCAAACAAAGATTGTGTTACAAATATAGATTCAACAAAAGTAGAGGATAAATAAATTTAGATAATTCATGGTTAAGCAACTAAGGATCCTAAATTCAATCCTCATACAAACGCTCTTTTTTAACATACCTCAGATCCTGAATTACCCAGTGTTTGCTTCATCTGTGGCTCCCTATCAGAATCTGCTTTTCTATTCGTGGTAATTCTTGTCTGTGAACCCCTTGACTCACTTGGTACACATTTCAATACAGCTTTTCCCTTCCCTTTTGATATGTTAGCATGGGCATCATCCAATTCTTTGCCAGCAGCAGTACCAACTCCAACCAAAGACCTAGACCTTGTTGTTGGACGGTGATCAGTTGTAGCTGAAGCTAATTTATATGGACATGATGTTCCTTCTGTGCCAGGCATACCTGCAACACTATCAGACGTGCCAACTGCTGATGATGATTTCTGCAGAGACTCACTTCGCTGAATTCTAGGCCAAAGAAATTCTTCAACAGCAGCTAAATTAGCTAAAGGATCAATGAGAATAACATTGGATGAATAATCACGAAGACACTTTTCGCCTTGTGCTCTACAAAGCCGTAGTTTGAAAGGCTGAGATAATGCACTAAGTCCTGCTGCAACACTAGCATTTCCACTAGCTGATCTTGGAGCATGGCTCAAGATAACAGGGAACCGTTCTAAGGAAGCTAATGCATCTTGTAGTTTGTTTACTAAGAATTTCATAGGAGCTTCTTTCCCTTCAGTATTAAAAGGAAGAGCCACTTCAATAAACAATGTGAATCTTCTTAGTGCCTGCTGATGAAGCTTTCCAAAATCTGCTTCTTGCATGCTTTCTCTAGATAATGTAGTACAAGAAAAATAATTCAGTAACGACTCTACAACCCCGCTACCAATAAATTCAAACGTTGATACACCATCGCCTTTGCTAAGTTGTTCAAGAATTTCAACAATAACATTCAGACATTGCTCATCATTAGAAGCTGAAATATTTCCAACAGCTTTACCCTTGCCTTTTGACTTCCTCTTTGAATCCAGCAAATTGCCATTTAACTTCATGCATAGGGTTTTTAAAATACAGAGTCTCTCTGTAACTCCTGCATCGACAGGACCTGAATCAGCAGGGAAGTATTTATCTTTGAAACGTTTAGCATGAGCACTAACAGCTGCACGGAGACCAGTATTAAAGGTTGGAGTTGATGCATCCCCAGGAATTGCTGAGCCCTTCGGCTCTTCGATTCCATTCATTTCACTGTGTGATCCACCACTTGGCCGCTTGTTACGTCTGTGCTTTGCCGTTGCCCCTGTTAGACGATCTTGATCCTTCCCTGTATGCATTGAAATTGTACTAGGTTGATTTGATAGTATTAGTGCATCTACAGCATGAACAACGCCTTCTCTAACAAACATTTTGGAAAATATATCAGGCAGTTTTTGCATGAGAACCTCTGCCATCTGCAAAGCTGGTACCAAGACCTGTGGATCTTTCCAAGCAAGAATTCCAGCTAGAAAGCTGCAATTAAAATTACTAATATCTTGTCACGGAATTTATATTTAAATCAATAATCTCTTGTATGGAATTTAAAGCTTAGGATCGTATATAATCTAGGAAAAACATTAATAAACAAAATGAGCTTAATACCTTGAAATATTTGTCACTCGAAGCAAAGATTGAAGCATGTCAGATGTGTTAAAATACATCAATTTGCTGATAACAGAGAGACATATGTGCCGAACAGGGGCATTCACACTCGAGCCATAGACCTGTTTTTACAAGAAGATCATGTGTTGACAAACTACGAAGATTGAAAAAGTCAAAGTTAACAGTTTCACAAATGTGCTCATTGGGCTGACCTGTACTAAAACTGGAAAAAGATCCATTCCAAATTGTTGCAGAAGCTCTGGTTGATCACGGAATAGTTTTTCCCGAGAAGATATCTCTGGAATGCTTCCATTTATATCTTCTTGTTTTGCAGAATTGCTTCCAAAAGTCTGCTTCCCCAATGAAACCTTTGATTTTATTCCATAACTCACGGGGAGAGAGATGGTTCCTTGGGGTAAAAGTGGAAGAAGTTCATTCACTAAGGAGACGATTTCATACATCTGCTTAAAACAGAAACAAATACATGCTCTTAATTAGCTGAAGGGTTCCAAGCATCTTGGGCACGAGCAGGCCTATGACTAAAATAATATATAAATTTATGACCTGAACAGTACCATTGAAGAGTTAATTTAAACATAGATAACCAGGTGAGATCTGCACATCATGAAAAATTGCGTTAACCTTTGGCAATACTGCCAAATAAACCAAATTCGTAAATTGTCAATACATGACCAGGAAGTTCATCTCGTAAGCAAAAATATGTAATTCCCTATAGTGGTCCTTACGATTCTCAGAAGTGTTCCAACTATAAGCATCAATGATTTCCAACCTTATTGGAGACAATTATATTTGTGATAAGACAGAACTTTAATGTTGAATTATCCAATCTAAAAAGGATTCTGTCAAATTTTATTTTATTCATCTCTGCTAGCTTTTCCACAATGGCTAGAAAGTTTTACCTAGGACAAGTAAACATAACCTACTACCAGGAAATAGTAAATAGTTTTCTCACTAATTACACAACACATATCCTTAGCTCATGCAAAACAAATCTAAATTTGATTTTGAGCTGGGGAGATTCATGGGCTCAAAGTTGAAAAAAAGCCCTCACTTATCTAAACAATAAATATATGACAACTACTCCAAGTGCTAGATAAAATGAAAAACCATCTTTGTAATGAAAATTGAATTTCCTTTTGATTAGCCAGCTCAACCCATGCATCTTACAGGACTAAACAATTGTAATAATTATATACCACAGTAAAAAATCACTTTTGCTACTTTCATTACTACTAGAGCTGGTAAATTGGTAAATTGTTCAGTTATGATACTGGAACAAAATTTAATACATTGGGCAGTAAAATTGATATCAATGCCCAGATAACATTAGTTGCAACTTGCAAGGACTCTTGCACTCCAATCATCATCTTCAAGAAAATGAATTGTCACATATTTGGGGTCACCAAGCTTGAGAAATTCCTCCTTGTAGATGGTTCGGAATAGTGCATGTGATGTGTGGTAACTAGATAAACATTTGCACATCTCTCACATCATATACTACTTTTTTTTATCCAATCTATCTTTGAATTTTTCCCATGTCCATGAGTGCATTGTTCATGGCATGCACACGAGGAGACTATCGATGCCCTACAAAACTTTTCCTGTAGTCAGTTCTTTCTACTCATGTTGACGATGTTAACCGAAATTCTTCAACCTTGTCAAATTGCAAAATGTTTGTATCAGTCTAGTTTTACAACTAATAACTTTGTGAATTGGCTGAGGTTACATTGTGCCAAGTGGAAGAAGAAGAAACTCCATGCTAAGGGAGATGCAAGTATAAATGGGAGGTGAAATAGTTCTTGATTGATGATCTACTCCAGCAGTGAGAAGAAAGGAAAGAATGGTCAAAGACTTTGGACCTTGATACCTGCTTGACAAAATGACTAAATAAACTCCATTCAACTGATATATAAGCTAAAAGCAAATTTGGAAGGCAAAACAGTCACTCTTTGCTTGTGGCAATGCAAACCTAGATATCCAATCAAAAAGACGATGAGACAAGAAATCCGAAAAGAGAGTAAGGTAGTCAAGTTGGCACCTTTCCAAAGTGGCAAAGCCCAAAGAAATTCATGCCAAGGTGATCAACAATTACGTCAACCATAAGAAGTAAAGAGATCTGTTAACAACATAAGCAAATCGCACTTTTTAATTGTTGATGGCATTCTAAAAGGGCAATTCTAGTGCCGAGAAATGACCAAGAGTGTGACCAAAATTAAGACAAGTTGAAACAAAGACTAGGTTGCATTTTTTTCATACGCATCCCCATCCCAAAATTGCAATGCAATGGGAAAACACATAGCAAAAGCACACCAAACATGAGATTTTAAGTTATAAAAATTGCACTTTTGGAGTGGCAATGCCACTCAAAATTTTCGACAAGAGGTTATAAAAGTGGCAAACATTTTACTGATCCAAAAACCTCAGAAAGATGAACTTTAAGTGATGCATTGTTTCTGCAGAATAGCTAGTAGAAAAGTGCAACAAAGTCGCAATGACAATGAACAAAGAAGTAAACATAAAGAGATATTAGTTTGACTGTTTAAGTAGATCACATAAAGCATGATTTAATTAAGTGGAAAGACAATCATAGAAACATGAATGGAGAATAAGTTAAAAAAACATAAAGCTGGTCACAACTTTCAGCTGACATAACCGCAAAAAGAGTGTGGCTCAGCTGGCAATCAGATCATGAAACCACTTCGATCAAAAATAATTTCAGACATAAGGAAGATCGCACTTTTTAAGTGACATCACCATCTACAAAGCGCAACCAAGGAGTTCAAGCCATCCCCAATATACACTTAGCGCCAAACTTAGCATCAAAGTTATGTTACCAATTCACCCCCCTAGACCTTTCGGTTCAGGTCCAATCTGGCGCAGAGTTGGATTCAGGTTCAGTTCAGCAAGGGGGGTGAATAGAGTTTGAAAATGTTCCTGCAAGCTCATCTAAGATGATGCCAGGCAAATCTGCAATGAATTTCAACATTTTCCCTTACAATAGGAATGAATTTTGACCTTTTTTATTACAACTGCAATGAATTTCACCGTTTACCCCTGCAACCACAATGAATTTCATTTTTTTCTACAACTTCAGCACTCCCATTTATGTAAATTGTGTTGAATTTGTTACGCATCAGGACAAATGAATTAAAAAATGATGTAAATAAATTCAATTAATAATGCTACAATTAATAATAAATAATACTTGTAATTTTTAAAACTAATACTATATATTAATATTTATTATTTATAAATATAAATTTGTTATAATTTTATTATTCTATTATAACTTTATATTAATTATTAATACTACATTATATATTAACAATTTAATTATTGATATCAATTTTCTTTTATTACGTATATTATTATATACTAATATCAATATTCTATATTACTATGAACTTTATTAATGAACTTCACAGGTGGATTACTGATAGCTGGGAGCTGATTTTGAGCAGGCATGTTCAAATTTATCCTATAGCTAGAAGTTTTTTTATTGTTGTTTTTGAAAATTTTCAGGATAGAAACACAATTTTGTGTGACTATCATTGGTGCTGGGAGGGCAAGTATCCATTGATGTTGAAGCCTTGGCATCCTACCTTTTGTCCAACATCTGAAGCTTTTGATAGGGTTCCGTTTTGGGTGAGACTCCCTAACCTTCCTTTGCATTTCTGGTTTGATTCCTGTTTTGAGGCTGTTGTAAACTCTACAGGCGGTTTTTTGATGGTGGATGAGGGATCTTCAAACCTCATGCACTCGACGTTTGCTCGGATTCTGGTGGAGATGGATATCTCTGATAGTCTTTCAGAACCAATAACGATCAAAACTTCAAAAGGTAAGGTTGTTGGGTACAGCCATTGGACTATGAGGGGGTACCCATTTAGATGTAGAGATTTTGCCCAATCTGCTTTTGCTCACCACTACTAAAGGGGTCTCGATTGATTTCCTTTCCTCTGGCTACTTAGATGTTTCAGTTCGCTAAGTCTCTTTGCCAACAAAGACAAGCATGAAATTCAGTGTTGCAGGGTTCACACCTGATGCGGGTGCATCTGTGGGTGCGAGCTGGGTGCGCACAGGGTACCCACCCAGCCCTGTGGGTGCGTCCAGGTGTGCAGACCCACAGGGCTGGGAGCACCCGCGGGCCCACTTTATAAAAGTGGGTCCAAAACATATTAAAAAAAAAATTTACAAAACCCTAAATCTGCCCAATATGAGGCCTTCTAACACAAAAACATTTCATTTTTACCTCTTATTTTGCTCTCACCATATCTTCTCTCCATTTTGGCATTTTGAAGGGAGGTGATTGTATTCAAAGGAGATCGATTGTGGAGTGCCAAATAGCTTCCACAAAGGAGATTTAAGTGTATATGGTATGCATTTGAACCGCATTTATTAGTCTTTGATGAATTTTTTCAAGTTTTTGATCAATTTTTTCAACTCTGTGAAGTTGTTTTTCAAATATGTTTTTTTTTCATTTTTTTATAGATTGCAACAATGGCTAGTAGTCAAAGTTCAGTGGTGGGTGGGGAAGTCAAAAATTCAAAATTGATAAAGGATCTCCTTTATGGAGACATACCACAAGAATTTCACAACCTCCTAGAGGCGGGGGATTTATTTGGAAATGTAATTTTTGTAATGCACAATGTAATACCCATTGTCGGCACAATCTGCTCCAGATTCCTCTTGGTATCTCTGTTCCAAATCTGGCTTACTATGTTATTCTTTCTGTATCTGTTGTACATTACTGAAATCTATCATTTTGCTATCATTAACCCTAGATCTCATACACACACTTCACAATCTCAATTCCATTGCAACAAAGGAACAGAATTTGAGCGTTCAGCTCTCCTATTAGGACTGTAGTTGAACCTATTTGTGTCCCAATGCTATGTAAGTGGAATGTGAGATCTAAGTTTGCATTCATAGGCCTACGATCTCATTTACATACATATCAATGATAATGTGTAGTTTGTCTTGGATGTACTCACTATCACTCTCCTAGGGTGGTTACCAAATGAGATATTTGCAAACTGGAATTTTTTGTTGAATATCAGAAACTAAACATGATAGGGATGAGTGTTGGCTGCAAGATACATGAACAGAAGGGACACAGTAAAAATGGGTTCCAACTTTAGATCTGCCATTCTCCATATGTCCATCTATTAAAACTTGTTAAGTTCCATCACAAGGTTGCCCATTTGGAAGGGTTTCACAAGTGTGCAGTTGTTTGTGTGGGGATTTTCAGTCACCGGGCAGTTATTTCCAGCTTCTAAATTGTAGATATTACTGATTATTGACTGCCGTGCCCATTTTATGTTGCTGACAATAATATTTTCAGACTTTGGATTAGAGATTCCAGCCTCATACACTAGCGCACTAGCTAGTTTCATGAGTATAGCAGTCCTTGGTACAGTAATAAGAGAAGTTCCCATGAAAGCAAAGGTAGTACCAGATGAGCATGTGGAGACGAGTCCAAATTGGGATATCTATGCAAAAGATCACCAACAAAGCGTGAGGGGGTAGAGCAATGATGAGGTGTTGTCTTCATATGACAGAAGAAGCATTCCCAGGACAGTTACGGACCTGACTTCCAACCCCAACATTGCTGTCATCTTTTTTATCAGCTACCACATCATTTTATCAGCATTTACACAAGTGGATTTGCACAGACTTCCAGCCATGAGAAAGAGTAAAAATCAGCTGGTAAATTCTAATGGAGAGTTTTTCATTCAGGAATAGCAACCCACTGCTTCTACTTTGGTCACATGGCTGCAATATTGTAATGTCCCATTCTTGGATCATGTTGTACTCTGCCCTAAATTCACAGACCCAAAAGAAATAAAGAGCATAATATAATATAGTTAGAGATATAATCCTTACATAAGAATAAGATGAGATAAGACTGTTTAGGAACCCTGCAAACCAAGTTTGATAATAAAGTAGATATAACTCATGAAATACATCAAATTCTAGGGTTAAGGATTATTAAGAATATATAAAATAGCAAACCTAAATGATTATGTGGGAGTTCAAGCATAACAAGGGTTGCGATGGAAAACATGATGAGATCCCCCAAATATCCTCTACCCTAGGCCCAAGAGCAGGACCTTGTCCTCTTTAGCCTCATGTGGTCCTTAACTATCCTTATGAAGTGGTGTACCTAGTGAGGTTTGTATGTCGTTATCCTCTATCATGTTGACCTCTTTACCTCTTATGATTGAGGATCCCCTCTAGTTCAATTCAACAATTGATCAATGTGGGTTGGTAGGGGAGGCTGCAATAGGGTGCCCTTATAATGACCCTCATTCCTAGGCCCAAGAGCAAAACCTTGTCCTCTTTGGCCTCATGGTCCTTAACCATCTTTATGAGGTGGTGTACCTAGTGAGGGATCTTCTGCCGTTCCCCCTCCTTGTACTATTGATTGAATATTTTTCTTTGATTTCACGATTTGAGGTATTATTGAGTTATGATTAAGTAATTGTGATTAGATGATTGAAGAGTGGCAATACAATGAATGCTAGTTTGATATATTGGTGGATGATGATTGAATGGATGTTGATTTGATAGAGTGATGTTTGATTGCTGAATTGTATGTTATCTTAATCCCAAGATGAAGTGATGATGGATCTGGGTTGATGATTGATTGTTTGCTTAATCTTGCTGATTGATTGATTGCTTGATTTCTTGAGGGATTAATGATTGATGGAAGAAGGATGATAATTGATAAATCATCCACCAATGCTTGGAATTAAATCTCCCTTATACTTAATTGGTGAAAGGGTCACCACCATTAACAATTACCACCCTTCAAGGGAGTCACAACCCTTTACCATTTCTGCTCTTTGCGAGAGTCACAACCTTTCATAATTACCACCTCTTGAAAGAGCCACAACCCTTAATCATTGCTACACTTTGAAAAGGTCACAAACTTTCATGATTACAACCCTTTTGAAAGAGTCACAACCCATCACTGGTTCCCTTTGAAAGAGTCACAACCTTTCACAATCACAAACCTTTTGAAAGAGTTGCAACCCTTCATCATTGCTGCCCTTTGAAAGAGGCACAACCTTTCATAACTTTGCCGATTCAAGGAGTCACTTCCTTGTTTTCTTCTTATTCCTTTTTTCTCTTCCATTAATTCTTTCTTGAATCACACCTTCCCTTTTCTCTTCCTTCCTCTTCCCGCTTTGAAATGAAGTTTTTTTCTCTTTTCATATCTCATGTTTGAGGGAGTTACAACTGTTCATTTCATGCCTTTCGAACCTTCATTAACTTAACTAAATTTTAGTTATGTTATATTTTAATTTTATTCTTTTATATTTTAAATTTAAATTTTATTTTTATTCTCTTATATTTTAAAGTTATTATTATTGTTTTTTATTAAATCATATTTCAAGAAGGGGACATTATAAATATGTTAAGTTTCAATTATGGAGGACAACCATTCCAGCCACCCTAGTGCCAATGTGGATTAGATACCAAGAGAATTGTGGTGACTTATTTTCAGCTCAAGGTACAGTCATGAAGCTCAGCTAGATGATTGGATCCTCTGCCAAACAGGAAAAGCAAGTGGGCACAAAGGCTAGCAAACATACTAGATGGGTACATGGAATGCACAAACTTCTAGACATGGGTGACTTCGGCATAATATTAGGCATGTCAAAACATCCTATGGGAGAGCTTTTCATGGAGTGGGGTTCAAGAAAGAAGAGATAGTAATTCAAGATATTAAAGAAGATTCTGGTGTCACCATGGCTCAATAAAAGAAAGATTGTTTAATGCCAAGCATAATTTCTTTAAAAGCCAAAGAAGAGTTTTTAATCACATGATTCTTCAATCCATTGTTGAAGTGTTCTCAGCTAGTACAGGGAAGTTCCCAGCTACTACCTTCTTCAAGGAACTCAGTTTTGCCGCCAGGTTATTGTGCTCCAATTAATCATATTGCAAAATTCATGTCTTGGATTGATGATATCATTCAGATTTACAGATTCGAGGAAGATTTCTTTACTTGATATAGTACGTATGAGGTCTCGTCTTTTGAGAAAATTAGGTGCCCCTATTCCCACAGACATACTGCTGTTATAGCCACCTTCCACAATCCACAAAAAATCTGATCCAAGACATCTTTCTAATGGTAAGGCCTGAAGCTTGATGAATGTTGCTGCGAATTTGAGGACTGCTGTCATCATCAATTTCAATCATCTCTACATATTATTGGTAGCCATGAAGAAGTTGTTAATTAGTAAATTACCCATAAGTGCTAACGGCTATGATATGAAGAATTCACTTGAATGACCAAGCCACAGAAGAAGAGTTCTCATGATGATGAAGCTCACACAAGTGACAATGAGGTCATTAAAAAGGAGAAATTGACTTATCTGAACCCTTTGCAAAACAATCCAGCCTACTGAGTTGTCAAGCAATACTTTGTTGATCTTGATAATGTGGTTGCAAAGAATATTGTTATTTAAACAACCAGTCCAAGAGGACTTCAGTTCTGTCTAGCAGGGCCACATGAAAAGGTGTATTCCAAATCAGATGAAATGCCTGCTTGTGCAGTGACAAGTGGAGGATTATGCCTCGAGCTGTGTATTTTGATTCGAGAAAGTGTACATGGATTATGGTATATATATGGGCTTCAAGATATCATCAGGATTGAGGTTGGATACAGAGGACTTTATGCTCATAATACCATTCTTTTGACACCTGTGGTTATTGATATTGATAACCATGTAATCACTATTCTGGGCACTTCACACTGTAGTCATAAAACTTCAAACATAGTTGACAGTATCCAAGAGCATGTCATTAATCAGGTCTAGATAATAATAGGTGATGGGACCCGAGGCTCCAGCTATTATTTGCAAGAAAACTCAGAAGTGCGACTTGAAAGTTGCAACTGCAGAGATACATAAAAGTTTAAAACTATTGCAATAATATTGCCGCATTGGAAGATGCCTTGATTTTGATACAACTGTTGAGAAAGTCCACCATGCTATAAATGCAGCTCATGAAGAAGCAGAGTCCTGAAAATGGTATAGGTCTTGTGAAGGGGTTGCTATAGTGGGTACACTGCCACGTATGCCACACTTGCCAGCAGGGATCAGGATTGTTGTCTGATTCTCGAATCACAATTTTATCTTTAAGGGAAACTGCCCAGTATAATGAGAATGATCAATGAACCCATGTTATGCTGCCTTGGTGTGATGTAGACGGAGTTTCCACAGCTGTCATAGCTTGAGGACAAGCAATATTTGGGGCAGAAGGACTGTCATGTCCCCTTTCATCTAGAAGGGAAAATTCAAAATATTAATATTTTTAATCTAATGAGAGTGTTTTTTTAAACACTAAGTTAATCATAAAAATATATATTAATAAAAATAATAATATAATTATTAATGAATATAAATTTCAATTTTTGGAGACAAATTGATTTCCAACTCTTGAGACTGACATGCATCCAAAGGGTTTTTCTTCAGGTATAAAACAAGGCGAACTTTCTTTGAAAGAGGATATATTTTGGATTGCAAGAAATTTCTGATTTTATCAGCTGTAGCTGTAGCCATCATTTGGGACGAAAACCCCAAGTGACCAAATTTGGTAAGACGTAAACCTTACCAAGTTTTCCTGTGCAAATTCTTACCAGGGGTCTGCAAAGTATTATAATTGTTAAAACCACCATTTCAAGACTGGGAACTCAGCAGAGTATTAGCTTGATTCATACCCTTTACAGTCAGCGAGGATCACTGGTATATGGGCAAAAGATAGAGGTTACTAGCCAACAAGGTGAGGAAAGAGAAGCCACCAATCACACACCCCACTGAACACGCCAGCATAGATCAATGGAGAACTCAGAAAAGGGACCCTGTGTCTCAGACCCAAGGATCAAGCTCATCAGCACTACTGTCATACAATAACCCTTCACCCCAGCACAGCCATCTGAGCTAAATCCACTCGGGAATTGACTCAATGCAACCAGCAAGAATCATTGCAGATAGGTTCAAGTGGAGGGTGACTAGATCTGACTGTCATCACCATTATAAGAGCGGTGGTGATCAGCATATGTATATCATCTGGTCTGAAAATTGTAATCTGCAGCTTCTGAGTTGGCGTTCTTTGTAAGGGTGGCATTCTGATTGCATTCTCATACAATCCCTTAAACTGTAAATTGTTATGTTATTATCTGGTTTATAAGGAACGAATTAAATTAATTAATTAATGTTGGAAGTAAATTCAGAGATAGCTCAGTATATGCCAACGATCTTTGCTTTTACATTGGCATTGGATGAACTGTTGTTTGAAAGTAAATTCAGAATTAGTTCACTTTATACAATACCCTAGGATCACTACATTGTTTCTCATATGACCTTACAATCAGGCAATGTTTCAACAAGTAAAGCTGAATTAAAGGCATGATATGGCCAATTGCCCTTATGATAACTAAGCAAAACATCCTACCCATAACAGAATTGAAGTGGTTTAAATACCTGTTCAGGGGGCCTGTTTAAAGCTGGAGAAGCAGAAATGCTGGAAATAATGCCAGAACCAGCAAGGATATCTTTAAGAATACCACTAATTCCAAGGACTAGAAGGGTTTTTGTTGCTAACGTTGACCCACTAGCACATGTTGAAAGGAGTCTAATCAGACCCTGCATGCTCCACCCCATTAAAGAAGTGAGAGTTCACATTAAACATATTAGTTTGAACAGTTCAATATTGAATTGAAAGCCTACCGTATAAGTTGGAGTGCTAAGTGATGCCTGACCACCACCTGAACTGCTGACTGATACAAGCCTTGTGGTCTGTGCAACTAAGCCATGATTGCAAAGCTCATCCAGTTTCTCGGGAGATGATGCAAAAGATTCTGCAATTCGAGTCAAGCAAACAGATGCATGTTCTAACACCTGTAGAACATAGCATTATGATGCAACCAATAACTGACTAAAAACACATTCCAATATTTCAGAGTAGAAAAGAAGAGAAGGGAAAATGCGAATTCATTGATCAGTAAAACCTTACCTTGGAATCATGATAATGAAGAAGATTTGTAAGCAAGGGTACAGCTTCCATAACAAAATCCGCTGCATCAGATGGTAGTTTTTTGCACATGTTGGCTGCTGTTGACAATGCTACCCTCTGATGAGTTTCAACATCATTGCATCATTAGCTTAAGGATTAGAATAATCATACTGAAAAGGAAGCATAAAAATAACAAAAACTGTAAGTAACCAATGAACATCTAACTATTAAAGTAGCTATCAACCTTATAACATGTAACTATAACTGTCATATAACTGTGCAGCCAATAAAGAATGACTAGTATTTGCACAATGATAGAGTAAATATCCCCCTTCCAAAACAGTCTTCTGACAATCCATATAACAAAAGAATTAAGGACGCTACCAGAGCAAGAACATCTATGGATTGCTGGCATGAGTATGTGGGTGACAAACATGAGAAATATTTGTACAGGACAAGAGTATATCTCGCTTTTTAAAAGGTCATCACTCACATAACATTATTATAATGCATTGCTCACATGCAAAGACACTCAGAACCCTGATTCTGATCTGCACCACTGGCATACACATAGGTTGGCCATTAAAGGCCCCATAAACATATGAATAGAATTTCAACCCCTTTCTTTTGATAAGCGAGAATATCCATAGTGATCTTTTCTAATGTTCAGGTACAGCTAACTACAGTGAATATGGTTTATTATTTGCTCACTTGCTGATATAAAATTTAGAAAACTTTCATAGATTACCTGAACACCAGTAGAGAAGAAGTCAAGGTATGACAACACTGCCATAAGGGCCCCTGCGCGGAGACAAGCAGTTGGGTGTTCATGAGAAATCTTCTCCAGCGCTTGCAAGGACTGAAATAGAGACCATGTTAGTTACAAAATGAAATGACTCTCACTATCATGATTAGAAAAACAATGGAAAGACTCCAAATATATTATTTCAAACATCTCCATGAGATAAATCGCATTCATCCAGAGCAGGTCAGATAACAAAAATAACTTCAGGACATACCAACCTTTTATAGTTCCAGATTTGCTTGGTAAAAAATCCATTTCATAAATTAAGGTAACAACAACAAAGAAACCCCCAAATAGTCTTGTAAACGTGAGCAAATTATGCTGAGTTTAGTGAATTTTTAGATGCAAATACTAATATTTTGGGAAATTTTTCTAATTTGACAAAAGCATCATTTTTGTTTTTCAGAACAAAAAATTTCTTATCGATCATCAAATAGATTAATTTAGCCCTTAAATTTTGAAACTTAAACCAGCTGATGTATCGAATAACGTAAAATCGGCCCCAATTGGAAACGTGAACGACAATTTAACTCCAAGGAAAAATAATAAAGATGGAAGTGTTGAAAATGTATAGGAAGAGAGAGGGAAGTGAAAGAAAAGCTGTTCATAATGTTATAATTTATCTGGATTCAATCGTGTAGTCATCGCTCCATATTTTACGCGCAGTAGTTCGCTAAAATGCATCTTTGATAGCCATAATACAGTGAACATGGCGAACCATTATACACAAAATATGGGGCAATGAAGATTAACTCGAAAACTTGGCAGTAGAATCCGGATAAATGATCACACACCATTTCTAATGAAATGACAATCATGGTAGCTTAACTACCTGTTCTGCCAGATCCATGTACTCGATGGTGAGCAAGCGGGCACAAAAGGAGGGAACAGCTCCATAATGCACTACCGCAGCGCATGAGGAAGGTAGTACATCACAGAGATGAGTCAAAGCCCTTGCGGCAAGTAACATTATGTCTGGGTTGGACTCATGATTGACCAGGCCCACCAGCACAGGCACGAATGCATCGACCGCGAGGCTACTGAGTGACTCCTCCGTGCCTATCGACACCATCTCGCATAGCTGGCTGAGCGCCTCCACCTGCCGCCCCTCTTCCCCGTCAGCCCGTAGTCCTGATAGAATTCTCTTCACGCGCCCATGAGAGCCCGAGCCTCCCCCACTTCCTCCATGTGAACCTCCCGGCAACAGATCATCCAGCCCCGCCCCCAACTTCCTCAGTAACCCCTGCAACGCACTGCTTGCCGACGTCAGATTCTGATGCAGTATGCTGTTGCTGTTGCTGTTCCTATTCTCCTCCTCCTCCTCCTCATTCTCCTCTTCCTCCACTGCCTCCCTTACCCTCTCCCTCTCTCTCTCCCTCTCCCTCTCCCTCTCCCTATCCCTATCCTTTTCTTTGCCCTTGTCGCCTGAATCCTTCTCTCGCTTACTGTCGCCGTAATTCCAATTCTTTCCGCCTGAGTCCCGACGGGAGGCAGAAGCAGACGCTGAAGATGAGTCCATGCGAGAATTTGTTCGAAATTGCGATTGCGATAGAGATCGAGATTGAGGGTGAGATGGCGTAGGCGTCGATATTGAAGAAGAGACTGAGAGGCGAGCTCGTTTGGAAGCGCGGCGAGAGGAAGAGTGAGGAGGGGCTGAGGCCTCCGCCCGCTTGCGGCTGCGCGTTTCCATACACAATTATTTCACACAAAGAAAACCCCACCTCACCCCCTTCCACATTTAACCTCTCAATCCATTCATCCCAATTCTGTAAAAGCGATTGCTTGAAACCCAAACCCTGTCCAGAATCGAGAATGGATACTATCCCTGCCTGCCCGAATTCCTTCTACACCATATAAGAAGGAAAGCCTCTCTTTATTCTTCAGACTACTTTGTTCAGTGGTGCGACGGAGTAAAAGGCAATTGTAAGATGCCACAATTGCTGTTTCTCCGAATCTGCTTAACTACTTATCATCCAAAGCTGTTTTGCTGATATTTCTTGTTCTTGATTTATTTATAGCTTGGCATAAACCAAGAGCAACAACGGCTCCGTTATGGGTGGCGTGTGTGAAACGAGAGAAACGGGAGTGGACTCTACCATCCAAGTACATTTCTTTTCACGGCATACCTTCCTTCTACTCCATCTCAAACATTGCCTATGGCCCCTCCCACTCACCTCAAAACACCTATTATTATTATTCATCTCCTTCCTTTTAATTTTTATTAATTAAAACCAAGCAATAATTTACATACCAGCAGGTTGTAAAAAATATAAATGACCAAAGTTGACTAAAGAACCGTTACAAAGTACTATATTTGACTATATAATTGTCTAGAACTGATTGCAAAATACCTCACCTCATAAAATATCTAAGCCCAATTTAACAAGGAAATATTGCATTTAGGAGTTTGTTTGGGGGCTGAAATTAGACTCGAATTGGCATTATCTAATTCCGGATAATGTCAATTCTATGTTTGTGTCCATCCAAAAAATTGGAATTGGAATTTTGAAATTCCAATTTTGCCCTAAAATGGGCATTTGCATCTTCCACTCAAATAGGTGGAATTGGACTTTCAAATTCCAATTCCAATTTTTATAAAACCAAATTTAATATTTCTTCGTGAGATATATATATATATATATATATATATATATATATATATTTGTGTGTGTGTACATACATGTGTGTATCTATATATGTGTATATACACACATGTGTGTGTGTATACACACATGTGTGTATATGTATGTATATATACACAAATGTGTGTATATGTATATACACACATTTGTGTGTGTGTATATATACACAAATGTGTGTATATGTATATACACACATTTGTGTGTGTATATATACACAAATGTGTGTATATGTATATACACACATTTGTGTGTGTGTATATACGTATGTATATATACACAAATGTGTGTATATGTATATACACACATTTGTGTGTGTATATGTATATACACACATTTGTGTGTGTGTGTATACACACATGTGTGTATATACACATGTATGTGTATATATATGTGTGTATGTATGTATAGATACACACATGTATATGTGTATATATACACACATGTATATGTGTATATATACACACATGTGTGTGTATATATACACACATGTGTGTGTATACATACGTGTGTGTGTATATACACACCTGTGTGTATAAACACACATGTGTGTATATGTGTGTATGTGTGTGTATACACACACGTGTATGTGTGTATATATACACGTGTGCATATGTGTATATACATACATGTATACACATATACACACATGTGCGTATGCATATATATACACATGTGTGCATATGTGTATATATACACATGTGTGTGTATATAGACATATACACACCATATTCAAAGAAATTAAAATAAATAATTAAAATTCCTTATGCGTCTTCTCAGTCATCTTCCGGGTGAACCAAACGGGTCACCCCATATTCCAAAAATCATTTTCAGGATTTGTATCTTCCAGAGTTGCAGCATCTTCCAGAATTGACTATATCCAGCACCCAAACGGGCCCTTAGATATTGGCAATGTGGAATTAGAATAAATTTAATTGAATTTTAGATATTAAAAAAAATGATGTTTAAGATTTGAGTTGGATTTTTAAAACCTATATGGATAAATGTCTAAGAATTTATCAATTGTTTATGTAATAATTTGATTTATGTGCTACAAAATTGAATTAGTATGTTGACTTGAACCAATTTTAGTTGAAATGAACTAATATAAATGTAATGGTTAGAATTCACTTGTGTTTAACTTCTAATATCTAAATTTGAGCACAAATTAGTAATATTTAGGAACATGTTATACTTCTAATATCTTATTTTAATATTGCTTGCATTTTCTTGTACCAAACCTCTAATTAACTAACTTTACAACTTTGAGTGAAAGATTCAACAATAACAAGCAATGTGTAATAGCACCTAGGATAACATCCTAAGCATACAATGCAAAAATTGATTCTCTTTTCAATATATTTTATCTCTTTTCAATATTCCAACATTCATAGATGATTTCATGGAAGAGAATGAACGTCAAAAAAAAATTATGACCAAGCACAAAAACAAACAAACACAAATGTACTATGGGTTAGCTAACAACAACTAGTAGGAGGGAGTTGACAAGGTTTTGTTTTGACTTTGAAATTTAAAAGTTTAATTTTCAAATTCACAACTATAAAATTTTCTTAGGTCAAAGTCCACACTCATAAATCTAATATAGGGTGAGAAATAGAGGACTTAGTAAATTGGAGCAAAATTCTAGATTAATATGGCCATGGGATCAAAATATGAGGATATTATGAGACAATTTTATCTATGGAAATGTCACTTGTACACTAATTATTGTATTTAGGAAATTATAATTAAGTGGACACAAAACATAAGTGAAAGGGGCATGGTTATGTAATTTTCACTATTGCATTTCATCTTCGCTCTTCTGTTTGACCAAATTGCTAGTCAAATGCATGTCAAAGTAAGATAATCAAGAACATGTAATTATTGGAGTAAATAGGTTAATCACGTAGTAATTAATTAATTACTAGTTACTAAGGTCCCTTTTTATTTTATCACGCATAAGCTAAACTTAGGAGCATTTTTCTATATTTAGATTTAAATATATTCAACTCGTGTTGTCTCAATTCAAAAGATGAGGACACTTGTCATGATCTAACATAATCCTCACCTAGGGTTTTATCTATATTTTTCCTTTTATAAGCATTCATGTATACAGTGTAATCATCCAAGTTAATTTAAATGCAACTAACATTCATTTCAATATCATATGCTTTTTTGGATCAATCATTTTCCTAAGGTATATGCACATCAATAGCTATTTTCCTTAGATGTGATGTGTTATTGTTGTGGGTGATTTCTAGAAAATATGGGGTTCACTATCAATATCAATGTGGCATCAAAGCATTGGATATGTGGAATTCTATCCAAAATCAAAAAGATCCATCCTTGAAAAAAATGGCTCATCTTAGACCAAAATGGGCATCACCCTTGGATCCAAAATGACTAAAAGATATAAGAATTGTACCAAACGCTCTAATCTAAGAAGTTAAAAAAATAGGGGCACAAGATCCAAGGTAAAAATATATATATATATATTTAATACAATCATTAGACAAATATATAACTTTGTTACCATTACTGCTTCTATAGGGCACTAGTACAAGTTAAATAAAAAATTAGGCTTTTTTCATTTTTTCAAATTTATTTTCAAAAAAAATCATAAAATAAATAAAAAGAAAAATTATATAAGGTGTATTTTCTTGCACACTGTAGCGTCCTAAATTGCAAGCACTTAAATTTTGGTCCTTATGCACTATTTTAGTGTCCAAGGCTTACATGCTCATTATGCTTGATCACACCTCTATTTTGCACACACTTATGGAATCCTCATATTAAATTTGACCTCCAATTAAAATTTGAGAATTCTTGCCTCATAAAGAGCAACCCAAGATGTACAAGGTGATTAAAATTTCCCCCGACATCGAGAGGTGCCCCTTACATGCTAGCTTGGGCCCAAATTTGAATTAGAAGTCAGTATTTTTATTTTGAGCAAGATTTCAAATCCTTGTCGATCTCCTTCAACTTTTGAGCCTCAAAATGGCTAGTAGAGGTATAAGTACAAAGTTACCTCCCTCATTTTAGGGGAGAAGCTAATCCAATCCATCAATTAAGAATTAATAAGTTCAAACAGATCAAGTATTCAAGGAGCATTCAAGCTCAAATCAAGCATCAATCATGTAAGATATGGAGTAATGTAAAGATCCTAGCATGTGTGAAGGCATTCATGTTCTTCCTATCCTGAATCCAAGGTCAAAACTCCATCAAGACAACTTTCAAGCATCTTCGTGAGCAATTCAACACTTGTGAAGGTATAAAATATTGGCATGTCACTACTATTGATAGCAAACATTTCCTTTATGCAATTTCAAGGTTAATTCCAAATAGGGGTTTGACTGAGACAAACCCTTTTCTCCCAACATTTTCCCTATTTTTTATGTGCATGTGACAAGTGGCAAAGTTTCAAATTCATATTTAAGAAGGCATGATAAGTTGCTTCAAATATTGGATTTCTTCGTCAACTTGTGGCAAAGCAAGGGTGATTCCCACAAGTAGGGGTGATTCAAGTTGCCCCTACTATCCAAGTCACCCCTGATTAGTAAATTGGGTTAAAACTTTCTATGTAGGTTAGTGGCTTTGTCTACTTCCTAGATCTGGTTCTAGAACTTGCATATCAATCTATTTGTTATCTATATACATAGATTACCTCTGGTATATCCTATACAATGGAAAATGGTGAGCAATGCTATGTAAGGAATAATAGATCACTCACTAAAGTGTGTTGTACATCAAGGAAATGCTCTCCCAAAGGCTCACCCTCAAACAAATCAAATTATCACAACCCAAAATAGATGAAAGTGTGCTAATGCAAGATCTAGATGAGAATGGAGGAATTGGGGTTCACTTTCCCTTCATGTGATGGAAAAAGTGATGAAATAAAATGTGTGTTATGAATAAAGAAATGATAATAAATTATGATATCACATCTGATGTATAAAATTAAATGCAAGAGGTAAATAAGAAGGATGAACTCACCTTGAAAATTATAAGAGGAAGATTGACTTTCATATATGATTTTGACTGTTGCAGAGCTGTTAGAATCGGGTAAGATTCTGGATCTGGAACTCTGATGCTTGTAAATTCTAACTACAAAAACCTCATATCCAAAGGACAATCTCGACTTAGTTGACCTAGGCCTGAAGACTCTTCCAAAATTTCAACATAGTCCTTTCAACTCCAAATCTAATGAAATTTGTAGAGGACCTGTAACTAGTTTTTATATTCCCAAATCTGGACCTGAAACTCCACAACTTGTTCCTATACACAAATTTAAAAAAGGGGGAAAGGTTGTGGAAATGTGCTTGCCTTGGTCAAGCCTTTGTATAGGAATCAACCTTGAAATGAAATTGAAATTGCATAAGGAAAGTATTGTAAAAAAAATAAATGTAAGTATTCACCTTGCATGAGAAATCCTCATGGATGGATGTCAGAATTCGATAAACCCTAGAAGATGATTGTAATTCTTGAGATGTATAATCAAGGATTTCTTCACAAATGAAATGTATCTACACTTTCTAATCTTGGATCTTGATTTTATGTACGCTTGATAGCTTTAATAGAGAAGGAGAGGAAAGAAGAGTGGATGTGTGGATCTTCTTGCTAGCTTGAGAATTCCTCTACTTGGCCATCATGGGAGAGAAACTTGCATCAATTAGAGAATATTGCCTTTACTTGAATGAAACTTGAAGAAGTGGAGACTTGGAGATCTTGAATTGGACGCTTGCCTTCAAATCTTGAATCCAAATCCTCAATAAGCTTGATTACACTTGCTCTTGAAATCACCAATTAATTACTTTCACATAAACATGTAATTTATTAGCATGTAATTTAATGGATGTCAAAATGAGAGGCCTTTATTTCCTTTTATACTTATTTTGGGATTCAATATTGTCAGGTCAACCTCAAAGCAAGGTCTGGAAGAAACACTCTTGCATTGGGTCTGGAGCCTACTTAAACACAATGCACTAGAACAAGAATGAATTAGCCAACCTAATCCTAGAATTGTTTGAAGATAGTCCGGGTCAAGGGGATTGCGATAAGTGTCAAAGGAAGAAAATAAACAAAGTGATAAATCAAGCATACAGACATTCGGATCTAGGAATCACCAAAATGGAGTCTAACAGGTCGTAGAGCCTCCAATTATGGGTGTTATTTTTTAAGACAATACATTTAGCCCTCACTTTAGTAGGAGCATGAGAAAAACTCATGCTCACGGTAAAGTAGATTGAATGCACAAGGTGATCTTATTAAGGCCAAGGAGACAAGGAAACATCAAGCCCCCAAGTGACTTAAGTCCTCATCAAATCCAAAACCAAGATAAGTGAGACACCGCTAGAGAGAGAGAGAGAGAAGGCTAAGGGGAGAGAGTAGGAGAAAGAGAGGGAAGGGGAAGGGGAGAGAGAGAGAGAGAGAGAGAGAGAGAGAGAGAGAGAAGGGGAAGGGGATATCGGGAGATATCAGATATCTGATAATATCAGATATTTGATATTATCAGATATCCGATTGTTTTTACTAGTGAAAAGTAAAAACAATATTCTTTGGGTCCCTCCAGAGAGGCACGTGTTTTTGTTGAATTACGGGATTCAAGTTGCAACAAATCACATTTTGTCTCTAGAGATGACAAAAATCCACTTTTTGGTTGGATTTTATCTATTACCAAAGGTATTTGCATCACCTTTTTGGTTTAACTATGGGGAGTAGTAGTCGTCGAAAGCATAAACGAAAGAGGAGACTCACAAATGAAGATGTTGAAGTGTATAGAGAAATGGATAGGGTTGCCCATCGAAACAAGAGACAAGGTATGTTAAATATTAATGAAGATGTTGGCATAGACCCACCTTTGAATTTGGTTTTAAGTGAAGAACATGAATTTGAAGATGAAAATGTAGGTTTTGAAAATAAGAATGTAGGTTTTGAAGATGAAAATGTAGGTTTTGAAAATGAACATGTAGATGTGGACAATGGAAGTGTGGACATTGTCAATGACAATCCACCAATTGAATATGAAGGAATTGACAATGATAATGGTACACAAGAACCAAATCAACATAACACATCTCCAAATTATATGAGAAATGAAGTCCTTTCGGAGGAAGAAAGACAAACTTCAAAATTGAGACCTTCAAGAACAACTAAATGGTTACTTGAAATTGATGAGAACATAATGAGCAATTTCAATGGCAAGAGATCAAAAAGAACCGTTTGGTTGTGGGTTTCAAAACTTTTTGATCAATTTTTTAGCCATAAGACGTTGGTTGAGAAATGTTAAATGTTTGTGCAATTGTTAAAGATGCAGAAGATGAGATGTATACTAGTCAAATTGAAGATTAGTGTGAACAAGAAAAAGGAGAGGAATGCTATTATTGTGAGAAATATTTTTAGTGCTCTCAATTCCATTGGGAATACTACAAAGGAAAAAGATAAGAGATCCGATAGGAGGGTTATTAAAACCTCCTTAGTAAGTCATCATTTGAGAAAGGCTCATTTGATGAGACAAACTTTTGTTGACTTGAATCTAAATCGTAAAACTTTGGATAGAGCACTTGCAAGAAGAGAAAGACTTGATGATCCTATTCAAAATGATACATGGGCTTATGGTGGGAGACTTTCATGTTGTGATAAGAAGCTTACCGATGTTGTGAAGGATCAAATTCAACTATTTTGGCAATCTAACTCAAGAGTGTCACCAAATGTGAAGGATGTCTTGAAGTTGAGAATTGGCATTCGAGACCGCACCCCGCATCCTAAACATTACTTGGAGGTGAGTCAAACAATGTTGTTCAAAAAATTTTGTGAGACACATTCAACATTGAAAATATCACAAAGAGCTTTTGAATCCCTAAAGCTTTTTTTGTGTGCCTCTTAAGATTCAAAATACTTCTTGTTGCAAATATCATGTGGAGTTTTCAATGCCCATGAATTGTTACGATCCATTCATTCTAATTTTCATAGTAGTGAAATGTTTGAGGAGTGTGGTGCAAGTGCTCTTCCAAAATCATTAAGAGACTTGCTAGATCATTTTTTATGTCCTAGAGATGATGAATGTTTCTGTTATAGAAAAGATTGCTTAAATGACAAGTGCTCAGAGTGTGGTGGGCTAGTGAAGTTTGTTGAATGTTTTCATGAGGGCTATGAGCACGATTTTGGAAAGACAATTGTCCACAAAAAGGTATATGAAACCATTAAATATACATTAAAAAGTGGTGGTGAAGGTTCTAGATGTGAGTTGGTTACTAAAGAATGCAATGTAGCTGATTTTATTTCAGATTTCAGGAAGAATATTTTTTACAAGTATGCAAGGCATAGTCATAGGTCTCAGTAGTTGGATCAACAATTCAGGATGTGTAAGGACACTTTCCCAATTGGCACAATTATATCGGTTGTTGACTTTGCAAAGAACTATACATTGCAGCCCCAAAATGAGTTGCAAGCTCAATATTACAACTCTATTCAGGTTTCTATTTTTGCGCACATAACATATAAACATTCCCCTGATAGTACAGAAGATGACCAGAAGATAATAAGAGAGTACCATTTTTATATGAGCGATGATAGATCATACTCATTCAAGTTTGTCCAACATTACTTTGAGAATTATTTTGAGTGGGTGCGGGAAAATAATATTGCTATGGATAGACATCTCATTTGGTCAAATAACTGCACGGGTCAATTAAAAAATGCTCGTATGTTTTATTGGTTATGTAGAATGCATGTAGAGAGAGGTGTACCTCATATTGGGAGTTTTTTTTAGGCCGGTCATGGAAAAGGGGACCATGATAGAGCAAGTGCATGCGTAAAGAGAGCTCTAGTTAAGGAGCAATTGAGGATTTCAGGTGCAAAAATCATTGATGCTTGTTCTATTGTTTATTGGTGTACTTCAGCATTGTCATAAAGGGGGACGCAAATTCTTTTGGTTGGTTGAGTTGGGCACAATAGGAGATAGGTTGGATTTTCAAACTATGAAAGATTCTTCAAAAATGCATTCATTTCAAAGCTCAGATGCTAGTACATGGACCATTTGGACACGAGAGTTGGCTTGTTATTGTCTAAGTTGTCTTCAGTGTGATTGGGATCAGTGTGAGTCAAGTGAGTGGGTTGATACATGGGTTCCACATTATCTTACTCCTTTATCTCTCACTGTCTCTGTAATAAATGATGACATGGATTGTTCACTTGACTATGACCATCTTTCAAATCTTCTACAGCCATTACATGTTTTTGTATTGGTTGCACCGCAAGGGAATGATGAGAGATCAGATTACTAGTTAGCACGTTGTGTACGAGGAAAGCATAAACTTGCACAACTGACGACAGATGATGATATGTTCACATATCCAACAGGATGGATGCACACATATATGATTAGAAATAATGGCATTCCTATGTTTTAAGACTATGAGAAGCACAAAACCATTCTCATGTATTCACACCTTATTATAGCAGCCAATGTTAAGTTGTTGAAACATCAAGAAAAACCAAAGACAAAGGAACTTTGGACTATTATTACTACTGATCATGAAGCAATATTGAATACCCTCAAGCAGAGAGATGACCCTTCATGCACACTTCAGTAGGTAAGTTCAACTCAAGTTGCAAGGTTTTCCATGTTTATTACAATTACGTTCAATAAATTAATTGTAGTTTTTTTCTTTATTTGTTTGAGCCAATAAACTTGGTTTTGTATGTAGATTGTAATTGCAGTTGGATACATATATGATAGATATAGAAGATCGAGGTGTGCATTTGATTAGCCCATCTTCTATGATGGTAAACTTCACTATGCATTGTCTAGTCATGTTCTTTGGTTCGTTTAGTTACTTATACATTTTCATAATCTTTTTCTCAACCTATATAAACTTCTTATATTCTCTATTAACTTTTCTTCTGCCTTCCTAATGCAAGGATTGGAGCAAAAATGACACTTATTTTTTATATATAGTTGTGTAATTTGCATATTTAGATGCCAAATTTTGTATATAAAAACAACAATCGAATGTAATGTGCATAGTTAGATGCCAAATTTTGTATAAAAAACAACAATTGAATGTAATGTGTATATTTAGATGCCAAATTTTGTATATATAAAATTTGATGCAAAATTTGAAATATAAAAGAGCCCAAGGGGTTGATTTGCAAATATTAAGAGCCCACATTTGTATCATCTTAATGCCATGTAAAGTGCAAAAAATGTGTTTTCTTACTATGAATGTTGTATCCTTATATAATTTGTATCATCTTAATTTTTTATCCTTACATTTATATTTTCTTAATTCCATGTACATTTGTATCGTCAAATAATGTAATAGTTGGAGTCATTGAGTCAAAATTGGTCAAATGTGTCTAAAGTAAAATGGTGATTCCCTAGGGTGAAGGGATAGTGTTCAAGGATTACATCATGGCACTGAATGGACTATGTCATTAGCTCCGGTTGGGTGGGTGAATGCTAGGGACAACCCTATTTCGACCACTGAGTCACTAGAACGTTTCGGACCATGCAGGACCAAAGTGTCCCCAAGGTGCACTAAGCACGATTGGGCAGTGAACTTTCGAGGCTCGTATCTCAAACCCCATGAGAGGTATTAGCGATCTATGAGATGCTACAAGACTATATTTTTGAGACCTACAATAACCTCTCTCCATTCTGGGAGATTCAAATTTGTTTGAATTTGGCACTCTAGTCTCGTTTAATGCCAAAACTTGCAGTGAGGGTCAGTTGAAAGTTGCACCACTAGATTTCTTCCAAACCGTTCATCCCAGTATCGAATGGACTGTTCCATTAGCTCTGGTTGGGTGGGTGAATGCTAGGGACAACCCCGTTTCAACCACTGAGTCACTAGAATGTTCCAGACCATGGCGTACCAAAGTGTCCCCAAGGTGCACTAAGCACGATTGGGCAGTGAACTTTCGAGGCTCTTATCTCAGACCCTGTGAGAGGTATCAACGATCTATGAGATGCTACAGGACCACATTTTTGAGGCCTACAATAACCTCTCTCCATTCTAGGAGATCCAAATTTGTTTGAATTTTCCACTCCAGTCTCACTTGATGCCAAAACTTGCAGTGAGGGTCAGTTGAAAGTTGCACCACTAGATTTCTTCCAAACCATTCATCCCGGCACTGAATGGACTATGCCATTAGCTCCGACTGGGTGGGTAAATGCTAGGGACAACCCCATTTTGACCACTGAGTCACTAGAACGTTCCGGACCATACTGGACCAAAGTGTCCCCAAGGTACACTAAGCACAATTAGACAGTGAAATTTTGAGGCTCGTATCTCAGACCCTATAAGAGGTATCGATGATCTATGAGATGTTACAGGACCGCATTTCTAAGACCTACAATAACCTCTCTCCATTTTGGGAGATTCAAATTTGTTTGAATTTGGCACTCCAGTCTCGCTTGATGCCAAAACTTGCAGTGAAGGTTAGTTGAAAGTTGCACCACTGAATTTCTTTCAAACCATTCATCTTGGCACTAAATGGAATGCACCATTAGCTCCGGTTGGGTGGGTAAATGCTAGGGACAACCCCGTTTCAACTAGTGAGTCACTAGAACGTTTCAGACCATGCTGGACCAAAGTGTCCCCAAGGTGCACTAAGCATGATTGGGCAGCAAAATTTCGAGGCTCGTATCTCAGACCCTATGAGAGGTATCAACAATTTGTGAGATGCTACAGGACCATGTTTCTAAGGCCTACAATAATCTCTCCATTCTGGGAGATTCATTTTTTTTTAATTTGGCACTACAGTCTCGCTTGATGCCAAAACTTGCAGTGAGGGTCAGTTGAGAGTTGCACCACTGAATTTCTTCCAAACCATTTGTCCCGACATTGAATGGACTACGCCATTAGCTCCAGTTGGATAGGTCAACGCTTGGGACAACCCCATTTCGACCACTGAGTCACTAGAATGTTCCAGACCATGCCAGACCAAAGTGTCCCCAAGGTGCACTAAGCACGATTGGGCAGCGAACTTTCGAGGCTTGTATCTCGAACCCCGTGAGAGGTATTGACGATCTATGAGATGCTACAGGACCACATTTATGAGGCCTACTATAGACACCCAAACTGGGCAGATGTCTTAGAATTATTCAAATTTGCAAAATCCTAACCAAATACTCTAAATGGATCAAATCAATTTTAAATGGACATTTATTAATCAAAATTGGACAAAATCATTTAAATCAAAGAAAAAATCAAATCATGACATCAAATAATTAAATACAAGCTTAAAGGGATCAATCACACTATATAATTGATTTTAATCAATTAATTGTATAGTTTTAAATCAAAAATCAAATTGAACCTATTCCCTTACATGGCTAATTTAATTAATTGATGAAATTTAATTAATCCTAATATCTTTCAACATAATTTGAGCAACCAATAAGAATTGAGAACACAATGCACATGGATCACTCCAAATTGTTGAATCTCAATCACTCATTTTCTTTGAATCTCAATCACTCAAATTTGTCTACTTGTCCAAACATTTGAGACAATCATTTAAATTGTCCCCCCATTTAAAAACATTTCAAAGTTTTTGACTCAACCAAGGCTAAATCATGACCAAGTAACTCTACCCCCTACCCTTGGGATTTTACTATAAATAGAAGTTATTTTGAGAGCATAATATACTAGAAAATTCGAATGCATAACATCATCACTATAGGTAATTTGAGAGCAATTGAGCAATATCTTAAGCATTTAGAGAGCAAATAGTGAGATTTGAGAGCATTATCATGAGCATTTGAGTTAATCTTTGTATCATTTTGAGAATTGAGAGCTAGATTTAGGCATTCTATCATAATTTCTCATTCTAGGATTGTCACTAGTAGAGAATAAGGCTGAGAGCTCTACTTACCAAGCTTAGATAGAGAACCATGAGATGTTATGGATGTTAAATGTAATTCTTTAGATTAAGTTTTCATTTTCTTTTCATAGAATTGTTGCTAATTGTCCTAATTTCATGAAGGTGTAAACACTCACACACAAATGGTGCCCACCGTGGGGCCTTGAGCCTCATTTCTATCATTTCTATCAAGTTTTGTGTGTTTTGGCTTCACTTTTACATTTATTTTGCATAAAATAGGAGAAATGCTACCTACAAAGGATCTAATGACACTCATGAGCATTCTGACGACACCTATTAACTATTAACTGACGCTTACGAGATTCTTTCTATTCTACCTTTTCTTCTTCTTACGCCTGTGAAATAAAGTATTACACACGAGAGCATAAAGCGTCACCTAAAATCTGAGAAACGATGCCTATTAGTTGTTCTTTACCACCTGTGATACTTTATCTTACATAATTTGTAGTTATTTGTAATGCTTAGCAGCTAAAGTTTTATGCTTAGTGATTTTTAAAAGTCACTTCAGTCACTGGAAAGTGACGCCTGTGAACTTTAAAATAATGCCTACTAGCTTTTAACTGACGCCTATTAGCTATTCTTTTCTGCTTATGATACTTTATCTTACACAATTTGCAGTTATTTGTAACACTTAGCAGCTAAAGGTTTACGCTTAGTAATTTTGAAAAGTCGCTTGAGTCACTGGAAAGTGACATCTGTGAGCTTTAAAATAATGCTTACTAGCTTTTAAATGACACTTATTAGCTAATAAATGTCACCTAGCATTTTCTATTTAATTTTGCTATCATATTATTAAATTTGGTTTTCTAACCCTCTGTCTATGTTTTTCTCGCAAATGAATAGACACAGGAAAGTATGAAAACCTGAGAGCAGAGTTACTCAAGAGAGCAAAGAGGTAAGAATTCAAACCAAATGTCTAAAGGAAATCCATACTGCTACAATTTTAGATAGTTTGGAACTAGAAGAAAAGCTTTACAAGCATTACATAAAGGTGTTGGATGCGTATAAAAATAAATTTCCTACTTTGAACTAAATTGCTTGAATTAAGTTGTTAAAATCTTCTTTGCAAAATCTTGTTAAGAACACTTAATTGCATTTCAATTTGTTCCTTTTGGTTTCCTTCACTTTGTATTGTTGTGTTGACTAATTTTTTGGAGGAGCCATAATGGGAATGATCACCACTAGGTGAGTAAGCAAATAAATGTCAAAAACTTCAAAAAAATTCCTAGCCTTTGCTAGCTACAAAAGAGGTATTTTTCATATCAAACTTGCTTTGCTTAAACTGTGGCTTTTCTTTGGATCTAGCTTAATAGGAAAAACCTTACTATTGTCCAAATTGAACAAACATTAGGCATATGCTCCCCACTCTGCGAAGTGGATCAAAAATCCAAACGTGTGAGTTCAACTTGGTAGAGAGAAAGGGATAAGGAATTAACCAAACATTTCATTTATATGAATCTCCTTGTCAAGAGGTTGAAAAAGAACAAATTTTGCTTGAAGTGTTTGGAACAAGGAACAACAATAGGGATATGCTCTTCACTTTCTAAGTGAACCAAAATCCCAAACTTGTTGAACCAAGTTTGATTTCTTATTATTCCATATATGCTAGATAAATTAGATCTTTAGAGGGCCTGCCTCCTAAGAATTGCCTTACGAGGACGATGAGAGGGAATGACCCAAAGTGGGAGACAATCGCTTTAGCTGTGATGCTATCCGACCCACTATAAACAAATACACTCTTCCTTAATAAGAGAGTGACTAGGTTGTGTGCAAGTATTCTTCACTTCCTCTAGTAGTCCTTTGGATTGCGCCAAATTGTGCTTTCGTGCGTGTGGGAAGCCCACAAGTGGGTAAAAGAACTTGACATGATCTAGAACAAAGGTGTTCATTAAAAATCTTGTTAAGTAGTAATCTATCTTTTAGAGCCAAACATGTTTAAAAGCCAAATCTGACTCTAGGTAGATTGCTTGGAAGATATTCTTGTTTATACTTATGAAAAAATGATCAAGAACATACACTTTTAGTGTGGTTTTAGGGATATGGTACAAATTTGATGTGTGTGTTGTGTTTGTACTTTATTTTCAAGCAAGAATATTCTGCAGATTTGATCAAATCACTTTTAAAAATCAAAATTTACAACCCGATCTACAAAGTGTCGCCTACACAGAGAAAAATCACTCATACACAGTGAAGTTACACCTATGAATATTAAAGAAATGCCTGTAAATGATAAAGTCACGCCTGTGATATTTTACGAAACGCTTGGAAAAAGTTAAGAAATGCCTATCAACAGAAAAAAGCTACCTTCTCTCTATAGAGCGCCGCCTAGGCAAATTCCAGTAGCCATGTACTAAGTTTTAAGTCATGCCTGCACACAGGAAAGTGACACCTAAAAACAAAGAAGGAAAAATAGTGGATATTTCTCAAGGTTTTCAAAAAATTTGGATTTCATATCTGAATACCCTTTTGGACATTCTATCTATTCCAATATCCAACCTGGTCAGAAATCCTGGTTTTGAACATTTTTGAAAATTTTGTTAGGATTTGGACACAAGCAAGTGAGATAAAGCCTATTTCCAAGAGATTTATGCTCATTCTGGCTTTCACTTGATGTTACTATGTAAAGAAAACCCTGCAATTAGACAGAATGTATCTAAGGCAAGAACTTCCTTTTTTGAGTGACACATTTACGTCCTCAAGAATACCACAAGAACCCATTCAAGGGGTAGAAACCAACATGACTTTTCCTTTAGGCAACTCGAATTCGGATCAAACCAATAAAAATGGAGGAGGCATTGACCCACACAATCTAGGGTCAAATAACAACAATGGAGGAGCAGGAATAGACCTTAACAATCAAGGAATTAACAACACTAACAATAGGGGCAATGGTGAACCAATTGTTGAAGATGCAACCAATGAAAAGGTTAATGAAGCCATACAAAGCCCATACTTCATGAAGCTCATGGAAAAAGTGTTAGCAAGAGATAAGGAGAAGTATTTTCTAGACCTAGCCCAAGCAGGTCTTAAACTCCCTCATGACTACGATGTCAATCAACTTAAGCAAAAGGAAGTTGAAGATAGTTTGATTGATATCATGAACAAGCAATTTAAATTATTCCAAATGCAATTGGACACAATGAAGCAAAGTGGGGCTCCAAAACCCTTTTCAATAGAGGCATTGTGTCCTTTCCCATTTGACAAGAGTTTAATCATGATACCATTCCCTAGTAATGTGGTCTTTCCTAAGTATGAAAAATACAAAGGAGCATCTGATCCCCAAGATCATTTAAGGGAATTTTGTGCATTGAGCTTGGAGTTCATGCATGACACTACTTACTTAATGAGGTTGTTTCCTACAAGTTTGGGAGGCATGGCCATGGAATGGTTTTCAAAATTACCTTCAGGCATCCAAACTTTTGAAGAGTTAGCTGCTAGATTTGTAACACATTATTCATATAATATCAAACATGAAGTTACAATGATTACCTTATGCAACACCAGGCAAAGAGAGGGAGAAGGATTCTTACTTTTCTTACAAAGATGGAGAGCAGTATTTTCTAGATACCCTCGAAGTGTACCAGAAAAGGAAAAGATGGACATCTTTATAAATAGCTTGAGTAATGAAATGAATTATCGGTTGAAGTTGCAATGTCCTAGGTCTTTTCAAGATCGTATTGAAAATGGAGTGACTATGGAGGAGGTATTGGTTAAGAGTGGAGAACTAAAGCTTTACAAGGATAACAAGAATCACAACAACAACAATACCTCCAACAATAATAACAATCAGAATAAGAATCCTCCTAACAACTATAACCAATTTGGTTTGAGGAACAACAACAAAGGTGTGGTCAATGATGGGGTTGTTGATGCTAATAATTTGAAACCCACTCCTTTTACTCTCACGAGAACACCTACTCAAGTGAATAATGCAAATCAAGTTCCCAAAGTGCCTTTTAACAACAATACCAATAATAACAACTTTAGGAACAATCAAGTGGCTAACAAGCCTAATCTGTTCCTTGTACCATCTCCCAAGAGGACATTCACACCTTTGGGTGAACCCCTTGAGAATGCATTGAGAACTCTCATTGCTAATAAGATTATTGATTTACCTAGAGCTCAACCATATGAACCACAAAACAAGCCCACTTGGTGGAGTGAGTCTAGTCATTGTGAATACCATAGAAATAGAGGACATACAACAAATGATTGCTTGCAGTTGAAAAATGTGGTACAAGATTTGATTGACAATTGTGTGATTCAGATAGAAGGACCTCAAAACAATGAAGATCACACGGCCTTTAAGCAACCTTTCTATAACCATGAGAAGGGTGAATCTTCTAATTCGAATAAACAACGCAACAATAATGTCAACTTTACTCATCATTATGATAACATTATCAACACATTATCCAAACATGAGCATGTTGTCAATGCTGTTGTAATCAATGAACAACCCAAAAAGGAAACATCTTATGCTATCACTAGGGGGAAAACTTCAAGGATTACCCTACAAGGGGTTGATCCTAAACCTATTGGTCCTACACAATCAAGTATTTTGGCTAAACAACCATCTACAACAAAAAAGCCATATAATTTGGTGGACCAATTACAAAAGACTCTAGCTCAAATTTCTATTTTGGAGTTGTTAAAATTATCTCCAAATCACAAGGAGATCTTGGAAAAAGCCCTATTGGAGACTAATGTTCCTATTAACTTGGAGGAAGAAAAATTTCAAAACATGGTGGGACACCTCATTGCACCACATCGTCTCTCATTTTCAGAGCAAGATGATGTTGGAATTAGGAGAGATGGGGTATTGAGAGGGGAGGGGTGAATCAGTGCCCACAAAAACTTTAACACATCAACCTTTTAGATCTACAACAACAAACAGTAGTAACCTTGCAAAATAAATTGTATCTAATACATGTATCATTCATCCATTCAAATTGATAAAGTAAACAACATGAAATCAACAATATAACAGTCCCATAACACAAGTATTTTGGTAATGCAGAAACCCTTGTTAGAAGGTAAAAACTGCGATGGGGATGACACCCACAAATTCTTCACTACTGTAGATAGAAAAGGTTTGCATGTTAGGGCTATAAGTTTTGATCACTTCTGGTGATCTTACCCTGTTAGGAGTAACATATTAGATCAGCTAGATCTACCTAGTTATAGGATTTTAGCAACACTACTTGAGTGTGCACTCGGTTAAGAGATTTACAAAAAGACTGTCAAGTCTACTCTGTTAAGAGATTTTACAAAACTCTATTACAATGATTAGAAAGCAATAGGTATCTATCTACTAAATGAAAACTTAATTGTCTGATACAGATCAATAAAGTACTGATAAAGTATTACCTTTACTATGATGAATCTCTGCTGTGAACTGCTCGGTTAGCTTGCTTTGATTTTGCTTAATTTGATTTCCTCTAAATACCGTTATGCTCTGTCAACTGATAATCTTGAAGGTTGGCTAGTGCTTCAAGTGCTTCTTCTCTCATACATCAGTTCACATCAAAAAATGATGTAACATACAAAATATATAGCATACAACTTTATGTCGCTTATACAATTAAGTTTACAAATCTTAGACAAAACCCTAAGATCTACAGTGTACAAAAATAACCTAGATCAAACTATTACATAAGATCTTCATCGTATCTCAACAATAAATTATTCTCGATCTTGGTAAAACATTTTCTAATTTGTTGTAACCATTTGCATAGAAGAATGTGTCATTCCTGATTACTATGATGTTTCCTCTGATCCTCGGTAAACACTGTATAAACTGCTCGGTGTTTATTTTGATGCTCGGTGTTTACTGTCTCTCGGTATCGATGTCTGCTGATGCTCGGTAAACTACTAAATGCTCGATGTATATACTTAACCGACTGGCCTATTTTGCTTATTGTTACCGACTGGGTTCATATATGTAACCGACCGATGTCTTTGATAACTTTTGATACTAATGAAAATCATTAATGCTCAATAGAGATAACAGATGATATGTCCATCACTCATCCTCAAAATTTGCCATTGCATATAGAAGTCCTCATTCAAAGACATAGGGTTAAGAGAGTTCTCATAGATGGGGGAGCTGGTATTAATATTTTCACTTTAAATCTTGTCAAGTCCTTAGGTTTATCCGAGCCTTCTATTGATCCTAAGAAGCAAATTACCATTAAAGCTTATGATGAGGAGGAGAGATCTTCCAAAGGCATGATTATCTTACATATTCAAGTTGGGCCTATCAAAAAGGACACCATATGTCAAGTCCTAGACATGAATTTAACTTATAACATCTTATTAGGGAGGCCATGGATACATGAGATGCAAGCGGTTCCTTCTACATACCATCAATGTATCAAATTTCCACACATGGGAGAAGAAATCACAATTGGAGGGGATTCAAATCCTTTTCAATATTGTAACACATTGAATCCTCTTCATGAATCATTTATTCCTCATAATAGAGAAGGGATTGTTCCAAATACTACCATTGAAGAAACTAAAGGGGATGATCCTAAGTTAACATCAAATGTTACCTCTACCTCAAACCCTATTCAAACTAACTCAACTACATTGGCTAAAGGAAAAGAAAAAGTGAGTTATGAGGGTCCAAGTTCAAATGAGAATTTAGGTAAAACATCCACACTAGAGGTGGAATGTTCTAAACCTACCAAAGAGGAGAGAGACAAAGCCAAAGAAGACCACTATAACCAAATGAGTGAGATGATGCACAAGTTCGAAAAAAAATGTAGAATCAATTCTAAAGGAGTAGGGGAATATTCTGTTTCCCTATTTGATTTACCTACTTCTCTGAAAACACATGGAAAACCTTCCAAGGTGCATCCTCCTCACAAATACAAATCTCATTTTGTAAGAGAGAGTGACAAGTTAGTGTAATACCCCAAAATTGGCACCTATTTAATTTCATCAATTTTGGTGCATTATCTCGATTTTACATCACCAAAGTCCTAGTTCCCTAGGCAATTTTCTCTCTCATATCTGACTTAATTTGACTTGATGTCAATTGCAAAGACCATAAATTGCAATAATCAAACACTAAAATTAATTCCTAAGTCTTAGACTTAATTGGCTAAATTACCCCTATGATAAATTAATTTAATTATAAAGTCCTAGTGCTTTCTAATTAAATTAAAAATCTACCCTCTTTAGCTAAATACCCTTGAAAGGAATTAATAAATATTTAGTTAATTGAATGGACACCTCTTTATTTGAATTTAATAATTCAAATTACTCAAAAGGTCACCTCCCACATGTGGCAAATTCCATTCTTTTAATTAAATAAATCATGCTTTTTTGTCTCAATTAGGAATGAAGAGTCCACCGTTTCGAATCAAGAAACTCTTCATTCCTCTTCTGGCTTGGTCTATTTAATGAACCTCTTTTTCTCATTCAAGAGAGCAATTTTTGAGAGCATCTACACTATAGCATTTTTTAGTCTCATATTTCATTATTTTCAAAGCTTTTTATTGCATTTATTAGATTAATATCTCATTATTAGTATAATCTTTGCATCACATTTTAGACTAAATTTGCTTATTTGTTCTTAGTTTAATATCATATTTGCTTCAAGTTCTTAGATTAAATTGCATTTCATCTTTACTTTCAAGTATCTTAGATTAATTGCATCACATTATATTTTAATTTCAGCGTTGCATATCTTCATTATAGCTTTCAAATCCTCCATTGTTGAATAGGTCTCCCGGCTGTTGGCTCTCGTTCTGAGAGTATTCAAACACCCCATTCACATAGGAGGCAACAGGTCGCCTCACCATGGAATTTGGATTGAGTTCTTCATACTCTCTCTCAAATTCTATCAAGTGAATAATGACCATGTTGTGTTGTGCCTGATTTAGAGGTCACATTCAGTCACATACATTTTGGCGCCCACCGTGGGGCAGAAAAGATCAATTTCTGGCCTCATTCTTGATTGGTTTTTCAGCTTTACTGTTGGTTTCATGCCTTGTACGGCCATTTACAGATTTAAATTTTTTTAATATAGTAATGGATGGATAGAATTATGAATCCTCTTTCTCATGCTTTTGGTTTGGTTGATTTTTATTGAGAAATGAATAAGTTATGATCATTTTGGTGAAAGTGGGTATTTGCAGATTTGAAATTCTCTGAATATAGTCAGATTGAAACATTTGGTACGGACAAATTATGAAGAATCAGAATCTATAATAATATTAATTGGAAAGATACGTGAATTAGATTTCATTTCCTTTTGGTTTGAGTTATTTTTATGCAGATTTGTGAAAGTTATGGGCATTTGAGTGAAAACTGGTTTTTAACAATCTGCATTGGAGTTGCAGGTAATGATTTATTCTTAGAAAATGATTTATGAATGGGAAAAATAAATGGCTTACATATTTGGAAACTAGATTCATTAATAGTTATTGTGAATTTAGTTTGGTTTTATTTTGATTCTTTTTGAGAAAGATATGTGATTCCCTAGGCAGGGTTTGATGTTTTAAATCTGATTTATGACAGAACAATTGCAGTCTGAAAAGGTTAATGGTTGAGGAACCAAATTGAATCATAAGACCTTATAATTTTGGGAAATGGTAGTTAATGATGTTGGCTAAAAACTTCATTCTTTCCAGAAATTTTAATATTGTGATTTTATGGGTCAAATAAATCAATCTTTAAAGACTGTCTTGAAGACAACAATGTTACATATCTTACGATTTGTCATTGATTTGTCTTGATTCTATACTTTCAGATGTATGCTAAATGTTGGATTGTAGATCTTTGGACCTAAGGTGAGTTCTTAAAATCTCTATAACATTTGGACTTTGGGATTAAAATTGAATCTCTCATGTGTTTGGCTTGAGTGTTTACATACTTTCATAGAACACATTTCAATTGATGCTCTTAATGGGAAATGAATGAACATAGATTTTCTTTCATACAAGTTTGTGTTTAAGTGAATGCTTGTCTTTTAAACATTAAGTAATTCTTGCTTTCAAATATCAAAACATCTCATTGAGTAATTGAGGGCATGGATTCATTCCTTGTTTACATGAAGAGTTAAATGCACCACTTTGTGGACTCACTTCATGTTTACTTGGAAAGTTAAATATTCCATGATTCAAACCCTCTTGCACTTATGAGTAGTATTGATTAGCAGTCTTAGATTACTTGTGATTGATCTAGATTTCTATCTTGGGTTATTGGACTCGCTAATCCGCCGGCCCCTCATTTCCGCCCTGTGGTTGCAATCCCAGCGCCACATTAAAGGGGAGGGGTCTATAGGAAAGAAGCGTTAATTGTTCCACTTGGCAACCCTTTTGTACTTTTTAGAACTCACTTGTTTTCTAGGGTGTGGACTCACTTTGAGTTTGTGTGAGGAGTTAAATGCACCACTTTGTGGACTCACCTCACATTTACTTGAAGGGTTAAATGCACCACCTTTAGTGCTTCCCAATACTTTTGATAGTGAATTACTTACTTTTTCATTTTTAGAAGGCCTGCTTGGGGATTTCATCACCTCAAGGGATGACCTTAACTCCTGTGTTCCGGCGGAGTATAAATATTGGGAGGTGAATCCAAAGACACCTCTCTTGAGAATGAGTTAGATTTCACTCTTGGCTAAGCCTCAAAGAACTTTATACCTTTGAGAAGTGAAGGAGGAGATTTGGGTTACCGTCTCCCCCCGGCTGTGTGATTTCTAATTCTTCTCATCTACGGATTTGTGCCTCACGTACCTTGTGTATATCGAGGACTCCCTTTAGAAAAGCCATGTATATCCTTGTAGACAACTTGCTAGGATGTTGTTGTGTTTTAAGTGTCTGCTAAAACATTCTCAAGAACATACACAAGTAGAGTCCTTAGGGAGTAGAAATACTAAGTCACTATTCATGTTCATGCGCAAGGTTTCTTTGTCCCTTGCCCATTGCTTGAAGACTGTTTGCTTGAACTCCTTGATTGCTGTCTTATGTGCTTGATCAATGACATAAATCTAATCTGCCTTTTGTCCATGATTTGTTTTTCTATTTTCCTGTCGTTCACCGTCAGAAACTAGTTGTCTTGAGTTAGGAATCGATCGATCTTTGCTTTGACTCGTATTGTCTCTCATTAGTCTACCTTATCTCATTGTGCTCTTGTACCTTGTGTTGTGATTGTCTTATCTCGGCTGTTCTAGCCATCTCTTTTTGATAATTTGTACCAGGTTCATCTTGCATCTTGGCTGTTCTAGCCATTTATCTCCTTTCATTATCTTTGAGACAGAGTCTAGCTTTATCCCGAATCTTTGCTCGTTACATCTTCGTTTATGACTGTCACGACTCAAAGTGGCAAGACTTATCCCATTCAGAACGCTGATCAAGATCAAAGTAAACCTTGTAATCAAGACATAGGTCATCTTGAAAATTTTATGAAATCTGAACTTCGTGAGGAATTCTCACATTCTTCGTCATTCCAAGAGTATTACAATCCATTGTTTCAGATACAGTCTGACTTATTATTTCAAGAATATTATAACCCATTGTTTGAAGACCAGCAAGACTCTGAAGGGTCACTTTCTAAAATTAAACCTATTGATCCTTTTGAACCTATCAACTCTTTCACGATCTCTCATAATACTACCAACAAGATGGGAGATCCAAAACCTTCAAAGTTGGTTTTCAATCTCAGCTCTAACATGCCAAAACCTTCAAATTTGGTTTTCAATCTCATCTCTAACATGCCAAAACCCTCAAAGTCTGTCTTTAATCTTAGCTCTAGCATGCAAACAATCAATGCCACTGAGAAGACTATGACAGAAGCTCAACCGCCTTCCCGATTTGCTAGAAACAAACCTTGGATCTCTCACTGTGACATGATCATTTCTCCAGGGAGCAAGGATACTCCTAAACCCAAAACTCCCTTTGTCTTGCGAGGCCCTGTGTCTCTCTCTTATAACTCCACACAATCTCCAGCTTGTGCGAACGCTATCCCTCGATCTCGTGCAAAGATTGTTCTCAAAGGTCCCGAGCCTTCGACATCCAAACCAAAACTATCTATGGATAAAGTCCTCACTAAGGAAAATGTCCCCAAAGATCTCAATCTCAACCAGTTTCAATCTATGGTGGATCATTTGACCTCACCTCATTATTTGTCCTTCTCTGAACAAGATGATCACTCTCCAAGCCATCCGCATGATACTCCCCTGCACATTGAAATTATGGAAGGTCCCAAGAGTATCCCTTGTGTCCTCATTGAAAATAGTGCTAGCCAAAATACTTGCTTTGCTAAGATGCTTACCCAAGTGACAGATAGCTTTGTTCCCGCTAATAGAGAGTCCATTGAGTTCTATGATGCTAAGCTCAAAGAAATAGAAAAGACCTTGAAGATCAAAGATATTGGCATGGGGGAATATCAGATTGAGTCCATCTTGTCACTGACAGCTCTCCCCATATCTCCACATTCCTATGAAGAACCCTCTGAAGATAGATTTGGTATTGGCTATCAGAGCAATGAGCTTGACCAACCTAGCTGCAGCTTGCACTCTCATGCAGATTTAGATGATGAAGAAACACAGATTCAGCCTGTGACATATGAAAGATCTTTGAATGTTCAAAATTTTGATTCAAACTACCAGAAAGAGTCTTATCTACCTTCTCAAGTGCTTCAGGAACATGATCTTGGTCCTCACCAGGAGGATTTTATACACTCTACTGAACAGATTTCTACTACTGCAGCTACTACTGAATATGTCATTGCCTCTAATGGCACACATACTGATTGGGAGCAACTGTTGGATGCTTCCCTTATCTTTGGTATGCCTCAAGGTATGCCTATTCTAGATTGTTCTACCACTTCTACTGTTGAACAAAATCCTACTACTGCTGATTCCAATGATACACATACTGATTGGGAGCAACTGCTGGATGCTTCCCTTATCTTGGGTATGCCCTGGGGTATGCCTACTCTAGATTGTTTGACCACTTCTGCTATTGAACAGACTCCTACTATTGCCAACTCCAATGGCACACATACTGACTGGGAGAAACTATTGGATGCTTCCCTCCTCTTGGGTATGCCTCAAGGTATGCCTATTCCAGATTACTTTGCTGCTTCTACTACTAAACAAGATCCTACTGTTGAAGAAACACTTCCTATATTAGATGACAACAATGAAGAAATTCTACCTCCGACTATGTCTCTAGCTGAATGGGACTCTATATCAGATGCTACTACAAAAATACCAGTTGATGCTATGCACCTATATGCTAGTCTTAACAACTTAGAAAGAGGAGAAAGTTACGATCCTCTAGATCAAGCTATTGATGATGATCCTTTCCACTCTCCTGTGGAGATCATTCCTATGGCTCTTAGGCCATCTACTCCAAGCTATACTCCTACTGCTCCAACAAATCATGGGTATGTAAAACCCCATTCTATTACAGCTTCATGGAATATTGGAAGATCCAAAATTGAAATGGTTCCTATTCATGCACTCTTACCACTTGAAAGGGGACCTGACTCTTGGAATAGACCATCTTGGTTAGGCTCACATAATATTCCTCCAAACTTATCTGACTCTTCTAAGATGACTCACAATCAACAATGCTCTATGGAAGATTACTTTCTTGATCTATCTAATGCATTCATGAATGATGAGGATGATACTGATATATTTGCACTTGAGCCCATCCCATCGATTTCTCGTCCCTCTTCATCTCCCAGAAAAGTGGCCCGTCCACTTCCATTTCCACCTCTCCACCTGAACCAGTCATATAAGCCTCTTTCATCCACCATTCCTGAGTCTTTTGGAAGTAACTTGGATGTACAACATAAAAATAAAAATAATGAGAATCCACTTATATCTCAAGGTCACCATGTCCCATCTAATCGACATTTGACTATGAAGAAAGGAAAGAAACAAAGGTGTTCAAAAGACCGCAAAGGTCCTCAAAAAGAAGAAGACAATCAAAAGCCAAAAAATAAAATAAAAAATGGATCTTGAAATCCATTCTATAGGCATTGTCATCAAAAGCACCTCAAAGTAAAGAAGAAAAAATTCAAAAGCTATGTGGATTCCAAAGAAAGAAAAAATCAAAGTTGTCATTCGAGCTTCCAAAATTCTCATGCTTCCCTCCATTCCATCACCCTTGCCTCTCATACTTTACCCTCTTCACTCCATCTTGCCTTGTCCCAAAGTGCATATTAGCATCTCCTCATTGCTAATGACATGACTAAGAGAAATCTAGAACGTACTCTTCCTAAGCATTTAGAGCGTGGGAAATCTGACGAAGAGTTAAGGTGTGTCCATGAGGATATTTGTGGGTCTCACTTAAGTGATCTTTCCTTGACTATGGATCTCTTGACTGTTGGACACTACTGGTTGGCTCTCCTGTTACTGCTACAACATCTGGTTCTGATTCTGCAACTTCTCAGCTGGCTACTACTACAAATGATTGTGTTCTCAGAGATTCCTACTAAAGGAGAGAAACTCAAAGAGCCCATCAACGCTCTTCATCTAAGAAGTTCTATAGCTGACATTCTCAGTATGCTTATGTACATATTTATTGATCCTGAAAAAATCCTAAAAATTGATATATTGCAAAAAATCCTAAAAATTGCAAAATGTCCTGAAAAAATGATCATCTTAGTGAAAACCTGGCAAACAGGCGCTTTGATGTATCTATTATCTTGGTGAAAACCTGGTAAACAGGCGCCTTGATAATACAAAAAAAATAAAAAATTTCAAAAATACAAAAAAATAGAAAATTTGAAAAAATACAAAAAAAAATGAAAAGATCAAAAATACAAAAAAAATCAAAAAATACAAAATACAAAAAAATGAGATATTCAAAAAAATACAAAAAAAGCAAAAAAAGAGAAAAGTACAAAAAAATTGAAAAAGAGAAAAATGTGCCATTGATGAAAACTTGGTAAACAGGCGTCATGGTAGCAAAAATAGAATCTCTGCCAAGATGGTGAAAACCTGGTAAGCAGGCGCCTCTTGTTTTCCTGAAGTAACATCTCATCTCAGCGTCACTTGGCTCTTAGTTTCCTGCTTTAGTTTCCTTCCTTTCCTGCTTTAGTTTGTTTTCCTGCTTTCCTGCTTTAGTTTGTTTTCCTGCTTTCCTGCTTTAGTTTATTTTCCTGCTTTCCTGCTTTAGTTTGTTTCCTGCTTTGGTTTGCTAGCTCATGCGCTTGTCTTTGAGTTTTCCTTGACTCTTCATGGATTGGAACTGGTTCACACTTGGGGGCACCTGCCTGGTCTAGGGGGCATTGTCCTATCTCTTTCGGAAACTCTTTTGAGCATCAATCACCAGTGGTTCCCACTGTGCCTGCCTACGGATACCTAGCTTTCGTTCGATCTCTCTTCTTCGAGATTTCTCCCTTCTATCAATCACCAGTGATTCTCATTACGTCTACCTACTGTCATTATCTCATTGAGACTTCAAACGTTATCTTTCCGAATTGTCTTCAATTCACTTGAACACGAACTTGAACTGAAACTCAAACTAAATGTGTGTTCCTTTGAGGCTTGCTGAGCTTTGTTTTCTTTGAGTGCTTGTTTGTTTATTTTCTTTCTTTTCTTTCTGCTTGTTGGTTTAGTTCCAACGATCCAAAGAATTCATTTAAGAGGGGTGTCCATCTGTAAGAGCCTCTATCTCGTATTGGATGGCCATGCGTACCTTGACTCCTTTTATATGGATGCTTTGGTGAGGTTGGTTCTTCTCCTTGTCTTTTGAGTGACTTCTTTCTGCTACTGATGAAATTGTAAACACTCGTCCTGTTAAGTGAACGTAAGGGTCACTGCGAGCAATCTTTGGCAAAAGAAGGAACTCCTATGTGCTTGGTGTGTTTGTTCGCAAGAGACATTCGGGTCATTCTAGCAAATGTGCTTTGATGCTTATGTTAACTTGCTAAATTAAAAGGAATAGGTGTTCAGGTCATTCTGGCTTCTTATGCCTTAATGCTTACACCTCATTCCAACAAATTTAAGACTTATGTCATATTCATATTCTCATGTTGGGGAGAATTGTATGGCATCTTGTGATTGTCCCATGCTTAAACGAACTCAATGATGATAAATATGATGAGTCCAACAGCCGAGTCCAGAGGATTGCATTTGTTCATCCTAGGCCTGCATTTAGACTTGCATCTTTCATTCTAGGCTTGCATTTGGAGCGCTTTCTTGCTGCTCTCTTGATTGCTTTCTTCTGGATCTGCTCATCAAAGGTTCTCATTTTTTTTTCCCAGTCTCATCTTGGCTGCATCCTTTTTCGGGATCGAAATCGAAATCTGACATCTCTAGATAGCTCGAAATCGCGTTTTAAATATTGGACTCCTTCTGGATCGGATGCTTGTGCAGTCAGCCTTCTGGTGTCATCTTCCTGCCAGATCCTCATCTTTGCATCATGTTCTCAAATCTTTGCTTCTTTTCATCAAGTCAATTCAAGTCAAATTTAGTCAACTATGGTCAAACTTGGTCAACAGGACCTCTACTTTGCTCCAATTCACTTCTGCAGCTTTGCGAATCTAGTCTAATTGCTTTTGCTCTGCAATCTCTTGTTGTTTATCATCCTTCTGACATGTCATCTTTCAATTTCGCTCCCGAGGGGGCAGGATGATTACATCATTTGAATCTTGTTGAATCTATTCTTGAATCAGTCTGATTTGAATCATCAGTTCTCATCGCTAGGGGCATCTTCACGCCTCACATCTTGTCATCTGGAAATCTATCTCTTAGGTATCTGAGCAATCTAACTCAGATCCTCGAGGATCATTCTTCATTCTGGAGATGGTTCTTGAAATCTTTTTGGGTATTGGGGCAATCTAACCCTAATTCCTGGGAGTCAAGCTTCATTCTGGAGATGACTCTCGAAATCTCTTTTAGACCGTTATCTGGGCAATCTAACCTGGGTCTCGAAGGACTAAGCTTCGTATTGGGGCAATCTAACCCTAATTCAGAGATAGTCCTAAATCTGCATCTTCATCAATTGGTATTGGGGCAATCTAACCCCGATTCCGGTTCTCTTTTAAAGATCGTTGTCTTCGCAATCTAACTTAGACTTCGGAAAATTCATGCTTTGATCTGCTTTCATCTGTCACTTCAGACTATTCTTTGAATCAACGCGCTGTTCACACATCAATTCAAAGAGGGGCAAATGTAATACCCCAAAATTGGCACCTATTTAATTTCATCAATTTTGGTGCATTATCTCGATTTTACATCACCAAAGTCCTAGTTCCCTAGGCAATTTTCTCTCTCATATCTGACTTAATTTGACTTGATGTCAATTGCAAAGACCATAAATTGCAATAATCAAACACTAAAATTAATTCCTAAGTCTTAGACTTAATTGGCTAAATTACCCCTATGATAAATTAATTTAATTATAAAGTCCTAGTGCTTTCTAATTAAATTAAAAATCTACCCTCTTTAGCTAAATACCCTTGAAAGGAATTAATAAATATTTAGTTAATTGAATGGACACCTCTTTATTTGAATTTAATAATTCAAATTACTCAAAAGGTCACCTCCCACATGTGGCAAATTCCATTCTTTTAATTAAATAAATCATGCTTTTTTGTCTCAATTAGGAATGAAGAGTCCACCATTTCGAATCAAGAAACTCTTCATTCCTCTTCTGGCTTGGTCTATTTAATGAACCTCTTTTTCTCATTCAAGAGAGCAATTTTTGAGAGCATCTACACTATAGCATTTTTTAGTCTCATATTTCATTATTTTCAAAGCTTTTTATTGCATTTATTAGATTAATATCTCATTATTAGTATAATCTTTGCATCACATTTTAGACTAAATTTGCTTATTTGTTCTTAGTTTAATATCATATTTGCTTCAAGTTCTTAGATTAAATTGAATTTCATCTTTACTTTCAAGTATCTTAGATTAATTGCATCACATTCTAGTTTAATTTCAGCGTTGCATATCTTCATTATAGCTTTCAAATCCTCCATTGTTGAATTGGTCTCCCGGCTGTTGGCTCTTGTTCTGAGAGTATTCAAACACCCCATTCACATAGGAGGCAACAGGTCGCCTCACCATGGAATTTGGATTGAGTTCTTCATACTCTCTCTCAAATTCTATCAAGTGAATAATGACCATGTTGTGTTGTGCTTGATTTAGAGGTCACATTCAGTCACATACAGTTAGCACTTGAGAAAGAAGACAATGAGGTTCTACAATGGCTTTACAAAGATGAAAGTGATACTTCAAACAAACCCGTGGAAAGAATTTAGCACATCAATATCCAAACTGACCAATATGGAAAGGGGTTTGAAATTATGCAAAAAATGGGGTATAAGGGAAGAGGACCCTTAAGTATGAGAAATAGAGGTTTTCTTTAACCTATTCAACCTTCTTAGAGATCAAAGGAAGAAAAATCAGGAATAAATTATCAACACAAAGGAGAAAGTTCTAGTCCTATGCATGATTTTTATGAAAAAGTGAACATGGTAGAGTCCAATATTGATAGTGATGATTCTAGAGAATATGAGTGGGATTCTTTATCCGAAGACTCTTTCCATGATAAAGAGATTGTCATAATGAATTCTTATACTAATGTTCCTAAAGAACAAACTCAAGATAGTGAAGATTCGGAGATAATTCCTACATACATGCAACCTGATCCACAGGAATCTAACATAGGGCAAGAAAACATTAATTATCTATGGGTAGGTGAACCTTGGGTACCTTCGTAGTTGGAGAGTTATTCAAAGGTTAGGTTTAACCCACACATTTTCTTTCCTGTAGAAGTCTTAGAGGACTTAAGTGAAGAAAACTTAGATCCTTCTTCCATGGATCATCTTGAGCAAGCTCATGTTATTGACCTCAATGATAAAATGTATGAACCATCTAATGAGGTCATGTCCTTAAACCTAGCCAATGACAACTTGCCAATTGAATCTTTATCCTTAATGCATCCCGAACTTATTGATTGGGACTTAAATGAACCAAATGATTTACTATACTTTCCCAATGACCAAGCAATGACACAATACCTAAATGCAATTGAGCCCTCTTCCACCAATGAGTTTAATCCAAACATGATGAGAAAGGTAGGGGTCCAACCTCTTAATCCAAAATAAAAAAATAAAAAAAGTAAAAAATTGAAGAGTTCTAGTGGTGAAAACCACCATGTGGCAGTACTAGAACCAAGAAAAGTAAAAATAAAGGATGTTTCCAATGGTGAAAACCCAACTATGGCACCCAAGGAAGAGAGGTTGGATACCTTACCAGCACATGAGGAATAAAGATCACCAATTCTTATAGAGCCAATGAAGAAGGTCAATATTGGAACCGAATTGGAGCCCAAATTCATACATTTAGCAACTTCACTTACACTTTTAGAGAGAAAGGAGTTCATTGAATTTTTCCAAGCAAAGAAAGTGAATTTTGCATGGTCATATGCTAACATGTTGAGATTAGATCCAAAATTCATCATGCATCACTTGAATATCAAACTAGGAGTTAAACCTGTCAAGTAGAAATTGAGGAAAATGCATCCACACATAGCTCTTCTAGTTAAAGCAGAATTGGAGAAATTGTTGAAGGTGGGGTTCATAAGAGAAATTTCTTATGTGGAATGGATATCAAATATTGTACCGGTTACCAAGCATGAAAAATCCATTCACATATGTATGAAATTTCAAGATCTTAATCTTGCATGTCCCAAAGACGACTTTCCACTTCCAAGTATAGATGCAATAATGGACTTAACAACTGGTCACTCCATGTTTTCATTGATGGATGGTTTTAGTGGATACAACCAAATTAAAATTGCACCTAAAGATCAGAAAAAGACAGTGTTCACATGCCCTTGGGGAACTTTTTGTTGGAATGTAATGCCTTTCGGCCTAAAAAATGCTGAAGCTACTTACCAAAGGGCAATGAATACCATTTTTCATGATATGATGCACACCTTCTTAGAAGACTATGTTGATGAAATATTGGCTAAGTCACATAAAAAAGAGGATCATTTAAAAATTCTTGAGAAGATATTTACACACTTGGAACAATTCAAAGGCTCAATCCAAAAAAGTGTGTCTTTGGTGTTCAATCCGGGAAATTAATAGGATGCATAGTTTCGGCAAAAGGCATTGAAGTGGATCCCAAAAAGGTTAAAGAAATCATGGACATGGAAATTCCTAAAAACATTAGCCAAATGAGGTCTCTTCAAGGAAAACTTCAATCAATAAGGAGATTCATTTCTCAACTAGCTGAAAAATGTCACGCATTCACTAGATTGCTCCACAAAGACACCATTTTTACATGGGATGAAGAATGTGACAAGGCCTTTACTTTATTGAAGAATTACTTAATCAATCCACCAATTCTAATGCCTCCTATCAAAGGAAAACCATTTTTGTTGTACATATCAGCAACCGAGAGGTCTTTAGGAGTTCTTTTGGCACAAGAAGATGATCAAGGAAAAGAGAGAGCTATTTATTATTTGAGCCGAAAATTGATTAAGTATGAATTAAATTATACCTTCATGGAAAGAGCATGCCTAGCTATTGTCTTTGCTTCTCAAAAATTGAGACACTACATGTTGATGCACAAAGTGAAGCTCATTGCAAAAATTGACCCTTTGAAATACTTGCTTAGCAAAACTGCCTTAATGAGAAGAATAGCAAAATGGGTCATGGTGTTAAGTGAGTTCGATATTGAACATGTGGATAGAAAGGCCATTAAAGGACAAGTGATAGTAGATCACTTAGCTAAAAATCCATTGGTTTCTACACATCCTATTCAAGTGGAGTTCCCTGATGCAGCAATTGTCAATATAGAAGCTAAGACATGGAAATTATACTTTGATGGATCATATACACAAGGAGGTTCCAGAGTTGGCATATTATTGATTACCCCTCAAGGGTATACTATTCCTAAATCATACAAGCTCTTATTCCCATGCACCAACAACATAGCCGAGTATGAAGCTTTAGTCATTGTTATCAAGATGGCTTTAGAATGGAATATTACCGAGCTACAAGTGTATGGTGATTCTCAATTAGTGATCAATCAAGTCAATGATGAGTACAACACAAAAGATGAAAATTTAATGCCTTACAAGACAATGATTGATGCTTGAAAAAATACTTTTCATTGATAACTTTTGAGAAAATTCCAAGAGAGAAGAATAGAGCTGCCAATGCAATGGCTACCTTGGCTTCATTACTCCAAAAGTCTGATAAAAATGAAAGGTACGAACTCTTGGTGGTGGAGTTGGCAAAACTGGCATTTGACCTTCTTGATACCCAAATTATTGCTTTACTTAATGGACATGACTCACCTTGGTACGGTCCTATTTACACATACCTTAAAGACCAAGTATTACCCTTAAACCAATCCCGAGCCCAAAAATGACACTTCATTAGACAATTGGCTCGTTATATTATCCTTTCTGACACATTGTATCATAAGGGTCTTGACGGAACTTTTCTTAGATGTCTAGAGAAAGAAGAGTCTAAGGTAGCTTTACGCGAGGTCCACGAGGGCATTTTCAGATAACATTCAAGTGGGTTAAACTTAGCTAAGAAGATCCTTCACATGGGGTATTTTTGGAAAACCTTAGAAAAGGACATTTGTCACTTTGTTAAGATATGCACAAAATGTCAATATCATGGTGATATGATACATGTACCGGCTCAAGAACTACATCCTTTTGTTACACCTTGGCCATTTTATCAATGGGGGTTTGACTTGATTGGCTTGATTTATCCACCTTTATCTAATGGGCACAAATACATTATCACGGCTATGAAATACTTCACTAAATGGGTAGAGGTCATTCCTTTGATCACTGCTACCGGAAAACAAATCTCTATGTTCATCCTTAATCACATCATTTATAGATATGGTATTCCTCATGCCATAATTATCGACAATGGAAAACAATTTAAGAACAAAGATGTGGATGAGCTTTGTGATACTTTTCATATTACCCATCACTCTTATTCCATTTACTATCCACAAGGGAATGGACAAGCCGAGGCTACTAATAAGAATAATTTTAAAATCTTGAAGAGATCGGTGAACAAATTAGGAAGATATTGGCACGTACAAATCAACCCAGATTTGTGGGCTTATAGAACTAGTATCCAGACACCTACATGAGCTACACCATATTCATTGGTTTATGGAGCCAAAGTTGTTCTACCTTTGGAGGTTGAAATCCCATCCCTAAGAGTATCATTGCAAGGATTAATAATGGATGAGGATTATAGGGTTGCCCGACTTCAAAAATTGGAATTGTTAGAGGAACATCAAGCACAAGCCTACAAACATTTGAAAGTTTACCAAAACAGGATTTCAAGGAACTATAACAAACACATTAAACCAAGAGTCTTTCAAGTGGGTGATTTAGTGCTAAGGGAGAACCCTAAAAATCAAGCGGAAAGGGAAAAGAAGGGTAAATGGGAAGCAAATTGGCTTGGCCTTTTGTCATTGTTTCTTCTTTTAGAACGGGGACTTACAAATTATCCAACTATGAGGGGGAAGAATTACAAGAGCCCATTAATAGCATCCATTTAAAGAGGTTTCATACCTAATCAGATGAGAGAGTATCAAAAGAATGAGTATCAGACGAGTGTGTATCCGATGACTCAAGCATCACTTTTGTACATGAGAAAATAAAAAAGATAAAAAACATTGAGAAAAGTTCAAAAAAAAAAATGAAAAAAGAGGAAAAAGTGCCTTGGTGAAAACCTAGCAATTAGGTGCCTTGGTAGCAAAAAAATGAAAAAAGAGAAAAAGAGCAATAAACCCAAAAGGTGAAAACTTGGCAATCAAGCACCTTTTGTTCCCCTAAGTCTTTCCTAGTTGGATGTGTACATATTGCATTTCCATCATCTCACTTGTAAACTCTTCATTGCATCTGTCATTTGTGCATAGTTATAATAAAACCTTTTAGCTACATTGTTGCATTTTAGGTTTCATATTGCCCTAAGTTTGTCACACGATCACATTTTTCACTTGGGGGCAGGAAAGGATTGGAATTTTGGTACAAGCGGATTCAATAGTGCTACGTTCGGTCACACATCAGAGGGACTTATCAGAGCTTCAAAAGAGAGATTTTGTTGAGCGTTTGATGGATATCATTGTTCACAACCAAGTATTTTGATCCTACAACTTTATCCTTGAACCTTCATTGACTTTATTATTCAAGATTAAAAATTGACATCACTTAAATGATCAGAATGCTTGGAAATTCTTTTTGAAAATCTTGATACATTGCAAAACACTTGAAGCTTTTTGATGATCTTTATTGAATTTATTTTTATCTTGTCTTTTTAGCTAATCAATGATGTTTCGACAAGATTGGAGATGATGGAGACAGGATATTTTTGCTTGCCTTTGAGTGACTGTTTTGAGGAAAATCCAACAACTTATGTGAATTGGTCTAACGACATGGTCATCAAAGAACCATCGAGGACTTTCATATAGGGTGGAGGGTTGACCTTTATTTTTTTACGCAAACAGATACCTTGGCTATTTAGATCTTCAATATCTTAAATACCAAAATCCAATTGCAACATTGAATCCATTGAAACTGGTATTCATACTCCCATAGTTGGTTATTAGACTAGTGAGGGTTGTACTAGTTTTCTAAAGGTTACCAAATGAGATAAAAAGAGGTATTCATATCATCATGATGTGGTCAGTGATGGTTTTACTTGCTTTCTGGTCCTATAATGCTCAATGATGAAAATATTTCTCTATGGCATTTCTTTGCTAAAAGCTAGTGACAATTAGTTGCATTGCATTTTCATGTTAGATTAAGTGCTTGGTTTGTGGTATTTTCCAAGTGAAAGGGGGTTCATTTATGATCTTGATAAATCATTAAAAGGGGGGTTCAATCAAACACTTTATCCTTGGTTCAAATAAAAAATGTGAGATTATCTTTTGCATTCATTCATAGCATTACTCATTATTCATTATACTTATATCTGAAAATAGAAAAAAAGAAAAAGATTCATTAATCATTAATCATTTGCATACATCTAGTTAAGGATTGTATTTTAAGAGTTGCATACATCAAAAAATAAAAAAACATAGTTACATTCATTATATATCCATATTTCCATAATAAAACATTTGCATCCATCCATTAAAAATCAGAAAAAACATATCAAAGTTACATTATCATTTGCATTCATTTATCTATATCATATATAAGATACATTGCATCCATAGAACAATCAAAAGTAAATGCATCATAAACATAATATAGAGCTGCATATAAAGATAATCTCACATAAACACATCACAAGAATCAAGGAAAGTCCATAATCATATAAATGTCCATAACATCAAAGATCCATCAAATCTGTATATCAAAGATACAATATCATCAAAAAAATGATACATCAAAGTCCTGATCAATAAATATAACATGATACAAAATCATCATCAAGGAAACATCAATAATCAATAATTTTGATTAACTAGGGGCAACCTAACTCTATCCATTACCTATATCTACATCTGCACCTGATTCATATCAAATGACCCTATCTATCAGCCTCCCACCATTAATCTTCTCATCAAATCCAATCCAATCAAATATCAATCAGTCAAATCATCCAATTGATCATCTAACATCAATCAAGTTATCCTATCATCCATTTTCTCTTCTTGAGCATATCAAATCTCCTAAATCTATATCGTGAGGAAGGAAAATCATTGTTTTGTCTCTCTAGATCGTGAGAGCAAAATATCTATCATATTAGCATACCTATCCTATCCAATTGAAATCAATACAACATCAACCAAGTGATTCTAACTGACATCAAGTGATATCCAAACATCATCAAATTATCTCAAACATCAACAACATTTTCTCAATCATAGCTTTTCTCATCAAATTCTTTCATCAAACTGGGGCATTTGTTCAGACCTTGATCATCAATGTTTTTCAGAAATGAAAACATATTGGATCTATTATCAATCAATTTCATCCTATTTTTCTATCTAGTGATCAATCTATTTCATTTTCGAGGGGGCATTATCATAGTATCAAATCTGCATCAACATTGAATCTGGGGCATTAAAATTTTGAACTATTATCAGTGGGGCATGTTGCATCATTTTCAAATCAGGTTTTATCAATCAAATCAATTTCGAATCAAGTTTCAAATCAGTTTTGTATAAATCAATCAAGTATCAAATCAGTGATCAGGACATGTAATTTTATTTGAATCAATGCGCCTTGCACATCAATTCAAAGAGGGGCATTTGTAGACACCCAAAACTGGGCAGATGTCTTAGAATCATTCAAATTTGCAAAATCTTAACCAAATGCTCTAAATGGATCAAATTAATTTTAAATGGACATTTATTAATCAAAATTGGACAAAATCATTTAAATCAAAGGAAAAATCAAATCATGACATCAAATAATTAAATACAAGCTTAAAGGGATCAATCACACTATATAATTGATTTTAATCAATTAATTGTATAGTTTTAAATCAAAAATCAAATTGAACCTATTCCCTTACATGGATAATTTAATTAATTGATGGAATTTAATTAATCCTAATATCTTTCAACATAATTTGAGCAACCAATAAGAATTGAGAACACAATGCACATGGATCACTCCAAATTGTTGAATCTCAATCACTCATTTTCAACTTTGAATCTTAATCACTCAAATTTGTCTACTTGTCCAAACATTTGAGACAATCATTTAAATTGTCCCCCCATTTAAAAACATTTCAATTTTTTTGACTCAACCAAGGCTAAATCATGATCAAGCAACTCTACCCCCTACCCTTGGGATTTTACTATAAATAGAAGTCATTTTGAGAGCATAATATACTAGAAAATTCGAATGCATAACATCATCACTATAGGTAATTTGAGAGAAATTGAGAAATATCTTAAGAATTTGGAGAGCAAATAGTGAGATTTGAGAGCATTATCATGAGCATTTGAGTTAATCTTTGTATCATTTTGAGAATTGAGAGCTAGATTTAGGCATTTTATCATAATTTCTCATTCTAGGATTGTCACTAGTATAGAATAAGGCTGAAAGCTCTACTTACCAATCTTAGATAGAGAACCATGAGATGTTATGGATGTTAAATGCAATTCTTTAGATTAAGTTTTCATTTTCTTTTCATAGAATTTTTGCTAATTGTCCTAATTTCATGAAGGTGTAAACACTCACACACACCTACAATAACCTCTCTTCATTCTAGGAGATTCAATTTTTTTTGAATTTGGAACTCTAGTCTCGCTTGATGCAAAAACTTGCAGTGAGGGTCAATTGAAAGTTGCACTACTGGATTTCTTCCAAACCGTTCATCCTGGCACCGAATGGACTGCGCCATTAGCTCTAGTTAGACAACCTCATTTCAAGTCTTTGAGTCTTGGAGATAAGCAGGAATAGGAGTTGCTTCTTTGAGAAAGGGATAATTAGGCCTAGATGGAGAGCTAGAGGGTGGAGAAAGTCTTCACCAGTAAAATGATGAAGGATTGAGATTGAGATGAATTTAGTAACTCTAAAAAGGGTATTAGAAAATGAAAATACCTTGTCAAGTTGTTTGGAGAGTTCGAGAGTAATTTTTTGATTTCAGTGTTTGTAGGGCTACTAGATAGGCCTAGAAAGGCTATATAAGAGAAATGGTTGAAGTTGAGGTGATTAGAGTGAATGGGAAGTTGGAAAATGGTAAATAGACCATGATAAGATGATCTATGGTGTTGGGATCAAGGTAAGAGGTCTTGTTGGAGTTTTGGTATGGTGGAGGCACTAGGTGCACTAGGTAGCCTAGGATGGTGTTGGTACTTGGAGAGATTGGTGTAAGGAAATGAGATAGTGAATTCATGAGCATGGTTGTGGGATTGATCAATAAGTTAGAGAACTCTACTAGATCCTTGAGTGAGGTTAACTCCTTGATTGGATTCCAAGTTTTTTTTAGAATCCTCAAGTTGAGTTAGTCTCCTTAGGGTGATAGTGGAGGGCTTTGCCTTAGTAAGCCTTTAAATGGATCCAAAAGTGGTGCAGGGGCACCTAGAAACTATAAGACAACCAAGAAGACTATGCAAAAAACCATGAAGACATTGAAGTCACTTAATGTAAATCAAAGGTTCAATAAGGTCAAAGGCATCATCAATGGCAGAAATCACATAAATTATGATTTTTATTAGTTTTCTTTTCTTTTGGAAGTGTAACTTGTAACCTTGATTGGTGCAGGAGCACCTAGGCTAATCTCTTCTAGTTAGTCAATTTTGGCTTGTACTTGAATCTAGCCAAGTCAAGAAGTTAGTATAGTTTTCTTGAGGACCTTAGAAGGTCTTGTTCTATGTTGGCTAGGTGAATTAGTCACTAAGACTAAGGTCACACTAATAGCCTATGTTAGTTGTTATTTAAATTTCTTAATGCTAGGAGTTAGGGAGATTGAGTCATTAATGTGTCTTAGGCTAAGAATGGCTAATGGTTGTTAAATAAATATGATGATCATGAATGATCTTGGATCCTCAAAATATATGAGGATAATAAACCTATAATATAGGATTAAGGCATCTATCAAAGTTGCCAAGTGTTGTAAGAATGTTGCCATAACAACATTTGCACTAATTGCAAATATTGCATGCAACATGGATAGCCTCAAATTCCTTTGATTTTTGGAGGTTATTCTTGACCAAATAGGCCCTATAATGGTGGAGGAGACACCTAATGGATTTATGGCTCATATCTCCAAGCATTGGATGCATATTGTAAAAAAGTTTGAGTTAATGTATTGAGTTCTGCAAAATTCATAATTAAAACTTTGAAAGTGTTGATAAAGTGGTTTATTCATGTTATATAGGGGATTAGAAGACTTTTTCATTTTATGTGCTAAGGATTTAGAGTAGATTTATCATATTTTTCAAGTTGTTTTAGTTCAGGACCTTTTCTTTGGTCACACTGTGATAGAATTTGTAAAAATGGCTCCCACGTGAGATTCAACCATGGAAACATAAAATAAGTGGTTGAATATTCAAGTGGGGAATTTTTAAATATTTTATATAAAGGGAGGAAGCATCATGAGCAAGGGAGATAGCTTTTTGATCAGGCCCTAGGCGAGTTAGACATACCCAGTTAGAGGCTTGATAGGGAGAAAACAAGTCATTTCATGTGGGGAATGGGAAGTAAAGTACATCCCCAGGAATTTTTATGGTATTTTTTCATGTTATTTATCCATCCTAAGAAATGGTAGGTCATACCAATCCATTAGGATAGGTTTTGAGCAATTTTCATCAGTCATAGTCAAGCTGTCCTAGAAACTAGGCCTTTTAGCCCTGTTTCTCCTTGATATTAGGAAGGAGGTGTATGAATGGTGTCAGAGCCTTAGATCTTTATAATATTCATGTTAAGCCAAAAGGGTATCCATATCTAAAGTTATATTTTTAGGTTGTTTGGAGATTTTGGTGGAGAAAGGGCAAAAGCCATTCAAAAAGGCTACTAGAAATAGGCCTAAAATTAAGGTCTCTTTTGATGAAATCTTGAATCCGATAAACCTATGAGCCAAGAACCTTCCCAAATCAGTCAAATGGGATGGAATATGATTTAAATAAATTTTAATAAGGTCCCCACAATGAATTTTGAAATTTGTGAAGTTGTAGTGGATTTGGCACTTAGATCCATCTAAGTAAAAGTGAGGAAAAGAACCAAAATTAAGGTGTGGATCATCCAAGGTGGATTTTTCAAGGTGTGATTCTTGTAGTAAAGAGTGAATAGGACTTATTTAATTATCTAAGCCTATTAGGAGATCCTATAGAAGCATAGGATACTAGGAGATAAGAGAAATCTCTTGGTGGGAGAGGAAAACTAAGCCTAGGAGTTTTATCTTACATCATATTGGTATCAGAGCTTGGTTGATCAAGCTTGTGATTAATGCATCAATATTCTAAATCAGTAGGAGAGAATACACTAGCTAGATCCATGGTGACTAATGCTGAACTAGCAAAGAAGGTTGAGGAGCAAGAAGAGGATAACAAGTTGTTAAGGCAAAGACTAGCTCAAATGGAGCAGCTCTTGGGTGAAATCCAAGACAAAGTTGATAGGGTCAAAGAGAATATTGACATTAAAGAAGAAGCTTAAGCAAAGGAGAAGGAATTAGAGTTGGAAGAAGAAACACCAACTCCTGACCCTGTTCTTCCTAAAGAGCCATTCTTGAAAGCATTGCAGGCATTGAGTGGCAAGGCTTTAGAAGGTGTCCCACTTTTTAGTGGACAAATGGATCTAGATTCAGTTGTGGATTGGATTGATAGCATATAGAACCATTTAGAATGTGATGGTATCTCTGAATCACAAAAGGTAATGGTGGCCAAGTCTAGACTAAGAGGTTTAGCTCTTACTTGGTGGAAGTTTGTGCAAACCGAGAGGGAAAAGGATGGTAAAGGTCCTATTGTGACATGGAAGGGTATGGTATCCAAAGTAAAGCAAAAATATCTTTCTAATGACTATGAAGTCCAAATGCATAGAAGGAGACACAATCTTAGGCAAAAATATTTGGATGTCCAAGCATATACCGAGGAATTTCAAAAATTGTGTTTGAGGTCCAAGGTAGTTGAAGATGAGAGCATCAAGCTAGCAAGGTATTTGAATGGCCTCAAATGGTCTATTCAAGAGGAGATGAGCCTGGTGAACTTCAAATCCATTAGGCAATGCTATCAAATGACCTTGAAGATAGAAGAGAAGAGCAAGAGAAAGCAAGAGAGCTCCAAAGGCAAAGGTAAAAGAAAGGATACTAAAGGTCAAAGAGGTGGCTATGGTGGAAGAAGTTCTGATTCAAGAGCTCAAGGTGAGGTAAAATTCAGTGAGAAGAAAGAAGGAAGCTCAAGTAGAGGTGGTAGAGGAAGAAATTCTAACTCTAGTTTTAGAGGAAGAAGTGGTGGTTCATCACAAGGAGGAAGAGGCAATTATTTTGCCAATATGAAGTGCTACCATTGCAATCAAATGGGGCACCCTACCTATAGATGCCCTGAGAAAGGTGTCTCATCACAAGGAGGTGATAAGAGAGCTAACCTTGTTCATGAAGACACAAATGCAACAGATAAACATTATGAGATTCCATTAAATTTAGAGGAAGGAGAGAACCTCGTGATGAGGAGAACTCTAATCAAGGAACCGGTGAAGGAGGAGCCAAGCCAAAGAAGATCTTTGTTTAGGATCAAATGCAAGATAATAGGGAAAGTATGTAGGGTCATCATTGATTTAGGCTCTATTGATAACATAGTGTTAGAAGAAGCAGTCATCAAGCTCAAATTGAAAAGGATATCCCATACCAATCCTTACAAGGTTACTTGGCTCAATAAGGGTCAACATGTGTTAGTGAATGAACACGCATGGGTGGAGTTCTCCATTGGAAGGTACAAAGACAAAATTTTATGTGATGTGTTGCCTATGGATGCATGTCATTTTCTCCTAGGTAGACCTTGGAAAGTTGATCACCAATCCATGCATGATGGAGGAAAAAATTCCTATTCTTTCAAGAAGGATAATACAACCTTCAAAATTCAGTCATTGTTGGAGGATGCTGAAGTAAAGACAACAGGTCCAAATGTCCTTATGGTAGGTAAAAAAGAGTTCCTACAAACCATGGAAGAGAGTGAAGGCATAGGGTATGCATTGGTGTTGAAACCAAGAGAAGGAGGTCAAGACAAGGCGACTAAGAAGACTGAATTACCAAAGGAGATTCAAGGTATGTTGTAGACTTACCAAGGCATTGTAAGTGATGGTCAACCTTCAGCCTTAACCCCTCAAAGAGCCATAAGTCATAGGATAGACCTTATCCTAGGAGCTACACTACCCAACAAAGCAGCCTATAAGATGACCCCTCAATAAAATGAGGAAATAGCAAGGCAAATACAAGAGCTCTTAGACCAAGGCCTAATTAGAAAGAGTATTAGTCCATGTGTTGTACCCATCGTACTTGCACCTAAGAAGGGAGGAACTTGGAGGCTATGTACTAACTCAAGGGATATCAATAGGATAACCATAAGATATAGGTTCCCTATCCCTAGGATTGAAGACTTAATGGACTGTTTAGGCGAAGCAAGGTACTATAGCAAGATAGACTTGAAGAGTGGCTATCACCAAATAAGAATCCATGAAGGAGATGAATGGAAGACAACCCTCAAGACTAATGAAGGGCTATATGAATGGCTTGTCATGCCATTTGGATTGTCAAATGGCCCCTCTACATTCATGAGGCTCATGAATGAAGTACTCAAGGACTACATAGGCAAGTTTGTAGTTGTATAAATAGATGATATACTGATTTTTAGCAAGACAAAGAGTGAGAATTTGGAGCACCTTAACATTGTCTTCAAGAAGCTGCATGAAGAGAGGTTGATGATCAATTTGGAGAAGTGTGAGTTCATCAAATCGGAATTGGTGTATCTTGGTTTTGTCTTATCTCATGGCAATCTAAAAATGGATAAGAGAAAGGTAGAGGCTATCATGAGTTGGCCTAATCCAAGGTCAGCAACTAAGGTAAGGAGTTTTCATGGTCTTGCACAATACTATAGGAAGTTTATAAGACAATTTAGTGCAATTTGTGCTCCTATGTTAGATACTATCAAAGGAGGAATGAAAACCAAGTTTGTGTGGAATGAAGATGCTAACAAGAGCTTTGAGTTGTTGAAGGAAAGAATAGCTACCCAACCTATTTTGGTGCTGCCAAGATTTGAGAAGCTATTCACCATTGAATGTGATGCTAGCAATATAGCAATTGGGGCTGTTCTAAGCCAAGCGGGCAGACCGGTGGTTTCCATTTTGAGAAGTTAAGTGAGGCTAAGAGGAAGTACTCCTCGTATGACTTAGAGATGTATGCATTGGTCCAAGCTCTAAGAAAATGGAGGCACTACTTGCTTCCCAAGGAGTTCATTGTGTATTCAGATAATCAAGCACTTAGCTTCCTGAATTCACAAGAGAAGTTGAGTCACAAACACATGAAGTGGGTTGAGTACCTACAAGCCTACACCTTCAATATCAAGCACAAGAAGGGTGTACTAAACAAGGTGGTTGATGCATTGTCAAGAAGAGCCCTCACACTCGAAGAAATTCAGTTGAAAAGCATGGGGATAGATCATTTCAAAGATCTATATGCAGATGATGAAGACTTTGCTGACATCTACAAGGTATGTGCTAACTACAAGAATCATTTTCATAGTAAATATGTTGATTATACTTTACAAAGTGATCTCTTGTTCAAAGGGAATCAATTGTGTGTTCCTAGAGGCTCCATTAGAGAGAATTTGATTCAAGAAAAGCATAATGGTGCTTTGAGTGGTCACTTTGGGATCACTAAGACTCAAGACCTTGTTTCAAGGTTTTACTTTTGGCCTAGAATGAATCTTGATGTTAGGAGGTATGTGGAGAGTTGTGGAGTATGTCAAAAGGCCAAGGGCACTTCTACAAATGTTGGTCTTTATCAGCCACTACCTATTCCTACTAGGCCATGGGAATGCTTAAGCATGGATTTTGTAGTTGGACTACCCAAGACAAGACAAGGGATGGACAATGTTTATGTTGTTGTTGATAGGTTTAGTAAGATGGCTCACTTTTTGTCATGCAAGACTACACATGATGCAAGTCAAATAACATCTCTATTCTTCAAAGAGATAGTGAGAATACATGGACTACCTATCAGCATTGTATCTGATAGAGACACAAAGTTTATGAGTCATTTTTGGAAGATTCTTTGGAAAATATTGGGTACTAACTTATCTTTTGGGTCAGCCTACCATCCCCAAACCGATGGTCAAACAAAGGTTGTTAATAGGAGCCTTGGAAACCTTCTAAGATGCCTAACTGAGGAGTATGGTTAGCAATGGGATTAGTTGATTGGGCAAGTGGAATATGCCTATAATGAAACTATCAATAGATCAATCAGGAAGAGTCCATTTGAAATTGATTTAAAAGATGGATTCAAGGCAAGTGCATATGCTGATGACTTTGCATTTGCTATGCAAGAAGTTCATGAAACAATGAGGAAGACATTGGTAGACAACACCACCAAGCACAAAGCCAAAGTAGATGAAAATAGAAGGTTAGTAGAGTTCAAAGTTGGTGATCTTGTTATAATACACTTGAAAAAATCTAGGTTGACAAAAGGAGTCCCTCATAAGCTGCAAATGAGGAGGATAGGGCCATGTCCTATATTGGAAAAGTATGGTGACAATGCCTTCAAGATAGACCTGCCAGAGGACAGTGGATTGTCCAATATTTTAAATGTTGCAGACCTTGTCCATTACAAGGGACCACAACAAAATAGTGACCAGAATATCAATGAGGTGATCAAGGATGTGGAAGATCTTCAACTTCCTATTGCTGCAGGTACAGGGTCAGACAATGTACTAGACACAAGGACCTACAAGAAAACTAGACATAAAGAGTATAAAGAGAACCTCATTCAAAGGTATGGGAAGAATGCTGATGATGCTATTTGGGTCAAGGAAATAGAGTTCAAAAGGTTTGGAATTGATCCTAGCCTCATTAATCCAAGGGTGGATTGAACTTCTTATTTTGGGGAGGATGGTGTAGGAGCACCTAGGCTAATCTCTTCTAGTTAGTTAATTTTGGCTTGTACTTGACTCTAGCCAAGTCAAGAAGTTAGTATAGTTTTCTTGAGGACCTTAGAAGGTCTTGTTCTATGTTGGCTAGGTGAATTAGTCACTAAGACTAAGGTCACACTAATAGCCTATGTTAGTTGTTATTTAAATTTCTTAATGCTAGGAGTTAGGGAGATTGAGTCATTAATGTGTCTTAGGCCTAAGAATGGTTAATGGTTGTTAAATAAATATGATGATAATGAATGATCTTGGATCCTTGAAAGATATGAGGATAAGAAGCCTAGAATATAGGATTAAGGCATCTATCAAAGTTGCCAAGTGTTGTAAGAATGTTGCCATAACAACATTTGCACTAATTGCAAATATTGCATGCAACATGGATAGCCTCAGATTCCTTTGATTGTGGGAGGTTATGATCAACCAAATAGGCCCTATAATGGTGTAGGAGACACCTAATGGAGTGATGGCTCTAATATCCAAGCATTGGATGCATATTGTAAAAAAGTTTGAGTTAATGTATTGAGTTCTGCAACTTTGCTTTGAGGTGATATCTCAGTTTTTGAAGGAAAAGTCATACTTAAATATTTGAAATAATTGATAAAGTGGTTGAGTCATGTTCTATAGGGGATTAGAAGAATTTTTCATTTTATGTGCTAAGGATTTAGAGTAGATTTATCATAGTTTTCAAGTTGTTTTAGTTCAGGACCTTTTCTTTGGTCACACTGTGACAAAATTTGTAAAAATGGCTCCCACATGAGATTAAACCATGGAAATACAAAATAAGTGGTTGAATATTCAAGTGGGGCCTCTCTAAATATTTTATCTAAAGGGAGGAATCATCATGAGCAAGGGAGCTATCTTTTTTATCAGGGCCTAGGCGAGTTAGACATATCTGGTTAGAGGCTTGATAGGGAGAAAACAAGTCATTTCATGTGGGGAATGGGAAGTAAAGTACATCCCTAAGAATTTTTATGGTATTTTTTCATGTTATTTATCCATCCTAATAATTGGGAGGTCATACCAATCCATTAGGATAGGTTTTGAGCAATTTTCATCAGTCATAGGCAAGCTGTCCTAGAAACTAGGCCTTTTAGCCTTGTTTCTCCTTGATATTAGGAAGGAGGTGTACGGATGGTGTCAGAGCCTTAGACCTTTAGAATCTTCAAGTTAATCCAAAAGGGTATTCATATATAAAGTTATATTTTTAGGTTGTTTGTATATTTTGGTTGAGAAAGGGCAAAAGCCATTCAAAAAGTCTACTAGAAATAGGCCTAAAATTAAGGTCTCTTTTGATGAAATCTTGAATCCGATAAACCTATGAGCCAAGAACCTTCCAAAATCAGTCAAATGGGATGGAATATGATTGAAATAAATGTGAATAAGGTCCCCACAATGAATTTTGAAATTTGTGAAGTTTTAGTGGATTTGGCACTTAGATCCATCTAAGTGAAAGTGAGGAAAAGAACCAAAATTAAGGTGTGGATCATCCAAGGTGGAGTTTTCAAGGTGTGACTCTTGTAGTAAAGAGTGAATAGGACTTATTTAATGATCTAAAGGAGATCCTATAGAAGCATAGGATACTAGGAGATAAGAGAAATCTCTTGGTGGGAGAGGAAAACTAAGCCTAGGAGTTTTATCTTACATCATTGATCCTTTCCATGGACTCAAAGGCATAGATTCCATGGAAGGATGATACTAACAATGTATCATCCTTATATACCTCTGATGAATTACACATGTGAACACATGTAGCACATAAAGTGTACACATAAATTTTCTTAAGTCATGAAGCATACATGTAGCACATAGATTATAAAGCATACCACATGAATTCACTTAAGTCATGCATGTAGCCCATACACATGAATTTAGGTTATGAAGAATGTACTTGAATATACATGAATATACTTAAGGCATAAATCTTACACATGAGTAGATATACACAATCATATTTACATACTAACAATGAATAAATGAACACATGTAATTAACAAATTGGATCGAATATCAAGTTTCATATATATCAAAATGAACAATAATTCTATACATATTTACATGTCAACATATCTAGATATAATGTGGCATACACCATCTCAAAATGTGTCATATGACATCTCAAAATAAGAAGTTCAACTACAAATGTTTCTAGGACATCCTATTCTACTGGTGGATCATCAAAATGCAGCCTCTTTGAAGTACTCTTTGGCTCTGAAGGATCCTGCATTCAAACACAAAAGTGAAACCCCAAGTTAGATTAAAATTCAGAATCATAGCCAATAATAATAAATAAAATTTAAACTAAAATTGAACTCTCATATACCTCACCTCTCTGTCTCCTCCCATGGACAAAAGACCTAATATATGTCCTTAGAAGTGCAGGAACAGTGCCACCAATGTCGACTCCAACCTGTATATGTTTGCAACTATGAGATTGATCTACGAGTTATACTATTTAATGTTAAATACTTGGTAGCAAATATATGTTTGCAAAATAACTGAATTAACATTAAAACTTACTTGTGTTGAACTTTCTTTAGGGATTTTTGGGTGAGTCATTATCGATACAAACCCTTGGTGTTCTACCTCCCTCAAACTAGGAGTGACCTACAAAAGTCAAATAGATACTTCATACTATCATAAATTGACCATATTATATATACTTGATAGTAAAATACACACAAATAACTTTAGAAATGTATGTACCATGGGGCTATAGCTGCGAATGGATATGCCTGTGACTCTATCGCGATGATAAGGTCTCACAACATCATCATATGCTACTCTCTGTCAAATAAACCATGTAAATTAAAAATGAGTATGCACAACTAACAAGTATACATGCATGCATAAACAAACTAAATTACTTAATTACCTTTCCCTTGTCAACGACTGACACCTGCACCCCCTCACATTTACCCCCGGTGGCAACTGGTGACACCTGCATCAGTATGTAAAAGATGGTCATAAAAATTAGAAACAAATGTACATATACTATTATCATAATTTAAAAGGAAACCAATGAGTACATTAAAACATATGTATCATGGAAGTGTCAAGACCAAATGATATGACCAAAAGCATGGACCCCTCCACCCGTGCCATCTCCTCCTTTGTCATCAACTAAACATAAATGTAACACATAAAAAGACATAAGTGGGAAATTATTATAAGGAAATTCTACTAAAAATACGAACAATAAAATTTAAATACAATGTAAAAAGTGAACTGTTTACCCTTACCATAATAGTGGGAGTCCATGGCTCTATAGGCCCTTGATGCACATCTCCATGAACTGCTTCAGCGCTTGTAGTGTGCTGTGTAGAATCATCCACCTCGAAGGCAAAATTATATTCATCACTATCAGTCAGGGGACCTAAGAACATATTCTTGCATATAATGCAAGTGTGGGGCACACAAACATGTGAAATCGTGGAGGATGTGGAATCACCAAAAGCATCAGGATGAGGAGGCACTAATGTTGTGCTCTACGTAACCAACAAATCACTCAAGGTGTGAATGGCTTGAATAGTCTATGAGCTGGCCTCAATAATAATGTCAGGATGCTGCACTTTGGGAGGTGGTAAAATCTTGGGAGGGGGGACATATGTGTGGGATTTCACCCGTTGTGCCCATGGCCTGTCCTAAGGAGTGACTAAACCTACACCCTGGTTCGGTCTCATACTCCAATAATTCACCTTGTGACCGAGCACAAATTCAGCATACAATTTTTTAATAAAATAAAATGGGACATCCAAATTGTTGTGAGGTGGTCTATCAAAAACCATCCACCAACGGTCCCAAAAGTTGTCACGTATTGCACTATTTGTGCACCATTTAATTGACAACTTGGTTTTTTTAGGGTCTACTTTTAGACCGGTTTTAGGATCCACAAAAAGATTAGCTATGTCATGTTTTATTATATTTAGGTTCATGACTTGATCATAATCAAGCCCATCATCAAATTGAGCGTGCATGGAATCATGCCAAAGAAGCGCAACACTATGTTGCTGTGTAAGTTTCTCCATGTTTTCAATACTTGAGTTCAATGTCGTAAACATGAGGCACAATGTTGGGATATTAGCATAGGTGGTTTGAAATCCTCTAAGTTCATTTAGATTATCTCCTATTAGATCCTCTAAATGGTGAGGGTTTGTGACATGTACATCTTTTGGAGGTGGGTGTTAGAAATAGGAAATACTGAGAGGGGGGGTGAATCAGTATTTCACAAACTTTTACTTTTGCCCACTTATGGATATAACAGATTACTTTAAAGCATAAGAGACTAAATAGCATACATAATAGTAAATGTAAAGAACTCATAACACATGATATGTTCTCGAGGAAACCTTGGCCAAGGGAAAACCCCGGTGGGGATGGTACCCACAAAGATCCACTAATCAAAAGTATCTTGTTAAGGATGTTGACCCTGTTAGGAGTCTATTACAAACATATAGTGTATCAGTCCTGGTTAAGGGACTATAGGCCTTGTTAGAAGCCTCAACCTTGTTAGGAGTTGTAGATACAAAAATTGATTACCAGATGAGCTCACTTCCCAAAAAAGTAATACAAATGATTACTGATTACAATATGGTACTGCTTACAACTTCACATCAACAACTTTTGCCACTGTCACAATATACAACTATCACAAGTTACATATTTTTGTATGTTTGGTACATTACAATATTTATACAAGATACAAACATAATATCTTTCTCCAGTCAGCTTTCATATCTTTATCCAAGACTAAACATCTAGGATGTCATCTCTTTATAATATTAAGTCATTATTTTGACAAGCAAAATAATCCCTTAATTCATTTACTAGTTCTGCCTTCAAAACTGCTATGTCGGCTTAACTTTGTCATCGGTAAAACAATCATAACTTTGTCCGTACTGTCTGTACTCTTTTTCACACTAAGATGGGGTATTATTAGACACCATAGAGTCTATGTTCAACTGCACAAACTCTGATCATGCTCCAGTGAACGTTGCCAAAACAAACTGTATCGGGTGCTCTGTCAAAAACACTGTTTCATACTTAGACAATTTTAGTCTGCGATCTTCCATATTTACTTTCCAGCTTATGTGATCTTCATAGGGAACATATGTTTCTATAATGACAACATCTATGTACATACCTCAGCCAAATTGCCAACAATCTCCCCCTTTGTCATTGGTGGCAACATATGAGAAAATTGGCTAAGTGTACAAGTCAAAATCTCAAAATTTGTATCAAAATTGTGGCCATAGTATAAAATAAGTATACTATCCTTATATCTCCTCAAAATATACACATAATCTATAACACTTCATAATAATCCATAGAACTCCCCCTATGAGTATCCTTCCTTATCACATATAGACAATTTTCTAAGTATCTCTCCCCCTTTGACAACAATGACAAAATAAAGGGTGGAAAGGGATATACAAAATTGTGTCAAATTTTTTTACCTTACTATCTTATTGCAAAGCTGGTAGGATTGCAACATAATCTATAAAATCTGACTTCCAAGCCTCAAAATCTTTCTCTTATGCCTTCTTAATTGATTCTGGTACATTGAGTAAAGTACTCAATCCATATGCTGGAATCTGACAAGCTTGAAGGGACTCAAAATTGAACTTCTGAATGATGTCTTAGTAGTAAGACATTCTTCTAGCTACTCTTCTATTATAGTCAACTTGATTGAGACATGCTCTCTCAAGATGTTTATCCTGATAATTTTCCTATTCTTCTCATCATTCAAAGTCCTTATCTCATCACATAATTTTCTGATCTTTTTCTCAACTGCACTAATCTTTATGTTTGTGCTGGCCATTGAGTTTGTCTCTGCTGCAATTTCATCTTGCTTCTCTTTTAGCTTCTTCTCTTCCTCAATTATTATATTTTTAGATTTTGTACACTGAATGTACAAACACTTTCCAGTCTCAAGATGTTTCCTTAAGTTCTTAATGTGTCTGTCAAGGCTGCCAATGTCATTTTTGATATTCTGACTTATATTCTACAACATCTTAGCTTCATAAGCTGCCCGAGCCTTAACCTTAGCAATATCAGTCAAATTAGTGAACCAGCATCAAAAGAATTTATTACCATCTTTGCTCTTTCAAGTGGGTCTGAATCAAAGAATTTTGTAGATATAACACTTTGTAGCTTCTCAGTCAAATCTTTCAGACTTCCTTCCAAGTTCTTAACTTTCTTGTTCTTTCCAATAATTTTGTTCAAAGAAGTGATCAACTCTAATTGATCATCATCATCAACCTCCTTGCTCAAATCTTCAATCAATGTTCCTATTCCTTTCTCCTTTCCAGTCTTAGGAGTAAGACTGATGTCTTCTTGTGGTTCAATAGGTGTATGGGCCTCTGTTTCCATTTGTTCTTTTGTTCATGTAGTCTTTGTTTCAATACTCTTTTCTTGCTCTCCCAAAGCCAAATTGTCAACAATGTTATCCAAACTGTTGAGTACCGCATCATCTGAATCTAAAGTAACTTTTGTTCCTTCAATGTCCATAGATTCTATGCCAATGTTTATAGAAGAAGAGGGAATATCTTCAACTTCAACTACCTCTGCCTGTTTTGAACTCTGTTTCTTTGCTGGTTCTGCAATTAATTGATCTTTGCTATCTTTTCTTGCTACCAAGTTTGCTAGCACTTGCACAACTGCCTGTTCAGTTTTAGTCTTCACTTGTTCATACTGGCCTCCCATTATTTGTATAGTTCTTCTTTTGGTTCTTAATAGGGTTTCAAGTGGCTTGAGGATCTATTTAAGGTGGTCATCATCTCTTATGTCATAGAACTATCTTATCACATTCTCTCTCATTTTAGTATCTTCTTCTTATGCTCTCATCTTTCTGCTCACAAGTCTGTTGTACAAATCTTCTGGTATCTTTCCATGAATAGTATCAAATTTCTTATTTGTCAAAATCATATGTGTAACCATTGCATTCTCTAGATTTAATCTGTTAGAAGATCCATATAAATCATAGTATTTTTTCATTTTGGTAAAGTCTCCATGCTGCAATATGTCTTCATTAACTCTTTCTATCCTTGGTTTCCATGATTTCTTCTTTATTGTTACCTCATTTGTTGGATTAATTGTGTGTTGTCTTTGATGTCACACAAATGTCATATTATTTATCAAGCTCAATCAGTTAGCAAAGAAGTTCATAGTATTTACCGAGCTCAGTCGGTCAGCAAGCGATTTTCAGTGTCTATCAAGATATCTCGGGTGTCAAAGAAAAGTATGACAGAAAATAGTGTTAACTGAGCTTCCACGGTTAACGAAGGAAAGTTAGTGTTTACCGAGTTCACTCGGTCTCCAAAGGATGTTGTAGAATTCACAGTGCTTACCGAGTTCTCTTGGTCACCAAAGGAAATCTTTTCGGATAAGTGTTTACCGAGCAAGGTCAGCCCAGTAAAGGATTTTGTTAATTTGAGAAATAAAGTTTGATTATTCCAGCCAATTGTTGTAATGATTAATAATGTTATTAGTGCCGACTTGACAATCTAAATGGAAAATTCGAATGGTATATATAAAAGGTCAAGTTGTGAATTAAAAGTGTGGAAGTGAAAAAGAAGGAAAGTGTGAGCAAATTTTGAAGGATGATTAGATATCCTTGAGGAGCAGCAGAGATATATTTTGATCAGGAAGGATCTAGTGAAGCAGAACAAAGATCTGTATTCAACAATTTAGTTGCATCATTATTCAGGTCATTTCATTGTTACTTTCTTACCATTGTAGCAGTGATTTCAAAATCTCCTAACCGAGTTGGTTTAACAGCCATTTTGTAAATCCTCTAACAAGGTGACAGTTCTATTGAATTGTTTCAAGACCTCTTACAAGGCCACTCCTAATAGGGTGATTAAATCCTCTAACAAGGTCACACCTAAGAGTGTGTTTTGTAACCTTTTACCGGGTTGGCTCCTAACAGGGCATCACTTCAGAAGAGTGAAAAATAGTAACTAGTTACATTGGTGGTTTTTCCCATATTGGGTTTCCACGTTAAATTTGGTGTCTCTTATGTTCATGTTATTTTCTTTATTCATGTATGTTAATCACTGATGAATGCTTAAGAACAGTTATAATTAATACTCACTGCAATAACCGAGTTTCAACATTTCTCTGTATGTTTGCTGAATAACAGTAGCAAATGATTTAATAAGACATCTAAGGGATCTGTGGAAAGAAAATTTATGGTTAACTGATTCACCCCCCCTCTTAGTTACTACATCTATATTTCCAACAATTGGTATCAGAGCTTTTGGTGCTTGCAAGAAGGGTTTCAAGGACCTAAGCTAAAGATCAAGATGTCTTACAAGAGAGAAATTCCAAGGCTTAACAAAGATAACTTTTCAGCATGGCAAGGTCTCATGAGACTTCATCTGGCTTCCATTGGTGACTCAGGATGCAAATATATTGATCAAGATTATACAATTCCTACTGGCACATTAACTGTTGAAGACATTGCAGAGAAAAAGAACCATAACACCATGATGATAGACAGTGCATCAGCTCTTAGCTATGAAGAATTTGATGAGATCAAAGACTGCACAACTGCTTATGAAATGTGGAACAAGCTGAAGAAAATTTATGGTGGTGATGACAATGTGAAGAGAGCCAAAGCAGAAAGCCTAAGAGGATAGTTTGATCAGATGAAGATGAAAGAAGATAAAAACATTGCAAAATATGTTGAAAGAATCAAGGTGAGTGTTAGTGCAATCAGAGCTTCTAGAGGAAAAATTGATGATGAAACTGTTATAAGTAAGGTTCTTAGAACATTGCTTCCTATCTATGCAATAAGAGTATTTGCTATTCAAGAAAGAAGATGTGAACAAAATCACAATATAACTTTGGATGCCTTAGTTGGAAGATTGACAGCTTTTGAATTGGATAACTATGACAACTATGTTCCAACTTCTAAAAATATTGAATCAGCATTTGAGGCCAAACTTTCACTTAAGAAGGGCAAGAAAATCCATTCAGAAAGTGAAGAAGAATCAGAGGAAAGTTCAGATAGTGATCTTGAAGTTATTGAAGCATTACTTGCAAAGAAATATACTAGAGGTAGAGGTAAATACAAAGGTAAAACTCCTTTAATCTGTTTCTCATGTGAAGAAATTGGTCATATTGCAGCTAGATGCCCAAACAAGCAAAGCAAGGATGAGAAGAAAGGTCACAAGTACAATGGGAAGAAGAATTTCAAGTCATTCAAAGATAAAGGTAAGAAAACATGTTTTTTGGCTAAGGATTCTGATGATAGTGAAGAAGAAATTGTCTTCATTGCTGTAAAAGATGAATTTGATGATGATGAAGATGAGATGGCACTTATCTCCCATATAAGCAAAAATGATACATGGATTATAGACAGTGGATGCTCACATCATATGACTGGTGACATAACAAAGTTTGAACACCTTGAAGACTATGATGGTGGTAATGTAAGGTTTGGAAACAATGAACCTTGTTGTATAAAAGGAAGAGGATGAATTTCATTAACCAAAGAACTTGTATGTGATAATGCATATTGGGTTGAAGGACTAAAGCATAATCTTCTAAGTGTAGCACAACTAATCAACATTGGATTCAAGGTTGAATTCATGGATGACAAAGCAAGACTACTGGATGACAAAGGAAAACTGATTGGTTCAGGCAAACAAACCAAAGGTAACCTATTTTATCTTGACCTTGGTGAATGCTCATGTTTTATTGCTCAAATTGAAGAAAGTTGGTTATGGCACAAAAGGTTATGTCATGTAAATTTTGATAATATGGTGAAAATAAGCAAATTGAAGAAAGTAAGAGGTATTCCTACTTGGAAGAAACCTAATGTTGGTCTATGCAAGAATTGTCAGATTGGTAAAATGGGAAAGACTAGCTTTAAAAGTAAAAACTATCAGTCTAAAGATATTTTGGATATTGTGCATACTGATTTATGTGGACCTATTGGAGTTGAAAGCTATACTGGAGAAAAATTCTTTATTCTCTTTGTTGATGATTACTCTAGAATGATGACTGTTATGTATTTAAGAGAAAAATCAGAGGCATTTGAGAAATTCAAATGGTATCTGGCAAGAGTAGAAAAGGAAATAGGAAAAAGAATGAAGTGCTTGAGATTAGACAGAGGTGGTGAATTCATCTCCCATGAATTCAATAATTTCTGCATTGAAAGAGGAATCAAAAGACAGGTATCAGCCCCAAGAACTCCTGAGCAGAATGGAATAGTTGAAAGAAGGAACAAATCTATCATGGATTGTGCACGGACTCTAATGATTGAAAAGAACATTGCTATGAAATACTGGAAGGAAGCTATTAGCACTGCAGTTCATACCTTGAACCGAGTACAATTGAGGAAAGACACATTCAAAACTCCTTATGAGTTATGGTATGGCTATAAACCCAATGTAAGTTACCTGAAAGTATTTGGTAGTAAATGTTACATCTTAAAAGAATCTAGAAAAGGAAAATTTGATGTAAAAAGTGATGAAGGAATATTTTTGGGATATTCTTGCAAAAGTAAAGCATATAGATGTCTGAATTTGTCTACTCACAAAATCATAGAAAGTGCACATGTGAAAGTTGATGAGTTTGCAGAAAAGACTAAAGAAGAAAGCAAAAAAGAACCAAAGGATTATAAAAGATTTGTTTACATTGAACCTGATACATTGCCAGACACATTTGTCAATAAGGAAACTGCATCTACCGAGCCTAGTACAGTAACCGAGTCACAAGAAGAAATTCAAACCGAGTCACAAGAAATCGAGTCTCAGCCTGAAGCTACCGAGTGAATATCTACCGAGCCCGAGCAAACTGAACCTGAAGATGAAATTCAAGAAGATGACAATGTAACTCATTCAAGAAGCAAGGAACCTGTATTGGCCAAGTATGTCAGGAAGCATCATACACCAGATCAGATTATTGGAAACAACTCAGATGGTACTATGACAAGAAGTAAACTGAAAGGTACATGTTTACTTGCTGACTTTAAACCTAAAAATGTTAAAAATGCATTGGAAAATGAAAGTTGAATTGAGGCTATGAATGAAGAAATAGAAAAAATAGAGAAAAATAAGACATGGACTCTTGTACCTAGGCCTAAAGACAAAAATGTAATTGGAACAAAATGGGTATTCAGGAACAAGCTGAATGAAGATGGTCAAGTATCTAGAAACAAAGCTAGATTAGTGTGTAAAGGGTATTCTCAAGAAGAAGGTATAGATTATGGAGAGACTTTTGCTCCTGTTGCAAGATTAGAAGGTGTAAGAACTCTACTTGCATATGCAGCACATAAAGGATTTAAGGTATATCAAATGGATGTAAAATCTGCATTTCTCAATGGTATTCTTGATGAAGAAGTCTACATTGAGCAACCTGAAGGTTTTGTTGATCCAGACAAAAAGGATATGGTCTGCAAGTTACACAAAGCGTTGTATGGTCTGAAACAAGCCCCTAGAGCATGGTATGAAAGATTACATAACTATCTTATTCAGATTGGTTTCAAAAGAGCTAATGATAATAGTAGTTTGTACATCAAGGAAGGACTAGATAATAGAATTGTTTTGGTAGAAATATTTGTGGATGATACTGTGTTTACAGGTAATGATGATCAGTGCAAAGAAATTTCAGAGAAAATGAACAAAGAATTTGAAATGTCTATGTTTGGTCAGATAAATTTTTTTTTTGGTCTTCAAATTCAGCAGAGCAAGAACGGTATCTACATTACTCAGTCTAAATACATCAAGGAAATACTTAAGAAGTTTGGTATGGAAGATGCAAAACCAGTTGGTACCCCCATGTGTACTGGACTGAACCTTACCAAAAATGATGATTCAAAAGAATAGATCAGACCTTATACAGATCAATGATTGGAAAATTATAGTATGTAGTTCATACAAGGCTTGATATTGCCTTAGCAGTTGGTATAGTAGCAAGATTCTCAGCAAAACCAAGAGAAAATCATATGATGGCAATCAAAGAATCTTGAGATACTTGAAAGGAACTGAAGATTATGGCTTGTGGTATAAATTTGGAGGCAATCTGGACTTAAAAGTGTTTACTGATGCTGATTGGGCAGGAAACATTGATGACAAAAAAAGTACAAGTGGTGGAGCATTCTTTCTTGGCAAGAGGTTGGTATCTTGGACCAGTAAAAAGCAAAATTGCACATCCCAATCCACAACAGAAGCAGAATATGTTGCTGCAGTAGTAAACTGCTCTAATATTATTTGGTTCAAACAATTATTGGAAGGCATGAAGGTTGAGATCAAAGAACCAGTTGTTATATTTTGTGATAATACAAGTGCAATAAATATTTCAAAGAATCCAGTAATGCATTCCAAAACCAAACACATTGCTATAAAATATCACTTTGTCAGAGAATTGGTGCAGGACAAGGAAATTAGATTAGAATATATTCATACAAAAAGAATAGATTGCAGATATATTCACCAAGCCACTACCTAAGGATGCATTCTTGTATCTAAGAGGTAAGTTAGGGGTCATTCCCCTATCCGAGGCTCACTAAATGAAGTTTTAGTAATGCATCAACCAGAGCATATTAAAGATCAGTTAGTTGATGCAGCTTAGTCAAGGAATCATTGCATATGAATTAGTACTGAAGGTACATTGCTATTCACTTGGTATGTGTTGTCTTTGGCATGTGTTGTCAAAGAAGGGGAGTTTGCTGTCATATTTCAAGAAATTTCTTTAGATTTCTAAGAGGGAGAGTTTTTTCAGTCAGAAAGTGAAGTTTGCTGACAGAGGGAGTTCTCATAGTTGAGAATCAGAATGAAGCTAAGGATATGCTCCTTACTCTATGTTTTCTATGAAATTTCATTGTGCTATGACATATTGTGTTGCCATCAATGCCAAAGAGGGAGATTGTTGGATTAATTGTGTTGTCTTTGATGTCACACAAATGTCATATTATTTATCAAGCTCAGTCAGTCAGCAAAGTAGTTCCCAGTATTTATTGAGCTCAGTCGGTCAGTAGGCGGTTTTCAGTGTCTACCGAGGTATCTCGGGTGTCAAAGAAAAGTATGGCAGAAAATAGTGTTAATCGAGCTTCCACAGTTAACGAAGGAAAGTTAGTGTTTACCAAGTTCACTCGGTCTCCAAAGGATGTTGCAGAATTTGCAGTGCTTACCAAGTTCTCTCGGTCACCAAAGGAAATCTTTTCGGATTAGTGTTTACCGAGCAAGGTCAGCCCAGTAAAGGATTTTGTTAATTTGAGAAATAAATTTTGATTATTCCAGCCGACTATTGTAATGATTCATAATGTTATTAGTGCCGACTTGACAATCTGAATGGACAATCCCAATGGTATATATAGAAGGTCAAGTTGTGAATTAAAAGTGTGGAAGTGAAAAAGAAGGAAAGTGTGAGCGAATTTTGAAGGATGATTAGATATCCTTGAGGAGTAGCAGAGATATATTTTGATCAGGAAGGATCTAGTGAAGCAGAACATAGATCTGTATTCAGCAATTCAGTTGCATCATTATTCAGGTCATTTCATTATTACTTTCTTACCATTGTAGTAGTGATTTCAAAATCTCCTAACCGAGTTGGTTTAACAGCCATTTTGTAAATCCTCTAACAAGGTGACAGTTCTATTGAATTGTTTCAAGACCTCTTACAAGGCCACTCCTAATAGGGTGATTAAATCCTCTAACAAGGTCACACCTAACAGTGTGTTTTGTAACCTTTTACCGGGTTGGCTCCTAACAGGGCATCACTTCAGAAGAGTGAAAAATAGTAACTAGTTACATTGGTGGTTTTTCCCATATTGGGTTTCCATGTTAAATCTGGTGTCTCTTGTGTTCATGTTATTTTCTTTATTCATGTATGTTAATCACTGATGAATGCTTAAGAACAATTATAATTAATACTCACTGCAATAACAGAGTTTCAACATTTCTCTATATGTTTGCCAAATAACAGCAACAAATGATTTAATAAGACATCTAAGGGATCTATGGAAAGAAAATTTATGGTTAACTGATTCACCTCCCCTCTCAGTTACTACATCTATATTTCCAACATCATCATCTTTTATCTCTGGAACTCTTCTAGGTACTAGTGGAACAATTATTTTTTGTCTTTTACTCGGTCCTGAAGCACTTGCCTTCATTCTTTTGCTTGGTGCTGAAAAAGAGGGTTTCTTTATTTGACTAATTTCTTGCTCCTTCTCAGGTTCTTCAATCTTTACCTTAACTTGAATGGGTTCTGCACTTGATGCCAAAGGTGGGACTGATAGTATCTCACTTTGCCTTATTGCTTCTGCAGTCTTTCTTGCAATATCAAATTCCTGCTCACTCAAACTTGTTTCTTTTAGAATTTTCTTTATTGTAGTCTCCACTCTCTTCTTTGATTGTTTCTCTTCCTTAAGTGTCTTTGCTGAATCAAAGTTTTCATCATATGTTCCAAATCTGTTGCAATGAGCATCCACTTTACTTTTCAACAATCTACTAACATATCCTACTATTTCAACTTCAAAGATTTCATAGCCAAGAGGGTCTATGAATTCATGTCTAGGTTCTACTACCTCAATGTAAGTGAAATCAGTATCAACCGTAAAACATATATCATCTTTGTATTTCTCAACTAGGGATGGAGGAATTCTTGATCTATTTACCACAATGTTCTGAAAAGTTTTCAACACTAACTTTACACTGTCATTAACCTTCTTAATAAGATGTTTCATGTAAACTTTATTGATTCTTTCCATAGTATTCTCACCATCATTCCATTCAATAGTGTAAGGAAATCTTCTTAGCAAGTGGAAGAACATGTAAGTAACCAATGAGGAAAATCTAAAGTGAGTGTATTTAGCTTTCTTTATCTTTTCCAAATTCTCAAACAACTGTATTCTTAGAATTTCACACATATCCACAGGCTTCTTCTCCACACACATCAAATAAGCAATGTGTACCATACCTGCTGGTATATCATCTTCTCTAGAACTTCCACAAATTTTGTTGTCAAAATCTTACACAAGTATTTTACATCATCTTGCTTAATCTTACTAATGACTATACCTCTTCCATTGTATATTGAACCGGTGTTTTCAATCACAATCTTTCTCATGTTTTTCTCATTCAGTGGAATTGCACCAACTTTTGATAATCTAGTCACATCATGAATTAGGTCTACAGTTATGTCTATAACTCTGTCTTCTAACCAAAATTTACCATTATGTATCCTACTCAAAATGATCTTAGTACACTCCTCATCATCAAATTCATATTTCATAGAGTACTAAATGATTTCATTGTTTTCTAGATGTTCATAACCTTGTTTCACTGACATATCCTTGTTGTACAATTTATGATATTCACCATTAAAATTACTCTCCCTTAGGGTTTCATATTTTCATCCAAGATAACTTTTAACATTCTCTAAATGAAGAACTCTGTCTGGTACGGATGATAAAGCTAAACTAGCATCTCTTTCTGAGGGTTCAACTAGATCTTTCTTAGTTCTAGGTCTATTCTTATCCTTAATGTTGTGAATCAATGACACATCCATGATTATATCTGATTTCTTAAGCTGATTCAAGATCTTAGTTGGATAAATACCTTAAATTCACAAAATTAGGGCTTTCACTAGATCGACACTTCAAAACTTCTGCAAATCACTTCCAAACTTCTTTCTTCTCTCTCCAAATCACTTCTAATCATTTGATAATCACAATAACTTCAATTTCAATCTTTTAATACTTAGCATTTACTCGATCTGACATCGCATTCAATTCTTTTGCCGCTAAAATGCCAAAAGTTGATTCTATAAACCTGCAACCATAAATCTTCTTGCGACCTCGCAAAACACAATATTTCTTTTTGTGCACTTAACTATAGCATTAGTATAACATAAAAAACCTTCATCTAACTGTGCAAAACTTAACTCATTCAAAATCTAATTCTACACTAATTCTAAGTTCCTAAACTATAGAAATTTACATAATTTAAGTGCTTAAAGAATGGTTAGGTAAAGACTCATTCTTACCATCAGATACATTACCTTCCTGATTACCTTCAGTGCTGAATATACCTCCTTGATCTGTGCCTTTAACAAATTTTACTTCATCTTCATTGCTACAACAACCTTTCTCTTTGTTTCCTACATTTTCATTCCTTCTTGCATAGTTTCTAGGGTTAGGGTTATGATGATAACCTCCATTGTTCATTATGCAAAATCTTGTTGTGTGTCCAATCTTGTTACATATATGACAAATGATTCCATTGGTTCCATATCTAGGTGTTTGCTGATTGATTTGTGTCCTACAATTTCTAGCAATATGTCCAATTTTGTTGCATCTATAACATACTATTCCATTTCCTCTTTTCATGTCTTCAGTTGATCTTTGATCTGCATTGTTAGTATTTCTAGGCATTCTACTATTGTAATTATTCTCAATAACTTTAGATCTTCTACATTCAATAGCTCTATGTCCAAAACCATGACAATTATAACAATATCCATTAAGAGGTTTGAATTGTTTACCTGTACAATCTCTCTTCATATGACCAATAGTATTACAAGAAAAACATCTACCTTTGAATTCTCTTTGCATACCTTTGGATGGTTCATCTTGCTTTGGTGGTTCTTCTTGCTTTGGTGCATCTTCTTGCTTTAGTGATTCTTCTTGCTTAGGTGTATCTTCAAATTTGTTCTCATCTAACTTCTTTTCTTCACTGCTTTCACATACATTCAGATCTGGTTTCTTGCTTTCACTAACTATCTTCAATATGTTAAATCTAAGACCAATTTTTTCATAGAATGGTTTTCCATAAGATACTTGCTCATCAATCTTTTCACTATTTGAATATAGCCTCTCAAGTTGTTGTTTGGATTGAGTCAATTCACCTTTCACAATCTTGTTGTATTTCTCAAGTTCATCATACTGCAATTTGACTTTATCAAATTTAAATTTTACCTTGCCAAGTTTAGATTTAAGATCTTCATTCTCATTCTTTTAAATTTCATTCTCAGATCTTAGATTGTCATTTCCATCTTTCAAGCTAAGCTTCAGATTTGCTATCTTCAATTCATGTTTAAGGATCACATTTTCTTTTTCTAAATCATCACAATCTTCAACAAGAATTTTAGATTCCTTCTCAGATTTCAGATCTTCTATCTTACCTTTCAATTTGTCAATAAGATTCTTTGCATCATCATACTTTCTTTTTAGAGTGTTTCTTTCATCAGTAAGCATATCAATTTGTTCAAGAGCTTCTTCAAGATTCTTCTGTAACTGATCCATATCCATAGAGATCTTACTCAAGCTTCTAGGCTTTCCTTGAACGTTCCTTCTCTGAGTAACTGTGCTTTGATACCAATTGTTAGAAATAGGAAATACTGAGAGGGGGGGGGGGGGGGTGGGGGGTGAATCAGTATTTTACAAACTTTTACTTTTACCCACTTATGGATATAACAGATTACTTTAAAGCATAAGAGACTAAATAGCATACATAATAGTAAATGTAAAGAACTCATAACAAATGATATGTTCTTGAGGAAACCCTGGCCAAGGGAAAACCCTGGTGGGGATGGTACCCACAAAGATCCACTAATCAAAAGTATCCTGTTAAGGATGTTGACCCTGTTAGAAGTCTATTACAAACATATAGTGTATCAGTCCTGGTTAAAGGACTATAGGCCTTGTTAGAAGCCTCAACCCTGTTAGGAGTTGTAGATACAAAACCTGATTACCAGATGAGCTCACTACCCAAAAAAGTAATAAAAATGATTACTAATTACAATATGGTACTACTTACAACTTCACATCAACAACTTTCACCGCTATCACAATATACAACTATCACAAGTTACATGTTTTTGTATGTTTGGTACATTACAATATTTATACAAGATACAAACATAATATGTTTCTCTAGTCAGTTTGCATATCTTTATCCAAGATTAAACATTTAGGATGTCATCTCTTTATAATATTAAGTCATTATTTTGACAAGCAAAATAATCCCTTAATTCATTTACTAGTTCTACCTTCAAAACTGCTCTGTCAGCTTAACTCTGTCATCGGTAAAACAATCATAACTTTGTCTGTACTATCTGTACTCTTTTGCGCACTGAGATGGGGTATCCTTAAACACCATAGAGTCTATGTTCAACTGTGCAAACTTTGATCATGCTCCAGTGAACATCGCCAAAACAAACTGTATCGGGTGCTCTGTCAAAAACACTGTTTCATACTTAGACAATTTTAGTCTACGATCTTCCATACTTACTTTCCAGCTTATGTGATCTTCATAGGGAACATATGTTTCCATAATGACAACATCTATGCACATACCTCAGCCAAATTGCCAACAGTGGGGGATTGTTGGGAGATGGTTCTGGATTGTTTGTGAGATCATTAGGAGGGTTCTCTGATTCCATGTCTGATTACAATGAAAAAACAAATAGATAATTACAATGAATTTTAAAAAATAAAATAAAAACTCATTGCTACTCTAATTTTTATATAAAAAACTATAAGTTTCTATTTAAAAACAATAAAAATAATAAAAATTAGAAGATTTGACTTACCTTGGGATTTAAGAAAAATCAGATAGGAGATTTGAAAGTGGATATTCATTTTCCCTAGCCGCATTCACATTTTCACAATGAGAAAATGTTGAACGTGGCTGGGGGTACAAATTTATGTTTATTGGCAAATATTGGATATCCGATTAAGCCTTTTGCTTTTGCTTTTGGCTTGGCCAGGTGTACTGACACCTAGGTGTACTAAAAAGTCAACATATGCATTTGTGTGCTTTTGGACGAGTGAAAATAAGTTTTTTTCACATTGCCACTTTTTGGCATACCATGATCCTGCACATACCCAACACTTCTTAGTATCATGAATAGGTTGATGATGGTATTGATAGAAATCCTTGGGATAAAAGTAATTGAATTTAGGTTTGGATGGGTAAATGGGTCTGACAATAGAAAGTGTTAACACAATAGTGTGTGATCAAAATGTGACAACACTTCTATAAACCATTACACTTAAGAGAATCCATGAAGAAGGAAATCTCAAGAAGTGGCTTATAGCTTCATATCTATGAGGTGCAAGAATCTATAATTATGCATAGTGACTCTCAAATGAACCTCAATAAGAAAACCTTGCAAGGTGCACCATAGAATGGAAGATTCAAAGTGATAATGCAAGATGAGAGATGATCTAAATCAAATGCAAAAACTAAGCTAGAATACAAATTCAAGAACAAGAAAGCAAAGCTAATCTATCAAGATTACAATACCTCCTAGTTAAGCTATGTGATTTAAGCTAAATGCAGTAAGGAAATGCTAAACTAAGAATGAAAGTAAAAAAATGATAGCATAACATTAACATAAGTGAATGAATATGCAAGAGTGAGGAGAGAGACTCCTTTTAAAGAGAAATGGACGGTGAGAGATTAAGAGGCAAAATCCAAGGGTGGAGAATAATCCCTATTTTGACTTTGGTGCACAAGATTCTCAAGCGAAAAAATCGATGGACATGATTAAGAGGCAAAAAGATGTGTGGAAAAGATTAAGGGGCAAAAAGAGATTTCACTCACCTAGAAGAATGTGCAACCAATGTGTAGACAAAAAATCTTTTCTTTTAGTTTTAAATTAGGAAATTCCTTTTTCATATGCACACATAGGATAAAGTGGATTTTATTTAATTAAAAGGGGACATGTTCTTTTAATTAAACAAAGCTTAGAATAAAATGGTCAAACTTTAGGATATCATCAAATAAATGATAAAGTGATGATTTGATCAAGAGATAAGAGATTAAATCAAGATTGATTAAGCATAAGATAAAATCTAGTGTTTAAATTTTAATGTTAGAGTGGAGCTCAAAGTTTACTAGACCATTTTTGGGTGATTACATTTTCCCCTCTTTGACTAATGTGTCAGTGATCTAGGAACACATTGAGTCAAAGAATGATGATGTTAAGGTAACTGATAGAGATCTAACTTTGAACTTGATCAAATGAAGCACAGAGAGATAACTAATCCCAAACTTGATCGAATGAGAACTAGCAAAGATAGCAAGATTTCAGTGCACAGTTGAAGCAAAAGTGATCACTGAAATAGAGATTGAGAGATAAGACAATATCAGAACTGATATGATGTGATGAGAATTGATATTTCCAAAGAGTGAATCAATTTGCAGTCTTTGAAAGATAGGTTATTCCTTCCCCCTTAGGATCGAAATTGAAATGAGGTAGAGGAGATGCAAAAATGAGATAGATTTGATCAAATTGGGATAAGATAAGGTTCCAGATGATTGATAAGTGCTCAAGACCAAGTTTGACCACCAAGTGATGGGAATTCTCCCTAGTTTGAATAAGGTTGACCATAAATTTATAGCATTAGGTCAAATAAAGAAGAAAGGTGATGAAATGATGATGCAGGAGAGGAAATGGTGATTGCCTCAAAAGATTCAAGAGATTAGCCTCAAAGGGTCAGTCAACTGCACCTGGAAGAAAATAATTTTAAAATGCAATTTTGACAATCAAGATGAAGTTGGATTTCAATTTCGATCCCAAAAATGGATCTAGGACATCAAAATTAGGCAACTGTGCAATTTTTGTGAAAATCTGAGATTTTGAAAATTTAGGTCAAAATGATATATAAGGGGCCCAAAAGGTCATTTTCAAATCATTTGTGCATTTTTCTTTTAGAGAATTTAGAGAGAGAGAGAGAGAGAGAGAGAGAGAGAAAATGTCCAAAAATGTGTGATCAAAATGCGACAACACTTCTATAAACCATTGCACTTGAGAGAATCCATGAAGAAGGAAATCTCAAGAAGTGGCTTATAGCTTCTTATCCATGACGTGCAAGAATCTAAGTATTATGCATAGTGGCTCTCAAATGAACCTCAATAAGAAACCCTTGCAAGGTGCATGATAGAATGGAAGATTCAAATTGATAATGCAAGATGAGAGATGATCTAAATGAAATGAAAGAACTAAGCTAGAATACAAATGCAATAATAAGAAAAAAAAGCTAATCTAACAAGATTACAATACCTCCTAGTTAAGATATGTGATTTAAGCTAAATGCAATAAAGAAATGATAAACTAAGAATGCAAGTAAACAAAATGATAGCATAAAATTAGCATAAGTGAATGAATATGCAAGAGTGAAGAGAGAGACTCCTTTTAAAGAGCAATGGACGGTGAGAGATTAAGAGGCAAAATCCAAGGGTGGAGAATAATCCAGGCTATTTTTACTTTGGCGTACAAGATTATCAATAGGAAAAATCAATGGACATGATTAAGAGGAAAAAATATGTGTGGAAGAGATTAAGAAGCAAAATGAGATTCCACTCACCTAGAAGAATGTGCAATCAATGTGTAGACTAAAAGTCTTTTCTTTTCTTTTTAAATTAGGAAATTCCTTTTTCATGTGCACACATACAATAAAGTGGATTTTATTTAATTAAAATGGGACATGTTTTTTTAATTAAACAAAGCTTAGGATAAAATGGTCAAACTTTAGGATACCATCAAAATAATGATAAAGTGATGCTTTGATCAATGGATAAGAGATTAAATCAAAATTGATTAAGCATAAGATAAAATCTATTATTTAAAATTTTAATGTTAGAGTGGAGCTCAAAATTTACAAGACCATTTTTGGGTGATTACAATTAACATTAATTAACTTCAACATCACATTATTCAAAGATTCATAAAGTTGAGTATAATTACGAGAAGGTTTAAAAATAGATGACAAAGGAGTCACACATTTGGATATTACTTCCACTTGTTAATCAACGGTATTGGATGATTGGTTGATTTTGATCAATTTGTTCGATTTATAAAATTTGTTGAATTTATTGGATGCAACATCACTCTTATCAATGGAAACAAAATCCATTGGAGCAGTGCTCTCAAATTGACTCACTTGAAGTTGATAATGATGAAGCATTGCACACAATTGAGGAAAGGGAGAGAATTCAGAAAGAAGTATCTTATCTCTAATGTCTTTTTGTAAATTAGCAATGAAAATGTATTTCAAATCAACATCAGGCACAAGATAAGAAATATGAGCATGAAAATGCTTAAATATACTAATGAAATCATTAACTTTTTCTTTAACACCTTGTTTACAATGCATTAAATCAATCAAAGAAATTTGAGGACCAATGCTGTTTTGAAATTGTTGAATGAAAGCATTATCAAGCTTGTGAAAGGGATCAATGGAATAAGGAAGCAAGAACCAATACCATTACAAAGATTTATCTCAAAAGGTTCTAGTAAAGAAATTTTCCATGAACCTATGGTCATGAGATAAATCGCTACACAAGGTTTGAAAAATCTTAACATGAGTTAAAGGATCACCCCTACCATTATAGGTCTCAAGATGTGAAACCTCAATATTTTGTGGGATAATAAAATGGATAATATCCAAAGACAAAGGAATAGAAATATCACAAGTAGGAATGTTGAACTTGGACTGAGTCATGGAAGCAATTTTTTGTTGCAAAGAAGACATGATTTGAGCCAAGCTATTAATGGTAGAATCAACAGAAAGAATGGTGGGAGGAGAATTATGAGAAATGTTAGGAACATTGTTTGAGATTGAAGGAATGGTTGAATATGAAAAAGGGACACTATGGTAAGTGGACATGGAATAAGGAAATTAAATACATGAGACACTTGAAAGAATGGAAGAAAGAATAGGATTAGGAAGAATCACATGTGTAGGATTGGAATTTTGGATTAAATTTGTTATGATAGGTGGAGCATAAGTGGACACACTAGGAATGGAAGTAGAGATAGGCAATGAGGTCTGAACATTTGAAGTAGGTGGAACGAGGCCTAAATCTTGAGCACAATCCTTAAGAGGTTTGACATTGGTATGAATGAGATGAGAAATACTACACAATATGTTAACACCATGTTTATCATTAGGAATAAGTTTCATTATTCCTTCTACAATGGAAAGGGCCTCACAATTATGGTTTTCTTGAGCTAGCCATTGTTCAAACTTTTCAAAATCATGGGAACGTGTTTGTAATTAGACATGGTGAACTCTTAAGGCTTAATATTCATCATGAGAAGATTTTTCTCCATGATGGGATTGATATCATTAAGATGCATGTTGGTCTCATCAAGATTCCTAGGAAAGAAGGAGGGTTCAAGATCAAATGAACCCATAAGTCTACAACTTCTTTTAACAAGAATGCTATAGGTTGGACTCAAAGTGATAAAAATCATGTAAAAAGGAATGAAAGGAAAGAGAAATATAATGCAATTATGAAATTTGAAATAAATATGCAAAAGAAAAATCATTTTAGGACAAGTACATTAACTATCAAATTCAAACTAGATATGAATGCATACAATAGAAAATATATAATAGTAACTATCACAATACATAAAAACTAGATCTAGATATGTAATTTCAAGATTTTATAATGAATGTAAAGAAGATCTAACTACCAAATCAGAAAGTATAATGCCTGAAAGAGACAAGTTAACGAAAATATACAATGGAAAATGGTGAGCAATGTTATGTACAAGGAATAATAGATCAATCACAAAATTTTATTATAGATTAGGGAAATTCTCTCCCAAAGGTTCATCCTTAAACAAATCATATTAGCACAACCCAAGATAGATGAAGGGGTGATAATGTAAGATCTATATGAGAATTGAGGAATTGGGGTTCACTTTCCCTTGATGTGATTGAGAAGTGATGAAATAAAATGTATGTTATGAATAAAGAAATGACAAAAAAGTATGATACCAAGTATGATGTATAAAAGTAAATGCAAGAGGGAAATAAGAAGGATGAACTCACCTTGAAAACAAGAAGAGGAAGATTGACTTTCAGATCTGATTTTGATTATCACAGAAGTGTCAGAATCAGGTAAAATTTTAGATCTATAACTCTAATGTTTGTAACTTATCACTATGAAAACCTCATATCAAGAAGAAAATTTTGACTTAGTCAACATAGTATTGGAAACTATTCCAAAATTTCAACCTATTCCTTTCAACTCCAAATATGATGAAATTTGCAAGGGACCTGTAACTGGTTCTGATATTCTCAAATTTGGACTCAAAACTCCACAACATGTTCTTGCACATAGATAAAAATGGGGAAAAGGTTGTGGAAAAGGGCTTGCCTTGTTTAAGCCCCTATATAGGAATCAACCTTGAAATGAAATTAAAATTGCACAAGGAAAGTATTGTAAACAAGATAAACATAAGTATTCACCTTGCATGAGAAACCCTCATGGATGGATATGTTAGGATCTGATAAACCAATGAAGATGCTTATAATGTTTGAGATGTAGAATTAAGGATGTCTTCACAAATTTAATGGATCTACACTTTTTAATCCTAGATCTTGAATGTATGTATTCTTGATAGTTTCAATGGAGGAGGAGAGGAAAGAAGAGTGGATGTGGATCTTCTTGCTAGCTTGATAATTCCTCTACTTGGCCATTATGGGAGAGAAACTTGCATCAATTAGAGAATATTGTCTTTTATTTAATGGAACTTGAAGAAGTGGAGACTTGGAGATCTTGAATTGGATGCTTGCCTTCAAATCTTGAATCCAAATCCTCAATAAGCTTGATTACACTTTCTCTTGAAATCACCAATTAATTTCTTGCACATAAACATGTAATGGATAACATGTAATTGTATGTATGTCAAAATGAGAGGCCTTTATTTCTTTTTATACTCATTTTAGGATTCATTATTGTTGGGTCAACCTCAAAGAAATATCTGGAAGAAACACTCCTGCATTGGGCCCAAATCCCACTTAAACACAATGCACTAGGACAAGGTCAACTTAGTCCAGGACATGGCCGACTTAGTTGACCTAGTCCTGACATTGTTTTAAGCTAGCCCAAGTCTAGGGGAGTGTGATACATGTCAGAAGAATAAAATTAATGAAGTGGGAAATCAAGCATAAATACATTCAGATCTAGGAATCACCAAAATGGTATCTAATAAGTCCTAGAGCCTCTAATTATGGGTGCTAACTTTTTAGGATGGTACACATCCTATTTCATCCTAATAGCTTCATTTCCTCACTCCAAATTCAATCAATAAATCTACTCTTAATGGAGGGATAAAACCTTACACTTGTTAAGTGCTTGAGTTCCTTTAAGCCTAGCAAGTACTTTCCCCTTCCTAATGTTATGAGAGAAATATGGAATTTGGGATGTGATGTTTCCTAGATTGTTTGATCATCCTATTAAATACTCATTCTATCCACCCATTTTTCAACACTAGATTTTTTTAAACCCAACACCCTTACATTTTCATTATGTTTTTGTGTTTATATCATATTTGCATTACATTTTAAATGGTTAGAGTTTACTTCATGCATTTAATTATCTTGTATTTGTAACCTTATGATGCATTAAGTCTTGTTTTTCATGGACCTCTATCTTTATATGTTAGATTTGATTCAAATTTACTTCATAAGATATTTAAATGATAATTGGTTAGTACTTTGCATTTTTTAGACATCTCTTTCTTTCATTTATTTATGCATGAGTTTCATAACCTTAGGTCCTACATATAACACACCTGAGAGAATAAGTTGTAGACTCATGGGCTCCCTTATGGGTGTTGATCCCAAGGAATCTAATGTATTCCATAGGAATATAGATGATACCACTATGCCTACCAATGACATACCTACTATTGTTGATAATCCCTCTTCCCATTCTTCTCATGGTGTGGATGAATGCTTAAGAGTGTCTTCTACCCAAGTGAAAAAAATTTCCCATGATTTTGAAAAGCTTGAGCAATGGTTAGGTCAAGAACATTCTAATAGTGAGACAATATCCTTAGTAGAAGGATTGAGGAAGTTAATTCACAATGATGAACATGGTATTGATTTATTACATGGCATATCACATCTTATTAATGGTAATCTCAAGACTATAAAATGTTGTGATCAAGATCTTAATATTTCCAATCCTAATAACCATGTTGAGAATTCCATCCCCATTTTAACATCCTTACATAATGTGGCTATATGCACTCCATCTATTATGGTTACATCTATTCAAAATATCAATCATACACAGGTTAGTCTTGGAAGTATTCATAATCATATCATTCCTCCTCCTTTGAGTATTCTATGCATTTCTCAACCTTCATCTATACATACATACCATAATGTACCACCTCCATCCATTTTCCATAACATTCAACATCCTTCACATTCATACATGTCTATTAAAATATCCATCAAAGCCACCATTAATAACCTTGTGCAAAATGTTTCATCCTTACAACAACAACTTGCCTCTATAACCCAATATATATTCAATATTCCTACTTGTGACATTGCTAGCTCTTTGTTCCAAAATATCATTTGTGTCATTATCCATTAATAGATGGAAATACCATGCTTGGAGACATATAATGGAAAAGGTGATCCCTTGACTTTCAAAAACATTCCAAACCTTGTGTAGTGACTTCTCTAATGATCATTGACATATGGCTAAATTATTTACTAGGACATTTAGAGATAAGGCCTTACTATGGTGTTTTTCTTTTCCTCCTTATTCTATTGATTCATTCAAAAAACTTGTTTCAACATTTTCAAAATAATATTGGTCATCAAATTTCTTTTACTAATTTGATTCATTGTAAGCAAGGTATTAAGGAAAATGTGACTAATTTTATTGGTAGATTTAAACATTTTCATGCTCAAATTTCTTACCATGTACCTAATATAGATGTTCAATGTATTTTCATTTCTAATTTGCAAAAATACTTTATAGATAAGATATTGCTTTATGAGTTTACTTCTTTTACCTAATTGTGCTTAGTGCTTCATAATTATCAGCTTCAGGTAAGCTAGTTTGAGTCATCCACTCCAATGGCTCTAGTTGATAAGAGTGATGCCTATAATAAATCATCCCAAAAGTTCCAAAAACCCAACAAAGGTTTCATTAGGATCAACAACTATTCCAACAATGTTGGTGCACAAGTGGTAACTTGAACATTAGGTGTGGCTCCTTTGTCATATGTGTTTAAACCATTTCATAATTTTACATCTCTTTTCGAGTCTTTGCATAATTTTATGTTGAAGTTGATTAATGATACTTTTTAAAAAACTTTCTATCATCTAACTAATTGACCCTTCCAAACCATTTTTATCTTCCCATGGTCCCATAGCCTTTTGTCGATGCCATTGTTAGCCTCGCCATGGTATTGAGAAGTGTTTTTGTTTGAAGATTATTATCCAAGACCTTATCGATAATGATACCATAACTATTGGGGGTTTGAATGATAGAGAAAACAAATTTGTTGCACCCCCTAACCAAAATTTTCAAATCTACACGAATCCTTTATCTTCTCATTCTACCAACACCATTGAGCCTAGCACATTCCCTTCTTCAACCAATGTTATTGTGCCTCATGAATCCACAAATATGGATCTAGATAATACATGTAATATGGCTAGTAATATTTTTAATCTCATTGATCAATCTAAACCTAAAATTAATCTTTGCATTGAATTTTATCTAAAGGAGACTATTAAAGCACATGATGGTCCTCTTTACATTTTTGTGAAGATTAATAATAATTCATATCAAGGAGTGCTTATTGATCCTACTTGCATGGTGAATTTTATAACTAAGTAACATATTTACAAAATAAAAATAAAAATTCATCAAGACTCCTATGAAAAATTAGATGTGATGATTATGACTTTTAATGGTTTTACCTATCTTACCCATGGTTCTATCACTCTTCTCGTAGAACTTGGTAAGAAATGCTTAGATATCATTATTGTTTCATCCCAACTTCTGATCAATTCCAAGTGAGACTTGGCCTTCCTTGGCTCATTTTTATGAAATTTATTGTCTCTCCTATCCATAAGTGTTTAAAATCTCCCCACAATGAAGAAATAATCATGATTAACCATAGGCTCTATCAACCTTTGGTGAGTTGTGGAAACTTTGACCTTGACTTCTTTTGGTCTACTATGCTTGAACCAATACAACCTCACCAAGATCATATCTTCTTATCCTACCAAAAATTAAAATCCCAAAAGATTTCTAAACTAAGCATTCCTAAGGATGTCCCTTCTCCTTGTCCTGAACCTAGACTCCTTCCTACATCTCTTATTCCTCTTATTTATACTTTTGTTCCACCACCTATATCTTACAAGTTTTCTTCATCCTCTGTCTCTCAATAGTTAATTTGAGTTAATTTATTTTTCTTGTTCTTTAACATTAGATATTCTTTGTATTTCACTTTGTTCAAGTTAATTTTTTCATTTAATTAGTTAATCATGTCTACCCTAATTCCATAAATCAAGTTAAATATCTCTAACTATCACCAATGGAAAACACATATCTCTTTTATATTTCATTTTAAAAATTTACTCCAAGTTGCTATAGATGCCTCTATTAAACTAGCTGCCACTGCTTCTCAGACAGACATAGAAGCATGGCAAGTTAAAAATGAAGAAGCCCTTGGATTAATTGGTCTTTCGATTATTCCTGATTTATATGTCTTAATTGCACATTGCACCAAATACCATCAAGCATGGGGTATTTTGCAACAAACCTATGATAGCTCCACCAAATCATGTAAGATTCAACTCCAAGACAACTTGGAAGACCTCGGGTATATTGATTTTAAATCCATGGATGAATTTTTACTTAAATTTGATGCTATTAAACATAATTAAGTGGTATAAATGTTACTTTAACTAATATTATATTAATTACTATTATTATCAAGAAGTGTCTTCCTAAAGAATTTCAACAATTTATTACTAACATTCACTCACAACTTGCTATTCCTACTTTAGCTCCTCAATTAACTTATGACATATTTCAAAATATTTTACGTCAAGAGGAAGCAAAGTTATTGCAATTTGGTACTCTTAGATCTTTTGAACATGCTTTTGTGTCTAAACATCAAAATCAAAATAATAGATCTTATAATCATAATACTTCTAATAATAATCATAATTCTTGTAATAATAATTATAATCATCATCATAATAATAATCCTCATAACAATAATAATAATCATAATAATGGTTATCATAATCGACCCCGTTGCAATTATGGTGGGAAAGATGGTCATGTGACCAATAATTGTTTTAAGAAACTCAAACATGAGAAATCATCTACTCCTAATAATCAAAAGTCTTATAATAATAACTCTCGTCAATCTTTTGTTTCTTGTTATGGGATGTTTAATCCTCACTATGATAATTCTACTATGTGGGATGAACCCTATGACGATGGCTATTCTTGGGATAACCCTCTAGATTACTATCTTCCTACTCAAACAAATTTAATTCAAAGTGATACTATGCACTCTCCTTATGATGAATTTCAATTTGATGATTCTTGCTCTCATTTTGATGATACTTTTTGAACAAGAAGAGGAAATTATTTCCAATTTTATTAATGTCACATTGCCTTCTTTGGATTATCCTATTAAAGATATGGTTATTTCTCAAGATTAAATTCATAATGAAGGTAATAATCCTATGATTTTTGTGGAGGTTAATGATATGATGATGATGCTTATACTAGCTCTCCTCCTCTTGATATTTCATATTATGATGAATATGTTACAGATTTGTTTTATGCAACTGACGATTGCATTTTTGATTCTATGACTGATGATTCACAATATGATTTTGCTTTTCCAAAGTGTTACTGATTCAACACTAGGAGATCCCAATTATGGGAGATCTACTAGTGGTTATTGTCTTATTGCAGGCTCACGTGTTGATCCATCTCCATCTCTATTTTCTACTAGAAATGAATATTCAAAGTGTACACATGCATCTAAAGTAGTTCTATGGAATCAAAGATTACCTGAAGATTTGGGTCCTCCTCTACAAGCACCTACACCTTTGTATTGTAATAATCAAAGTGTTATTTCAAAGAGTCCTATGTACCATTCAAGCTCTGAGAACATATCATTCCAGAATCACTTCATTAAAGATCAAGTTGAAGATATACATGGGTCCCTCATCCATTTCAAGGGAAATGATCCAACTGTTGATATCTTAAAGACTCTTTCTCAAGAGAAATCTCAAAATCATTGTAAACATTTGGGTTTGATACCTATTTCTCTAATCACCCCAAGTAAATATTGAAGAGGGATGTTAGAATTTAGTAATCTTTCCTTGGTTGTTTTATTTAATTTGAGGATAAACCAAGATATCCTCCTTTTAGTTTATTTAGGATATTCCTAGAAGAATCTCTACATATATTTTTGTCCTCTAGTCCAAGTGGGATGACAATTCATATTTTGTAATTCCTTTAATAAGGAAATTAGTTTATTCCTCCTTATGAGGATTCTCACACTTGGCACACACTTAGTATGAATGTGGCATTCTTTCACATGGGAGTTACATGCAAACTCCTTCATTCATCTCTAATTAAGAGATACTTCTCCACACACTTGACACAATTTTTTTTCTTCTCACATTCCTTCACACAATTCTCTCTCTTCTTCACATATTAGTTCTCTCATTATTGTATTGAGCTTCTTGATCATATTCTATTTCTCTCTTTAGGCTTTTCATGCCTCATTCATAATACACAATGGGGTTTTTCTTTGCTTTTCCCCTTACACAAATCTCTTGGCTCTTTATTGGGATTCTTGGAGTATTCTCATGTTTTGGTGATTGATCTTGAAACTCTTTCTCATATTTGGCTTATGGTAAACTCCTTCTTGCACTTCACTTTCTTGGATTATTTCATGAACTTATTTTCATTCTTTTAATACTTCTAACAAAGATTATTTTTGTTCTTCCTTCTAAAGAAGAAAAGGAACCAATATTGATTGATCCTAAATCTTCCCAAATATCAAGCTAGCTTCCCAAACCATTTTCTCCTCTAAGACACCTCATAATGCTTTGACTATCTTTGATCAACCTATGCATAGCCCAAGGGAGGAAGTTAATCTAAATAAAATTTAATTATCTAAAAATGATGATTGTTATTTTCTTATTAAAGATCCTATTGTTGTTAATTTATAGAATTAAGATACTCTTGATGATGATACAAATGTTAAAAATGATGTTGATCCTAACAATTCGGATGACATGTATTGATTTCTTTAAAAAATCATGAATTATCTACAAAAATTTAACAAATGTTATCCCTATATCCTTGTGACAAACAAAGAAACTCATCATTAGAGCATGGTCCTTGTTTGGATCTTGCAATAGCTTCATATGTCATGTTTGACATTCCACCTCTTGTGTGTTTCCCACCTTCCCTAAGAAATTATAATTGCGATGGGGTGTGGATAATACACTTGACTATCTCCTCTTGTATGGTGGACTCTTTTATGTGTTTTCTTGTTTATACTGTACTTCCACTATGATGTGTTGCTTGTTATATGTTTTTTCTAGATTTATTTAGGCAACCTTTGTTTCTCTATTGACATAAGTTGATAAGGGATTGAACCCATTGTGATATTCATTTATTTGCGTCTCAATTATTCTATATATCATATACATATTATGTCATACATGTGCTATTGTTGTTGTGTGCATGTAAAATATGCAATTACAAACCTTCATGAGACATTAACTCAATTAAATTTCAAATATAAATCATTAGATCTATCCTAATTAAACAATTCAAATAAGAGAAAGCAAAATCATCTAATGGATATCTAATTATAAGGACTTAAAGATTTCTCTCAAATGCAAATAATCCTCAAGTGACAACCTATAATATGAGAATTTAAACGATGAATGAATCTATGATCTAAAATGCAAAGATTGATACTAATTGATGTAAATAAAAGTAAATTGCTATCCTAAAAGATGAAAATCACTCAAATATTTTTGCATTTCCTCCATTATGACGTCCCTATATGAGAATTTTAAGTTATATGAACTCAAATTACTAAGCTCTCAAATGCAATTGACTATAATGGTGATGTTATGGAATGAGTGATTTTTTTCTCTAATTGTACATCCTATTTATAGGATTTCTAAAGGTGGAATAGATGAGTTAGATTTGAGTTGAGTTAACCATGTTCAAGGCATAAGGTTGACTTGTGTTTATTGAGGTGTCCAATTTGAAGGGGCAAAATTGATTCTAAAAAATGTATGGTGAAGATAGCAAAGCCTATTTGTGATCCTTGTGCACATTTTCCTCTTCTCCCATTGGTTGATCCAAGTTTTTCATGTAGTGGTAGGTGAAGAATTTGAGGAAGAATTAACTCAAAATAATTAATTAATTAGCCATGTAGGATTTATTGAATAGGTTGGATTTAATTATATAATTAAATGATTAATTCACTTACATAGTTATTTGATATTTTATTTTAATTAATCCAAATGTCTTGAATGTAATTAATTTTGGCTTTTGACTGGCTTTGACCATTTTTAGGTATATACAATTTCCCCTCTTTGAATCAATGTGTGAAGCATGTTGGCTCAAAAAATATCAGATGTTTGATGTCCAATTGTAATGATTCGATGCAGATTTGATGTTATGATGATGTTCCCATGGTGATAAAACTCTTATGTGAATCCTTGATTTTGATTTTGATTTATTTTGATGCTCCAATGATGGTTTTTGAATCTTTGACGGTCAATGTCCCTGGTCTTTTTAAAAAGTGCCCCGATTGTGATAGTTTCATGTACTAGTGATCATATGCCCCCCCAAGAAATGAATCGAAACAATTTAGAGCATTTTTTAATGATTTTCTTTCTTTTTTTTTTTGAATTTTTTGAATTTTTTGTAAAAATTCTGATTTTGATTTATTTCCTAATATAAAATTTGAATTTGAATAATACTTAGGTAAAACTTTGATACAAAGGCTATTTTTTTTTAATTAGGTAAAAATGCCTCTTTTAAAGTTCAAAAGTTGATATAAATTGGGTGATAATTACTTTTCACTCATTCATGTTTACACTCTGCTTTGCCATACCTCCCAACTAAAATCATGGTAGTCCCAATCGAGGAGCACCGTTTCAAGAAGGGGAGGAGATTCCAGCGTCCACAGGCATATGGAGCCATTAATATGATTTAGAACAATAGAGAGGGGGGGTGAATCAGTTGTTCTCAGGTCTAGATGTATAAAAACAAACTTTAAACTCTTCAACAAATCAGATCTAATAACCAACACCTACTCGGTCATTATTGATTACATAACATAAACATATAACAGTGCAGTCCACTTATCCAACAACATCTAACTTGTAAAACACAGAAATGTTCAAACCAAAACATTCACACAAGTATCAACACCAGGATTTATAGTGGAAACCCAATTAGGGAAAAACCACTTTGTAACATGTTACTATTATGTTCACTCTTCTGAAGTGAGCTCGGTGAAAAGCCAACCCTGTCAAAGGTTATAAACACATTGTCAGGTGTGACCCGGTTAAAGGATTTAAACCACTCTGTTAAAAGTGCACCTTGTTATAGGACTTACATACACTCCATTAGAATGCAACCTTGTTCAAAGGATTTATACCTATGACTATTAGGTCAACCTCTGTTAGAAAGATTTTGACTGTTACAATGGTTAGAAAGTAGCAGTAATATTGATCTGAAAAACATACAACTCACTTTGCAAATATCAGATCCAATTTTGTACACATATGCTGACTTATTGACTATGAACCTTTTCCATCTCCATCACTGATTTGCTCGGAACCCTCTTCAAGCAATCACAACACTTCTTCTTCAGCCTTCTCTGCTTAGACAGTCAATAACATCAACAATACTTCCAACATCTACTTCTCACTCTTCAACCTCTCGCTTAGGTTTCCTTAATACTACCTCTATTAGTTCAATACATCTTTTTCCACTTAATCTCCTTTGTAGATCTTAGGGTTAGGTCAGATTCATTGAATCCATCCTACATTATGTTCTTCGGCTAACCTTCTAGAAATATCTCAAATCTCTTAAAGATTTACAATAAAACATTTTATAGTGCATTAAATGCTTTCATACAATCAATAAATAAAGTCAACACATTTTACATAATCCAAGAATTCAACGATGTCGGCTGGAAATCTGAATTCTTCCTCAAATGCAAAATACTGATGCTTGGTCAATACTATGTTCAACTTCTCAGTCTTCTCTGAAAAGCTCGGTCACCACATAAACCATTTCCTCAGCTAATACTGTCTTCCTCAACAATTAACTGGTGTTTGGTCAACACTGATTTTACTTGGCATATACTAGCTCGGTTGACACAAACAACACTCGGCTTAAACTAGATTTCTTCACTTTTGCTCGGTTAAGCCTACTAGTTTAGTCTTCATTCTTACTTAGATAAACAATACATTGTCTTATCATTGTGCCACATAATCAAGTACTCATTGAAGTATCAAGATAACTCAACCTTTCCTTAGGTGCTATTGTTACCAACCTTGCCTATCCCCTTAGCAACACTCAAATAGATATAGTACTTTCTTAAATAGCAATAGTCTTACCAGTTAAGGTTTGACATCAATGCCAATACAACAATTTCTTCAATTGCAGTTTCCAACAATCTCCCTCTTTGGCATTGATGGCAACACCATATGAATATCACATGAATTACCAACCAATCCAAAAACTTATTTGTCCATCAGAAAAAAAATTATAATATCCTTAGCTTCATTCTGATATAGAATCAATTAGCCATGCTTGACCATCCACTGAATTTCTCCTACTATCTTGATCTTCTCATTCTGTGTATTCATCTGTGATCATCTCCCTCTTTGACAAAAATGCCAAAGGAGCAACAAAAACATACATCCTGTAGATGTAGATATCATCCTTTCAGTGCAGTAACAATATTTCTCCCTCTGTCATCTTCCTTATGACTGTTTCTTGACTTTTCTGTGCTCTTCACAACTCTAGGCTGCTCCTAAAGTGTGACCTTTTTCTGCATCAATTTGTTAGATGTTCTTTGTAGCACATTTGATGCAGTGCTCCTAGCTTGACTAGGTAGCCTCAGTTAGGGGAAGGACCCCTAATTGACTTCTCAGGTATTCATGAGCTTCTTTAGGTAAAGCTTTAGTGAATATATCTGCTAATTGTTCCTTGGTGTTCACATATTCCATGCGGACCTCTTTATCTTGTACCAGTTCTCTCAAGTAATGATACTTGATGGCAATGTGTTTGGTCTTTGTGTGCATTATTGGATTTTTAGAGATGTTGATAGCACTTGTGTTGTCATAGAAGATGCCAACTGGTTCAGTTATTTATTCTTTCATGCTTACCAACAATTGATTTATCCATATCAAATTTGAACAATTCACAGCTGCAACCACATACTCAGCTTCAACAGTAGATTGGGAAATGCAATTTTATTTCTTGCTTGTCCATGAAACTAATCTCTATCCAAGAAATAAAGCTCCACCACTAGTACTCTTTCTGTCATCTACATTTCCTACCCAATCAACATCTGTATACACTCTCAGTTCAAATTTGTCATGCTTCTTGTAGTACAATCCATAGTCAGCAGTTCCCTTCAAATATCTCATGATTCATTTAACTGCCATCATGTGAGTTTCCTTAGGATTGGTAGAGAATCTTGCCACAATCCCAACAACTAATGCAATATCTGGTCTACTATGTACAACATACTGTAGCTTTCTGATCATAGATCTATACAAAGTCTTGTTAACTTCTACAACATCATCATTTTTAGACAACTTCTGTCCAGTAGCCATGGGATTACTTACTGGCCTTGAATCTTCCATACCAAAGGTTTTCAGTATCTCATGAACATATTTAGACTGGGTGATGAAAATTCCTTTCTCCATCTGATATACTTGCAAACTAACAAAAAATTTGATCTCCCCAAACATACTCATTTCAAATTCAGTTTGCATTTCATTTGAAAATTTCTTACACAAGGCATCTTGTCCACTAAATATAATATCATCTACAAAGATCTTAGCTAACAAGATTCCTTTACCTTCTTCATCTTTCATGTACAAATTTCTTGTGTCATTTGTCCTTGAGAATCCAATCTATATTAAGTAGTTGTGCAATCTCTCATACCATGCTCTGGGAGCTTGCTTCAGTCCATATAGTGTTTTATTTAGTTTGCAAACCATGTGTCTTCTGTTTGGATCAATAAATCCATCTGGCTATTCAATATATACTTCTTCTTCCAATATACCATTTAAAAATGCAAAATTAACATCCATTTGGTATACCTTGAAACCTTTATAGGTAGCATATGCAAGCAGAGTTTTGAGTCCTTCCAATCTTTCTACAGGGGAAAATGTCTCCCCATAATCTATTCCTTCTTCTTGTGCATAGCCTTTGCATACCAGCCTAGCCTTGTTTCTTGTGATTTGACCATGTTCATTCAGCTTATTATGAAATACCCACTTTGTCCCAATGACATTCTTATCTTCTGGTCTCGGCACTAGAGTCCAGGTATCATTCTTCTCTATCTGGTCTATCTCTTCATCCTTATTATCCCTGTCAGGACATCTAGTAGCTATATGACCAACTTTATCACATGAAAAACATATAATAGGGAGTTTACCTTTGTACCTTCTTTTTCCCCTTTTCAATCTTCTAGCCATAAGAGCTTCTAGATCCTCAAGTTCTTCATTAGATGTGCCACTGTCACTATCACTTTCACTTTCACTTTCACTGATGCATCTTTCTTTTTCCTTCTTTAACTTATTCAGAACCATTTGTGACTTAAAAGAAGATTCAATACTACCAATAGTGAAGTTATCATAGTTAGAAAGTTCAAAAGCAGTTAGCTTACCAACCAAACTTTCCAAAGTAAGAGCATTAGGAGAGTTACATCTAGATTCCTAAATTGCAAAAATTTTGATTGCATAGATAAGACATAGAGTTCTCAATACTTTTTCTATTACAGTTTCATCCTCAATAGTTCCATTTGCTCCTCTAATAGCATTTAAAAATTCTTTTATTCTACCACAATATTGTGCAATATTCTCACCTTCTTGCATTCTCATTTCATCAAATTTACCTCTTAGGCTCTCAGCTTTTGCTCTCAACACATTTATATCACTGCCATGAATGTTTGCAAGGGTGCCCCACATTTTCTTTGTAGTACTACAGTCTTTGACATCTTCAAATTTTGGATAACTTAAGGTAGACACAATCTCCAACATTGCTTGGTTGTGCTCTTGTTTAGCTTTCATTTCCTTGGCAGTCAGAGGTGCAATAGGTGTGACAACATCATGCTCAATGTAATACTTTGCAGAATCACCAATACTGGCCAGATGCAACTTCATCAAGCTTTGCCATGCAGGTAAGTTTTCCTTATTCAGCTTCGGTACCTCCTTCTTATACACCTTGATCATTTGCTTCAAGTACCTTCAAACTTTTTCTCTGTAAGCACCAACAACTCTTATACCAATTTTTAATATGATTTAGAACAACAAAGAGGGGGTGTGAATCAATTGTTCTCAGGTCCAGATGTATAAAAACAAACTTTAAACTCTTCAACAAATCAAATCTAATAACCAACACCTACTCGGTCATTATTGATTACATAACATAAACATATAACAGTGTAGTCCACTTATCCAACAACATCTAACTTGTAAAACACATAAATGTTCAAACCAAAACATTTACACAAGTATCAACACCAAGATTTATAGTGGAAACCCAATTAGGGAAAAACCACTTTGTAACATGTTACTATTATGTTCACTCTTCTAAAGTGAGCTTGGTGAAAAGCCAACCCTGTCAAAGGTTACAAACACACTATCAGGTGTGACCTGGTTTAAGGATTTTAACCACTCTGTTAAAAGTGCACCTTGTTATAGGACTTACATACACTCCATTAGAATGCAACCTTGTTCAAAGGATTTATACCTATGACTATTAGGTCAACCTCTGTTAAAATGATTTTTGACTATTATAATGGTTAGAAAGTAGCAGTAATATTGATATGAAAAACATACTACTCACTTTGGAAATATCAGATCCAATTCCATACACATGCTGGCTTACTGACTGTGAACCTTTTCCATCTCCATCACTGATTTTCTCGGAACCCTCTTCAAGCAATCACAACACTTCTTCTTCAGCCTTCTTTGCTTAGACAGTCAATAACATCAACAATACTTCCAACATCTACTTCTCACTCTTCAATCTCTCTCTTAGGTTTCCTTAATACTACCTCTATTAGGTCAATACATCTTTTGCCGCTTAATCTCCTTCGTAGATCTTAGGGTTAGGTTAGATTCATTGAATTTGTCCTACATTATGTTCTTCGGCTAACCTTCTAGAAATATCTCGAATCTTTTAAAGATTTACAATAAAATGTTTTACAGTGCATTAAATGCTTTCATACAATCAATAAATAAAGTCAACATATTTTACATAATCCAATAATTCAATGATGTTGGCTGGAAATTTGAATTCTTCCTCAAATGCAAAATACTGATGCTCGGTCAATACTGTGTTCAACTTCTTGGTCTTCTCTGGAAAGCTCGGTCACCACATAAACTGTTTCCTCAGCTAACACTGTCTTCCTCAACAATTAACTGGTGTTTGGTCAACACTGATTTTACTTAGCATATACTAGCTCGGTCGACACAAACAACACTCGGCTTAAACTAGATTTCTTCACTTTTTCCTGGTTAAGCCTACTAGTTTAGTCTTCATTCTTACTTAGATAAATAATACATTGTCTTATCATTGTGCCACATAATCAAGTACTCATTGAAGTATCAAGATAACTCAACCTTTCCTTAGGTGCTATTGTTACCAACCTGCCTATCCCCTTAGCAACACTCAAATAGATATAGTACTTTCTTAAATAGCAATAGTCTTACTAGTTAAGGTTTCACATCAATGATAATACAACAATTGCTTCAATTGCAGTTTCCAACAGGAGCACTGATAGGTCTCGATTCCAAGCTTTTTTTTTGCATTTGATGAATTTTATCTAGATTTATGATTTAGGCATCAAATTATTTGTCTTTCCATTTTTTCTCTTAGTTTTAGCGCCTACACCCTTTATTTTGTCACCTCTGTGCACTTTTTAAGTGCCTATACCCTCTAAAATAGCACCTATGCTAGGGCATCAATTGTTTAGTTTTGTTGCCTAGGCCAGTTGTTTTAGTGCCTATGCCCTGATTGTGTAGCTTACAAATTTTATTGGCATTTGTGCATTGTGTTTTAGCACCTATAGGCCAAAGCGTCACCTATAACTATTGTAGCACCTACCAAAAATATTGTAGAGCCTACATAATTTTTTGTGTCACCTATGCATTTTGGTGTCTGCACAATGCAGAATGTTGCCTATGTATTTTTTTTTAATCAATTTTGTCTTTATTTTGAAAGGACTCAACATCTTTGATTCATTTATCAATCTAGTAGATGTCAATGATGTTCCTTGATGAATTATTGATGATTTTTGATGTTATTTTTTAAAAATCAATCTTGTCTAATGTCAGTCATAACCATTTGGTCGATGTGGTATTGATGCCAATCTAATAGGTTGATAGGTTGATTTTGATTTCTTCATCCTCAAGATCTAGAGGAATGAAATTTGATGCACTCAAATATGAGAAAATAGATGATAGGATGATTGATTGATGCTATATGATCAGTTTTGATGATCTTGACAAATTAAAGTGTGTTTAATTTTTAAAATAGTTTTCCTTTCAAAAATTTTACGTGAGAGGGTTGTATCCATGGCCCTTCAATATGATTCTAGATTTGAGTCATGATAATAGACGTGTGATTGGTCATTGCAGACTCTGGTTTTTGTTGGATATGCCCTAGTTCAGAATGAACAAGGTTTTGTTGACAACACTGGTCAAGAGATGGCACTTGGACCATAACATGTTTCACCTTCTGATGGGAGAGATGACCATCACCTCAAAGGATGTTTATTAGATTCTAAATATCCTAACCATGGGTGAGCTAGTTTACTATGATCAGGTCTATGATGGTGAGGCCTATTGGTGAGTGTTTTGAGATGCTATGATTGGTGACCAGACGATCCCATGGAGATTGATCAGGTAGAGACATGATGCACTTCCCTCAATGTTGGTGGCTTTGATTAGAGGTTTTTGTATGCCTGATAGATGGGGTCACAAATTTCTAGTCGTACGGGGTCATATATTGGAGGACATGATTGCTTATTCAAGGAGATTTTCTTGGGGGTCATGTGTTCTTGCACACTTATATGATGATCTACACTATATGGTATATTGATGCAGTGTTGTACTTTCAACTGGTGCAGTCTTATTACAAGTTTCGGCCTAGGAGAATCTCCTAATAGAGAGGTCAATTGCAGATAGGGTTCATCCAACTAATTTCCCATTCATATATGCTTATCAGGGAGTGATTGACAAAACTCGATTAGGAAAACTCAATTATTGGAGATGCATGTTAGATGATATGGATGAGGTTTGTTGGAGACCATATATTGGATGTGTGCCTTGGGATGAGGATCCTAATGAGATACCTTTCATGTTCATTCCTTGGTGGTTGATTGGTTTGACCACACTCATCTCAAAATTTTTTTTTATGCGTGTATTGAGATAGTTTGGATAGGCTCAGTGCATTCCACAAGTATTATCTCTATATGCTCTACTTCAATCTTAGAGATTACTATGGGGACCTTGTATGTATTATCGGTCATCTCGAGATGAGGTTTTGGGTCTTCATCTCATGTTGTGGAATTACAAAGAAGAGACATTAGATGCAGGGGTTACACCTCAATATGCATAGTGGATAGCACAACATCTGTTTTAGAGATTAATGGATCTGACTGAGCTAGTTCTAAATATTGATGATCCTAACTATGATGATGATGCTGGGGGATATTTATGGTAGAGGAGAGACAAAGTTCAAGGAGGTAGAGATAGAGTTCCTTGAGTGGGTAGGGCTGTGGGTGGTGAAGTTGATAATGTTGTTCATGGTAGATAAGGGTGGTTATTCCTACTCCTCGAGGTGTTGTAGGATAGGGTGGTGGTCAAGATTGTGGTGGATAGGTTGGTGATGGGGATGGTGGTGGAAGAGTTAGGGTTCAAGGTGGGCATGCTCCAACTAGATAGATTGGTGGACAAGCTCCTCTTAGGCCTAGAGTTACTTTGGTTCGTGGATGGGAAGCTCAAGGTCATTGGGAAGCTAGACATCTAGTTTCTCTAGCTCTATCTCCTCACCTTAATCTTATTGTTCTTACTACTCCTACCCCTCTGAGTTAGGACGTACAAATTCTATAGGTAGGTTTCATAGCTTTATAGAGGTAGAATGCACAAGCTATGAGTTTTATGTAGGGAATAGATACATAGGTAGCCCTGATTTGGGATTCTCAACAATATTAGTCTATCCAAACTCCTATTCAGACATGGCCTCCTACAAGGGAAGATACCTCATCAAGGCAACCACGTGATCCAGATGCTAGCACTAGTGGTGGCCCCTCTTCAGATGCAGGTGGAGACAGAGGGACAGGGGATGGATAGAGATAGATTTCCACTACTTGATTAGATGGATCATGTATATTGATCTTTGATGTACCTTGATATTTGATTCTCATTGATTCCTGATGTATCATTGATCTTCCCTTTGATTATATATATTGCTATACTTTTGATGATGTAATTTTTTTATTATAGACTGTGATGGACATTTGATCTATTTCTCCCACCCTTCCTTGATGCTTATGATTTTCTCCTTTTGATGTGATGATATATTGGACTTTACAATTTTTTTATGATCTATATAGATGTAGTTCTATATGATTCTATTATGCATGTTTTTTGTATTTTCTATGTAGGATATATGGATGCACTTATTTGACTTAGATGTTTATGCATGGATGCACCTTGACATTTATTTGTATGGATGCAAAAATGTGGATGTACCTAGATTCTTATATGGTTTAATTACTTATTTAGATGCATAATGTATGGATAAATTCTTATATCAGGTTTACTTTTATAGATACAATCTATGGATGCCATGCTTCTACATGTTTTCTATATGATGATGCAATATTTATGTACATGTGATAATGCAATGAATGATGTAATATAATTAATGATTTTAATGCTACACCACTAGATGAGATCTATTTAAATGATAATGCATAATGGATAATGAACCTAGATATGCTTAAGGGCGATGATGCAGCTTATGTGATGATTTAATGAAAAATAATTTGAAGATAAAAATAATAATATGATCTTTATATGCAACTGAAATGTACCTGAATGCAAATGGAATGCAAATAAATGATAATGACCCTAATTATAGATGAAACACACTTAATATTTTGATGCAATCCAAGGTAGGAAGGACTAAAGGATGATCAGTCCTACCTCACAAAAAGAGTAATCATAGGAAAGAAACAATAGGGAATAAGAGAGAAAAATTCATAATCCAATATATTAACTAAGATCAAATTGTTGGCAATTTTCCTCCATACATGTTGAGCTATAAGGCCTACCCAATTGCAACCTTGCAATATATCTAATTTAACCTCACAGATCTATAATCTTACTTATATCTTACTACATCCCTTACTACCCTCTAGTATTATATCAAATTACAATATATATCCATCATGATACATGTTTCTACCCTAAGAAAATATTACATTTCCCAAGAACAAAAAATGTATTACAACAAATAGGGCAAGTCCTGAACATAAGAAATTGATCCATAAACCATGTAAAGCCATGCAATCTCAAATTTAGGTCCACACATGATCCAATAATATAGAAAGATGTGTCACCAATCATCACACTTCATATAGTACTACCACAAGATCAAAATCCCACCAACGGTCAGGAACAAGCAAAAAACATGCTACTTGAGAACAAATGAATCATAAGTAGAGCACCATAGATCCAAATGAAGTGTGATCATGGGAAAGTGATAAAAAACAGGTCTCATATAAAATTTTATGACTTCACACACCAACTTGAACACATAATGATCCTCCAACATGATCTCACAGATAGGAAACAAGAATAGAAAAAATAAGACTATTTTTGGTTGATACAAGATTGCCAAAAACCCAAGATGCTCTTGCATCAGACACCCAGGGTAATTTAAGAAATGATGCTCCTACATTAGAGATTCTTTAAAACATGAGAATAATCAAAATGATCCAAATTAGATTGAGAAATCCAATTAGAGTCTTCAACTAGTCTATCTTTCCACTTAAGCAAGTACTCCAAGTATTCTTTTTCTTTAGTGCTCCTTCCAATTCGGTTATCCAATATTTTCTCAACCTCATTCATTTGCTTCTTAGGCTACTCTTGTTTCAAATATGAATCATCCTTAGGTTCATAATACTCATACAAATTTGCAATGTTGAATATAGGTGATATGTCCATGTCATCAGGTAACTCAAGTTCAAAAGCATTACCACTATCAAATTTCCTCTGTATTTTACAAGGTTCAAAATTATTCATCTTCAACTTCCAATATGATCCAATAGGAAATATTCCCTTCTTCAAATGAATCATGACTTCATCTGCAACTAAAACATCCTTATGTCACCTATCTCTATCAATTGTATCCTTGTATCCCTAATTATTATGTTCTAAGTTATACTTTACTTCCTCATGCAAAGTCTTCATGAATTTAGCATAACCATCTACTTCAACACTTATTTTCTCTTCTTGACCAAGATCCTTCAATTTTGGAATTCCCTTAGGATGCATGTTAGTAACAACTTCAAATAGTATCTTTCATGTACTCTTGTTTACTGAATTATTAAATGAAAATGATGCTTATGCCAAAACTAAATCCCAATTACCTGGTTTATCTCCAACTAGACATCTCGACGAGTTACCCAAACTCCTATTCACCACTTCTATTTTTCCATCAATTTGTGGATGAAAGGTAGAACTAAACTTCAAATAAGTATTCATCTTCTTCCAAAGTGTTTTCCAAAAATAACCCAAAAAATTACTATCCCTGCCTTAAATAATACTCCTTGGTAATCCATGCAACCTCATAATTTCCTTAAAGAATAGATCAACAAGATGTACAACATCTAATGTCTTCCTACAAGGTATGAAATGTGACATCTTTGAAAATCTATCTACCACAACAAAGATAGAATCATTACCTCTTTATATCTTCGGTAAACTAAGAAAAAAATCCATGCTAATGTCTTCCCAAGGTCTACTAGGAACATGTAAGGGTGTATACAATCCCACATTTTGACTAACTCCTTTAGCAACTTGGAAAATCCTACAACTCCTGACAAACTTCTGAACATCCCTATGAATTTGAGGTGAAAAATATTTTTCTTTAATCAAACTCACTGTCTTATCAATACCAAAGTGTCTTGAAAGTCCTCCACTATGCTTCTCATTAATTATATTATCCCCAATTGATCCTTTTGGTATACACAATTGAATTCCTTTGAAAAACATACCTTCTTGAATGAAATAATTTGTCCACTTACTCTAGTTATCTGTCACTAGTTCCTTACAAGTCTTCCAAGGTTCTGCAAAATTAGGGCCAGTCCCATATAAGGTCTTCAAATCATAAAATCCAAGTACTTCTATTCTCATCTCAGTCAACAAATTTATTCTCCTGCTCAGTGCATCAACAACTTTGTTTGACTATCCACTTGTATGTTTCGACACAAAAGTGAAATTCTACAAGTGTTCAACCCATTTCATGTGTCTTTGATTCAATTTACTTTGACTTCCCAAATACTGAAATGTCTTATGATCCAATATATAAAATAAATTCCTTATGCATCAAGTAATGTCTCCACTTCTTCAAGGCTTGAACAATAGCATATAATTCTTGATCATAAAATAAATATTTCCTCCTAGTATCATTCAATTTCTCACTATAAAAAGCAACATGTCTATCTTCTTGACTCAATACTATCCCAATTGCACTTCCACTTGCATCACAATAAACTTGAAATACCCTGGTGAAATAAAGTAAAGACAATACTAGTAATTCAACTACCTTTTGTTTCAAAGTTTCAAAACTTCTATCAGCTCCATGTGTCCACTTGAAATATTTCTTATCTCCTCTCATTGTCTCTCTCATAGGAATACATACTAGACTAAAATTCCTAATGAACTTGTGGTAGAAAATAGCCAAACCATGGAAAGATATAACCTCTCCAACACTTTCAGGTGTAGGCCAATCTAATATTTATTTAACTTTCTTAGGATCCATCTTTAAATCTTCAGCTAAAATCACAAAACCCAAATACACTATCTCTTCCTCCATGAAAAATATTTCTTTAGGTTAATCAATAACTTCTCCTCTTTCAACCTTTGTATAAATTGTCTCATATGTAACAAATGAACTTTTTTACCCTTTCTAAATATTATATGTCATCCAGATAAGAAATTATAAATTTACCCAAGAATTTCCTCAACACTTCATTCATTAACCTCATGAAAGTACTAGGTACATTAGTTAAACCAAAAGGCATAGCCAACAACTCATACAAACCTTCTTTTGTCTTGAAAGAAGTCTTCCATTCATATCCTTCTTTGATTCTGATCTGGTGATAACTACTCTTTAAATCAATCTTGGTAAAGTACTTTGGTCCACTCAAACAATCCATGATATCATCACTCCTTGGTAAAGGAAACTGGTACTTCACTGTGATTTTGTTTATAGCTCTTGAATCAATACACATTCACCATTCTCCATTCTTCTTAGGTGCTAATACAATAGGCACGACACAAGGACTCAAACTTTCTTTGATCAAACCCTTCTTTAATAGTTCTTGGACTTGTCTATTCAATTCTTCATTCTCTTTTGATGTCAGCTAGTGAGGTGCTTTATTTGGAAAACTAGCTCCCACTATCAAATCCATGCAATGACTAATGCTTCTAATAGGAGGTGATCCATCAAGTACATTATCTGAAATGATATCTTGAAATTTTGTCAACAACTCTTAAATTTCTAGTGGTTGTTCATTCTCTAGCCTCTTTTCAAGCTTCCTAGGAATCAAGGCATAACACATATTATCCTTCTTCAAGTCTTTTGTGAATTGTTTTCCCTCAACCAAACAACCTCTAATAGTAGTGAAATTTTCATTCTAGATTATTCTATCAAAAGTAACAAGACTTGTTTCACTCCATTAGCCATGATAGTATACCTATTCAATCTACCATCATGCAAAGCTTGTCTATCATATTATCATGGTCTACCCAAAAATATGTGACAACAAGCCATTGACATAATATCACAAAGAACTTCATTATGATAAGATCTAATCTTAAGTTTCACAAGACATTGTTCACTTACCAATAACTTATGATCATCCCTAATCCAAGAAATCTGATAAGGCTTAGGGTGTTTCATCCTTGGTAACTATAATTTGGTAACCAACTCCTCTAATACCAAATTATGTGAGCTTCCACTGTCAATGATCACCTTGCAACATTTACCAACAACCTTTCACCTAGGTTTGAATAATATTTTTCTCATCACAGGGTCTCCATTAGTTTCTTCATTCCAAAAAGCTCTCCTAATCATCAAGTTTTCTCCATCCTCAGGTCTATTCATTGAATCAGGTGCATCTTCTTTCACAGGTGAATTTCTGCTACTGCTACCAATTTTGTTTCTTGAATTCCCATTAGTACACTCAAATGCCCTATGTCCTTATTCCCCACATTTGAAACAAGTGCCCTTAAACCAAGCTCTATCTTCAGTCTTGTATTTATTATTATTCCTTGAATAACTTCCTCTACCTTTGTATGAATTCTCTTCCTTCTATTTTGATTTTCCATTGTTCTGATTTATCTCGTCCTAATCAATATGAGATCTTACACCTTCAATCTACCTCTTCCTCTAGCAAATCTTCCACCTCTACCTCTTTGTCTATGTTCATGTCTGTTGTTCAACTTCTCTTCTACCTTTAATGCAAATTAATATGCTTCTTCAATGCTATTCATCTTGACCAAAATGATTTCATCTTGTATAGATATCTGTAACCCATTCAAGTACCTTGCAATCCTTTCAAATTCATCATCCATATGTCTAGATCTAATATCCAATCGATAGAATTCCTTAGTGCACTCCTTCATAGTAGTGTCCCTTTGTTTCGAGTTCTGCAACTTCCTCAATAAACTAACTTGATAATCATCTAGTAGGAATTTACCTTTCAACCTGTTCACCATCTTAACCCAAGTTTTGATCTTTTCCTTTCCTCTACTTTTTCTATTAGCTCATAGATGTTCCCACCACAAAGATGCATATCCTTTCAATTTTGTACTTGCAATCTTCACCTTCTTTTCTCTAGGTGTACTTTCATAATCAAAGCATTTATCCATCTCAGAGATCCAATCCAACAATTCATCAAAATAAAGATTGTCATCATAATCAAGATGATTGAAATATGGTTTTTCATTCACTCTTGTCAAATCTCTCATGAATATTTTATGACCTTGTTCAAGATTAGGAACTTACTCTCCAACTTCCTTGGCATCATCTTCACTAACATCTGTGTGCTATAATTGTGTCACACTTCTATGAATCATTACATTCAAGAATACTCAAGAATGAGGTCTCAAAAATTGATCCATAGCTCCCTAGGCATGGAGTGCAAGGGTTTTAAGAATGCTCTCAGCTAGAGCTATTTAGACTATAACCTTGCTAGTAAACCATGCAATGGGAGATTCAATGGAGATAAGGGAAAGAATGCCAATATCCTCAAGAATCAAGAATGAAAATGCAATGCAATGCTATGCTAGAAATGGAAATGCAAGCTAAGCTATGAAAATGAAAGATGCAAGTATTACAAAGCCTCCTAGTTAATCTAGATGAATTAATCTAAAACATAAAGGAAATCTAAACTAAGAATGCCATGAAAATGAAGCTACTATGCAAGAAATGAACTATGATAACATGTAGATGCAAAAGCCAAGAATGCTCCAAATCTTCAAAAGCTCCAAATGTACCTAGAAAACCTGCAGCATAACATTAGCATAAAAAGTTGAGGATCTAGAATGAAGAAGAGAGCTCTCCTTTTAAAGGAAATGAGAAGGAATGGACCATGGAGATTAAGAGGCAAAAGATTTAATCAACGGTGGAGCTTAAAAGAGGAGCAATCCATGTGCACAAATATCCTCCAATTGGAAAATAAGAGTTGACTTTTGTGTCCATATGAGAGAAAAAGTGTTTTTTCCCTTTTTATAAAATAAGAATAATGCTTTATTTGTGCAACTTAGGATAAGAGGAAAAGGGGGGGCTTTTTATTTATTAAAAGGGGAGGAAATATTCCTTTTAAATAAATAAAGACTTAGGATAAAATGGTTAGCCCATAGAAAATAATCGAATAAATGACAAAACTAGGATTTGATCAAGAATAAGCAATTGATGATTTAGCAAAAGGGGCTAATAGTCTAGATGACCATTTTTAGGTGTATACATTTGCCCCTCTTTGACTAATGTGTGATTGATTTGGGAACACATGTAGTCAAAGAATGAAGTTGAAATGTGAGATCGATTTGGGATCGCAAAACAACTCAGATCAGCTAAGAAGGCAAGCAGATAGCCAAGAAGGCAAGTGATCTGACTCCAAAGAATGAAGTGCAGAGAGATAGCAAATCCAACATGATAAGCCTGGTAGCGATAGTACTGAACACTTAGGAAAGAGATAGCCAATAAGATATGATGTGTCTGCCCCCTCGGAATCGAAAGCGAAATCCAGGTAGAGGGAAAGCAGAAGCAAGAGAGACATGATCAAATCACTAGAAATCATAATCGAAGAAAGAGAATAGAATAACCATCAAGAAATGAAGATATGCCCCGCACATGGGACACAGGGCATGAACCTATCGGTCCCTCAACCCGTAAACACCATGGAGAGAGGAGTTGAACTTGGGATTTGAAAGTGAATGAAAGAATAGAAGTTTGAAAGAGATGGAGATGAAGAGGTGAAGAATTCCCCAGTGAAGATCGAAGGATCAGGCCTCAAAAGGTCAGCCAATTGCATGAAAGAGGGGGAAAAGGTGATTTGGATGATCAAGGTGAACTCAGATTTCGGTTTCGATCCCAAAATGAAAGGAAAATGATGGGATATGAAAGACCAAAAGTGAAAGACATGATCGGGAAGAAGCGAAAGGTGAACGTAGTTGATTAACAAGTCCATGCAAGATGAAAGGAGAGCTCTCTCCATATGCAAGATGCAAAACTAAACTAACATGAACTTAAAAATGCAAGCTACATGAAAAGTTGTTTACTTTCAAGGTTACAAAGCCAATAAACATCTAATATTCATCATTGAGCATTATTGGTAGCGTCACAAGATCATACAATACACACTAGCATAACTATGTGGATCTGAATATGATCTATATTAGATAGAAATGTGGAAATCCCACCTAGGCATCAAAGACATGCAGGTCAAGATGACTAGTGCAATGAGATTACCTAAGTTTGATATAGCAAGATTATGCTCGCATTAAGACATAAGAAAGTCAAGATGACTATAAGCATGCACTTGTGAAACAGTCAAGGATAATACCTTGTAGATCCCAATGTCAAGTGGAACAAGCATAAATGCTTAATGATAGGTAGGACCAACAAAATATACCCACAAGCAGATAAAGAAATAAAACATGTTCTCATACCCTCAGTCTTCTAGCTATGCATCATCAAAAACAATCATAGGGGGAGAACACTCAGCAAAGAAATCATCATAGACAACACACAAAGAAATAAAGCCAAGCAAGTCTCAGCGAGTCAAATGTTTAAGTGTGTGTGTGTAGGTCATAGAGTCAAACTTTGAGTATCACATCTACCAGTGAGAAATATTGCATCATCTAGACTGCGGGTAGGATATCTGATAAGTGTTGAGAAACACTCGATGCTAGGGTAGTGTTGAAAAACACAATTGGGGTGGTGTTGAAAAACACCGTTGGAGAGGTGCCTAAGAAACCCAGACGCACAAAGAGACCCAAGATGAGCTTGAACAACATATGCCCCCTAGACTAAGACAAGAATCAATTCCAAGCTAGGAGAGGCAAAGCGAGAAGTGGAGAAAATGAGCACCATGCAAGACTAATAGACATAGGTGCAAAGGGTCTCAAGCAGCACCTATTTCCAGGTTTTCACCACTTGATAGATTTTTTTAGGACTTTTTATAATTTTTTTGCATTTTTGCTACCAAGGCGCCTGTTTCCAGGTTTTCACCAAGGCACTTTTTCAATTTTTTGGATTTTTTGAATTTTTTGATTTTTTTGGTGAGACATCAAAGCGCCTATTGCTAGGTTTTCACTAGGATGCTCTTTTTTTAGGACATTTTATGCTTTTTAGGATTTTTTCAGCATCATATATGAATTTTTTTTTTTGGAATTTTTTCAGGATCAATAAAGTATGTACAAAGAATGCCCCAGACAGAAATGGGCATCAAGAATCTACTTCCTCTGATGTAGAGAACTGATAGGCCCCAGGCCCAAATGCTGCAGCTGTGATGATAGGAGCTCTCAACCAGTTTGACCAATAATAACTAGCCCTAAGCAATGTCTGAGCTAGCGAAGGATCGTTAGAATGTGATCCACATATGCCATCGTGGATTTCAGCTAGCACTTTTTCTGACTCCTCTATTTCTAGACACTTAAGGAGAGTTCAGTCTAGACCCTTCCTATAGAAGTCACCAGAGACAAAGGTAAAGTGTAAGGGATGGCGGGAAGAATGGAGTGGTGGATTTTTAGGAGGGATATGAGGTGGAAGGTAGGAGCGTAATTCATCCACCAAGAAATTAAAGTTAAATTTATGCTTTTTCATTTGTAAGATGGATGTCAAAGTAATCAAGGCATTAGCAACTTTGTTCTCAGCTCTAGGAATGGGCTGCAGTGTAACATATATGAGATCATGCTTGAAGTAGTGCACCATTTTTTTTGTAGAGAATCAGCTTGTCATCTTTTATTTGAGAATCATTATTTTTGAGCCAATTTTTATTTTTACTTTTCTTAGGTTCAGATACCACCACAATGTGGTTTTCGCCATTCGACAATTGCTCTTTTCTTTTGACTTGATGACTGTGATACTTGATTGCTGATTCAATCTTTTTTGTTGCTAGTTCGCCAGTGGAATAAGTAATAGGTGTTGATGCGAGATGAAATGAAGTGACTGGTTCAATAGCATTTATGCAAGGGTGTCATCTCTGGTGACAAGAGAAGTTGAGCCTATAGGGTAAGTTCCAAAAGTAGCTAGATCTAGATTTGTCATAGAAGGAACAACATAGTCTACTAAGGCAATACGGGGAACAAACCCATCAGACCTTGCATGAGACTCATCAACTACGTCAGGTGGGTTACAAGAGGTATGAACTACATCAACATCCATATCTATCATGGAAGAATCTTCTAGAAGAAGCTTAAGATGCCGAGAAGTAGAGATACTCATGTCATTATGTGAGAGATCACCTCTTTGTAGCAACCGTGCAATGTTGCGACGTTGTCTATCATAGTTCAATGATTCTTTAGCCACATAGGTTCTAGACATAGAGGCCTCAGCCATATCATTAGTAGATATATATTCTTCTCCCCAAATAAGTGAAGTAGAAGGAAGATCATCTCCCATGTGAGCCATAGTGTGTAGTGGTGACTCATCTATATCTATGTCTAAATTATTGAGCATGGGAGTATTTCTAGAATCCTCTCTATAGATCCACTCTTGAACAACTTGTTCTTCTCTTTTTGCTTCTAAAGGAATGGATGAAGGAACAAAAGTATCAAAGATCACCATAGCAGAAGTGGAAGGCTTCATGTTATCAGAAGGTTTCCCATATGACCTAGGAGAAATATGTATAGAAGCAAAGGAATCCAACATATATTCACCCATACCAAGGCTCATCATCTTAAGTGATTTCTCAGTAGAAACTAGAGACGTACTAGGATCAACAGTAGGTTCATTGTGAGGGACAAATTTTTCAGTAGCAGAAAGAGCATTAATAGCAATAATATGGTCTCTAGGAATCACAACTTCAGTGCCATTGTATGGAAATTTGACGCACTGATGATAAGTGGAAAGAACAGCCTGCATGTCATGGATCCAAGGATGACCCAAAAGAATGTTATATGCAAGTGGGATGTCCAATACTTGGAAGCTAATATCTTTCATGACAGGCAGCGTGACAAGACCTTTGGAAGATCTTTCCACTTCATCGTAAGCTTTTATAGTAATCTTCTTCTTAGAATCCACAACAAATTTTGACAATCCCAATTATTGTATGACATTGAAAGAAACAATATTTAACCCTGCACCATTGTCTATCAGGACTCAGCGGACTTGAGTATTGTAGACTGGAACTTCAATGTGTAAAGCTAGATTATGCAGGTGAGCAATAGATATGTCATCTTCTGCAGAAAAGGAGAGAGATAGCGGAGATGAAATGTGGTTGACCATAACCTGAAATTGATCTAGATCAATGTCATTGGGAACATGTGTTGTACGTAGAGCCTCATCAAGAATCTCTCTATGCGAAGGGGATAACTGAAGCAAATCAAGGATAGATATCTGTGCTAGTGTCTTTTGCAAATGTTGGACAAGATCATAGCTAGGGGTGGCTAAAGGAGCTACTTGTTTGGAAGGCAAAGCTTGCTTGGGATCTTGCACAATTTTAAGGACAATCTTGGCTTGCCCCCTAGTAACAACATTCAGTGTCTCACTTCGAGAAGATGAACTACCATGTGTTTGCAAGACTAACTTTGGCTTACCATGATTGGTGTTATTATCATCTTGAGATATCACCATAAGAACATTTTCAACAGGCTCTACCATGTTGATCACAGGTGTATCAGAAGGATATGTGTAATTGATCTTAGCATCATGATTCTTCTTATGTGCTTGAGAAGTTTCCCCCTTATCATGCTTAGGTAGAGGATCTTTGAAAGCTGTATGATCAAAATTTTTAGTTAAGCCATTAGTGGAGATTATGTTGTTATCAATGAGGTCTTGAATATCATCCCTAAGCTTAAAACAATTGTCTGTTGGATGTCCCTTGTTTCTATGATAATGACAATAATGATCCTCTCACCACCAATCAGGCTTATTTAGCGGATCCTAGTTACTAGGTTTATTAGGAAGTGTAAGATATCCATTGTCAACCAAAGTCTTAAGGATCACATTGTAAGGTTCTGCCAACTTGGTATAGACTCGCTTTCGAAATGACTTCTTAGGCTTATCTGCATATTGAGGTTTAGGAGCACCATGAGCATTGGTAGCTTCTTGTTGTTTTTCTACATAGATAGCATTAGAGAGATTGAAAGAAGGCTCTTTAGCTTTAGGAGCGTCAACAACCCCATCAGTAACAACATACTTGTTCTTATTCCAAGGTTTGTTCTTGTCTTTGCCATTGCCTTTAGCATCTTTATTAATAACAATATCCCCTTTTCTTATAGCTACATCCTCAATTTGATATGCACTTTCAACCATGTCATGGAAGGAGGAGAAAAGTTGCTTCCTTAGATCATAAAATAGCTCAGGCACAAGTGTGTTGACGAAAATGTCAATCTTTTCTCTTTCAGGTATCTGATGAGGATACCTAGAATACAATGACCTCCAACATTGTAAGTAAGTTGCAAATGGCTCACCTTGATGTTGTCTTAGATTATCGAGATCTATCATGGTGACAGGTTGTTGGATGTTGTAAGAATAATGTTGGGTAAATTGCTGAGCCAACTCATCAAAAATCTTAAGAGGTGGTGTCAATTTCACAAACCATTCCAAAGCTTGGCCTCTTCAAATTTTAGGGAATAGCCATAGAAGAAATGTGTCTTCATGAAGAAAGTCCATACTAAGAGCATAAAAGTGACACACATGGTCATGGGGATCACCATTTCCATCATACTTGTCATATTTGGGAACCTCAATATCCCTAGGAAATGGGACCATGTATAGACTTTTATCAAAAGGAAGAGCACAAATTGATTCTACAAAAGAGACCTTTGGAGGCTCTCTTTCTATTGCCATTTGGGTAAGGTGTTGATTTGTTCGACGTAATTCTTCCTGAAGAACTTCCAATTTAGTTGGTACTCTTTGTTGGACAATTTGTCTGACATCATAGCCACGAGGAAGCTTGTATCCTCTAGAAGTCATATATTGAAAATATTGATCGCCATTACGCTCTAAAAGCTTATGCATCATTCATTGGGAGACCACATCTTGTTCAAATCTCATAAGATCCTCACTAGAAATCTCATCATCAGCCTCCGCCTCATGTTGAGAGGGAGGAGGTCTAGGCGGTGAAGAAGGCATACCAAAAGTAGGTCTTGGAGGAGATCTTGGTGGTGTGTTGTTGCCATTGTTGCCATTGATAAAAAGAGGTCTATGCTCATGATTACTAGTCTCAGGTTACTCATGAAATGTCCCTCTATAAGCCATGCACCTAGTAGCATCCATCCTTTGTTGATTGTGTTCTTTGTCTAGGTGCGCTTGGTTATCCTTATGCTCAAAGTGTTCTTGCAATCGTTGAAATTTTTCTTGTTCAGTCAAAGTGAGTGAGACACCGTTTGTGTTTTTGGGGGTCTTGAATGCGGAAAAGAGGAAACCTCCTTTGTACCATGGGGTAGCCTTAGAATTATCAGATTGGTTAGAACTAGAACTGTTGTTGCTAATGGACACTTGTGATCATCTAGTTGGAGAAGGTAACTGTGTATAATTGAACGGAGGATGACTCTCTTTCTCAAATTGAGACCGAGTTGTAACCGGCATGAAAAGAGATGTTGGTTGACTAATAGAATGAGACAAAGTTTCTCAGATTTGAGATAAGCAAAGCTAATAAAGATCACTTGTCAAAGTAGAACAATAGAGAGATGGCTTGTCAAAAGTGCTCAAGCACTTATAGCAATCAATTGACTAAAGCCGAGCAGCGAGCAAGAAGCTCAATAAGCAAGTAGCTAGAGAGGTAACCGTGATGCGACAAGTGATCGAGAGTAGCATTCATTAAGCTCAAATCCAATAGTTTTAGCTCATGTGTTTTAGTCTAGAAAAAGTCTGAGCATGCAGATAACATACCAGCTTCAAGTAAGAACAGAAAAAGACATTCTATGACAGGTTAAAATGCAAGTTTAGCAACTCCAGATTTCAACAGCAACAAGACAGCAAAAAGGTTCTGGGTGACACTTTCTAGGCAGACAAGGCGACAGTTTATAGCGAGGTGACACTTCGCCCTAAGCCAAGCGACAGTTTCTAGTAAGGCCGGGTGACACTATTGCAGAGTCATATGCCTCTATGACCAATGAACATAAAAATCTCAGTTTTGAAGCATTTTGATCAAGTTCAAAGGTTGGATATTGCAATTTCTCAGTTTGACAAGCAGTAACAGTAGATAAAAGACAGGTTTGCAAATAGTATAGGATCAAACATGTCATAGAACACTTGAAACAAGGGCAAAAGCAACCTTGCCAAGACAAGCACTTGTGATATCAAAATAGAAAATCTTATGAATGCTACCGTTTGTTTGAATGTTAAGAAAGTTTACACTAGTATAGCATAATCGAAGACAATTCAAGAAATTACTACCTAGAAGGACAAGGCTCATTACTTAGCAATGTGGCCCACAACTTGATGCTCCGTTGCCTCACACCAAGTGGTTTCCCACAAGAGATATTGGCGTTGTCATGGAAGTGTAAAAAACACAACCAAAGGAACACATATGGTGAGTGTCTTGGGGTGATCCAGGTAAGTCCACTTGGATCAATCCTTGCACCAAGAAGCTAAGTGGCTAAACTAAGGTGGCCTCTATCTAAAGGTTCATAGTAAGGGCTTCCATTCATAGCACCCCTCTTGCTCCTCATAAAGGACTAGGACCTCACGGCCTCAAGAGTACCTTAAGCATTCTTGCTTAATACTTTCCTCATGGTCACAATCCCACAAGTTACTCACATCAAGCGAAGATAAGTACTATGTCTACCAAGGTTTTGTGTCCTTGATAGCCTTGAGATTATAGTGGGTTGGAAGAGCTGGCAAAAAGCTTGTCCCTACTTGGGTCATTCCTCTTGATTGCTCAAGAGTAGGCCCGCTAAAGGATTCTAAATCTAAACAAAAAATAGATCAATTCTTGAGGTTCAAGGTTTTTGGTTCACCACAAGGGTGAAGAGCATACTCCCCTATCTCAAAAACTTCACCCAAACACACCAAACAAAGATTTAGTTACCCCCTTGCTTTCAAAATTCCAAGATGGGTCAAGATTTCTGTTTCACCACAAGGGTGAAGAGCATACTCTCCTACCACCTCAAAATTCCTACAACAAGGTATAAAGTGCCTATGAAATAAAACAACTAGTATATGCCACACTCAATAAAGAAAGCAATTAAACAAGCACTTGATTTGGTTTTTATGCTTAGGGCAGCCCTGCAAAAACCATTAGTAGCCCTCTTTGACATGCAATGTATCAATTTCCTTCAAGCAAGAGCACCTACAAAACAACTTGTTAGACCCACAATGGTTAGCAAAATCAAAAAATCTAACAATGGTTAGCACATGAAAAATCAAATAATCTGCAAAAAAAAAAGCCTAATCAAATTACAAAATCTGAAAATGAAACCATCATGGTTGGATTAGGCTCAGAAAGACCTTTCCAACGATATATCACACTTAAACTTTTGATACCATTTTTGAAAATTTCTCAAAAATAGGTGCCCATTTTCTAGAGTGGCACGGATTTGAAAACGCTGAAATTTAAAAAAATAAAATTAAAAAACCAAAAATAGCAAGCAAACTAATGAATCTAGAATTTTGGTCTCTGTCTGTCACAAAATTTCACGCGAGACAGTATAGAGGTCGCACGAGAAAGTACAAAAGCTCATGCGAGATAGAACACAGGCCTGCATGAGGAAGCATAGAAGCTCGCATGAGATAGAACCCAGGCTTGCGCGAGGAAGCACAAAAGCTCGCACGAGATAGAACGTAGCCCGCGTGAGGAAGTACAGAAGCTCACGTGAGCTAGAATGCAAGCCCGTGTGAAGAAGTACAGAAGCTCATGCGAGACTCCATGACAGTGACGCACAGAAGTACGGACAGCACATGAAAATCACAAAAAAAAATTAGAACAGCCGAAACATCCAGGAAAAATGCAAGAAAATAAGGACAAAATAGAGCTGTCTTGCCCCACGGTGGGCACCAAAAATGTGTGCTATAATTGTGACACACTTCTATGAATCATTACATTCAAGAACACTCGAGAATGAGGTCTCAAAAATCGATCCATACCTCCCTAGGCATGGAGTGCAAGGGTTTTAAGAATGCTCTCAGCTAGAGCTATTTAGACTATAACCTTGCTGGTAAACCATGCAATGGGAGATTCAATGGAGACAAGGGCAAGAATGCCAATATCCTCAAGAATCAAGAATGAAAATGCAATGCAATGCTATGTTAGAAATAGAAATGCAAGCTAAGCTATGAAAATGAAAGATGCAAGTATTACAAAGCCTCCTAGTTAAGCTAGATGAATTAATTTAAAACATAAAGGAAATCTAAGCTAAGAATGCCATGAAAATGAAGCTACTATGCAAGAAATGAAACTATGATAACATATAGATGCAAAAGCCAAGAATGCTCCAAATCTTCAAAAGCTCCAAATATACCTATAAAACCTGCAGTATAACAATAGCATAAAAAGTTGAGGATCTAGAATGAAGAAGAGAGCTCTCCTTTTAAAGGAAATGAGAAGGAATGGACCATGGAGATTAAGAGGCAAAAGATTTAATCAATGGTGGAGCTTAAAAGAGGAGCAATCCATGTGCACAAATATCCTCCAATTGGAAAATAAGAGTTGACTTTTGTGTCCATATGAGAGAAAAAGTGTTTTTTCCCTTTTTATAAAATAAGAATAATGCTTTATTTGTGCAACTTAGGATAAGAGGAAAAGGGGGGGCTTTTTATTTATTAAAAGGGGAGGAAATATTCCTTTTAAATAAATAAAGACTTAGGATAAAATGGTTAGCCCATAGAAAATAATCGAATAAATGACAGAACTAGGATTTGATCAAGAATAAGCAATTGATGATTTAGCAAAAGGGGCTAATAGTCTAGATGACCATTTTTAGGTGTATACAACATCCTCAATAGGTCTTCCTCTTCTTTGGGTCATCTCAACAACTTCAAGTCTAGCTCCAATTTTTCTCGACAAATCCATCACAACAACATCAACATCTCTCCTTCCATGAACCATCTTGTAATCCTCTATAATTATAGGTTAGATTAACAAGTCTTCTCCCCTACAACTAATTTACTTAGGGTTTGCAATAAGATCTAATTCAACACCAATTCTAAAAAACACAAACCTCACTCTGATACCACTTGACATAGTCCAAGATAGGAGGGACCAAAGGATGATCAATCCTACCTCATAGAAAGAGTAAGAATAAGAAAGAAATAATATGTTAGAATAACTCAGATGGGGGTGAATCAGTTATCTACAGTCCCAATCACAAAATGTATATCCAAAAACAATTTACTAAAAACTTCTACAGCTCGGTAACATAAAATAGTATTCTGTATGTGCTTTTACCGATTACCAGTTAATAACATATAGTGATTACCAATCAAATCCAATATGCAACATGTAAAGTATGATAACAAACAATCATCACAATCAACACATAACACAAGAGATTTAATGTGGAAACCCTGTGAAGGGAAAAACCACCAGGGACCAACAACCCAAAAATTGTTCACTCTTCTGAAGTGAGGCCAGTGAAGACCCAACCCTATTAAAGGTTACAAACACACTATGAGGTGTGACCTTGTTAGAGGATTTTAGACCAACCGTTATCGTCCAACCAGCATTCACTATGGGGTTGACAGGATAACAAATGTACACTCTATGAATGACATTACAAGACTTTCTAGTCCACTTTGTTAAGAGATTTATCTATTTACAATGGTTAAAATGTAACAATAGTTGATCTGATTACAACACAACTTCAATTGCAAATTATCAGATCTATGTTAAGCTCATTCAAATCCTTTGATCAATATATCAATTCTATTTCAATCAATATTTAGTAACTTACTATCGCTCGGTTATAGCTTTCTAACGCTCGGTAATCTCTACAATTAGGTTCTCCTTAACCAGTTTGATTAGGCATGCATGAAGCTTGTTCACATGATATATTCTGTAGTCTCCTTCTTCTGGCATGATTTCATCATGAAATCATAGTCTCTTAAATAGACAAGTAAACCATTTTAATTCCATCCATCAGATTTTGCCACTTAATATCCTTTGTTGATTTTGCCACTTAAACCTTCCTTGGCTGATGTGTCAGTAACATGTTTTGTTTCAATCCCTTAGATCTTCTTTGAATTATGTTAGTCATCAATCTTCGTAACAAACATTATCTCCAACTTCGTAATCATAACACTTTCTAGATCATCAACTTCCATCGGCTAAACTAGTCATTTAGTTCTTTTCTTCTGCTTGGTTAAAAAATAAATATGTCGGTGAACACAAGCTTGGTTTATACTGTGCTCAGTATACACTACACTGTGTTGGTGTATATTGAAATGGTTCTTTAACCAACAATACTGCTTTGTGCATTTTTCTCTATCCTTCATCATAGATGAATGCAATATAATCAAGTCAATAACATAAGGTCATAGACTCATCCATAAGTTACCCAATGTGTTCCTTCTCCTTATCTGTCATATCCATCTTCCTCATGTAGATATATCTGTACTTCATCTCTTTTCTTCTTCTTTCTATAGATGTTTGGGTATAGTAACTTACAAGATAAGTATTGTCAAAACTAGTTGACATCAATGACAACATATTACTGATTTAATCATCTTACATATCTAATCAACAACTCAGTGATCTAGAATCATAGATCTTCAAGTTATACAATTTATTCAAATCAGTTGTAGTTCATCAATCTCTCCCTTTGGCATTGATGGCAACACAAGCAATATGAAATATGCCATACACATACCAAACACATATTCTACAACTTTGTCAACAAATGTTGTAACTCGGTACAAGCTCTCCCTAGCTTAATATGTTTAATCAGTACATTACATAAAAGCATTTGCAAGTGTAGACTAACTTTTGTAGATATGATTTTTTCAACTCATAGGTTTTCTTATGTTCTTAGTAACTGATCTTCAATGCTCTCCCTTTCTTGTATCTCTCTCCTTTTGTCTTTGGCTTCATATTTTTCATATTGATCTCTCTCCCTTTGACATCAATGCCAAAGAGCAATACAAACATACATCTCTGTAGTAGCCATGTAACTCTCTGTTGTCTGGTGCATTCTCTGTATCTCAGTATACTGTTATGCAAATCTATTCTATTACTTCAACCTTTCACAACCTTAGATAGAAGTCCAAAGTGTGAACTCTACTGCATCAACATGTATGATCTTCTGATAAGATTAGGCTGATGCAACTTCTAGATCACCTTAGTGACTGATAGATAGGGGATGGACCCCAAGTCTAGTCCTCAAGTATTCATATGTATCCTTTGGTAGAGGCTTTGTAAATATGTCAACAAGTTGTTCTTTTGATGTAACAAATTCTATCTTCACTTGCTTCTCCTATACTTGTTCCCTTAAGTAGTGAAACTTAATAGATATATGCTTTGTTTTAGAATGCATCACTGGATTGTTTGAAATGTTAATAGCACTGGTGTTGTCACAATATATAATCACCGAATCAGTGATTACCTCATTCATACCTTCCAACACTTGCTTGATATATGCAATATTTGAATAGTTAGTAGCAGCAACAACATACTCTGCTTCAGCTGTTGACTGGGAAATGCAAGCCTATTTCTTACTTGTCCATGTAACAAGTCTTTCACCAAAGAAGAATGCTCCTCTGGTGGTACTCTTTCTATCATCCACCTTTCCAGCCTAATCAACATTGGTGTATAATTTTAGTTCAAAATTTCCTTTCTTAGGATACCATAGTCCATAATCTTCAGTTTTCTTTAGGTATCTTAAGATTCTCTTTGTAGCAATCATGTGTGACTCTCTAGGGTTTGCAGAAAATCTAGCAACTATTCCAACATCATGTGCTATATCAAGTCTACTATGAACTACATACATTAACTTACCAATCATGGATCGGTACAGTGTCTAGTTTACCTTAGTAGTTCCATCTTCTTTAGTTAGTTTACATCTAGTAGCCATCGGTGTTCCCACAGGTTTAGCATCTTCCATGCCAAATGTCTTCAATACTTCCTTTATATATTTAGATTGTGTGATGAATATACCAATTCTACTGAATCACTTGTAAGCCTAGAAAGAACTTAACCTCTCCAAACATAGACATTTCAAATTCACTTTTCATTTCATCAGCAAATGACTTACAGATATGATCTTGTCCTCCAAATATTATGTCATCCACAAATATCTCAGCAATCAAGATAGTATCATTAGAATTTCCTTTCATGTACAGATTACTGTTCTCACTTGTTCTAACAAATCCAATACTCAACAAATAGTTATGTAGCCTCTCATACCAGGCTCTTGGTGCTTGCTTCAAACCATATAAAGCTTTATGTAATCTACATACCATATCTTTGTTGTCTGGATCAATGAATCCTTCAGGTTGTTCTATGTAGACTTCTTCGAGTAACCCATTCAAAAAGAAGATTTAACATCCATTTGGTAAACTCTGAACTTTTTGTGTGCAACATATGCAAGTAACATTATGATTCCTTCTAATCTAGCAACAGGTGCAAATGTTTCACCATAATCTATTCCTTCCTCCTGTGCATATCCCTTGCATACTAGCCTAGCTTTGTTCCTTGTTACCTCTCCATTCTTATTAAGCTTGTTTCTGAATATCCACTTAGTACCGATAACATTCTTGTCCTTAGGTCTGGGTACTAAAATCCAAGTTTTTTTCTTCTTTATCTGTTCTATTTCCTCTTTCATTGCATTAACCCATTCATCATTTTATAATGCAACTTTTACATTCTTCGGTTCATATTCACAAACTAGACATGTACCTTGTCTTGCTTTACTTCTTGTTTGCATTCTAGCTTGTTCGTTTCCAATGATTTGTGTCTTAGGATGACATCTTCTGATAAATCTTGCCAGTATCTGATCTCTTCTTTCTTGTTCATCCTGTGCAGGTTCATTTGCTTGCTCGATGGGTGCTTCCTGCTCATCGGTTTCTTTTTCCTGTTCCTCGGTATTATTTTCCTGCACACCGGTTGTCACTGACTATGACATCAATAGGTACTCTAGTTTTTTAATGTAACTGAGTCTACCGTAGTCTTCTATTTCCTTTATGCTTTCCTCTGCATTCTTATCATCAAAATCATCAACCCGAACATTAGTACTTTCAATCATTTTATTAGTTACTTTGTTAAGACACTTGTATGCTTTACTTTTAGTGGAATATCCTAGAAATATCCCTTCATCAACTTTTGAGTCAAACTTCCCATTTCTTTCATCTTTTAGAATAAAGCATTTACTTCCAAAAATCTTGAAATAAATTACAGTGGGTTTGTGACCAAACCATAACTCATAGGGTGTCTTATTAGTGTCCTTCTTCAGTTGTAATCAGTTTAGAACATAAACAAATGTGCTGACAGCTTCCCTCCAGTATGTCTGAGCAACATTCTTTTGTAACATCAGTGTCCTTGCACAGTCAATTATTGAGCTATTCCTTCTTTCAGCTATTCCATTTTGTTGTGGTGTCCTCGGTGTAGAGACCTATCTTTTAATACCATGCTCATTACAAAAGTTAGTAAATTCATTAGAAATAAATTCACCACCTCGGTTAGATCTTAAGCATTTCAATTTTTTACCAGTCTCTTTCTTAACTTTTTCTTTATACCACTTGAACATCTTAAATGCCTTTGATTTTTCCTTCAAGAACATGATTGTCGTTAATCTAGTATAATCATCAACAAAAATAATAAAATATATGTCTCCATAGTAACTTTGAGTTCTCATAGGACCACATAGGTCGGTATGCACTAACTCAAGTAATTTCTTTGTTGAATTATCTTTGCTTTTGAAACTAGATTTTGTCATTTTACCTTTCTAAAATTCATGACACATAACATGATCAGGCTTAGATAAGTTAGGCATACCTCTAACCTTTTTCTTTTTACTGATCTTAATCATGTTATCAAAATTCACATGACATAACCTTTTATTCCACAACCATGCATCTTCATCTTTCATCATTAAACAAGAAGACTGATCATTATCAAGATAAAACAAATTACCTCTCGATTGTGTTCCAGTTCCAATAAGTCTTCCTCCATCATCAAATATCTTCACTTTCTTGCTCTCAAAAGCAACTCGGTGGCCTAAATTTTTTAGCTGTGCCACACTTAGAAAATTATAGTTTAGACCTTTTACCCAATAAGCATTGTCACATCTAATTTTATCATTTATCATCAGGGATCCTTTTCTTCTAACCATACAAGGTGCATCATTACCCAATCTAATGGATCCTCCATTATGTTCTTCAAGATGATCAAATTTTTCTTCATCACCAGTCATGTGATGTGTGTAGCCACTATCTATGATCCATGTATCATTTTTATTAACCTTAGAGATAAGTGCTATCTCTACATACCTTTCATCTTCCTCTGATTCATCCTTCATTGCAACAAATACTACCTCCACATCTTCATCAGTTTCAGTATCGGTGACATCTTCTTCTAAAATGTAGCACACCTTCTTGCCTTTATCATTATTATCTTAGTTGTCTCTGTTGTAGTATCGGTAACTTCTATTGCCTCTTCTCCCATAGCTTCCTTCACCAGATCAGTCTTTATTTCTATCATCATCTTTCCTATGTGGACATCTAGCAGCAATATGACCAGCCTCTTTACAATTAAAGCATGCTAAAGGTAATTTACCTCTATATCTTCCTTTACCTTTAGGTAACCTTCTGGCCATAAGAGCTTCAAGTTCATCAAGCTCATCATTAGTATTGCTATCACTATCATCATTCTTATTTCTGCTACTAGACTTACCAATCTTCAGAGAAAACATAAAAGTAGATTCAATAGATGGTACAACACTATTATCAAAGTTATTCAGTTCAAAGGTTGTAAGCTTACCAATCAAATTATCAAGAGTAAGGTTGTTACCAGATGCAGACCTAGTTTCATGAATTGCAAATATTCGGATTGTATAAACCGACAATAAGGTTCTAAGAACTTTGCTTACCATTGTCTCTTCATCAATAACACCATCAGATGCTCTAATAGCATGTACTACCTCTTTTAGTCTATTTGTGTACTACACAATATTTTCTCCTTCCTTCATCTTCATATCATCGAATCTTCCCCTTAAGCTTTCAACTTTGGCTCTTTTGACATTCACATCACCACTATAAACTTGAGCAAGTTTATCCCACATGCCTTTAGTAGTAGTGCAATTTTTAATATCTTTAAATTTGGCATCAGTACAGGTAGCAACAATCTCCATCATAGTAACATTATGTTCATGCATGTCTCTTAGTTGATCAAGGGTCAAGGGACCAGTGCAATGTAGCCATTCTCAATTAGTGTCAAGGCAGAATTCCCAATTCCAGATACATGCAGCTTCATTTAGCTTTTCCATACTGTGAAATTATCCTTGTTTAGCTTTGGCACTTCCCTCTTATACTTTTTGAGATCTTTGTGCTGAAGTCCTTAAAAATCTATTCCAAGCAACCAACGCTCTAATACTGATTATTAGAGTAACTAAGAGGGGGGTGAATCAGTTATCCACAATCCCAATCACAAAATGTATATCCAAAAACAATTTACTAAAAACTTCTACAGCTCGGTAACATAAAATAGTATTCTGTCTGTGCTTTTACCGATTACCAGTTAATAACATATAGTGATTACTGATCAAATCAAATATGCAACATGTAAATTATGATAACAAATAATCATCACAATCCGCACATAACACAAGAGATTTAACATGGAAACCCTGGGAAGGGAAAAACCACCTCAGACGGGCAACCAAAAAATTATTCACTCTTCTGAAGTGAGGTCAGTGAAGACCCAACCCTGTTAAAGGTTACAAACACACTGTGAGGTGTGACCTTGTTAGAGGATTTTAGACCAACCGTTATCGTCCAACCAACATTCACTATGGGGTTGATAGGATAACAAATGTACACTCTATGAATGACATTACAAGACTTTCTAGTCCACTCTGTTAAGAGATTTATCTATTTACAATGGTTAAAATGTAACAACTTTTGATATGATTACAACACAACTTTAATTGCAAATTATCAGATCTATGTTAAGCTCATTCAAATCCTTTGATCAATATATCAATTCTATTTCAATCAATATTCAGTAACTTACTGTCACTCGGTTATAGCTTTTTGATGCTCAGTAATCTCTGCAGTTCAGTTCTCCTTAACCAATCTGATCAGGCATGCATGAAGCTTGTTCACACGATATCTTCCATAGTCTCCTTCCGGCATGACTTCATCATAAAATCCTAGTCTCTTAAATAGACAAGTAAACCATTTTAATTCCATCCATCAGATTTTGCCACTTAATCTCCTTTGTTGATTTTTCCATTTAAGCCTTCCTCGACTGATGTGTCAGTAACACATTTTGTTTCAATCCCTTAGATCTTCTTCAAATTATGTTATCCGTCAATCTTCGTAACAAAAATTATCTCCAACTTCATAATCATAACACTTTCCAGCTCATCAACTTCCATCAGCTAATCTAGTCATTTAGTTCTTTTCTTCTACTTGGTTAACAAAGAAATGTGTCAGTGAACACAAGCTCAGTTTATACTATGCTTGGTATACACTACACTGCATCAGTGTATACTGAAATGGTTCTGTAATTGACAAAACTGCTTTGTGCATTTTTCTCTATCCTTCATCATAGATGAATGCAACATAATCAAGTCAATAACATAAGGTCATAGACTCATCCATAAGTTACCCAATGTGTTCCTTATCCTTATCTGTCATCTCCATCTTCCTCATGTAGATATATTTGTACTTCATCTCTTTTTTCTTTTTCTTTCTATAGATGTTTGGGTATAGTAATTGACAAGATAAGTATTGTCAAAACTAGTTGACATCAATGACAACATATTACTGATTTAATCATCTTACATATCTAATCAGCAACTCAGTGATCTAGAATCAAATATCTTCAAGTTATACGGTTTATTCAAATAAGTTATAGTTCATCATAATAGGGATTAGGAGAGAAAATGTACAATCCAATAGATTAATTGAGATTAAACTCTTGGCAGTTTGCCTTCATACATGTTGGGCTATAAGGCCTACCCGGTTGCAACCTTACAATATATCTAATTTAGCCTCATAGATATAGAATCCTACTTCTATCATAATACATCCCTTGGTAGCCTCTAGGATTACATCAAGTTAGAATATATAGCCAACACGATACACATGTCGACACTAAGAAAATATTACATTTCCCAAGAATAGGAAAACATGTTACAACAAATAGGGCAAGTCCTAAACATAAGAACTCGATCCATAAACTATGTGAAGCCATGTGATCCTAGATTTAGGTCCACACATGATCCAGTAATATAGAATTATGTGTCACCAATCATCACATGCTATATATTACTACTCTAAGATAAAAATCCTACCAACGGTCAGGATCAAGGAACAAACATTCTACCTGAGAGCAAATGAATCATAATTGGAGCAACATCGATCCAAATGAAGTGTGATCATGGGAAAGTGATCAACAATAGGTTCTTGATAATATGTTATGATGGTACATGCTAAATAGAATACATAATGAATCACCACCATAATCTTACAGATAGGAAACAAGAATAGAAAGAACAAGTAGTATGTATGGGTGAGAAGTGGGCTACCTTAGTCAACCTATCCACCATCACCATAATGGCATCATGGCGACGAGATGACATAGGAAGACCAACTATAAAATCCATAGATATAATGTCCTACTTCCACTCTAGTATCTCATGAGACTATAGAAGTCCACTTGGATGACAGTGGTCTGCCTTAACCCGCTAACACTCTAAACATCTAGCCACTATCTTAGCAATGTGTGTCCTCAAACCCGGCCAATGATAAAGCTATCTCAAATCTGCATGTAACTTCTTAACTCTGGGGTATGCTACATAAGGAGCTCTATGAGCCTCAAGGATGATGAAATCTCACAACCTATTGGAAGAAGGTACATAAATGTGTCCTCTATGATGAAGAAGGCCATCAGACTCTAGGGTATAATCTATGAACTTCCCCTCAAGGGGTCTCTGATCTTGAACCATCTGTCTAACCTCTGAATAAAAGGCATCCTCCTGTAAGTGCTGTAGTATGCGCCCACTCAAATTTGTATTGGTATTAATAGCTAAGAGCTCATGACATCTCCTACTCAAGGCATCTGCTACCACATTCTCCTTACCCTTGATGTAGTGAACATCAAAGTCATACTCACATAGGAACTCCATCCATCTCCTCTGTCTAGCATTGAGGTTCGGCTGTGTGAATATATACTGAAGACTCTGATGATCTCAATGAAGCTCAAATCTATGGCCTAGTAAGAAATGTCTCCATCTCATCAAGGCATGTACCACTGCTGCTAGCTCAAGGTCATGGGAAGGATAATTAAGCTCATGAGTCTTGAGCTTTCTGGACTTGTAGGTAATAGCTCGACCATCCTGCATCAGTACTGCCCCAATCCCATCTAAAGATGCATCTATGCATACCACAAATTTTGCTGAAGGATTAGGTACCGCAAGTATAGGTGCACTGGTAAGTGCTCTCTTGAGCTCCTGGAAAGCTCTCTCATACCTCTCTGTCCACACAAACTTCTTCCCTTTCCTCTGAAGGGAAGTGATGGGATGGGCCACTCTAGATTTATACATCTTATGTAGATCATTTTTAATAGTATTGATGCCTCTCACCTGCTTAACAATAACCTCACTATCGCCAAATGCTCTCAAACACTTAATACCTATCAATCTTGCCCACTCTAATCCCTAAATCAAACTATCATATTCAGCCACATTGTTAGACCAAGGAAAGGACAACTTGAAGTCAGGATATCACCAGTTGAGGATAATGGATAGTGACATCCACAAGACTACATTCTGCACACGTTATGGATATTATGAGTTCACGGTGGTAACTTTTGGACGTATGAATGCCCCATCTGTATTCATGAGTCTCATGAATGGAGTATTTCATTCATTCCTGGACAAATTTGTGGTGATATTTTTGGATGACATATTGATATACTCTCAAGATGAGCATGAGCACGAGGAGCATTTGAGGTAGGTTTTGTAGTGCTTGAGGGATAATCAGTTGTACAATAGCTTGCTGAAGTGTGCATTCTTCAAGATAGAGGTTCACTATTTAGGCCATGTGATATCAGGAGATGGGATCTCAGTAGACCCATCTAAGATTAGGGTGATTATGAATTGGCCAGCACCTACTAGTGTGACAGAGGTCAAGAGCTTCATGGGTCTTGCAGGCTATTACAGATGCTTTGTCGAGGGTTTTTCTTTTTATCCCTTACCTTAATGAAATGAAGGTAAGGAATGTAGTGAAGGTGAGGTAAGGCCCCTTACTATCTATAGGCCCTGAATGTAATGCCCAAAATAATCAAGCAAAAACACAACTAATTTTTTTTTAAAGCATATTCATAGTAATAACAAGTTAGAAACCACTAACCTCCTCCTAAGCCAAGGAAAATGAAGAATTGTAAATGAGCTCCTCTTGGCTCCAAGCTTGCTATCCTCCCCAAGCTACTAGATCAAACTCTCTAGATCTCCTCTTACTCTCTCTCCACTATCTTAGACAAGAATGAACTAGTGTATATGTTTCTAAGTATTTCTCCCCTTAAGTCTTTCAAAAACATTTTTCTCTCATCTCCCTTCCCAAGGCAATTAAGTTTCTAGATCTTAGACAAAAATGACACTTGCCCCTTTCCTAAGGTTTGGAATGAATTTCAACACATGAAAATGAGAGACATCCTAGATAACATTTCCATTTTTGTGCATATCAAGAATGGCCCATTTGGAGAGGCATAAAGGTGGCCTAGTAAAGTGAAAATAGAATAAATAAGCCCCCTAACCCAAGAACTAGCCTTGGGGCACCAAAATTCACCCTAAAACTCACCCTAGGTCTTCTTAAAACCACTCAAAAATCTCAATTAATCATGCATCCTAAAATGGAGTATTGGTTACACCAATTCTTGATCTCTTAAACCACTCACCTAGCTTAGGAATGCTCAAGACTAACTAAGGAGAGGGTGGGGTCCATACTCCACTCAACATGCCACTTCATCAACATGGTGTCAAGTGACACCTCACTAAAACACACATCATAAACACATGTGGCATGCCTTGTGTGCAAAAATATTTATACATTTTCACAAAGATAAAAATTTACTTACAAACATATATTTCAAACATTGTCAACCATATACACATAGGCATCATGTTTACAAAAGAAATCACGATACTACGAGGTCATACTCTTCTAGAGTCAACCTTGGTTTCCAACTTATTGCACTTAGATCCTATCTTATTTCCCCGACTTACAACCATGGCCATGTCCCTGTACGCTCAAGTTTGATGTCAATTCATTATAAAATCTTAGATCAATAATCATTTAAAAAATAAAGTAATTAACATCTAACTTGACAAATACATATATATCTGCATTCATAAAATAGTACGTAATCCACATAAGCATATAATTCTAAGCTAAACATAGAACCATGATTCCATCAATGATCATTATGCTGAAAGATAACATAACAAATGCATAATTCATATATCATAGATAATCATGGTATCAATATGAGCATATATAAAGAGTGCGACTAATGTGATCATCATAAAAATCTATAACAAACAACTTATAAGGTCCAAATGATAGCATATATAAACCAAAATAGATCAAATGTCTATACTCAAGGTATCATCCTAATGAATCATATGTCAAAATGAAATTTGAACTAGGATGCATCGGGATAGGACCTGACATCCTCCCCCGCTAGGCATGAACTTCCTCCTAGAGTTCATCAAAAAGATGGGGGTATTGATCTCTAATCTGTGTTGTGTCCTCCCATGAAGCTATGACCTCATCATAGCAATCCCACTAGACCCTAACTTGGTCCAGCTCTTGACCTTGAAGGGCCAGGGTCCTGCGAGCTAGAATACGTATTGGCTCCAAAGCCAGCTATTCATCCAACTCCACCTGTAAAACATCCCAATCAATAATATGAGACTGGTCATATATATACTTCCTCAAAATAGATACATGAAAGACATCGTGGATGCATGACAGGCTAGGTGGCAAAGCTAAATGGTATGCTACTGGGCCTATCCTCTCCAAAATCTCAAAAGGTCTGACAAAGTGAGGGGCCAGCTTAGAACCCTTTCCAAAATGGATTGGGCTCTTATGCGACCTCACTCTCAAAAAGACTTTGTCACCAATCATATACTCTCTATCAACTCTCCTAGCATCTGCATACTTCTTCTATCGATCCTAGGCCTCTCTAAGATGCTTCCTGATCAGGTCTACCTACTACTCCATCTGTCTGACGAACTCTAGACCAATGGAAACTTTGTCCTCTATCTTGTCCTAGCTCAACAGTGTCCTGCAAGATCTGCCATACTAGGCCTGATATGGAGACATACCCAAGGATGAATGATGCCCATTATTATAGGCAAACTCTACTAAATGTAGGTACTCCTCCCACCTAACCTGGTGATCCATCACATACATGTGTAGCATGTCTTGTAACACCTGATTAACCCTCTTAGTCTGACCATCTATCTCTGGGTGATATGCTGTGCTAAAATTGAGCCTGGTTCCCAAAGCGGTCTGTAGCTCTCTCCAAAAAGATGAAGTAAAGAGTGAGTCTCTATCTGATATGATCATGCATGGAATGCCATGAAGTCTAACAATATCCTGCAAAAATACCTGTGCCACTATAGGTGCTATAAAAGTAGTACATATGGGTGAGAAGTGGGCTACCTTAGTCAACCTATCCACTGTCACTATAATGGCATTGTGGCGACAAGATGACATAGGAAGAACAACTATAAAATCCATAGATATAATGTCCCACTTCCACTTTGGTATCTCATGAGACTATAGAAGTTCACCTGGATGACGGTGCTCTGCCTTAACCTGCTAACACTCTAAACATCTAGCCACTATCTTAGCAATGTGTGTTCTCAAGCTCGGCCAATGATAAAGCTATCTCAAATCTGCATGTAACTTCTTAACTCTAGGGTACACTACATAAGGAGCTCTATGAGCCTCAAGGATGATGAAATCCCACAACCCACTAAAAGAAGGTACATAAATGCATCCTCTATGACGAAGAAGGCCATCGAACTCCAGGGTATAATCTGTGAACTTCCCCTCAAGGGGTCTTTGATCCTGAACCATCTGTCTAACCTTTGAATAGAAGGCATCCTCCTGTAAGTGCTGTAGTATGTGCCCCCTCAAATTTGTACTAGTAGTCATAGCTAAGAGCTCATGACATCTCCTACTCAAGGCATCTGATACCACATTCTCCTTACCCTTGATGTAGTGAATGTCAAAGTCATAATCACATAGGAACTCCATCCATCTCCTCTATCTAGCATTGAGGTTTGGCTGTGTGAATATATACTAAAGACTCTGATGATCTCAATGAAGCTCAAATCTATGGCCTAGTAAGAAATGTCTCCATCTCATCAAGGCATGTACCACTACTGCTAGCTCAAGGTCATGGGTAGGATAATTAAGCTCATGAGTCTTGAGCTTTCTGGACTCATAGGTAATAGCCCGACCATCCTACATCAGTACTACCCCAATCCCATCTAAAGATGCATCTGTGCATACCACAAAGTCTACTGAAGGATCAGGTACCGTAGGTATAGGTGCACTAGTAAGTGCTCTCTTGAGCTCCTAGAAAGCTCTCTTGCACCTCTCTGTCGACTCAAACTTCTTCCCTTTCCTCTAAAGGGAAGTGATGGGATGGGCCACTCTAGAAAAACCCTCAAAAAAGCATCTATAATAGCCTACAAGGCCCATGAAGCTCCTGATCTCTGTCACACTAGTAGGTGCTAGCCAATCCATAATTGCCCTAATCTTAGATGGGTCTACTAAGATCCCATCTCCTGATATCACATGGCATAAATAGTGAACCTCTGTCCTGAAGAATGCACACTTCAACAAGCTACCATACAATTGATTATCCCTCAAGCACTATAAAACCTACCTCAAATGCTCCTCGTGCTCGTGCTCATCTCAAGAGTATATCAATATGTCATCCAAAAATATCACCACAAATCTATCCAAGAATGAATGAAATACTCCATTCATGAGACTCATGAATATAGCTAGAGCATTCATAAGTCCAAAAGGTACTACTGTGAACTCATAATGTCCATAACATGTGCAGAATGTAGTCTTGTGGATGTCACTATCCACAATCCTTAGTTGGTGATATCTCGACTTCAAGTCTATCTTTGAGAACATTCGGGCTCCCTGAAGCTGATCAAATAAGTCATCAATCCTAGGAAGGGGATACCGATTCTTGATGGTCACCTTGTTCAACTATCGGTAATCCATGCACAACCTAAGAGACCCATTCTTCTTCTTAACGAAGATAACAGGTGCACCCCATGGGGATACAGTAGGATGAATGTGCCCTTTCTCCAAGAACTCCTCTAACTGAATCTTGAGCTCACTAAGCTCATGTGTAGTCATCCTATAGGGCACTCTAGAAATTGGCTCTACTCCTGGTACAAGATCTATATGAAAGTCCACTGCCCTAGGTGGTGGCATACTTGGTAACTATGAAGGAAAAACATCAGCAAACTCTTGAAGAATAGGGTGGTCATTAAGAGAAGTCTCCTTCTCTACCTCCTCCTCTTTGTCACTGATAGTGATAGCATATAGCTGACATCCCTTCCGCATGCACCACTTAAGCTACATAGCAGAAATCATATGAAGGGATACAAGTCTCTGAACTCCTGCAATAACTGAGGTCACCCCATCATCATCTAAGCACTCCACTATCTTCTATTTGCAATCCATCTTGGCTCTATGGGAATAACACCAATCCATGCTGAGAATGACATCATAGGATCCAAGTGGTGTGAAATGAAGGTCAACTATGGTGGTAAAGTCTCTAATTTGTAACTGTCAACCTCTCACAAAGGAACCAATGGATACCCTAGCTCCTGAGGCTAACTCAACCTCCCAACTAACATCCTACCTAGCTGCCACTAGCCCGCATCACTCCACTATGAAAGGTGAAATAAAAGATTCGGTGGATCTAGAATAAAAAAGGATAGAAACATTACAACCTCCGATTGTGCCTACAGTCTCAATGACTATAGCCTGGTGCTCAACCTGTCAGTTATCAACCGCTGTGAACACCCTGTGAGCTCTGCCCATGTCTCCTACAGTAGGCTCGGAGGCTGCTGCTCTGTAACTACCAACTGAATGGCCTATAGGACAATCCCTAGCTATGTGCCCCATGGCACCAAAAGTGTAGCATGGTCCTCTAGCCTAGGGATGTATACCCTGAGGCCTAGACTGCTACTATCCTCCTGTAGCACTAGACCCATTGAATCCACCTCTAGAAGCCTGAGACTATCCCCTCTGATCTCATCAAGATCCCTGTGAGTTCCATTTCTTGGGCTTAGAGCCCTGCTATCCTTGAGAAGATTTTTGCCTTTGGCTCTGCTGAGACTACTGTGGCTACTACTGGTGGGGTGCCCTAGATGATCCTGATGAGTTCTTATGGTTTCCTTTCCAATGGGACTTCTGGAAACCAGAAGACTAAGATGTGGCATTTCGGTTCTGTGACTAGTCCCGGGCATCATGAGATCTATTATGGATCTCCTTAGCTACCATGGCCCTCTCCACTGTATCACATAGATCTCCTATGGGTACCAACTGCACTCTATCAGCTATGACATAGTTCAACCCCTTGATGAAGCAATTGACCTGGAGTTTCTCATCCTTCATGTAGTCCACATAAGGAAAGATTTCAAGAAACTTGTTCTTGTACTGAGCTACTTACATGCCTCTTTGCTGTAGGTTGTGAAACTTGTCGATGCGATGCTATCTAAAATGCTTCGACATATATCGAGCTTGAAATCTCTCTAAGAAGATCTCCCAAGTGAGGGTGTCCATGGTAAGGTGACTCTTAACCTCCTCTTGCTTCCACCAAGTGGTAGCATTACCCCTCAGCATGTGTACTGCAAAGCATGCCTTAAGGTTGCTCTCATAAGAATGCAACCCAAAGCAATGCTCTAGGCTTAAAAGCCAAGCCTCTGCCTCTATCCCAACCATGGATCCCAAAAAGGGTGGTGGCTGTAATCTGATAAGGTCTTTGATCAGGTCCCCTGTGTCACAAGGTACTCTCGACACTAGCCTTGGTGGAGGCTCCAGCCTATGCCCCAACTCACCCTCATGAACTACCTACTCCGTTACTCATCTAGGAGGGGGACTCCTACTCCGCTCTCAGTGTCCGGCCTACTGGCCTCCTAGAGGTAATCAGTCCATGATAATACCAACTAGATTCTACAAGGCATTAAAGATATCCTAATTGGGGTTAGGTGGTGGTAAAGGTGGAGGCCTCTTCTCATCACCCAGCCCCTCAGTTGCTCGCTCATCTCCCCCTACTGCCACACATCTATCTCTGGGTATCCACCCATGTCAGTGAGCACTATGCATGACTGGAGGCATCCTACACTTAGGACAAAACAATGGTAAGTTTGGCAAACGTAATGGGTCTAAAGGTTCCTAGAGTAGAAACTGTGCTCTGATACCAGAATGTAATGCCCAAAATAATCAGGCAAAAACACAACTAAATTTTTTCTAAAGCATATTCATAGTAATAACAAGTTAGAAACCACCAACCTCCTCCTAAGCCAAGACAAATGAATAATTGTAAATGAGCTTCTCTTGGCTCCAAGCTTGTTATCCTCCCCAAGCTACTAGATCAAACTCTCTAGATCTCCTCTTACTCTCTCTCCACTAGCTTAGACAAGAATGAACTAGTGTATATGTTTCTAAGTCTTTCTCCCCTTAAGTCTTTCAAAAGCATTCTTCTCTCATCTCCCTTCCCAAGGTAATTAAGTTTCTATATCTTACACAAAAATGACACTTGCCCCTTTCCTAAGGTTTGGAATGAATTTCAACACATGAAAATGAGAGACATCCTAGATAACATTTTCATTTTCATGCATATCAAGAATGGCCCATTTGGAGAGGCATAAAGGTGGCCTAGGAAAGTGAAAATAGAAGAAATAAGCCCCCTTACCGCACTAGCCTTGGTGCACTAAAATTCACCCTAAACCTCACCCTAGGTCTCCTCAAAACCACTCAAAAATCTCAATTAATCATGCATCTGAAAATGGAGTATTGGTTACATCAATTCTTGATCCCTTAAACCACCTACCTAGCTTAGGAATGCTCAAGACTAACTAAGGAGAGGGTGAGGTCCATACTCCACTCAACATGCCACTTCATCAACATGGTGTCAAGTGACACCTCACTAAAACACACATCACAAACACATGTGGCATGCCTTGTGTGCAAAAACATTTATACATTTTCAGAAAGATAAAAATTTACTTACAAACACATATTTCAAACATTGTCAACCATATACACATAGGCATCATGTTTATGAAAGAAATCATGATACTAAGAGGTCGTACTCTTCTAGAGTCGACCTTGGTTTCCAACTTATTGCACTTAGATCCTATCTTGTTTTCCCAACTTACAACCATGGCCATGTCCCTACACGCTCAAGTTGGATGTCAGTACATTATAAAATCTTGCATCAATAATCATTTAAAAAATAAAGTAATTAACATCTAAGTTGACAAATACATATATATCTGCATTCATAAAATAGTACGTAATCCACATAAGCATGTAATCCTAAGCTAAACATAGAACCATGATTCCATCAATGATCATTATGCTGAAAGATAACATAACAAATGCAGAATTCATATATCATAGATAATCATGGTATCAATATGAGCATATATAAAGAGTGCGACTAATGTGATCATCATAAAAATCTATAACAAACAACTCATAAGGTCCAAATGATAGCATATATAAACCAAAATAGATCAAATGTCTATACTCAAGGTATCATCCTAATGAATCATATGTCAAAATGAAAGTCAAACTAGGATGGGTCGGGATAGGACCTCACATCACTATTTTTGGTTGATGCAAGATTGCCAAGAACCCAAGATGCTCCCTGCATCATGTTTAATGATAATTATTTACTTAGATATATAATAAAATGACTTATATGCATCTAATTTAAAATGAATTTTCTTTGTTAAAGTCCAATATAATGCACCTGAAGGATAATTTTGATGATTTGACCTTGATTACTTTCCACCCCCCTTGAGAAATCCCATAAAAATTACCAATGCAAGATTGATATAAAATGAATGCAACGTGAAAATGCAACTAAACTATTGTCACTTTTCATCGGATCAATTTATTTTTCTATTTTTATCATTGATATTTTTGGATCACTGAAATTGCTACAACCCTCACTGGTTAGATTTTCAACCTTGATAGTATGAATACCACTTTCATCAGATTCAATGTTGCAAGTGAATCTTGGCATTAAGATATGAAAAATCTAAATGGTGAAGGCATTCTTTTGCATAAACAAACACATATTTGATCCTTTTTATACGAAAACATCCTTGATGATTCTTTGATGATTATGTCTTTAGATGAATTTTCCTACTTCTATGAATCAATCTTACAAGAAGAAAACAAAGAAAATGTCATGCTTCACCATCACTCCTCTAAAAAAAAGAAATCCTTGAGTTGCTAAAAAGACATGATTTAAAAAATCAAGAAACAAACATTTGAATATATTTGCCTTTGTTAGGTGATCCACATTTCAAAATAATTTCATCCATTTTTCACCAATTTGACCTTTTGTTCATGTTTAGTTTTTGTTTGATGTGTCAATTTGATTTTCCAATTTTGATCTTGGTTGAAATGTTGAGATGTTTGATATTTTAGATTGCTTTAGATCAGTCAAAAATTTCAAATGTTATGATCCTCTATTTTTTATGTCACTCATTTGTGTCATGCTTGTGTCTATTTCATTGAGTTTGGATTGTGTCCCCAGTTTGATTTGACAACGATAATGGACTAAGACCAATGTCCAAACCATGACGAAAGCTTCATTGAGGAATGAAACTTTGAGGGTTTATTGTGACTATGTACACAATGATGGAATGCAAGTGAATATGTACAAGGATAGCGACAATGCAAATGGAAATGCAATGCTTGATAGATAAAGGGGCTTAACTCAAAGCAAGTAGTGTCTATTTGCCAAGTTTTCACCACTTGAATTTATTGCATTTTTATCTTTTCTTTTCTTTTTTTTGCTACCAAGGCACCTATTTGCTAGGTTTTCACCAAGGCACTTTTTCTTCTTCTTTTTTTTTAAATTTTTTTTCGGTGCATCATCAAGGCACCTTTTTACCAGGTTTTCCCAAGATAAGCATTTCTTCAAGATCCATATTTCAATATTTTTAACTTTTTCACTTTTTAATGTTTTTGGATTTTTTGACTTTTTAGTGTTTTTGAATTTTTTTTAGCTTCATTTTCTACTATACAACTGATACTCTTTTAGCTCATACTCTTTCTACTAATACTCTTTCAACTAATCAAGTATAGAATCTCTTAAGACGGATACTATTTATAGGTTCACCATATTATTCTCCCTCACATATGGCTAGTTTGTAAGTTATCGTTCCATAGGATGATGTAATAACAAAGGGTTGTAGCTGATTTGCCTCAAATTTGCCTTTCTTTTCCATCTCTTGTTGATTCCTTGGATTTTCTATTAGAACTAAGTCACCGATTTGGAATTCTCTAGGTTTTAATTTTATTGTTGTAATTTGTTGACATCCTCTTTTGATAAACCTTTATGTGATCATATTGTATGTGTTGACATTCTTTGAGAAATTCTAGGTCTTGCAACCTAGAAACCCTATAGTCTTCATCTGTCAATATGCCATGTAGAGAAACTCTAAGTGGTGGAATCTCAACCTCCAAAGGTAAAACTGCTTTAGCTCTATAGACTAGAGAAAAGGGTGTAGCTCATGTAGGTAATCTAATGATGGTCCTATAAGCCCAAAGTGCTAGATTTAATTGAATGTACCAATCTCTACCCGAGTCATCATTTATCTTTTTAAGGATCTTAAGAATGTTTTTATTAGAAGCCTTTGCTTGTCCATTTCCATGTGGATAATAGATGGATGAGAAATGTTGGATAATATGAAATTTATCACACAACTCTTTAACATCCTTGTTATTTAATTGTATCCCATTATCTATAATGATGACATGAGGGATACCATATTTGAAAATTATGTAATTCAAGATAAATATTGATATTTGTTTTCATGTGGCAGTTGATAAGGGTACAACTTCGACCCATTTTGTGAAATATTATGTTGTAGTTATAATGTATTTATGACCATTTAAAGAAGAAGGATAAATCATCCTAATCATGTCAAAACCCCATTGATAAAAGGGACAAAGGTGTGTTCAATGGATGTATCTCATGTGGAAGTACATGTATCAAGTTCCCACAAAATTGGCACTTTTGGCAATTTTTTACAAACTAGCAAGCATCTTTCTCCATTGTTGCCCAATGGTATCCCATTCTAATGAGTTTCTTGGCTAAGGTAAAGCCACTTGAGTGAGATCCAAAGATACCTTTGTAAACTTATTATAAGGCTATCCTAGATTCATCACCCTTTAAACATCTAATAAATATTCTATTAAGACCTTTTCGATACAACATGTCAGATATAAGGACATAATGGGAGGTTTGGTGTATGAAGTTCCTTTCTTCATTATAGGATTGATTAAAGGGTAGGATATTGTATTTTAAGTATGTATAGATAGGACCATACCATGGGGAATTAGGACCAGCAAGTAGGTATATAATTTGGGAATTAGGTTGGTCATATGTAGGTTTTACCAATTCTTCCACCAAGAATTCATGTCTTTCATTCTAGTTAGGTACTTGTAGTAGTGAAGCTAATGTTTCCATGACATCTGGTACTTTGTTTTCACCTCTTGGTATTTTTTGAAAGGTGATCATCCCAAAATATTTCTTAAGATCATCTACCATCCTTTTGTAAGACATAAGTTTGTCATCTTTAGTTTGACACTCATTATTTATTTAATTAATGATCAATTGAGAGTCACCATAGATTTACAATTCTATTATTCTCCATTCCAAAGCTATCTTGATTCCAATAAAAAGTGTTTTATATTTTGCTATGTTATTCGTGAATGGAAACAAAAGCTTGTAGGATTTTGGTATAGTAAAGCATGAATATAAAAAGCACATGAAAAATAATCATGAATATCAGAAATGTATCAATTAAATCATAAACATGAACAAGTACGAGTGGTAATATATTCACTCTCCAATTAGTTGCACTTAAACCATCCAAGGAATTGGAGGTAAGTGGAAGAATAGTAACATCATGTAAGGAACATCAAGCACACAATATGTAAAAGATTAAGTATTGAGTCAAACATAGTTATATCATAACTATTAAGATATTGTATAATGCACAATAATTATGTTAAGAAATAGGTAACATTGTATCATGGACTATGTAAGAAATGCAATAACAATACATGATATAATTATCTAAAGATGTGAACATGAAGGAACATGGGATAGTCGATTGATAAGATTGTGTGTGTATAGTGGAAAAATGGTGAGAAATAGTAAGATTTACATTACTCACCAAATTCACTTATGGTATATCCCTATAATGGGATAACCTACTATACATTTGAAATCAAGAAGGAAACCCTCACCTAATGGGATAGATCTAGAAAGTACAACCAAATGAGATAGGGTACTAGCATGAGACCTAGACCTTATAGGATCATATTTCTATGTGTGTTTGATTCTAGATTGTGATGTAAATGAGAGATTTACAAATTTGATCTATCAAAGTAGATGCAAGAAGGAGGGATAATAATGTGCACTGAAAAATGAGAGAGGAAGAAGGTACTTGAAGGATAATTCTATGTCTGTCAGAGTCCTAAAATGATCTAATTTTTGAACTAGGCAATCTACAACCTATAAAACTAAGATCTGTAACTCTCTATTCTTCTCTAGGAACATGTAAAAAATGGACCAATATATGTTGGTATAGGTAAAAAATTTGACCTATACCTGAAACTGCCAAAGTCACAAAAAAAAAACTAGACTTGGGCAAGTCTTATAGATATCCTTCTAGTTATGCAATAGGAACAACACTCTAAATGCCTGAGTATAGGTTGAAAGTTTGACCTATACCTAATATTTTTGGGATCATGAACATAAAAGTGGACTTGGATAGTTCTTCCAATTGGGATCCCAGATCTGTAGCTAAATCTGCATTCTGAAACTTGTAAATCTAGAAAAGTGTGTTTGTGGGTGGCTATATAGGGGTTTGCCTTAGTCAAACCCCCATTTTGGTGTTTTCCACCTCCATGGATAGCCATTAGGAAATATAGAAAATGTGAAGTGCTCGTGTATCTAGATTGTATGTCTAGAATGCAAAGGAGCTAGTAAATGTAAATGCCAAAATCTAACCCTAAGAGTGAATCCCTAATATGAAAATGCAAACAATATGTATTTGAATGCATGTAAATGTGATCATGTAAATATGAAGAAATAAGGCATAGATCTGAAAATAACAAGGAAATCATACCAATCCCCCAAGGGAAAAAGTACACCTAGCCATCTTCACAATTAGTTTGCAAATCCATGATGTAGAAAAGGATGTCTTGAATGCTTGATTGAGTTTTAGATGCTTGATTGAAATTCTTGAATGATTAACCCTTGCTTCAAATGGATAACCTCATACTAGGGATTCACCTTGCAATTTCTTATTGTCAAATTGGGATGTCCACCTTACTTGATCATAATTATATCTATCAAAATGAAGCAAATGAATTTCTTTTATAGTGATTTTAGACTCCAAATTCATGAAGATTGACCTCACTAGGTGAGAAAAATGAAAACACCCTGCATCAGGCTTGAAACCCTTCAAAATTAAACTCCTGAGGTATATGTCAAACTAGGTTTGACCTATATTGTTATAGGTTGAACCTGGTTCAACCTATGCTCAAAAGGTATTAATTTCAAGATAAGATTGTGGGGTTCAAGATGTGTTAAGTGGTTTGGAGAGAATTAGAAAGATAAGCAGGAAATTGATCATAAATGCATCCAAATATTGAAATTACCAAGACAAGACTTAAGAGAGAAATGAATTTTGTGATTGGAGGAAAAATAAAGGAGGATGTATAGAAATTAGATCCTACCTCAATTTTTACACAAGTTAGAGAGGGAAAAGTAGAGGAAGATGAATAGAGATTAATTCCTACCTCGACTTTTATGTTGATGAGAGAGGGAAATTGATGAAATTGAATTAGATGTAAATTAAATATAATTATAAAGTGTTATAATACAAATGTATAATGAAAATACACTAAGGAGAGTGCTAAATAACTATTAAATTTTAGAGCACATAGGTGCTTACAATTTAAGATGACATATTTATCCCCCACTTTAGCGGTATACGACACTACATGTATTTGTGAGATAAAGTAGAAAGAACATCGGTAAATGAAAAAGGATATAGAAAAGTCCACAACATAGAGATCATGTAAGAAACTATTAGTAATTGCATCCCACAAAATCATGTGTTAGTAATAATCATAAATCATAGAGGACTTACTAAGGAATATGGTGAAGTTCATGGGTAGCTATATGCCCCCCCTTGTTTAGGGTTTCTATTTAGAAAGGTGAAACAAGGAATCATGTTTATTGTGATGAAACATGAATAAAAAGAGTCGAAAAATAAAATTCAAAACCTTTCAAGATGAAGTTAAAACATTTCAAAATGCACTTGGACAACAAAGATATTGAATCACGATTTAGACACCTATTACATAGTGGAAATCAGAGCTTCCTAGCTCAAGTTATGATCAAATTATTGCAGAGATGTATTAGTAAGGAGAACTATTCACTAAAGTTAGATAGAAAAAGCAAAAAGATAACTAACTCAAAAAGTTCATATAAGGTAATTATTTACCTTTTGAGAAGCTCATTTGCGATTCTTACCTTTATTGTGCTCTTGTGAAGAAGGAATAAGAAGCTTAGAAGAAGATGCCGAGGAAGGTGCCACTTGAGCCCATGAGACTGGAGGCTCTCCATAGATTAGTTGTAGATGTCATGCCCTTGGAGGAGGTATGTCTCAGTTATCATGCTTTTCCATATTTCCAATAATATTTTCCTTTTGATGTAGGTGTAGGATATTGATTGTAGTGACGTTATTATGTTGTTTTAAGCTAGAAACCCAAAAATTTGATCCATACCTAAGAAGTCAACCTATACCTAGGAAAACAACCTATACTTGGGTAGAAATTTTACCTCTACTTAGGAAGTCAACCTATACCTAGGAGGTTGAATTGTACTCAATTATTTCTAGTTTCTACAGAATTGATAGATTTTAATTGATTGAAATGATGCACTGATGAAATATGGTTTATTTATGATTAATGGAGCTACATATACTATCAGAAGATTAGTCCATGAGGACTATGGTGTTCCTTAGATCTGCATACACATCACTACAACCATATAATATATAATTAATATGAGTTGTTGGACTATGTTGGGTATACCATCTTCTCCAGATTCAATTTCACTGGGCCATGGTGATGGCATTGATGGAGAGATGGGATGCGGACACAAGTTTATTCCATCTACCCTGCAATGAGATGATAGTGAACCTGGAGGATGTATATAGGATTCTAAGGTTATCTATCTGAGGATGGACAGTGAGATTCCATAATTTGAGAGATGATATAGATGTGGATAGAGACTAGATGTACTACTACGGACCATCTTAGATTCATAACCATAGAGATTAGCTTAAGATGCAAGCCTTACTATATGCTACAAATGAGGTACATTTGATCAGGAGAGTATTATTGTGCACTATTTCTATCATAGTGGATCTTAATAAAAAGGAAATTATATTTTATACACTATTGACACATGCAGTGAGGAGGATGGAGAGACAATGAGTAGTGTATTCATGGGGCAAGAGCATACTGGCCCACTTATACCATGAACTTAGTAAGTATGTGAGATATTAGAGGAAGATCCTAACAGTGTGCACACTATTACAGATCTAGATGATTGAGCACATCACATACACCAGACCATTAGGATACCCTATAGACATAAATGATACTAATCCATGGAAATTTGGTTATTTGTTGAGTAGGATGTCACAGTTTAGAGATCTACTATACTGGAGGGTCACCTTAGATTGGTTACATGGAACTGATGTCATATGGATATTGTATAGATACATGCTAGCTTAGAGATGGACTAATTTATAGATGCAATGCATGAAGAGACACATGTATCTTGAGGGCAGGCACAACTGCCTAGTAGTGCCTTACTATTTTGATAGAGTGATGCAAAATTTTAGTCTGACACAGACTCCTCCAACATAAGTTCTACTATATTCACATGGATAAAGCTACATGGAGAGGACTAGGACCATAGCATGGCCTATTGTAGATGATGTAGAGGAGACAAATTTAGGAGAGAAATATATCTAGGTAGAAACCACAATTTAGATAAATTGGTTAAATAGGAGGAAGTTTAATAATGTTTGCATTAATGAACTTCATCATCACATTATGAAAAGATTTAGAAAGTGGAGTAAAATTACAAGAAGGTATAAAAACAAAGGACAAAGTAGCCACACCTTTAGTTCCTGCTACCTCTTGTTCATCTACTATAATAGATGATTTGTTGATCTTAATGTAATTGTTAGGCTTATGAAACTTATTTAAATTGGATGTGACATCACTCTTATAAATGAGAACAAGATCCATTGAAGTGGTACTCTCAAATTGACTCACTTGTAGTTTATAATGATGAAGTACTGTGCACAATTATGAAAATGAAGAAAACTTAGTAAGGAGAATCTTATCTCTAATATACTTTTTTAAATTAGAAAAAAATATACATTTTCTATCAAAATTAGGCACATGATAAGAAATATTAGCATGCAAATTCTTAAATCTACCAGTGAAATTACTAACTCTTTCTTTAACACCTTGTTTACAATGCATTAAACCAATCAAAGAAATTTGAGGACCAATATTGTTTTGAAATTGTTAGATAAAAGCATTAACAAGTTATTGGAAGGAATCAATGGAATAAGTAGGTAATGAATAATACCATTGCAAATCTTTGTCTCAAAAGGTCATAGTGAAAATTTTAGTCATGAACCTATGGTTGTGAGAAAAATCACTACATAGGGTTTGAAAAGTTTTAACATGAGTCACAGGATCCCCTTTACCACCATAAGTCTCAAGATGAGGAATCTCAACATTTTCTTGGATAACAACTCAGATAATATCCAAAGACAAAGGATTGGAAATGTCACATGTAGGAATATTGAATTTGGATTGAGTCAAAGAAGAAAGTTGTTGTTGCAAGGAAGAGACGGTTTGAGAAAGGCTATTAATTGTAGAATCACTTGAAGAAATAATAGGAGGAGAAATATTGGAAATGTTAGGAAAGTTTTTGTTTGAATAAAAAGGAATATTTTAAGGAGCATGAATAAAATTAGGAGCATTATTGGAAAGAGGGTTTGAATATGAAAATAGCACATTATGATAGAAGGCATTAATGAAGGAAATGAAATATATGGAACACTTGTAGGAAGTGAAGAGAGAATTGAATTAGGGAGAGTCATATGTGTAGGGTTAGAAGATTTAATTGAAGTTGTTATAAGTGGTGAAGCATAAGTGGAGATAATAGGAATGGAAGTAGAGATAGAAAAATAAGTCTCAGCATGTGTAGTGGATGGGACATAGCCTAATTCTTGAGCACATTCAAAAATAGGTTTGACATTAGAATCAATAAGGTGGGAAATAGTATGAAATAGGTGAAGACCACATTCATCATTATGGATAATCTTCCTTAAGGCTCCTAAAGAAAAAATAGTATTAGGGCTATGATTCTCTTGAGCTAAGATTAATAGGATAGAAGGGGGGTTCAAGATCAAAAGAATCCATGAGCCTATGACTTCTTCTAATCAGAATGCTACAAGTTGGACTCAAAGTGATAAAGATCATGCACAAAGGTATGGAAATAAAGGAAGTGAACTATTAATGTAGTAAAGATGCAATGAAACAAATTAGATCCTAGATGTAACAATCAATGCACAAATAGAAATGTAAAAATACATGCAATGAATATCTAACTACAACATCAAAATATATGAAGCATGAAAGAGACATGTTCACCAAAATTTATGATGAAGGTGAACCTACACACCGAATGATGCAAAGGAAATCTAACTACCCAATCAAAAGGATAAAGAAAGATGTAACAAGTCAGGTTCACCAAAATATAATGTATAAAATGGTGATCCAATGTGATTAGACCACCAAGTTATAAGTAATTTGGGGAGGAAGGAGAAAAAGGCTTGGAGTCCCTTAAATGTAACCCTTGGGAGGACCCAAATTAGATTAGAAAAAACCAAATGGATATAATAGGGTTACTAATGAAAAATCCAAGTCCTTTTAAGTATTTCAATTCAAAGGTCTCTTTCTCTTACTCTTTCTTCTCTGTTCATGTTTTGATTAATTATTTGATTAATTGTGAGGAAAAGGAAAATGAACATGTAGTTATAAATAGAAATAGATCTAATCATAATAAGTGATATGAAATGACAAAGAGGGAATATACTTACCTTAAGAGAAAATGAATAATGCAAGTTCAAATCAGAAAATATATTATTAGACTATGTCAGAAACTGGAACAAAGCTGGATTTGCAATCACAAGGCTAGAATCATAAGCTGTGAAAATATGAAGGTCCCAAGAATAGGTTGAATTCCTTGTTATAGGTTGACTTTGGGTATAGGTTGACGCCAATATATACCTAACATACGAAAAACTAAATTTTCTGAACTGAGATGGGATCTACAACTCTAAATCTACCTGTTCTAAGCCTGAAAAGCCTAAAAGTTCACAAACCTAATCCTACACACAAGAAAAAGGGAATTTGTTAGGGAAAAGGGACGTTACTTGGTCAAGGTCCCATTTATTAATTAACCTTGAAATGAAATATGAAAATCATGTAAAAGAAAGACAAATGTTAGCATTCACCTTGCTTGCCAAATCTTCATGAATGGATATGGATCGACTATCCACAAAGACTCTTGAATGCTTGTATGCTCATGTAGGATGTATATTTTTGGATGTCTTAAAAAATGCAATGGATCTAAAATCACCAAATCTTAGATCATGGATGCTCATATGATTGATATGCCTTGCTTGAACTCCTTGAATTCACCTTGAACTTGATATATTACTTGAACAAGATGTAAATAGCTTACACAATTTTGTATGATTAGAGTGTATGGATATGATCAAAAGAAGAAAAAAAACCTCCTTTTATAGAAATTATGAGGTCAAATCCACAAAGGTCGACAAAGGAGAGCAGGAAAGAAAGATAACTTGCATCAGACCTGGGAGCCAATCATAATTCAAAGACCAGGGTAAAGGTAGAGGTCAACCTATACCTAAGGGTGAAAAAATCAAGATAACATATCCAAATCCTAAGAGGTATTGAGGGTGGTGAGAGAAATGAGGTGAAATATGTGGAAAAAAGTGGGAAATCAAGCATAAATGCATCTATTTTCTAAGAGATCACTAAAATGGGGCCTAATAGGTCCTTGAGCTTCCAAATTAATGGGTGCTAACTTTTTGGATAGTATAGTTTTTAATGTTATTAATATTATGTATGCTTCAATTGGTGTCGAGGGATGGAGACACTTTGTGAGTGATGTCATGACCAATATCACTATAGCATCCAAGATTCCTTCATCCTCTTAGGTGAGATTTCATCCATGACAAGATCCTGGATAACACAAGGATATTTTCACAACCATGTAGGTAGAGGTACAAATATTGAGAGAGGATAGAGACCAACTTGAGTGGGAGTTGAGAGAGACCCATCATGAGCTTCAGGAGTTGTGAGGGATATAGAGTCAGAGATCATCTAGGAGCCATACCAGGACCTCAACCTCTCAAAGACCATCTAGCTCAACATGACTATCTTCTTCTCACCAAGAACCCAAGAGATATGGGAGTCACAATCCTATGGAGGAGTAGTGATTTGATGTAAAAATGATGTATGTTTTGAGATATATAGGGAACATTTTGTATAGTGCCAACTATGTAGAAAGTATTTTGATATATAAATGGATTGATATAATTTATGTTTATGTATTTATATCTAATTGTAATGTCTCTATGATTGGTTTTGTGTAACCAATAACATACAGATTAAAAGTGATATACATGTGATGAAAATTGAATGCTTATGTGATTAGATGGACATGTAATTTAGATATAAAGAATAACTAAACACTAATCTATTCTAACATAATATTGATGAAAAGAAAAATGTACAAGTACCTTCCAGGTAATATTATAACCTTAAATTTTTTAGATATTAGACATAATATTCTAGACCAAAATAGTGGCTAGCCCACTTTTTCTTTAAAAAAATAAAAATTCTAGACCAAAACATGTAATAACACAAAATTCTCTAAAATATAAAGAAAATACAAGCACATGCAGAGAGAGAGAGAGGCATATTAATGAAGTAAAACAATAGCATTTATAGGATGCTTAAGTGGCATTCCATCCATATTAGCTAATTTATATGTGCTAAAGCTATAAAATTTGCCAATCTTTAGCATGTTTATTAAAAGTCTTCCTAAGAATTTGCTCAATAAATTTGTTAGATGCTTCAACTTGACTATTAGATTAAGGATAGTACAGAGTAGAAAAGTGTTGGTTAATATGATATTTTTCCAAAAACTTAGTTGCTTCCTTATTTTAAAAAAGAGTACCATTATCAAATATTATCATTGAGGGAATACAAAATATAGCAATGATTTTTTCAAGATTGAAATTATAAATTACATTAGATATAGTAGAGAAATGAGGAACCACTTCTACCCATTTAGTTAAATAATCAATAGTAGTAAGAATGTAAGTATGTTCTTGAGAAGAGGAAGGTGATATTTTGCCAATAAGATCCACACCCCACAAGATAAAGGGCCATGAAGTTACCTGAGAGTGGAGTTCTTATGTAGGAGCATGAATAATCCTATTATGATATTGACATTGAGGACATCTCTTGACAAAGGAAAATGAATCTTGTTTCATAGTTTGGCAATAATATTCCATACGAAGAAGATTGTTAACTAATGACTTTCCACCAAAATACCCACCAAAAGATCCTGAATGAGATTCTTGTAAGGTGATAGGGATCTCACTTTTATTTAGGCATCTAAGTAAAAGACCATTATAGGAGCACCTATAGATAATGTCAACAAGGATAATGTATCTTATAGAATGCTTTTAAATTCGATCTCTAGTATTACTTGTTAATGATTAAGGAAAATTACCATCTGACAAGTAATGAAATACATGCAAATACCACTCTTCCAAATTTAAGCTAAAACAATGATTCTCAAGACTAGAACTGTTAGAAATAACAAGAGTGATAAGACTATGTATGGTAAATTGATAACTTTCAACATTGTTGTCTAATGCTAAAAGAGATGTTGCACTTTCCATTGCATCTACATGTCGATTATCTTTTTGAGGTAATGATGAGATAGAGTGAGAGAGAATTTTAACAATCAAACATAAAGCTAAATCACAATATTGTGTCAACGTAATGTTCTTAGTTTGATAGGTGTTAGGAATAATGTAGCATACACAATTGAGAGCAGGGGGGTTAATTAGTTGTTTCCTTAAACTTAAAATTTTAATCAACTTACAAAATTCAACACATAGAACTAAAAGATAAGCAATAAAGAACAATTGAAAATAACACCATAACATGTAACACCAAAGTTTTGTCATGGAAACCCTATTAGGGGAAAAAACATGGTGGGAATCAAACCCACCAGATATTTTACTGGCACAAGAAACCCTGTTAAAGGTACAATGGGAATGAACATGTATTCAGGCTCACTACTCAAAACAAGAAAGGGCTACAACCCTTAGATTACAATATAAAAAACCCAAGGTGGAGACCAATCCATTGTGGACAATATTCCATTGAATTATGAACTGACATATAGCATCTGATAAGCCATAACAGTTCCAATGAAGTACAACTAAACAATCGATAGATTCCACTCATACTACTACTCAATAGCACTAATACACCATCTTCACACACTATACACATCCAAGAATATGTCACCTCTCACCTCATCCTTTGCACTCACAAATAATTACAAATTTCTACTCGACTCATCAACTTATTCTATAAGGTCGACTAATGCTAGCTTAATTACAAATATTAAATAAATTACATAACACTTAACGAGCTGATCGAAAACATGTCACCAAGGACATCTAGGACCCAAAAGAACATCCTCAAATATGCTATGATCCATAGATCATGCCATAAATCTTCACAACATGGTATCACATCAAGTCAGACAAGAACAATACAAGATATCAATACATTACACCAATTTACCAAATCCGATCATATAACCCAATGCGCTCCAACAACATGAATAGGACATGATCAAGAAACATCAACAAGCATTGTGAAATAACACATCAGCCAAAAAACCTTCTCTAACTCAAAATCCACAAGAATATTTGCATTATTCAGTAGCAACACTAAACATAAACCTTTGTCAAACAAGAAAAATAGATTTCCAAAAAATAAATCACAAACCACTCGAGCTGAGGAAACACATCCATTTTGTTAACACTCCACTATGTTAGCAACAAAAGATATTGAAAAATACCCAACCACATCGATCGAAAACCAACAATATTCTCTCTGCAAGAACATCAAAAACTATCTCTGATAAATCAATTGTAACTCACTCCAAACATATAATGATCCTCTGTAACTCAACAAAGATCAAGTAAAAGAACTCCTCAACATCTTTGCAAAATCATAACTTTTGATACTCAAACACAACTCTCTAACCAATGGAAACACTCTACTCTGTCACTCTAGAACACTATCCAAACTGATATAATATGTTGACATGAATGAAAAAACACCAATGTTAGCACATATATGCAATATATCCCAACAATCTCCTCCTTTGGAATTAATGGCAACATATGAATGTGAAAAACCAAATCAATGCACAAAGAAATAATACCACATACTTCAATTCCCCCTAAGTCTAATATTCAATCTTTACCACATCTATCACTACAATATCTAATTTTCTCACATAACTATCTCTCCCCCTTTGAAATCAATGAAAAAGGAACATATATGCACTAATTCATAAAGGCCAAAGCAATTGAATCACAAATTGAACTCCAAAAATCTTCAAGACTAACTACTCCCCCTGAGTAGTAGCCACCAATACATCAATCCATAATAAAATAATTCTGTTAAAGCAATGGACTGATGCAAATCCATGTATTTCTAGCTCTGATCAGGAGGGGGCATGACCCCAAGTTTACCACAAAGATAATCAAAAGTATCCTTTGACAAAGGCTTTCTAAAAATATCTACGATCTCTTGTTTTTTAGCCACATATTCTAACTTCACTTCCTTCTCACTCACTTTATCTCCAAGAAAATAATATTTAATAGGTATATGATTTTTCTTTGAATGCAACACAATATTCCTTAAAAATATTTCTAGGACTAGAGTTATCACAATAAATGGTAATAGGATCATCAATACTTACTCTTATATCTTTTAACATTTACTTCATCCAAACAACTTGAGTACAATTAACAAAAAAACAAACATATTCAACTTCAACAATAGATTGAGATATACATTTTTTCTTCTTACTTGCCCATGCAACTAGAATTTTACCCAAAAATAATGCTCCACCATTGGTACTTTTTATGTCATCTACATTTCCTTCCCAATTTGCATTAGTGAAGGCACTAAGTGTAAAATCATCATCATTTGCATACCATAAACCATAATCAACTATTCCCTTCTGGTATCTAAATATCCTTTTCACTGAAACAATATGTGATTCCTTTAGTTCACTCTAAAATCTAGCAACTATACACACTGCATTCATAATATCAGGTCTAGTATGTGTTAGATACATAAATCCACTGATCATTGATCTAAATATGGTCTGATTTGTATAAGGTGAATCATCTTTGTTTTTTATATTACAACCAATAACCATAAGGGTTCCAATAGGTTTGGAATCCTCCATCCCAAATTTCTTCAATAGCTCTTTCACATATTTTAACTGTGATATGAAAATCCTCATGTTTGATTGTATAATTTATAGTCCAAGGAAGAATTTTATCTCACTTATCATAAAAATCTCAAATTATTTCTACATCTCATCTACAAATTCTTTTCTCATCTTGTCATTTCCACCAAAAATGATACCATCCACAAATACTTCATCAATAAAAAGATTATCATTGTCAACTTTGAAATGGAAGTTACTATCTATAGTACCTTTTCTAAATACAAGTGCCAATGAGTACTTATCTAACCTTGCATAATAGGATCTTGGGGCTTGATTTAATCCATACAAATCTTTCTTAAATCAGAAAACCATGTCATTCTAATATGTAAAAGGAAAACTATCAGGTTGATCAACATAGAATCCCTTTTCCAACTCTCCATTCAAGAATGCTGACTTGAAATCCATCTGATATACATTGAATTTTTTGTAAGTATCATATAAAAGAAACATTCTGACTACTTCAAAATAAATACCTTCCACTTGTGAATACCCTTTGCAAACAAGTCTATCTTTGTTCCTTATCACAACACCATCTTCATTCAATTTGTTTTTGAATACCCATTTAGTTCCAATTACATTCTTATCTTTAGGTATGGAAACTAAAATACAAGTATTATTCTTTTCAATATGTTCCGGCTCTTCCTTCATAACATTAATCCAACTTTCATCTTTATAGTCTTCATTAATATTTTTAGGCTCAATTTTCAAAATTACACAAACTTCATCTCTTGCATGTCTTTCTCTAGTATTTGCACCTGAATTCTTATTAGTAATGATTTGATTCTTTGAATGATTTATCTTTACACACCTCAAAGTTCTTAGAACATATTTTGTAGCAAAATCTTGTGTTTCCACTTCATAATCAACTGCATCTTCTTCAACCCATTCAAATGATCCATTTTGACTATGATCTTGACTTTATGCAGACACAATATGATTCTCTTCATCATCATTGGAATGATAACTATGATATTTTTCCCATTTTTGAAGACTTTCATCCACTTTTATATTAGCACTTTCAACAATATTTCTCAACCTATTGTTATAACATTTAAATGCCTTGATCTTTGTAGAATATCCAAGAAAGATTCCCTCATCACATCTAGGATCAAATTTCCCTAGGTCTCAATCTCTCTCAATATAGAATTTTCTTCCAAATATTCTAAAGTACTTCATAGTAGGAGTATATCCATACCAAAGTTCATAAGGTGTCTTACCAATTCCATGATTAATCTAAGCTTGGTTCAAAGTGTAGGCTGTAGTACTTACAACTTCTCTCCTGTACATCTACAAAAAGTTTCCTTCCATTGTCATGGTCCTTACTGTGTCAATATTTGTTATGTTCCTTTTCTCTACAATCTCATTCTATAGAGGGGTTTAGGGAGTAGACATATGCCTCTTTATTCCATTCTCTTCACAGTATGCAAATCTCTTACAACATTAGAAGAATCGATCTTTATAATGTTATCAAAATTTACATGACAAAATCTCTTATGCAACATCCAACTATCATCAATTTTAGGATTCAAGCACCTATTCTCTCTATTATTTAAATAAAAAACATTACCTCTAGTCTTTGTACTTGATGCAATCTCATTTCCTATACTTCCCAAGATTATGCACTTCCCATCTTTGAATTATAAGTTGTATCTATTGTCAATAAGCTGTCCAACACTCAAAAGATTCTACTTCAAACCTTCAACATACAAGACATCATTATTATTGTTCTTACCATAAAGAGTAATTTTTCCTCTCCATTTGATAAAGCAAGGAGTATTGTCACCAAATTTAACAACACCACCATCATACTTTTCAAAATTCATAATCTTGTTCTTATCTCCTATCATGTGATGTGAACATCCATTGTCTATCACCCATTTATCCTAATGTTCAACATGAGATTTTTCTTCATTCTAAAAAATAGGGTTTTCATCCTTAATAACAACAAACATGATTTCATCTTCACTCTTCTTAGTTTCTTCATCAGTCATACCTTTGCTAGCAAAATAACACTTATGATATTTAGGCTAATACTTCTTAGGCTTATGCTTAGGCACTCTCTCAGGACAACTAGAAGCAAAATGACCAATCTTAGCAATCAAGGCTTTGAAGTCATCTAATTTTATTTCCTCTTCTTTAATCCCTTCCAATTACTTAGCATATCTTGATCCAAACTTAGATGATCTTGAAGAACTTTCACCATAATAAGATATCTTCTTTTCCTTTGAAATAGTAGCTTTAAATGAAGAATCAACCTTAGGTAAACTATAAAAAAAAATAATCATTTCAAAAGAAGATAACTTACTGACTAGTGTATCTCTTTTCACAGTTGTTAAAGATCTAATTTCTTCAATCTAAAGAACCTTGGTATCATAAGAAGGAGGAAATGATCTCATAATCTTTGAGACAATTTATTCCTCATCTATCACTCCATTGACGTTTCTGATTCCAACAATCAGTTCAGTCACCTTCCTTACAAAAGTAGAAATATGTTATCATCTTCACTCATCCTCAAGTTATCAAGCTTTCCTTTCAAAATTTTTAGCTTTGTTCGCTTCAAATAGATATCTCCTTCATGTAGAATTTTCAATTTTAACCAGATCTCATGTGTTGTAGTCAAGTCCATGACATTAGTATACTTTGCATCTGATAAGGACTGTACAAGGCTTCCTTTTCTCTCATATTGCATTTAAAATCCTTATAGTCAAGGGTAGCATTAGTAAGATTTACAGGAGGCTGGTAGTATTTCTTAGACACTTCCTAATATTCCCATCCCATGCATATCAAATGTCTAATCATTCTACCTTTCCAAGCTCCATAGTTGGTTCCATAAAACTTTGGACTGCCCTTCTTAAAATATTCCATCATAGATCTCCTCAAGTGGTCAAGATCCCCAAAAAGGACCAAGCTCTAATACCAAATGTTAGGAAAAATGCAACATACACAACTAATAGGGGGTGAATTAGTTGTGTCCTTAAACTTAAGCTTTAAACCAAATTAAAAACTTCAACACATAGAACTGAAAGATAAGCAATAAAGCACAAGAGAAAATAACACCATAACATGTAACACCAATTTTTTTTTGTGGAAACCATGTTAGGGGAAAAACCATGTTGGGGATCAAACACATGAGATATTGTACTAGCATAAGAAACCTTGTTAAAGGTACAATGGTAATGCACATGCATTCAGGCTCACTAACTAGAGATCATTTCTCAAAATAAGAAAAGGCTAAAACCCAGAGATTACAACAAGGACAACAACCCAAGATGGACAAAAATCTAATGAATTATAAATTGATAGATATAATCTAATATTCCATAATATTTCGAATGAATTACAACTGAAAAATAAATAGATTTCATTTGTACCTCTTCTCAACAACACTAATACAACATCTTCTAACACTATACACATCTAACAATCTGCCACCTCTCACCTCATTCTTCACACTCATAAATAATTACAATTTTATACTCAACTCATCAACTTATTCTATAAGATTAGCCAATGCCACCTTAATTACAAATATTAAATAAATTACATAACACTTAATGAGCCGATCCAAAACAAGTCACCATTGACATAGCTAAGACCTAGAAGAACATTTGTGAATACACCATGATCCATATATCATGCAAAAAATATTCACAACATGATATCTCATCAAGTTGGCCAAGAATAATAAAATATATCAACATGTTAAACCAATTAACCAAATCTAATTACATAACCCAATGCAATCTAGCAACATGAATAGGACATGATATAGAATCATCAACAAGCAACATGAAATAATATGTCAACAACAAAACCTTCTCTAACTCAAAATGAACAAACATCTCTATAGTTTTCACTAGGAAAAATAAACATCAACCTCTATGAATAAAGAAAAAGAGCTTGCCAGCAACTAAATCATGAACTACTCGAGCTGAGGAAACACATCCATGTCCTGAACACTCTACTGGGTTAGAAAAAAAAAGATATTTCAAGACCTAGCCACACTGATCAGAACACAACAACACTATCTTTGTCAGGACACCAAAAACTATCTATGATGAATCAATTGTAACTCACTCCAAACATACAATAATCCTCTGTAAATCAACCAAGATCAAGTACATGCACTCCTCAACATCTCTGTATTGAAACTTCTGATACTCAAACACAAATCTCCAACTGATTGCAATACTCTACTCTGTAACTCTAGAACATTGTCCAAAATGATGTAAAATATTGACATCAATGACAAAACATTAATGTCAACACATATATGAAATATATCCCAACAATAGGTTCTATTGATCTATTGTAAAATCAATAGTGAATCACCAAAGATATGGACGTCCTTAATCTTAAGGGATAAAGCTACTTCTAATCCAACAATATGGGCTTCATATTTTGCAATATTATTAGTACAAGGGAAATTAAGAAAATATGATAAAGGAATAGGCTTCTTTGAGGGAGATGCAAGAATAACACTAGCACCAGAGCCAATTTCACATCAAGTCCCATCAAAGTACAATTCCTAAGTGTTATTGTATGTGACTGAATGTGACCTCTAAATCAGGCACAACACAATATGGTCATTATTCATTTGATAGAATTCGAGAGAGAGTATGAAGAACTCAATCCAAATTGCATGGTGAGGTGGCCTGTTGCCTCCTATGTGAATGGGGTGTTTGAATACTCTCAGAATGAGAGCCAACAGCCGGGAGACCAATTCAACAATGGATGATTTCCAAGAAGCAAATATGAGCCAAATGAAACTAAGCTAAGAATGAATGCAATTAATCTAGAAAACTTTGAAAGAAATATGAAATGCAGATTTTTATTTGATTTTGAAATAAAGATGATATTAGACTAAGAACAAGTAAGCAAATTTAATCTAAATGTGAAATGCAATTACACTAATATGAGAAATTAAACTAGATAATGCAATAAAAGAGCTTTGAAAATAATGAGATATGAGACTAAAAAAATGCTATAGTAAGGATGCTCTCAAAAATTGCTCTCTCTGAATGAGAAAAAGAGGTTCATTAAATAGACCAAGCCAGAAGAGGAATGAAGAGTTTCTTGATTTGAAACGGTGGACTCTTCATTCCTAATTGAGACAAAAAGACAATGAATTATTTAATTAAAAGAATGGAATTTGCCACATGTTGGGAGGTGACCTTTCGAGTAATTTGAATTATTAAATTCAAATAAAGAGGTGTCCATTCAATTGACTAAATATTTATTAATTCCTTTTTAAGGGTAATTAGCCAAAGGGGTAGATTTTAATTTAATTCAAAGTGCTTAGGACTTTAGAACTAAATTAAATTATCATAGAGGTAATTTAGCTAATTAAAGTCAAGGACTTTAGGAATTAATATTAATATTTGATTATTGCAATTTATGGTCTTTGCAATTGACATCAAGTCAAATTAAGTCAGGTAGGAGAGAGAAAATTACCTAGGGAACTAGGATTTGGGTGATGTAAAATTGAGATAATGCACCAAAATTGATGAAATTAAATAGGTGCCAATTTTGGGGTATTACAGTTATCAATATCTATTTGTAATACAAATTCATTGGGAAAACTAATAGGATTAGAAGTTGAAGAAGATGAAGGAGCTTCAACAAGATGATCAATCAAAGCTTGTCCTTTACTTGATTTTTAAGAGACAAATTTTAAATCAAATTCACTTAGGAGCATGACACTTTTAGCTAGACATCCTAGGAAGTTGGTTTTAGAGAAGAGATGTTTCAAAGGATCAAATTTAACAATAATGTTGATTTCAACATTGAGAAGATAATGTCAGAGTTTTTGACAACCATAAACTAAATAAAAACTATTTTTCTATTGTAGTATATCATATCTCATAATCCACTAATATTCTACTAATGTAATACACTGGTCATTCTTTTCCATCCTTATCATGTTGAGCTAAGAGAGTGCTTAAGGCATTTGAAGAAGCTGAAGTATATAAGAAAAATGGTTTATCAGGTTGAGTAGGTTGTAAGATAGGAGGATTAGAAAGATAATGTTTGAACTATTCAAATGATTATTTACTATCTTGACTCTTCATTCCAAGAGAAATTAGTATCTTTCTTTAACAAGGAAGTGAAAGGGATCGTACGATCTGCCAGGTTAGAAACAAACCTACTGATAGCTTGTATTTTTCCTTGTAAACCAAAAAGTTGTGAAATGTTTTGAGGAGGTGGAATATTAATAATAGCATCAATTTTCTCAATACCTCTATTAGAGATGATGAATCCAATTAGTTTTTGACTATCCACACAAAAAGAACATTTTCGAGGGTTCAAGTGCATGTTATATTTATGTATTCATTCAAATATTTATCTAAAAACAAGCACATGATCCTTATGATCAATAAACTGGGAGAGAATGTCATCAACATAATCTTTAAGGATTTTATGAATGTAATCATGAAAGATAATTGTCATAGTACATTGATGTGTAGCACTAACATTATTTAATCCAAAAGGCGTAACAATTCAATAAAAGGTTTCCCAAGGAGTAATGAAAGCAATTTTGTATTAATCTTGATGAGGGATGAATATTTGATTAATATAGCCAAAAAACCATCCATGAAAGACAACAAAGCATGTCCCACCGTGGAATGCACAATCTTATCAATGTTTGGGAGGGGGAAATCATCTTTCAAAGAAGCCTTGTTTAGGTCACAAAAATCTGTACACATCCTAATCTTCTTGTTTCCCTTAGATACATATACAATATTTGAGATCCAAGGAGAATAGTCAATATGACATATATAGCCAGTGTCAAGATGTTTTTCAATTTCATCTTTCACAAGAAGATCTATAGTAGGATTCATCTTGCGTATATTTTGTTTGATAGGCTTGGCATTAGGAGTAAGAACAATGTTATGTGTGAAAATTTTAGAATCAATGCTAGGCATATCAAAATAATCCCAAGAAAACATATTAGGAAATTTAAGAAGAAAAGAAATAAGTTCCTTGCATTTATCCTCATCTAAATATTTTCCAATTTTTATCACCTTTTCAGAGCCATTAAGATCCATTTGCACATCAATGGTGTTAATAACCAAGAGATCAATTTTTTGTTAAACATCCATGGGAAAAGGTGAATTGTGATAATGTTTAAAGTCAATCTCTTTCCCAAAGTACACTTCAACATTCAAGCAATAAGGAATTATCTTATTATATCATATTTGGTGGTAATGATGAATTGAGTAGAGGTTTTACTGATGAAATGAAAAAATAATTTGAGATTTCTATGATATTTGTGTTGATATTATTTCTTGGATTTTAAATTACATAGTTGGATAAAGGAATTTTCATTACACAATCCAAGCATGTTAGAGAATTGTTGAAGAAATTTGGTATGGAAGATTCAAAACCAGTAGGGACTCCTATGGTTACTAGTTGTAAATTGACTAAGGATAATGAATCCTCTTGTCCAAATTAGGCAATATACAGATCAATGATTGGGGGATTATAGTATGTGACTCATACTAGACCAAACATATCAAATGTAGTTGTGATGTAGTCTAAGGAAGGAGAAATACCTAAAGGATATGTCCAACCTTGTAGCTAGAGATTACACAATGGAAATGAAAAAAAAGAAATAATCAATACTATTAATTAGGGAAATAATGTTCAATTACCATAGTTAGATAGATTTACATCAAGTTGGCATGCAAAATGCAGTCTTACATTCCAGGCTTATAGACCTGATTAATTACAAAATCAAATGCTAACCTTCTATCTATCCTCTATCTCCTACCATGATACCCCCTCCTTTCTAAAAAAGAACTAATACCCTACTTATATAAAAGATCATTGCCACAAGTTGGCTTATCAGATTAACAATCCCAAAGATAAAGGAAACATATTACAACATATAGGTTAGGACCTAATTCTATAATAACACCCCCAAATAGATAAATAATTATGTATGAATACAAAAGGAGGTCAACCAAATGAATAATAACATAGAAAGATGTGCCATAAAAATCCACATAACATGAATCTCCATTGTACGCCACATTTCGCCAACCTAACTGTTAGAACATGAAAGCAATAAAGGACCAAACCAATCATAAGATAACTTCATCTAGAAATGTTAGATTGATTAGAAAAACTAGACACATGATCTCCATGATTTCTATATCACACCATAAGGATCACATAAGATAACGAGCCAACTAGAATGATTGCTACCTAAGGTACAAAAAATTGCCCAACTGGAACATAACAACAAACAACTAAAAGGAAATATTTTTTGGGTGATGCAAGATTTCCAATGACCCAAGGATACTCTTGCATCAGACACCCCAGGTGAATAGGATATGTTCCATTAGAGAAACTTATGAACATCTGACATGATTCAAGACATAAATCCCATGCTCATTCTTGACCTACATGTCCTCCACATATGAAAAGGTACAATTTTGCAAATGGTTGTGCTGACTATCCAAATACTTAAACCTAGTAGTATATCATCCATCATTAGGTAGTGCTCTGCTACTGCTTCCACAACTAGTACTTTGATTATCCAACTCACACCAATTACTTCTGCCATTTTCACTCCTGTAGTCAACAATCAATGTTTGCTTCCTCTTTTTCCATTTGACTCCACCTTTGATAGCATTCAAAAAATCCCTTATCTCTGACCCATTCACAAGGTTTTGCTTCTTATTTGATATCACTTTGGTAACCTACTGCTGCAACACCATCTAGTCCCCATCAGCCTTCAACTCTATTATCACTCAATTTTTCAATTTGATTTTTCCTCCCATCTAGCATATTTGGTATCTCTTTATTAGTCAAGATGCCCCTAATTTATAAATCATAAATAATCCATACGTGCTTGACTCTTAAAAACCAACCATCAGCTGGGTAGCTCAGGGGTAGAAATGAAGTGAGGAAAGATGGAAAATATTAGAGAGCAAATAAAAAAGGATAATTTATCTCATACATGTAAAGGAAGTCTTGTTCGAACTCTTTAAGCCCACCAAGAAAATCATAATCATTTGTATGTATAAGAAAATATAAGAAGCTATACCGATTAAAATTGGCACCATAAAGAAAAGTCAATTTGATGATGGTAGTTAAACAAAATAGTGGCATATGATCAGATAAAATATACTGATGTAGAGATCAGGTGATAAATAATAGACACATCAATATGAGTTACACCAACATGCGAAATAAAACAAAGGAGATGCATGAGGTTGGTATAACATACACTGATGATTCCCATCAATGAAGAAAATACTAGCGGTGCAACGAAAATCTTGTCTTTCCAATAGCCGATAAGGTTATTGGTAAGACATACCCTAATGAGTACAAAAGTGGTTTATCAGAAGGTGTTGTAGGGATACAAGGCATCGATGTAGAGATGGTGAGTGGGATATGTCATTTTGGGTTTCCCCGATGCACGATGAACACATCAGTAAGTCCTATGTCAATCCGATGAGGAACATTAAGTTTTTGAAGGAAGAGAAAGGGGTATAGGTAGAACCAATACTGATGGATCCCATTGGAGTAGCTAAAAGAATTAGAAAAGGTATAAAATGGTTGTGCTGATCCCCAATAAAATTGTTGGGATATCCTACAACAATGAAACTTAGGGGAAACCTACGCTGATGAGGAACTATTTTCATATTAGTTTAAAATTTAAAACTGAAGCGAAGGATCTCCATTAAATGATGGAATTGGGTACACCTAGGGATTCAAATGAGGCAAAATTTATCAAGTATACATCATAGAGAATTGTCACTTTAATGCATTCATCATATTATTGAGACTATTTGATACATAATTTAAAAAATAAAATAAAATAGAACCCATGAGAAACAAAGAAGAGATCATAGTTACAAAAATGGAAGTGTCCAGTTCCTCAGGAAAGAAAAGGCCAACAAAACACATAGAGTCTAAGACAAAGAAGAAAAAAAAAGGAAAGTGGTCCAGTTAGAAAGTTGACCCAGGATATGATTGAATAAATGCAGGCTCCAGGTCCTAAATCAAGACAGTCTAAACAACATTTGTCAGGGAGAGATCAGTTCGAAGATAAATACAAAGATGTTGGAGATGTATGGACTAGGGTAAGAGGGTATGGAATTTTCCTTTTCCATTTCTTAAGAAGAAACTAGGAGGTTAGATTATGTAACCCGTGGATGACCAATTTGGGTAAGTTAATTGTCCCAAATGTCTTTATAAATTTGGAAGTCTTGGAGATTCTAGTGATAAATTATGATCCAGCCGAAAGATGCATTAAAGACCCTAGAGGAAATATTTTAATTAGATTTTCTATGGATACTTTGACTGAAGTATTTAGCCTAGATCCTAGCTTCAATAAGACCCTATCTTTTATGGAGTTGAAGGATGAGTATTGCAGAAAAGACATTACATACACTGGGTGGAAGTTATCATTTCATAAGAACACACCAGGAAAGCTCACAACACAAGATGGTCCATCCTTAAATTTGAACATGTTTATAAATTACTTGCAATATAATATATGTCTTGTAGACAATAGGGAGGGTTATAAGTTCTAGATCTTATGAGTATTGGACCTATGGTTACAGTCTTAGACATTCAAATGTATGAACCTATACTTTCTAATATGGATCTTATTTGGTGGAGAAAATCCATGAGGTTTTTTCAATCTTAGAGACAATGAATGCCCTAAATTCAAACACTAATCTTTTTTGTTGTATTTGGTCTTGTTTTATGGACACAAAAAGGGCATGTGGTCAAATGAATTCAGATTAAATGTTAGGAGTAGGGAAGGGGAGGAACAACTAGTACATCTGCGGACTTCTTTGTGGGATTCAATGTACATGATATTAAATTATATCAAGCTCAAAGAATGGATTGTGAAGCCAATATATCAAATGTATTGGTTTCCCTATGATAGATTTGTTTATGTTAAAATTAAGGCTTCCTTGAGGCTAAAGGATTTTGACAAAAGAAAAATTATGAACCCTAATTATAAAGATTGATATGTGTACCATGATTTCACATGTTTTATAATCTAAAGGTTTGAGGAAACCCCATAAATGTTACCAAAGGTTGTTCCAAATAGGATAGCTTACTTGGAATTTGTGACATGGTTCAATATCTCAAATGCTAAGAACTTAGAGGATTTACAAAAGTAGAATTTATTACCAAGAACTCTCAGCTTTCGTGACTTCACCATTGTTCCTTCCAAAGCATATGAGGTAATTGAGAAGAAATTGATGGAAGAGTTCAACTTATTTAAACATTTGCCAAGGAAAAACTATGATCCTGAAGGTTAAATCCATTATTGTAAGAAAAATAAAAGCTTAGGAGATTACTTGCATGTAGCAATAGAAACATAAGATATGCTTAGGAATCTTGAGGATGATGAGGCCCAAGAAATTATTGACAGATATAATAGGGAGTTAGATGAAAAGATGCATGATGAAGGGTGCTCCCCTTAATACCACAAACACATAACAGAAAAAGAGAAACAACAACAATAATATGCAAGAACAGAAAAATTGGCTTCTTATTATCTCCACAAATGTGGAATTCAAACTTTCAAAATTACAATATGCAAAGCCACATGGGCATTCCCTTACAATATTTTGTAGGACAAAGCCTCGAACTATTACCCATAACTATTCTGAACTGCCTAAGACAATAATACAGCCTTCCTTATATAGGCAATTTTCCACCGCCTGGGAAGGTTCCAGAATTTTAGCCAATAAGGCCGACCAAACTTAGAATTATTTTATTTTACATTTTATTACATCATAGTCGGCTCAAGATAACCTTTGAAACCCGAACGAAAATTTTGAAGAAAATTATTTTTCGCCATTTCAGGTGGCCCAACTTCCGAAGACCATAAGTCATCACCAGTTGACCCGATCGGCTATTATAACCCCATTTTGGAAACGCCACGAAGCGCTCTACAAGCTTGACCCGCGCAAGCACCTGTCACCCAAATTTTCAACCTCATCCGGGGCCTCTAAAGCCTTCAAAACTGAGTTCAAAGTTTCTGTACCCTGCTGCCAATACCGAAAATCTTCAATATCTTCCAATATACACTTGATCTGGCAATGAAACTTTACTGGCAGACTTACATGACCAAAATGAACCTCCAAGAAAGAAATCAGATCATTCTGAGCACATGCAAAAATTACCAAAAATAGTAACTTTCCATAAATAGCAGCTCTACACTAAAATAGCCCTTATTGAATATAAAAATAGAAATATTTTTGGGTGATGCAAGATTGCTCTTACACCCAGGATGCTCCTGCATCAGACACCCAGGGTAATTTGAGAAGTGACCCTGTCATGACTCAGGTGTGCAGAGGAAAACCAAGACGGTTAACCTCCTCCTTTGTTAGCCACGATGAATCTTCTACATGTCATCCTTTCCATTTGACCAAATACTCTTCATATGTCCTATTCCTTGTGCTTCTACCAACACGACTGTCCAGTATGTCTTTAATCTCCTTAGTGTCTGAACTAGTTGCTGGAATACTCCACTGTGCTGTTGTGATCTCATCTTCAACACCTCCTTCATGATACTCTGTCAGATCTGAAATGTTAAACACTGGTGAAATATTCAGCTCACTAGGCAATTCTACCTCGTATGCATTCCCTGAATCATGCTTCTTCAATATCTTACATGGTCCAAACTTCTTCATTTTCAACTTGTTATATGTACCAACTGGAAACCGCTCCTTCCGCAAATGAACCATGACTTCATCACCAACCTGAAATTCCTTATACCTCCTTTTCTCATCTACCTTAGCCTTATACTGTGCGTTCATCTTGGTAATATGCTTCCTCACCTCCCCATGGATGTTCTTCAAATGTTCTGCAAAATCTTCAGCTTCAGCACTACTTATTTCTCCTTTATCTATCTTTCTCAATTCAGATGCATTTCTTGGACTACTTCCATATACAATTTGGAATGGTGATTTACCAGTGCTCCTATTGACAGAATTATTGTATGCAAATTCTGCCTGTGGTAAAATCAAATCCCATCCTGTTGGCTTATCTCCAACCAAACATCTCAGCAATTTTCCCAAACTCCTATTCACCACCTCTGTCTATCCATCAGTCTGTGGATGATGTGATGAACTGAATTTCAAATCTGTCTTCAACTTCTTCCATAATGTACGCTAGAAATATCCAACAAACTTAGTGTCCCGATCTGAAACTATGGTCTTTGGCAAACCATGAAGTCTCACTACTTCTCTGAAAAACAATTCGGCTACATGAATAGCATCATTAGTCTTCTTGCACGGAATGAAATGTGCCATCTTCGAAAATCTGTCAACCACCACAAAAATTGAATCATGTCCCCGCTGAGTCCTCGGTAAACCAAGAACAAAGTCCATGCTGATATCCTCCCAAGGCTTCTCTGGTATAGGTAATGGCTGATATAACCCTGTATTCTGCTTCACTCCTTTTGCCATCTGACATACTCTGCAACTCTGTACAAACTTCTTCACATCTTGCTGCAACTGTGGCCAATAGTAATTCTCACTAACCAAAGAAAGGGTTTTGTGATGAACTGAATTTCAAATCTGTCTTCAACTTCTTCCAAAATGTACGCTAGAAATATCCAACAAACTTAGTGTCCCGATCTGAAACTATGGTCTTTGGCAAACCATGAAGTCTCACTACCTCTTTGAAAAACAATTCTGCTACATGAACAACATCATTAGTCTTCTTGCAGGGAATGAAATGTGCCATATTTGAAAATCGGTCAACTACTACAAAAATTGAATCATGTCCCCGCTGTGTCCTCGGTAAACCAAGAACAAAGTCCATACTGAGATCCTCCCAAGGCTTCTCTGGTATAGGTAATGGCTGATACAACCTTGTATTCTGCTTCACTCCTTTCGCCATCTGACATACTCTGCAACACTGGACAAACTTCTTCACATCTTGCTGTAATTGTGGGCAATAATAATTCTCACTAACCAAAGAAAGAGTTTTGTCAGGACCAAAATGTCCAGCCAATCCTCCGCTATGCTTCTCCTTGATGAGATTCTCCCTCATAGAACTTCGTGGAATGCACAATTGACTCCCTTTGAATAGCATATCATCCTGGATGATGAAATCCAGCCATTTTGTCCTATCTAGAGTAACAGGTTCTGTACAAGCTTGCCAAGCTTCTCCAAAATCAGGATCCTCTGGATACAAATTCTTGAGTTCCTTGAACCCAACCACTTCAATCTGCATTTCTGTCAGCAATAGTTGCCTTCTGCTAAGAGCATCTGCAACCCTATTAGACTTTCCACTCCTATGTTTCAAAACAAATGTATAACTCTGCAAAAATTCAACCCATTTCAAATGCCTTTGATTCAATTTTCCTTGACTATTCAAATATTGCAAAGCTTGATGATCAGTATACAAAACAAACTCCTTAGGAAGCAGATAATGTCTCCACTTCTTTAATGCCTGAACTATAGCATAAAATTTTTGATCATAAACAGAATATTTCCTCTTGGCGTCATTTAACTTCTCGTTGAAATAAGCAACAGGTTTACCTTCTTGGCTCATAACAGCTCCTATTGCAGTACCACTAGCATCACAATCTACTTGAAACACCTTATTAAAATCTGGAAGTGCTAAAACAGGTTGTTCTGTAACTTTTCATTTCAACAATTGAAAACTCTTTTCTGCCCCATTAGTCCACTTAAACTCTTTTCTATCCCCTCTCATTGTTTCAGTCAAGGGTCCACAAATACTGCTAAAATTTCTGATAAACTTTCTATAAAAGCTAGCTAGACCATGAAAAGATCTTACCTCAGTAGCACTCCTTGGCGTAGGCCATTCAAGGATAGCCTGTACCTTCTCTGGGTCCATTTTTAGACCTTCTCCTGAAACTACAAACCCCAAATACACCAACTCTTTTTTCACAAAACTGCACTTCTTCAAATTAATCAGCAATTTTTCTTCTCTCAACTTCTCAAATACCATACGAGTATGCATCATATGCTCATCCAATGTCTTACTAAAGATCAAAATATCATCTAGGTAAACAATGACAAACTTACCCAGAAATTCTTTTAGAACCACGTTCATGAGCCGCATGAAAGTGCTTGGTGCATTGGTTAGCCCAAAAGGCATGACTAACCACTCATATAGTCCTTCCTTTGTCTTGAAGGCAGTCTTCCATTCATCTCCTTCTCTGATCCGAATCTGATGATATCCACTCTTCAGATCTATCTTTGAGAAATACACAGCTCCACTCAAACAGTCCATAATATCATCCATTCGTGGCAATGGAAACTTATACTTGATTGTGATCTTGTTTATTGCCCTAGAATCTGTACACATCCTGCATTCTCCATTCTTCTTTGGTGCTAATACCGCTGGTACAGCACAGGGACTCAGACTCTCATGGATCAATCCTTTCTATAATAGTTCATGCACTTGTCTGTTCAACTCCTCACTTTCGGCAGGTGTTATTCTGTGTGCTGCCTTATTCGGCAAACTCGCTCCTGGGATCAAGTCCATCTGATGACTGATCTTTCTGACTGGTGGTAATCCGTCAGGCACGTTATCAGATACAATATCCTGAAACTCATTCAACAAATCTACAACTTCTACAGGAACATCTTCTACTTCCTCTTTACCAGCTTTTGGAATTAAAGCAAAACATACATGCTCATGCCTCATACCATCTAAGAAATTTCTTCCATCAAAAAAAGTTATCCTTGCATTACCACATACTTTTTCTTCAGTCTCCTTCAATGGCTTTAGCTTATGCCGCACTCCATCCTTTGTCATGGAATAGGTATTTGCACGGCCATCATGTACATCACATCTATCAAACTGCCATGGTCTACCCAACAACATATGACATGCATCCATAGATATGATATCACACAATACCTCATCTTGGTATCCGCCAATCTTGAACTTCACTAGGCATTGTTCATTGACCATGACCCTATGGTCATCCTGTACCCAGACAATCCGATATAGATGTGGGTGTTTCTGTCTCTTGAGCTTCAACTTTGTCACCATCTCTTCTGACACCAAATTGTCAGTGCTTCCACTATCAATAATCACATCACAACATTTACCTTCACACTTGCACCTGGTGCGAAACAGGCTCCTCCTTTGCTCAGGTTCATTCTCACCACTCATCAGGACTCTTCTGTTAATCAACGTTTCTCCTTTTTCAGCATCTTCAGAATTTGATGATCTGGCATCTTCATCTACATGTGCAACTCTAGCCTAGCCTTCATTTCTCCTGTCTGTTCTGCCTTGGTGCTGAGGACATTCAAATGCCCTATGACCTTCTTCTCCACAGTGAAAATATGTTCCACGGAAGCCACCTCTTCCAGATCCTTGTCCTCTTCCTCTTCCTCTCTGATCTCTATTATTTTGATCCTGAAAGTGATTGGAATTATTTCCTCACTGATTCTGACTGCTACTAGCCTCATCCTTCTTTTTCAGATCTTCATTTCGGCCACCATATGATCGTCCACCAGATCGTCCACCACGACCTCTTCCATTTTGTCTGCTCTCAAACTTCTTGTTCAGCTTTTTCTCTACTTTTAGGGTAAACTAGTATGCCTCTTCAATACTGTTCATTCGAACCAGATTCAGCTCCTCCTGGATGCTTGGCCTTAACCCATTAAGGTATCGGGCAACTTTCTCCTTATCAGCTTCTGCATGACCTGTTCTGATGAGAAGTCGATAGAACTCCTTTGTATACTCCTGAACAGATCTTCCTGCTTGCTTCAAACTCTGCATTTTCTTTAGTAGGTGAAGCTCATAATCAACAGGAATGAACTGTCGCTTCAATTTATCCACCATCCGATCCCATCTTGTGATTTTATCTTTCCCTCTTCTATTTCGCTCCAATTGAATTTCTTGTCACGAGATCTTCGCATGACCTTTCAGTCTGGCCTTCGCAAATTTGACCCTATCAGGATCCTCAACATCTTCATACTCAAAATACTCCTCACATTCATTGATCCAGTCGATCAATTCCTCTCGGTTAAGATTTCCAGAAAATGTAGGAACCTCAATCTTAGGTCTTTTCCCAATCTTGGAAATGGCCTGAAAAATTCTTTCTTCCTCTTGGTTCACAATTTCGGCTTCTCCTTCTTGATATTCTTCTTCGGCTTCATCCTCGCTTTCGTCTCTGACATTGAGATTCATTCCTCTGTGAATCTCTTCTTGCAATGCTCGCACTTGTCTCTGCAGCTCTCTAACCTCAGGTGTCACAGCACCAACTCTTCCGCCACGTTCTCGTCGTGGAGGCATTTTCGCGATGCGCGCTGAACCCCTAGCCACGGTCTTGGTGCAAACTGCCTCACAGTCGGCAATCTGTTTACACACTCAAGAACTCCTGCTCTGATACCACTTGATGAAGGGTGCTCCCCTTAATACCACAAACACATAACAGAAAAAGAGAAACAACAACAATAATATGCAAGAACAGAAAAATTGGCTTCTTATTATCTCCACAAATGTGGAATTACAAACTTTCAGAATTACAATATGCAAAGCCACATGGGCATTCCCTTACAATATTCTATAGGACAAAGCCTTGAACTATTACCCAGAACTATTTTGAACTGCCTAAGACAATAATACAGCCTTCCTTATATAGGCAATTTTCCACCGCCTGGGAAGGTTCCAAAATTTTTGCCAATAAGGCCGACCAAACTTAGAATTATTTTATTTTACATTTTATTACATCATAGTCGGCTCAAGATAACCTTTGAAACCCGAACGATAATTTTGAAGAAAATTATTTTTCGCCATTTCAGGTGGCCCAACTTCCGAAGACCATAAGTCATCACCAGTTGACCTGATCGGCTATTATAACCCCATTTTGGAAACGCCACGAAGCGCTCTACAAGCTTGACCCGCACAAGCACCCGTCACCCAAATTTTCAACCTCATCCAGGGCCTCTAAAGCCTTCAAAACTGAGTTCAAAGTTTCTGTACCCTGCTGCCAATACCGAAAATCTTCAATATCTTCCAATATACACTTGATCTGGCAATGAAACTTTACTGGCAGACTTACATGACCAAAATGAACCTCCAAGAAAGAAATCAGATCATTCTGAGCACATGCAAAAATTACCAAAAATAGTAACTTTCCATAAATAGCAGCTCTACACTAAAATAGCCCTTATTGAATATAAAAACAGAAATATTTTTGGGTGATGCAAGATTGCTCTTACACCCAGGATGCTCCTGCATCAATGCAACAATTGGATTAGATGGAGTCTAAGGAGGAAGTAACATAAAATGAACTAGATAACAATGAGGCTTTTTCTATCATGTAAGCAAAGGATGTTGAAGATGAGCTAGGTAAAGATTATAAAATTGTAACCCAATTGGAGGTTTACAAAGACATTAGATTGGATCAATATTCTGCTTTTTTCTCAGATGATGTTTTTGTAAAATCCAAGGAATTTAAGTCTTTTTTGTATAATTTCAAAGGAAAGAAACCTAGGGAATCTATCCCTAACATAACCCTAGAGAATGAGGATGAGTTATTGAGAGAACTTAAGGGTGATATAGAGTTTGAGGTTTCCACCATGACTCCATAAAAGGGTAGACAATTATTGATAGATGCTAGTGTAATTTTGTTTCCTAGCTGGGATCTTAGTGCCTCATTTATTTTTGACATTTTACTTCAATATGAAAATAAGGATTTCAAGTTGGACATCAAAGATGTTGATGATGTTTTCATTAAATTGATCTTTGATTAGGATGATGAGGCATTCTTGTTGTGGGCCCTATACCCACCCAACAAAAGGCCTAAGATTGTTGACATGGATAAAGATTTTAGGCACATGATGAAGATAAAGGTGGGAGAAATTGATCAGAGTAGTGAGGGAAAGGGTTCAATACAAAGCCATGTATGAAGAAATAATTAAGAGAAGTGGACATCCGGTGCCTCTATTTCCCTCATCGGATAATTAAAAAAGGAAGAAGAAATCTGATGAATTCCAAAAGGAGAACCAAAAATTGGTTAAGAAGATGCAGAGTGTGAGGAATGATACTACTACCTTTCTATTAAACAAAAGGTTTGAAAAGTTGAAAATTAATTTGGAAAACCTTTGGGAGGCATATAGAAGAAATATGGATAATTTTTTTGGCCCATAATAGGATAAAAAACAAAAAGGGTGTAAAGTTTCATGAGAAGAACTTGGAGGGAGCATATGGAAAACAAATACAAGATATCAATAAAGTATTGGCAAAACATGATAACATTTGATAAAAAATTGGAAGAGGAGCATGAAGAATTCAGGTATGCAATCAAGAAGGGACTACCAAAATTTGTGGATCATAAATGGGATCTTAAGGAAAAATACACATGGATAGGAGAAGGCTAGACTCTTCTCACTGCTACCCTTGATGCTGCCCAGACTAATGGGATTGAGTTGAAATAGGCCACTACACAAATGGAAAGGTTCATCACCTTGGAGATCACAATCAGGGACCTCATCCATGATGCTAACACTTATTCCTCTGATAAATACCTCAAGCATATCAAGAAATATGGTGAGTTGCTAAGGGATTAGCCTTTGTCTCTACATGTTTTTGAATAGTTGTGTCTATGAGTCTTTCTGTTTTCTCAATTTGTCAAGTAGTTAGTTATGATTAGTTATGTCTCTTGGTGAAAGGGTATGTCCTTTCATGTAAAACTGAACCCTCATCTATATAGAGGGGATCTTTTCTAGATTGAAAGATAAATTTTACATTTTATAGTTACATCTTTTTTTACATTATGGGACTTGTTTCTTGAAGATACACTATTGGAAAAGAGAATGATACATTACATAACCAGTTGGATTATATTTATAACTTATTTCAATACATGTTCAATTGTTACTCCATCATTTTTGGTATTCATCTCTTTATTTAATTGATCAATTCTCTATGATAATATTTTTCATCTAGATGTTTCAATATGCTATCTTATGTTATTATAATTTAAATTAAGTTTCAATTTGATCATCAGTTCAAAGATTAGTTGTTAAGACTTCATTTTGTCTTATTGGTCTTTTGTGAGAAAGTTAAAATCTATAAGAATAACTATAATAGAAAATTTGAATTATTAATACATAAAGATGACTTTGAAGTGATGGTCTTGATTTAAGAGTAGGTTATTAAAACCATCTCATAGGGTTATACTTAGGGTCAATTAATTAAATTGATAATAATAAACAAATGATGAATGCAGAAAAAGAGGACTTGAGTGTTGAAGAAAAAGAACAGGAAAAGGAGATGAAGGAAAAATACATAATGGAAGAAGACAAGGAGGAGGAAGAAGGGGGTAAAGAAGAGGAAATGGAAGAGGAAGAAAAAGAAGGAGCTGAAGAGGAGGAACTTGCTCAAGACTTCCCTTATCCAGGTGAAAAAGAAGAAGATCAAACTGATACCTAGGATGGAAAGATCCAGGTTCAGAGTGGAAAAAGATGATGAACGTGCTGAAGAGGGAGAGGAAGCTGGTCAGGAGATCCCTACTCCAGGTGAAAAAGAAGAAGAACAAAATAAAATAGAGGATGGAAAAGGTTAGGCTAACAATGAGGAGAGAAATAGCCATAAGGAGGATCCCTTAGGCCTCCTAATGGGTGCTACCATTCTGGAAGAGGTCAAGAAGGCTTAAGGCCATGGTATTCATCTAGACAAGTGGGTCACACAGGAGATGCAGGAAATGAAACTCCATCTTAAAGCAATGGAAGATACAACAAAAACCCTCACTACTAAGCTGGAGAAGCTAGAAAAGAAGTTTTTGGATAAGGTAAATAACAAAAACCCGAATGAGGATATGGCTGCTAAAATAAAAATGATGGTGGACAACAAGTTAAAAGATGTTATGAAAAAAATTAGTGACAATGGGTACATGATAAATGAAGTCCTCAAACACAGTAATGAGGGCCTTAGTGTTTCTGTTATGAACCTAAAAAATGTTGTACAACTATCTGGAAAAGAACCTACTAGAAAAAACAACCATAACAATTGATGATGATGCTAGAAATGCTAGTTCTGGGAATGCTGGTCTGGGAATGAGAACTAGAGGCCGCACTCAGAGGAAGGTTCCATAAATTCCAAAGGAAATGAATGATCTGAAAGGTGCTATCCAGAAGATGGAGGACATGCAGAAGAAGGTGGAGAAAATGATAAAAAACTAGTCTATTTTGGGGGGTTGCTGGGCGTTCACTGGTAGTTTTGCTAGTAACTGTTTGTTTTGTTTTTGTTGTCACTAAAACCTAGGTTGTTTCGGGTCTTGCTTTTGTCTTTTTAGTAGGTGTCTCTTTTTGTAAAACTGAAATGCTAAATCTCTTTGCTTTTTTGTAAATGGTTTCGGGTTCCATTCAAAACCTATTTTTACCTTAATAAAAAACAAATGATAAATGCACTGGTCTGATATTGATATAAGATAATTTAATCAAGTGTCTCCAGAGAAATCCTATCAAGAATTATATTTACATTTTACAAATAATTTATACAACAAAGAATTCATACAAGCATTTCCTTTCAAGAAAGTAATTTATAATTCACAAATTCTCAAAGTGTTGTGGGAATCATAATAAATCCACCTCAAGAGCCATTGCCATCTTGAGAGATCATTGAGTTTGAATCCGCTATATAAAATCCTCCAACCCATAGATTGGGTTTGAGGTAGAGGTTTACCCACCTTGTTTTAGCGAAGCCTAAAGTTTAGGGGAATTTGATCAAGTGATCATTCTCGTTCATTGGACAAAGATGATTGAGAAATATTTAGGAGGAGTGGAAAATTATTGGATTTCCAATATGTGGTTTTGGGAACCAACAGATTGGTGACTCTACTAGGGACTTAAGAGGTTTTCCAAAATCTTTGGTGATGTAATTGAGAGTCTACTAGAAATTAAAACTCTGAGTAGTAAGTATTGTTTTCCTCTAAGTGAGGTGGCAACTCTACAAATAATTTATGATTTAGTTTGTCCCGCAAGAGGGAAAGTAAAGATCCTAGACACTTATCATTAAAGTACATGTGGTTTAGAATATCTCTTAGTAAGGGACATAACAACCACATTGGGTTAAGTCCTAAAAGGAACTTGAATAGAAATAAAGAGTCAACCTCAAAAATGACATTTACAAGATACAAGAGTTTCCCTGAAAAGGAAAGAAGAGTTTTCAACAATGAGGAATCTCCCACATCAAGTCATCACAGTTCAGAAGATAACGATGAAGACCATAATCCCTTTTTAAAAGATGATATGGAAGATCATGAGCATCGGCATGAAATAAATCATGAAGAAGTAGATGATGAAGAAGAAGATCGATAATGGGATGCCATTTTTCTTAAGATGGCTAATATTGGGTCAAAATATGAAAAGATGGCAAAAGATCTTAGAAGGAAACCAAATGAGATCTTACATAAGTTAGGAATATGGAGAAGTGCACTCTCTTCACCAAAAGAAAAATAAAATAAAGTTGAAAGACCTAGACAAGAGAGATGGAGAGATGAAAGGATAAGGGAAGAAAGAACTGAAGATTGAAAGACAAAAAGGGATGATAGAACATCTAGATATAATACTCCTCATAGAAAAAATGGAGAGAAAGTTTTCAACACTGGTCATACCAATCCCTTGTTTGAACCAAACATTGGGGAAAGAAATGAAAATAATAATAATGAGATAAATGGACATTAGAGACAACTAAATAATGGGGAAAATCATCCGAGGTAGAAAAATATTGGTAACTAGTGTAATGGCGGTCAAAATCACAAAGGCATGAATCATCAAAATCAGGGGCCAAGAATAAACAATCATGGTGGACATAATGATGGGATAAGAGCACCTATGGTGCTTGAGAGATACAATAAGTTGGATTTCAGTAGGATAGTAGGCTATCCAAATCATATTTAAAATGAATTGAGAACATCTATTCCAAAGTTCGGTGGAAATGGGATAAAGTCTGATGAAGAAGACATCATCAATCTAAAGAATACAATTGAAGAGTTCAAAATTCATTATGAAGATGTTTTCATGAAATTATTTGTGCAATCACTAATTGAAGATGTTAGAGAATGGTACAAAGTACTCCCTGATGCATCAATTTATAGTTGGAAGGAATTTGTAACACAATTCACTGATGAATTTGGTGATCACATTGATACTTCTTTTGCTTCTCATGAATTAACCAATATTAAGAATAATTTTAATGAATTAGTTGTAGAGTTCAATAAAAGATTCAACAAATTTATAAATAGGATACCAAGGGATATAAGATGTGTTGATTCATTTTTGATTGATTTCTACTTAAGTGTATTTGATAGTAAGACTCATTATAAAATCAAATCACATAGGCCAACAACATTACAACAATATTTTCTAATTTTTGTGACTATTGAAAATAATATAAAAGCTTATGGCTGAGTAAATAAAAGAGATGATTATAAGTTGTATAATCCTAAATATTCTAAAAAGGATGAATTGAAGGAAATAATGGACATGCTCAAAGATCCAAAGGTAAGGTAGAATAGGAATGATAGACCACCAACATACAAAAATGATAGGCCTAGACTTCATGATATGCCATACAATACAAACTGGAAAGAAGGTAAACTTGAAAAGCCTAACCACAACAAGGAGATGCTTGATCCTTTGAGGTGAAATAATCATTTAGTAGAAGATGGTCCATGGTGTGATGCTTGTGGGTTGCCTCATGCACCTGAAAAATGTGTGATTTCTCAAAGTTTGTTGGAGGATGAAAATCAAGATTATGATCAGCAACCCATGTTGAATGATTTTTCATCTAAGCCATAATGATTTTTGATGATGAATGCATACTAGGTAATGATTAAAAAAGGATGTACCAACAATGCAATGGCCAAAAATTATTTTTAGATGATGAAGCCCCTACATCGAGGAGAATGACAAATGCAGAAAAAAGGGAATGTACAACTGCATCCTTGGCACAAGCAAGAAGTAGTTACTAGTTAAGGAATAGGACCATAAATGCTGATCAAGGGAAACTTGGTGGAATATTTACTAAAATGCCAAAATAGAGTAATAGCCATACAAGCACTTTAAAGAATAATAGAGATGACACTCAAAAGAAAGAAAATTAGGTAGAAGTTACAAAGGTAACCAAACTAGTGGATAAGCCAATGGTTAGTAAAAATCCTTCATTTAGCTATTCTTTTATATCTAATGCATTATCACAGGTGAAAATTTCTATTTCTTTACTTGAAATGATGAAAGTTTTAGAATATAAGAATGAAACCTTGAAAATATTATTTGATGTAGGTAATATTCCTAAAGAAGAATCTAATCAAGAACAAGTAAATGAAGTACCACCAGTTGTATATTTAGGCACATATGTCACTAAAAATGGAACACAAGTAGATACCTTTTATCTGACATTGTTAATTAACAACAAGTTGGTTAAGAATTGTATGATAGATTTAGGAGCAGCAATAAACATCATTCCATATGAAGTTATGAAGGAACTTGGAATGAAAGTTGATACTAATTATGGAAAATGTTATGCTATGGATAGTAGATTTGTGCTTATTTTTGGAATAATGAAGAATGCATAATTTTAATTCCTTGTTTCTCCTAAAGCATCATATAATATTGACATTACTATGGTTGATGTGGCTGTTAATTATGGAATGCTCTTGTCTAGACAATGGTCTAATTTAGTTGGTAGACATATTAAATTAGATTTATCTTATGCTACTATTCTAGTTAATGGCAGGGAAGTAAAAATTCATAGGAACCTAGATCATCATATATAATTGAGGATATTGATCCAAAGAAGGTGAATTGTTTCTGCCACACCGATATGGATAGCTTCAAGGTAAATATTAATAAAAATGAAATGAAAAATACTAAGAAGATTTAAATTCATGCAGAGGAAGATCAAAAACTGATGTGGCAAATGTATTTTGATGGTTCTTGGAGTAAAGAGGGGAATGGTGCTGGAGTGGTTTTTATTTCTCCCGCTGGAAAATATTTTAAATTATATTTCCTCTTAGCTTTTGAATGTACTAATAATACAACTGAATATGAAGCACTCTTGTTAGGGTTGATAATAGCTAATAAATATGGAATAAAAATATTAAATATTTTTGGAGATTTAGAGTTAATTGTGTCTCACATTAGAAATAAGTTTATTACTAAGAATACCAAATTCAAATGTTATAAGAATGAAATTTGGGATCAATTAGAATCTTTTGATGCATTTTCAATTAAATGGATTGATAGATCTAGGAATATTCTAGTAGATTTTATGGCTAACTTGGCTATCAGGCAAAATGATATTCCTTTTGAAGATATCACTTAGGTTGAAATCAAAACAAGACTAGCAATACTGAATAATATTTAGAATTGGCAAGTGTTTGAAGATGAACATGACATGATGAATTTTATCACAAGCAAAGATAAATATGAAGATCAGCTCATAGAATGGAATAGATATGTGGAGAAGGATGATGAAAAGCAAGTTTTATTTGAAAAAGAAGTGGTACAATTAAAAAAAAATTCTAAAAGGATTGGTTGCATTGGAGAGAATTTATGAAAATAAGGATAGAGTGGAGTTGAAGTCAAGTCCTACAAATAAGGATGATGTAGAGAAAATAACTCTAGGAAATGAGCATACACCCACAAAGGCATACATTGGAAAGAATCTTACTCCCAAGATTAGATCAAACTTAATTAATCTATTGAAAAAACATTGGCATGTATTTTCCTGGTCATACAATGACCTTAAACCATATAGAGAGGACCTTTTCAACCATGAAGTACTATTAAAGCTAGATGAAAAACCATTTAGACAAAGACAATGACCTATAAACCCAACGTTGGCTCCAAAAATGAAGGAAGAGTTGATAAAGATGATAGATGTAGAGATCATCAAACCAATCAAGAATTCAACATGGGTATCTAACCTAGTACCTATCAGAAAGAAGAATGGTGACATAAGGCTTTATATGGATTTTAGGAATTTAAATGTGTCATCATTAAAAGATAATTATGCATTACCTAACATGGAATCATTATTACAAAAGATGACAGTAAATAAATTTCTCTCCATGATGGATGGGTTTTCAGGATATAATCAAGTGAAGGTCAAAGTAGAAGAACAATGTAAGCCAACCTTTACAACTCTATGGGGAATGTATGTCTATACACAAATTTCATCTGGACTCACAAATGCTAGAGATACTTTACAAAGGGTGATGGATGCAACCTTTTATGGTTTAATTAATTTCATTTTGGTTGTTTATCAATATGATTTGACAACATACTCTAAGAAAGAAGAACATTGTAAACATCTTGAAAAAAATTTCTTGAGGGCTTTAGAATATGGTATATCACTCAATCCTAAGAAATGTCACTTTGGAGTTATAGAAGGTAAATTATTAGGGAATATTGTATCAAAGGAAGGTGTGAGGATAGACCCTAAAATGATTTTTTCTATAGATAGGATCCAAATACCTAAAATTATTAAAGTCATTCAGTCTTTCTTTGGGAAATTTTTTTTTGTTAGGAGATTTGTGTCTAACTTTTCTAAAATTTTAAAACCAATTGCTAAAATGGTCAAGAAAGGAGAAGAGATTAAGTGGACCAATGAAGCCTTAAAAGCATTTTCCAATATAAAAAAGGTAATAAAACAAGCTCCCATTCTTAAATCTCTAGATTTTTCAAAGCCTATTCAAGTCTTCTATTTCACTTCTTATCACACAATAGCAATTGTCATGTTAGAGACGAATGATGAAGGTTATGAGCACCTTGTGGTGTTTTTTAGTAAGACTTTGCAAGAAACACAATTTAATTTTGATATCAATGAAAAATATATGTATGCATTGGTAAAGGCAGTAAAATCCTTTAGGCCATATTTGGTTGGAGCAAGTGTGATAGCTTATGTGCCAAATGCTACAGTAAAAGACATATTCAGACAAACAAAAACTACTGGTTGAAGATGTAGATGGATAAATAAAATTCAAGAGTTCAGTATTGATATTCAGGTCACCAAATTGGTAAGGGGTCAAGGTCTTGTAAAACTTATGGAAAATTTAAATCTAGAAGAAGCTCAAGTAAACCAGTTAGAATTGGAGCATGCAGAGCTAAGTATTGAACATTACCCATGGTATAAGGATATTGTTTATTATTTAATACATATGAGATGCCATGAAGGTCTTAATGAGAACTAGAGGAGAACCATAAAATTCCAAGCAGCCAGGTATGTATTAATCCAAGGAGACATGTATTAGAAAAATAGAGATGGTGTATTATTGTTTTATTTAGATGTGTATCAGGTAGCTATAATTCTCAAAGAGTTGCATGAAGGATTTTGTGGGGGTAATTTCTTGGAAAATACTACAACACATAATATTTTGCATGCTGAATACTATTGGCCTCATCTTTTCAAAGACTGTCATTCATACATCAGAAAATGTGAGCCATGTTAGAAATTTTCAAGGAAGATGAAATATGATGGGGCTTTACCCCTTAGACCCTTACATACCAAGGAGCCTTTCCAGATGCGGGGTGTTGATTTTATTGGTGAGATTTATGATAAATTAAGTGGAGGTCATAGATGGATCTTGGTGGAAACAAATTAATTTACCAAATAGGTTGAAGAAATACCAAATAGGAAGGCTACAAGTAAGGTGGAAATCAAATTCTTGATGGAGAACATTCTAACTAGATTTGGGGTCCCTTATAAGCTCATAGTAGACAATGGAATGTTTTTTTAGATCATATGAGTTTTCTAATTTTTGTGAACCATACAATATTTTTTTATCCTACTCTTCACCTTATCATCCTCAAGGAAATGGTCAAGTAGAGTCTAGCAATAAGAACATCTTGAAGAGAATCAAGATAATGTTAGATAATAATAAAATATCATGGGGTTCAAAGTTAAATCTAGTATTGTGGGCTGATAGAATCAATGTTAAGAAATCAATTGGATTTTCTCTATATGAATTGGTCCATGGTAAGGAGGATAGATTGCCTTTGAATAATTTTCTTCTAGTATACAAGTTTATTATGAAGGAACAACTTTAGGACATAAATTTCATGGAGGAAAGGATGACACAGTTGACAAAATTAGATGAAAATAGAATAAAGTCTCAAGAAAGGATTATTATAAATAAAAAGAAAGTGAAGTTGTTGCATGAAAATAAATCACACAATAGAATCTTCAAAGTTGGTGATTAGGTGCTAAAGTCGAATGCCAAAGATCAAGACAAAGGGAAGCATGGGAAGTTTGAGGCATTATTGCTGAGACCTTATATTATTATGGAAAAATCAAGAGAAAACTCTTATTTCTTATAGAATAATGAAGGAGAAGTCCAAGGATTCTTGATGCATGCCCAATTTCTAAAAACTTTCTTCTCTTAGAAGAAACAAGAAGTATCTCTTAGAATAGAATGTTTAATCTTTTGTTTTTCTTTTTGTTTCCATTGATTATTCCTTTTAGTTTTTTGGTCTACTTCTCCAGAGCTAACTAAGATCTCATTATGTCCATGTATGCATATATGTCCCCAGAAAGAGCCACTATTGGCACTCAAATTTTCAATTTGATTTTGCATCCCATCTAGAATTTTTGGTATCTATTTGTTAGTCAAGATGTCCCTAATTAATAAATCATAATAAGCACTTTATGAGCATGTTTTAGTTAAATTCTAAGAATAGTTACTTCTGAATTGTCTATGTGTAGGTTTGAATAAAATGATGTAGTTATCAGTTGAACAATCCATACGTTCTTGACTCTTAAAAACTCACCATTAACTGGGAAACTCAAGGGTAACAATAAAGTGAGGTAGGATGGACACTTGTCTTTTCAAGATGGATTATGCAAGAGAGTAAGTTGTTAGAGATTTTTGAGAGTAATTGAAGATATAAAAATTAGAGAGTGAATAGAAAAGGATAATCGATCTCATACATGTAAAGGAATTCTTGTTAGAACTCTTTAAGCCCACCAAGAAAATCATACAAATTTGTATGTATAAGAAAAGACAAGAAGCTATACTGATTAAAATTGGCACCATCAACAAAAGTCAATCCAATGATGATACTTAAACAAAATAGTGGCATATGACTAGGATGACATATACCGATGGAGAGATCAAGTGATAAATAATAGGCACATCGGTATGAGTTATGTCAACAAGAGGAATAAAATGAAGGAAATGGTTGGGGTTGGTATTGTTGACACTTAATTTTTTGGAAAAATGATTTATACCCCATATAGAGAATATTTTTTTAAGTTTTTGTCTATGAGAATAGTTATTGTTGGTGTTTGTGTGCAGGGTAGAAGGATTGTCAAGTATGAGCCTAAAAAACATCATTAGAAATTATCCAAAGGGTGGAAAAATGGTCCATCAAGTAGCTTTGGTATACAGTGATCCATTTGGTCCATTGTCATTATCCTCTCAAGAAAAGAAAATCCAAATCAATAATATTGGGATAACATTGGTCGATAAGTAATGAAAATGACATTAACAAGAAAACTATTGAAATAGCCTAGTCTTATAAAATAAATTAAAAAAGAGTGAGATATATCAGTATGTATCATATTGATAATTCCATCGGTGTAAAAGACACCAATGATGCAATGTAATTTATGTCTTGCTAATACTTGATGATATTATCGGTGTATCTTTTACTGATGGACACAATCAAATAAAGTCATAACATTATCGGAGAAGATTATACTGATCATGCTATCAGAGTAAGGAAAAGAAATTGAGATGAGTTATTTTAGGACACACCGATACCCAATGGTTCCAGCAGCATGTATCTTGCCGATATGGTTCATCGAAGTATTGTATAACATCAGACAAGTGAATTATGTGTTACACCAATCCCCGATGAAAGCATCCATATAACATATGGTGATAAAATATACAATTGGAGTAACCAAAGTAAGCAAGGAAACTTGAAAAGTGCTAGCCCGATCACTGATGAAGTGATCACGGTATCTCATACCGATCATCATGACAACATAAAGCAACGACCAAAGGAATATCAAGTTATTCCAATACCCAATGAGGGTATTAAGATTATATATACTGATTTCATAAATAGAAAACATATTTTTTGGAGGGAAAGAACATGGTTATGCCAATGGCACCAAATGAAAATTCTCATCGGGATGATCTAAAGCGATAAGAGCCTGTTGTCAGATCATTTCAAATTCCAAGGCTAATCGGTATTAAATGTATGCATTAGGGAAACATAAGACAACACAAAGGAAATTATTTCATCACATTTGTAATTCGATCAAGTATAAGCAACTGTAGAAAGATCCTGGGAAAAATGGTATTGAAGAATAGAGAGGAGAAGGAATTTTCATAAAAATGGAGGCATCAACATCATGTAGCAAGAGAAAGACCACCAAGAGCATGAAATCTAAAGGAAAGAAGAAAAATAAAAGAGATGATCCCCCTCCCAAGAAATTGAACCAAGATTTAGTTAAAAAAATGCAAGTTCCAAGGCTGAGGTCAAGGCATTCAAAATTTAATTTACCTGGTAGAGACAAACTGGAGGATATATACAAGGAGGTAGGCATTGCCTAGACAAGAATCAGAGGATATGAATTATTTCTATTTCATTACCTTAGGAGAGATAAGAAAATTATTCTCAGTAACCCTTGGGAGATGAATTTAGGTAAGCTAATTGTCCCAAATATATTTATAAATGTCAAAGTGTTGGAGTTGACAATTGAGAATTATAAACTAGGGGAAAGGTGTATCTATGACAAGGATGGAGAGATATTCATGAAATTATTTGTAGAAGCAATTGAGGAAGTTTTCAACCTAGATTTTGGTTTTACAAATAAGCTATCTTTCAATGAGCTAAGAGATGAGTATTTGAAAGCTAATACTACATATAAGGAGTGGAAATTACCACTGCACAAAAGAGATCCTAGAGATTTAACTGAGGAAGACGAGCCTCCGTTCAGTGTTAGTCTGTTCAGACCTTACTTTGAGATTACATACATGTCATGTGGGCAATTGGGAGGGATTAAACTCCTAGACTTGATGAATGAAGGCCCCATGGTCTTGGCTACAGATATTTAGATATATGGGCCAATACCTTATGATTATGCTACATATCTTGAAAAATGCCTTCATAGTGTTTTTATACATTTTAAGGACAATGAGGTTTTAACTTTTAAGCACTATTCATTACTAATGCATATGGTTCTCTTTTATAGGAAGAGTAAGGGGATTTGGCCATAACAATTAAAATTAAATTTACAAAACAAGGATGGATAATATTATCCAATGGAGCTTTGGACTTTAATTTGGGATTAAAGGTATGACTTCTTAGATTATGTAAAATTCAAAGAGTTGATTATCAGGCCTATGTACCATATTTTTAATTTTCCATCTCACTAATCAATTTCAAAAGAGATTAATAGATTTTTAAGACCTAAGGAATTTGGTCTAAAAGAAGTTGTTGAACACAATTGGGGTGATTGGTATATGTATAATGAATTCCCATGTTTAAGAATTTATGGTTTTGAGGATGCTCCATATAGATTACCAAAATCTATTCCAGACAAAATTGCATATTTAAAGATTGTTAGACAAATGAGTGTTTCAAGAAATACACATTTTGGAGGCACTCTACACAAGCAGACATTTCTTCATGGAACAATTATTTTTGAAGATTTCACTATTGTATCAAAAAAATAATATGAAGTGATTGATAATAAAATGCAAGATGAGTTTCACATGTTATATCATACAACTAGGAAAAATTATGATCCTGAAGGATATATTCATGCATGCAAGAAAAAATAACATTTGGGAGACTATCTCTATAAGGCTATTAAGACAAAGGATTTGTTTAGAAATTTGGAAGATGATGTAGCCCAAAGGGTGATTGATGAATATAATATAAAATTAATAGAGAAAATATATGAGATAGCACATTTTTCACAGAAGCACATGACTAAGAGGAGGAGATTGTTGATGATGCAATCTCAAGACATTGCACAACAGAGCCACAAGATGAAGAACTTGGTAAAGATGCATGGATTTGTTAGATAACTGAGAGGGGGGTGAATCAGTTAAGTCTAGTTATCCTAAAGTCCCAAATAATCCCATATGTATATAACAAAACTTTCAAATCAATTAATCAACTCGGTAAAATATCAATTGTGCCATTCTCTTCATATACTGATTACTAGTAAATTGAATATTGTTTTTACCGATCAATCCATAAATAGTAATGTGTAAATTAAAATAACAATTCAACACATCCATATGTTGGTGTTCTTTTTCCCCAAAGGTCAGCTTGGCATTAGGATTGAAAGGGCTAGTGTCACATTCACTCAACACTCTAAATCTGATAGGAAAAAGGGCCAACTGACAAGGATCAAAGAGAGATCCTTCTACACTTTGAGCTCCACATCACTTAGGTGGGTGTACCTCATCTGCACACTCATACAATTTGTGTCACACTATAGGCCTGTAGGTAACTGACTGTGGAATGATTCTCAAACTCCTCTAGGTATCCTGTACCTCAAATGAAACCAAGATCTCATGCAAGAGCCCTACTTGCATGGAATGAGTATGAAAAGCAGAGACCTAACCTATCAACAAGAAAGGGAAAGGGGTGGAACTGAATAGAAAAGTTTTGAATGGATAGAAGGGACCCCTGAGATACCCTAAGTCTCTCATAGACCAGTGCCTTATCCAATGGGCCGCAGAGTCAAATACCCTACTGCAAGAGACAACTATGAAATAAGGAAACAATATATTCAATGTGTTGATGCCTTACATCAATCACACACCATGACCAAACCTCAAATTAACACCCACCTATGTATTTAAGTATGTTATTATCCACTCAAAGGATTTTAACCCTCCTCTTAGAAGAGACCTATAAACAAACAATACATTAACCAGCATCCACTGGAAGACAAGCATGAAATATCTTTGATACCTCAGCTCATACATACATAAACACTAACCCTGAACTAGTTATCCCTATGAAGACAACTCCACTTGCAAGCACATAGGCAGTGCAAACAGAAAAACCAGACACCCTTGATGTATGATTAATGAATCCAGAATTCAAATGGAGATAGCTTGGTAACAATAAGAGTATATTAAATTCTTATGCATAAAACAAGTCACTTACAATATGTATTGTGTTCTCAGAACCAACAAGAGAAAGAGGAACACTCTATATGAAAAGAAGAAGGGAAAAATCTATAGGAAAAAGATCCTTCGACATGGAACCAATTCTCCTCAAAAAATTTATAGAAGAAGGAACCCTTACACAGTCAAAATTTTAACTATTTATACCACTGGTTACCTTGGAATCCTAAACCAGTAGGATGCAACAAGCTACGAGTAACCAAGGTTAGGAATTCAACTACCCAACCAACCAAAAATACATCAAAAATTACTGCAAGGGCAGGAGACCAAGCAATCCAGAGAGAGATCCCAGACAAATTCTACAATTTCGAGCATCACTGAGATCAGGACAGAAAACTAGGGGATTGCCACAAGAAACAGTCCAATCAACCACCCTGCAACATGCCTCGAGCCACTCCTTGTTCATTCCTTACATGGTACAAATCCCTACAAATGATCATCACACCCTGGACCACACTGCAATGGCAAACAAATTACTTCTTACTAGTTCTAATCACTTCTGCATTGAAATTTAGTCCTTTCTATTGCTGAAAACCCTCAGAAAATACAAATTTAAAGTCAAACGGCTACTTTGCATTTCGTGGGCTTTATGTTCCTTAACTATTTGCCCCTAGTCACACAATCACACGGTCACCAACTTAACCACCATAGGAATTCTAGCTATATATGTGCTTGGTCGCATGATCGCAAGGCACCAAACTTACCTTTGCAACCGTGGTCTCCTAGCCGTGGTCGACAGTTAGTCACCAACCCTTTGCAAAGTCCTCGGCCCCACCACCTATCAGTGATCAATCAAAACTAAGCACGTTGATAAGACCCACATGGTGGACATGCCTTAACTCTACAACCGTGATACCAAACAGTTGTGGCATGATCGCATAGACTGGAAAAGGGCTATGCGAACATGCGACAAGCCTCCATGTCAGCACCATGTCACCAAAAACACCAGCCCCACTTTATCTGGTGAACTAGCGGCCGAAGAACTTCCGCCAGTTCATGAAATACTTTCCACCATCACTAAAAAACTTAGCGATCACACGACCACTATTCGCTGAATCACCAAATAAATTGGGGTACCACCAAAATATTACGTGAACCAGCGAACAGGAAGAAAATTTTTCAGGACCACCAAACCGCTTAGACCCACACACAAACCCACCCTTTTTGCCACATGTCACACCACCATTCACTGCAACCACCAAGTCACCTAACATAGGACCCACCACCGAGAAAAGCCTTACCTTTTGGGAAGATCGGATGGTGGTCGCATGATCGCAAAGGGGAGGAATATTCCTCACGATCATGCGGCAATCGTAGATCTCATCTGCATTGTTACTCCGCTTAAGAAATACTGGGCCCACCTGCCATCTTGCCACGTCAACATCCTCTGACAGTGGGCCCACCATGTGTATCCACCTTCCTACCACATTAATGACTCTCATTAAAGTGTGGAGATTAAAAGGCCTGCACTTTTGCTCGTCTGTATAGCGACAACCACCAATCTTTGTCACCCATTAAACATCTATCAGACCCTAGCCGACAGGCCCGATAGGACATGTGTCATCCAGTCACATGTCAAAAATTCCTTACATGTGATCATGTGACAACCAATCATTTGAAACCCTTTGAAGACTCGGGCCCACCATCCATCACACTTGCGTAGTTGAGGGAGCGCCAGCAAACAGGAAACTGTGAGGTCAAGAACACACAGGGTTTTCGATGAAAGAGGATCGAAAACACATAAAGTTTTCAGCACCAAAAGATAAGTGCACAAAAGCTGGAAGGCACAAGGTTGAAAACAATGACAGTTTTCACACAGACTGAAAACATCATGGATTTTCAAAAATACTGTGGGTTTTCGACACTGTGGTAGATTTTGAAATTATTTTCCTGCAGACCTTAAAACTTGAATAACCTTTTGGATTTTATGATTCAAGATGTGCAATCTGGGCTGGAGCAAGGTGACACAATGAAGAACATAGGGCAAGACACTTCAAGAAAACTTGCAAGGAAATGGGCCATTTTCAAAGGATTTTGCATTGACAGGAAAATGGACTAACAGTGGCTCTAGTTGGGGACGATGGGTAACTTGGGCCCATGCGAGAATTCAAGATTTCTAGGAGAGCAGACCACCCATTGGACAAAAATAGGGAACTCAAAAAATGTAGGGAACAGGAAGGAAAAGCACACAATAGGAAAGGGAAAGACATTTAAAGAATTTACAAGATTTACAACTTTACTTGATGGCCCTAGGCCACCAAAATGAAATCAATGACCCCCCTGAATCAAATGTTTGATTTTCGTCCACATATGCAACCAGCCACCTAAAAAAACCTTGATATCCTTGCTGCCACCATATGTGAACATTCATGGGTTAAAGAATAAACTTACACTGATCACCACCCACATCTTTCCAGTCACAACTACCATATTCACACTCATATTCATATTCTAAGAAGTAAGGAACATCACTTACTTCTCCCTGCTGACTGGAAGTAAAAATATCATCTAATAATGCATCAAGAAATGGAACATATTAACTGTCATGCATTATCATAAAAGTACCTAGTTGAGAAGGACTTGAATCCTCTGATTTACCTTCACACATTGCTTCAGCCACTGAGAAATTTGGTTCCTCCATGATGTCTTCACTGACTGCATCATGAACCAAGTGCAAGTCCTCTTTAAAATTTTTGTGACAGGGGAACAACTGATCTTCATCACTATTTCCATCAAAAGAATTTCTGTCCCAATTGCTGAAAGCAAAGTCTTCAACACTGTCACAATCAGTATCATACTTGGCAAAAGAAGGAAAAGGATATGAACAAGAAACTTATTCATCACTACAATCTTGATGATAGGAATACACACTATGATGTCCTTCTACCTCTTCTTCTGCAGAATCATTACAAGAGGGGAGATCTTGTATACATGGGTCTTCATGGTCATTTTGAACACTGGCCTCATTATCAGTGTCAAAGGATACATCATAGGGGAGTTGCAAATCAAAATCCAAAGCAGGGGCATTCCTCTGAAATTCTTCAGCCAAGAGTGCTGAAATCCTTTCACTGCTCAATGGACTTTGGGCCCTCATATCATTTTCCTCAGCCTCACCCCTAGTGCTGAAAATATCATCCTTGTGAGGAATAAGGATACACATTTGTAGCCCTAGTTCATCTTGTGTGAAACAATCAATGCAGGAATCATCATCTGCATCATATCCAATATTCTACCCTTCACACAGAACATCATCAAACCGGGACAAGAAGCAAGAATCCTAACATTGGACAGAAGAACAATCTATAGAAAAAAATGAAACATTGCCATCCTTAGATTCATCTTCAACATCCTCATAAGCACTGATCTCAGAATCAGCTTCATAGTCAACACTCTCTGCATAGTGAGAATCAACATTAGAAACACTGGCCTCCTCACGAACATCATCAGGAGCCACCAGTCTTAGCAATCTTATGTCCTTTGCTAACTGTCAGTTCACCATTTTCAACCTCACTAATTCCTTCTTGAGAGTAGCAACTTTATCAAAATGCTCAACAAACCTAGCTCTCAACACATCCCAATAAGGGATTGAACATGAGGGCAAGGACAAGAACCACTTCCTTGCACCATCAGAAAATGTGTGCACAAATAACCTCATGGAAATATCTTCATGTTCAACATCCATACCTCCAAAAATACCCATGACAATATCAACATGCTAGCTTGCAGAAATAGATCCACCAGCCATGAATCTTGGCAAGCACTTCCCATCCTTAGCAAAGAACTCATTAGGGGAACCTTCAATGCCATCAAAATAAAAGGGCCTATATTCCTCCATAAGGAACTGCCCACCACTTATCCCTTTACAACAGTGCTACACACTTGATAGGGAAACATTTTCAACAAAAGAATACTTGAAAGTTTTGCAGCAGAAGAGCTTTGGCTGGAAGCAGGGCAGATCTAGAGCTCACCATGCAGCTCCATCAAGTTCTTTTCTTTTAGAGTCGCCACCTCCTTGCAGACGAAAATGTTTCACTTGTCTTTGTGTATCTCTTTCAACTAACCAAAAATCACCAGGATAACATGCACTATTTATCAGAAGATGCACTGATCAAACAGAGACAAATCAGAGCCACCACTCATAACTAGGTGAGAAAATTTTGCAAATGCTTGATTTTTATTTCTGACTCTATTCTAGACTCTCCCCAGCACAGTCGCCATCTTGTTGGTGTTCTTTTTCCCCAAAGGTCAGCTTGACATTAGGATTGACAGGGCTAGTGTCACGTTCACTCAACACTCCAAATCTGATAGGAAAAAGAGCCAACTGACAAGGATCAAAGAGAGATCCTTCTACACTTTGAGCTCCACATCACTTAGGCGGGTGTATCTCATCTACACACTCATACAATTTGTGTCACACTACAGGCCTGTAGGTAAATGACTATGGAATGATTCTCAAACTCCTCTAGGTATCCTGTACCTCAAATGAAACCAAGATCTCATGCAATAGCCCTACTTGCATGGAATGAGTATGAAAACCAGAGACCTAACCTATCAGCAAGAAAGGGAAAGGGGTGGAACTGAATAGAAAAGATTTGAATGGATAGAAGGGACCCCTGAGATACCCTAAGTCTCTCATAGACCAGTGCCTTATCCAATGGGTTGCAGAGTCAAATACCCTACTGCAAGAGACAGTTATGAAATAAGGAAACAATATATTCAATGTGTTGATGCCTTACATCAATCACACACCATGGCCAAACCTCAACTTAACACCCACCTATGTATTTAAGTATGTTATTATCCACTCAAAGGATTTTAACCCTCCCCTTAGAAGAGACCTATAAACAGATAATACATTAACCAGCATCCATTGGATGACAAGCATGAAATATCTTTGACACTTCAGCTCATACATACATAAACACTAACCCTGAACCAGTTATCCCTATGAAGACAACTCCACTTGCAAGCACATAGGCAGTGTAAATAGAAAAACTAGACACCCTTGATGTATGATTAATGAATCCAGAATTCAAATGGAGATAGCTTGGTAACAGTAAGAGTATATTAAATTCTTATGCATAAAACAAGTCACTTACAATATGTATTGTGTTCTCAGAACCAACAAGAGAAAGAGGAACACTCTATATGAAAAGAAGAAGGGAAAAATCTACAGGAAAAGGATCCTTCGGCATGGAACCAATTCTCCTCAAAAAATTTGCAGAAGAAGGAACCCTTACACAGTCAAAATTTCAACTATTTATACCACTAGTTACCTTGGAATCCTAAACCAGTAGGATGCAACAAGCTACGGGTAACCAGGGTTAGGAATTCAACTACCCAACCAACCAGAAATACATCAAAAATTACTGCAAGGGCAGGAGACCAAGCAATCCAGAGAGAGATCCTAGACAAATTCTACAATTTCGAGCATCATTGAGATCAGGACATAAAACTAGGGGATTGCCACGAGAAATAGTCCAATCAACCACCCTGCAACACACCTTGAGCCACTCCTTGTTCATTCCTTACATGGTACAGATCCCTACAAATGATCATCACACCCTGGACCACATTGCAATGGAAAATAAATTACTTCTTACTAGTTCCAATCACTTCTGCATTGAAATTCAGTCCTTTCTATCGCTGGAAACCCTCAGAAAATTCAAATTTAAAGTCAAACGGCTACTTTGCATTTCACGAGCTTTATGTTCCTTAACTTTTTGCCCCTAGTCACGCAATCGCGCGGTCACCAACTTAACTGCCATAGGAATCCTGGCTATATATGTGCTTGGTCGCATGATCGCAAGGCACCAAACTAACCTTTGCGATCATGTGACCGTGGTCTCCTAGCCGCGGTCGACAGTCAGTCACCAACCCTTTGCAAAGTCCTTAGCCCCACCAGCTGTCAGTGACCAATCAAAATCAAGCACGCCGATAAGACCTGCATTATGGAAACACCTTAACTCTACAATCGTGATGCCAAATAGTTGTCGCATGATCGCATAGACCAGAAAAGGGCTATGCGAACATGCAACAAGCCTCCATGTCAGCACCATGTCACCGAAAACACCGGCCCCACTTTATCTGGTGAATTGGTGATTGAAGAACTTCCGCCGGTTCATGAAATACTTTCCACCATCACTAAAAAACTTAGTGATCACATGACCACTGTTTGCTGAATCGCCAAATAAATTGGGGCACTACCAAAACATTACGCAAACCAGCGAACATGAAATTTTTTTTTAGGACCACCAAACTGCTTAGACCCACACATGGGCCCACCCTTTTTGCCACATGTCACACCACCATTCACTGCAACCACTGAGTCACCTGACACAAGACCCACCACCGAGAAAAGCCTTATCTTTTGGGAAGATTAGATGGTGGTCGCATGATCGCAAAGGGGAGGAATATTCCTCACAATCATGCGGTAACTGTAGATCTCATCTGCATTGTTACTCCGCTTAAGAAATACCGGGCCCACCTGCCATCCTGCCACCTCAACATCCTCTGACAGCGGGCCCACCACATGTATCCACCTTCTTACCGCATCAATGACTCTTGTTAAATTGCGGAGATTAAAAGGCCTGCACTTTTGCTCGTGGTATAGCGACAACCACCGATCTTTGTCACCCGTTAAACATCTATCAGACCCTAGCCGATAGGCCCACTGGGACATGTGTCATCTGGTCTGATGGTCGCATGTTAGAAATTCCTGACATGTGATCATGTGACAACCAATCATTTGAAACCCTTTGAAGACCTGGGCCCACCATCCATCGCACTTGCGCAGTTGAGGGAGCGCCAGCAAATAGGAAACTGTGAGGTCGAAAACACACAAGGTTTTTGATGAAAGAGGATCGAAAACACACAAAGTTTCCGGCACCAAAAGACAAGTGCACAAAGGCTGGAAGGCACAAGGTTGAAAACAATGATGATTTTCACACAGACTGAAAACATCATCGATTTTCAAAAATACTGTGAGTTTTCGACACTGTGGCAGATTTTGAAATTATTTTCCTGCAGACCTTAAATCTTGAATAACCTTCTGGATTTTATGATTTAGCATGTGCAATCTAGGCTGGAGTAAGGTGACACAATGAAGAACATAGGGCAGGACACTTCAAGAAAACTTGCAAGGAAATGGGCCATTTTCAAAGGATTTTGCATTGACAGGAAAATGGACTAACACCATACACATATAAAATATAGATTTTTAACCTGGAAACTTTGTTAGGGGAAAAACCACCTAGGACTGGTAACATAAAATAATTCACTCTTTTGAAGTGAGCTCGGTTAGGAGCCAACCCTATTAAAGGTTACAAAACACACTATGAGGTGTGACCTAGTTAGATGATTTATCACTAATAGTTCTCCCTTGACCAAACATTCACTATGGGTTCAAAAAGAAAACAATCAACATTCATTGAATGTCATATTGAAATATAAATACTATTAAGTCCCACTCAATTAAGAGATTTATCTGTAGCAATGGTTAAATTGATACAATAATGATCTGATTCAAATACAACTTGATTTGCAGATTTTCAGATCTATGCTAAGCTGAAAAATACCTCTGATCAATAATCAATTCAATATCTTTGTCTCATCCAACTTTTTTCTTCTCAGTAATTTCTTTCTCTTTTACTCTGTGTTGTCTACAAATTTGCTTGATTTTGTCTTCAACCAATTTGATCAGTGTTTCATGAAATCAATCTTATGATGCGAAAATATCCTACAATAGACTCAATAATGAATCTCATGTCTCTTTATATAGACATCATAAATTGTTTTATTTCCATCCATAGATTTTGCCTCTTGATTTTCATCGTTGATTTTGCCACTTTCACCTTCGTCGACAATTGTGTCAATAACATGTTTCATTCTCCTTCATTCGATCATCCTTGAATTTTTTTAGCCATTTGATCATCATAACAAACATTAACATTTACTTCAAAATCATAAAAACTTGTCCAGCTCATCATTTTTAGTCGGTAGTCATAAGTTCTATTTATTTCTTTCACTCCGTCAATACTAAAATGTGCCGGTGATAAATAGCTCGGTTAACACTATACTCAGTATACACTACACTTTCTCGGTGTATATTGAATTCTTCATTTACTGACCACATAAAATTATTCATTCTTGATCTTCAATACATAATATATTCATGCAATACAATCAAATAACTAACATAATGGCATAGACTCATCAATAAGTTACCCAATGAGTACCATATCCATATCTTTCACATCCATCTCATCTTCATGTAGATATCTCATTCCTTTACCATTTTTCCTTCTTAAGATGTTTGTAACCATCATGATAAGTATAGTCAAAGCTAGTTGACATCAATGACAATACATTAATTGATTTAATGTCTTACATACACTTTAGTATCTCAGTGATCATCAATCACTATCTTTCAAGTATCCATTCCATTGTCAAACTTTCCTTCAAGATATTCAATCAGTTGTAGTTTATCAATCTCTCCCTTTAGCATTGATGGCAACACAATATGAACAATGCCATAGAATACCAAACATCTATTCTACAACTCTATGTGAAAATGTTGTAACTAGGTAAGATCTCCGTAGCTTGTACATTTAATTTATTTAATCACTACACAACATCAATACTCCATGAAGTCTCTCCCTCTAGATTTGATCTTTTCTCCCTGTGTGTATATCTCTCTTTAGATAAATATTTCATTAATTCTTCTCTCCCTTTGACAACAATACCAAAAAGAAAATAAACAACTCTTCAATAGCCAAAATATTATCTCTAGTGTTCGGTTCAGATCAAGTACCTTTCATGTACCGATATATAGTTTTAGTTTGTCTTTCATCTTTCAGCTTTCACAACCTTAGGAAACCTAAAGTATGAACATCATGCATAAACATCATTTGATATTCTAATAAAGTATAGGTTGATGCAATCTCCTAATCACCTTATTGACTGATAGACATGGGATGGACCCCTAGTCTAGTCCTCAATTACTCAAATGTATCCTTAGGTAAGGGTTTAGTAAATATATCAACAAGTTTCTCTTGTGATTTCACATACTCCAATTTTACTTGATTTTATTGTACTTGTTCTCTCAAGTAGTGATACTTTATAGATATATTCTTTGTCTTTGCATGCATCACTAGATTCTTAGAAATTTTTATTGAACTAGTGTTATCACAATATATTATCACTGGGTCAGTGATCTCTTCATTCATACCTTTGAAAAGTTGTTTTTATCCATGCAATGTTTGAACAATTAGTAGCAACAACAACATATTATGCTTCTATAGTGGATTGAGAAATACATCCTTGTTTCTTACTTATCCAAGTAACTAATATTTCTCCCAAAAAGAATGCTCCACCAATATTGCTCTTTTTATCATCAATGTTTCCAGCCTAATCCACATCTGTATAAATCTTCAGTTCAAAATTGCCTTTTTTCTTGTACCACAAACCATAGTTTTTAGTGTTCTTCAAGTATCTCAAAATTATTTTTACAACAATCATATGTGATTCTTTAAGATTAGTAGAAAATCTTGCTACAATTCCAACTGCATGTGCAATATCTGGTCTACTATGCACAAAATACATCAACTTACCAATCATTGATCTGTATAATATCTAATTTATCTCAGTTGACTAGTCATCCTTTTGATGAAATACAACTGATTGAATACCTGAATGACTTGAAGATCAATGATTAGAGATCACCGAGTTACTGAAATGATATATAAGATAATTAAATCAATCATTATGTTGTCATTGATGTCAACTAGTTTTGACATTACTTATCATGTTAGTTACAAGCATCTAAACATCTGTAAAAAGAGAGAAATGATGAAGAACTAAGATATCTACATGGAGAGAGATGGATATGACAGATGGGGATAATGAATACTTTGGGTAACTTATTGATGAGTCTATGATCTCATATTGTTGACTTGATTATGTTGCATTGATCTATTATGAAGGAGGAAGACAAATTGTACAAGGCAATGCAGTCGGTAAATGAAGCACTTCAGTATACACCGAGCTAGTGTAGTGTATACCGAGCGATAGTATTAATCGAGCTTGTGTTCACTGACACATTTATTTGTTAATCGAGTATGGATTAAAGTATTAAATGCTTAGTTCAGTTGACAAAAAATGATGATATGGAAATTGTTATGATTTCAAGATTGAGGATAAATTTTTTTATGAGATCCACGGCTGACAAAATTTGAAGAAGATCTAAAGGATGGAAATAAAATGTGTTATTGAAACAACTGCTGAGGAAGGTTTAAGAGGCAAAATCAATGAAGAAGGATAAGCGAAAAAATCTAATGGTTGATATGAAAATGGTTTATCTGTCTATATAAGAGATATGAGTTTCTTTATTGAAACATGCTAGAAGAAAGAAGATTGCAAATATTTCACATGAATATAGTTTCATGCATGCCTAATCAGACTAGTTGAAGGAGAACCAAACTACAGAACATAATCGAGCATCAAAGAGCTATTATCGAGTGAAAGTAAGTTGAGGAAGTGAATTGAAATATTGATTAGAGGATTTGTATGGGCTTAGAATAGATCTGAACATCTGCAAATTAAGTTGTATTGTAATCAAATCAACTACTATTTCAGTTTAACCATTGATACAAAAAATATCCTAACCAAGTGGACTTAACCGTCTTATGTTATGCCCCTATGTCATTCAAGGAATGTACATTGTTATCTTATTGACCCCATAGTGAATGATGGTTGAAAGTTAACTATTAGTCTTAAATCCTCTAACAAGGTCACACCTAATAGTGTGTTTGTAACCTTTAACAGGGTTGGCTCTTCACCGAGCTCATTTTAGAAAAGTGAAAATTATTTTGGGTTACTAGTCCCAGGTGGTTTTTCCCTTAGCAAGGTTTCCACGTTAAATCATTGTGCTATGTGTTTTTGTGATGATTGTTTTATTGTCATACTTTACATACTACATATTTGATTTGTTGGTAATCACAGTAAGTTAATTAATTGGTAATCGGTAAAAGGCACAGATAGTTTAATAGTTTATGTTACCGAGCTACAAAAATTTATTGAAATTGTTTTGAGTGTTACATCTTTGTATTTGGGACTGTAGGATAACTGATCTAACTAATTTACCCCCCCCTCAGTTATTCTAACAATTGGTATCAGAGCATTGGTTGCTTGGAACAAATTTTTAAGGACTTTAGCAGAAAGATTACAAGATATATAAGAGGGAAGTGCCAAAGCTAAATAAGGACAACTTTACTATATGGAAAAGTTGAATGAAACTTCACATATCCAAAATCGGAGATTCTACCTTACATCTACTTGAACATGGCTACTTCCAACCATCAATTGGACCTTTAACTCTTGATCAGTTGAGAGACTGAGAAGAACACAACTTTACTATGATAGAGATTGTTGCTGCTCTATTTGATGCTGAATTTGAGGATGTCAAGACTTGCACTACTGTAAAGAAAATATGGGATAAACTTATTCTAGTCTATGGTGGTGATTCAAATGTGAAGAGAGCTAGAGTTGAAAGCTTAAGAGGCAGGTTTGATGATATGAAAATGAAGGAAGGAGAAAACATAGTACAATATACAAACTGAATCAAAGAGGTAGTCAATGCTATCTAAGGATCTAGTGGTGTCATTGATGAAGATACAAAGGTAAGTAAGATTCTAAGAACCTTGTTGCCTACATATTCAATCAAAACATCTTCTATACATGAAATGAGGTCTGCACTTGGTAGCACTCTTACTCTTGATAGTCTGATTGGTAAGTTAACAACTTTTGAGCTGAACAATTTTGACAATAGTGTTGTACTGTTTGTTGAGTTTTCTTTTATGTCTTCTCTGAAGAACGGTAAATCTAGCAGTAGACACAATATAAGGAATGATAGTGAAAGTAATACTGATGATGAGCTTGATGAACTTGAAGCTCTTATGGCCCAGAGATTGCCTAAAGGTAAATGTAGATATAAAGGGAAATTACCTTTAGCGTGTTTTAATTGCAAAGAAGTTGGCCATATTGCTACTAGATGTCCCAATAGGAAAGAGGAAGATAAAAACCAAGACCGATCTGGTGATGGAAGCTATGGAAGAAGAAACAATAGAGGTTATCGACACTACAACAAAGACAACCGAGATCACAAAGATAAAGGTAAAAAGGTATGTTACTTTTTTGAAGAGAATGATATAGACATCGACACAGATGATGATGTTGAGGTAGTATTTGTTGCGATGAAAGATGATTCTGAGGAAGAGGAAAGGTATGTAGAAACAACACTCATTTCTAAAGTTAGTAAAAATGATACTTGGATCATTGATAGTGGCTGTACACATCACATGACTAGTGATGAAGATAAGTTTGATCATCTTGAGCACTATAATGGAGGATTAGTAAAAATGGGTAATGATAGACCTTGCATGGTTAAAGGAAAAGGATCTTTATTGATAAATGATAAAATTAGATGTGATAATGCTTATTGGGTAAAAGGACTGAATTACAATTTTCTAAGTGTAGCACAACTTAACAACTCAGGTCACCGAGTGGAATTTGAAAGCAAGAAGGTAAGGATCTATGATGAGAGTGGAAAGCTTGTTGGAATAGGAGGACAATCAAAAGGCAACTTATTTTATCTTGAAAATGCTGAGAATTATTGTTTATTGGTGAAAAATGAGGATGCATGGTTATGGCATAAAAGGTTATGTCATGTAAATTTTGATAACATGATTAAGATCAGTAGATAGAGAAAAGTTAGAGGACTGCCTAGTCTAACTAAAATAGATCATGTTATGTGTCATCAATGTCAGAAAAGGAAGATGACAAAATCTAGTTTTAAAAGTAAAGACTATTCAACAAAAAGAATATTGGAGTTATTTCACACCGACCTATGTGGTCCCATGAGAACTCAAAGCTACTATGGTGATAGATATTTTATTCTATTTGTTGATGACTATACTAGATTGATGACTACCTTGTTTTTAAAAGAGAAATTTGAGGCATTTAAAATGTTTAAATGGTACAAGGCTAAAGTAGAAAAAGAAATCATAAAAGAACTAAAATGCTTGAGGTCTGATAGAGGTGGTGAGTTTATTTGTGATGAATTAACTAACTATTGTAATGAGCATGGCATCAAAAGACATGTTTCTACACCTAGAACACCGTGGTAGAATGGGATTGTTGAAAGGAGAAACAGATCTATAGTTGATTGTGCAAGAACACTGATGATCAAGAAAAATGTTGCACAGATGTATTGAAGAGAAGCAGTTAGCACAGATGTATATGTACTAAACTAAGTACAACTAAAGAAAGACACACATAAGACACCCTACGAGTTATGGTTTGGATACACACCGAGTGTAAGTTACTCCAAAATTTTTGGTAGAAAATGTTTTATTCTAAAAGATGATAGGAACGGGAAATTTGACTCTAAAGGGGATGAGGGAATATTTCCTAGATATTCTATTAAAAATAAAGCTTACAAGTGTCTGAATAAAATTACTAATAAGATGAGTGAAAGTGCTAATGTCAGAGTTGATGAATTTGCTTATAAAAATGATGATGAAAGCAATAAGGAGCTAGAAGACTATGGTAGATTTGCTTATGTTGAACATCTAGAGTACCTACCGAAGCCACAGGCTAAGTCTACCGAGCGTTAGGAAAACAACACCAAGGAACAAAAAAGGGAAACTGAGGATCAGGAAGAAGCTTCCAAGAAAGGAGATGAACCTGAATAGAATGAAGAACAAAGAAGAGATCAAGTGCTAGCAAGATTTGTCAAAAGACATTATCCTGAGAACCAAATCATTAGAGATAAACAAGTTGGGATACTGACAAGAAGTAAGTTAAGAAAAAATGTATGCTTAGTTTGTGAGTTTCAACTGAAGAATGTTAAGTTTGCACTTGAGAATGATAAATGGATCAATGCTATGAATGAAGAGATAGAACAAATTGAGAAAAACAAGACATGGACCTTAGTACCTAGACCAAAAGATAAAAATATTTTCGGTACTAAATGGATTTTCAAAAATAAGTTGAATGAGAATGGAGAAGTTACTAGGAACAAAGCTAGACTTGTTTGCTAGGGATATGCACAAGAAGAAGGTATTGATTATGGTGAAACCTTTGCACCTGTTGCTAGACTAGAAGGAGTCCACATGTTACTTGCATATGCTGCACATAAGAAATTCAAAGTCTATCAAATGGATGTTAAGTCAGCTTTTCTAAATGGAATACTAGAAGAGGAGGTCTACATAGAACAACCAAAGGGGGGGTTTGTTGATCCAAATCAGAAAGACATGGTATGTAGACTACACAAAGCTTTATATGGATTAAAGCAAGCACCAAGAGCATGGTATGAAAGGTTACATACTTATCTTTTAAGTATTGGTTTTGTAAGAACTAGTGAAAATAACAATTTATACATGAAAGGAGGATCTGATGATACTATTTTGATTGCTGAAATATTTGTGGATGATATAATTTTTCAAGGACAAGATCATATTTGTAAATCATTTGGTGATGAGATGAGAAAGGAATTTGAAATGTCAATGTTTGGAGAGATGAAATTCTTTCTAGGCTTGTAGGTTATTCAAAAAAATGATGGAATTTTCATCACACAATCAAAGTACATAAAGGAAGTATTGAGAACATTTGGCATGGAAGATGCTAAACTAGTAGGAACACCGATGGTCACAGGCTGAAAATTAACAAAAGATGATGAATCTACAGAGGTAAATCATACATTGTACCGATATATGATTGGTAAAATGATGTATGCAGTACACAAGAGGCTTGATATTGCACATGCAGTGGGGATTGTGGCTAGATTCTCTACCAATCCAAAGGATTCACATATGGTTGCAGTGAAAAGAATCTTGAGATACCTAAAGAAAATATAGGATTATGGTTTATGGTATCCCGAGGAAGGAAAATTTGAACTAAGAGTTTACATCGATGTAGATTGGGCTGGAAATATAGATGACAGAAAGAGCACAACTGAAGGAGCATTTTTCTTTGGTGAAAGACTTGTAACTTGTACAAGTAAGAAAAAACCTTGTATTTCTCAGTCTACTGTAGAAGAAGAGTATGTTGCTACTGCTACAAACTGTTCAAACATTTCTTATATCAAACAAGTGTTGGAAGGGATGAATGAGGTAATCACTGAGTTGATGATCATATACTATGACAACAGTAGTGCAATAAATATTTCTAAGAATCCTGTAATGCATTCGAAGACAAAGCATATTTAAATTAAGTATCACTACTTAAGAGAACAAGTACAAGAGAAGCAATTCAAATTGAAATATGTTACATCAAAGGAGCAACTTGTTGATATTTTTACCAATCCTCTACCGAAGGACACTTTTGAATACTTGAGGACTAGACTTGGGGTCCATCCCCTGCCTACCGATCACTAATGTGATCTAGAGGTTGCATCAGTCTATTCTTATTAGAAGACCACTCATGTTGATGCAACATAGATCACAATTTGGATCATGTCTAAGGTTGTGAATGATTTGAGGAGCTAGAATAGAGATTTGCATATCAGTATACAGAGATACATTATCTACACCGAACAATAGAGAGTTACTTAGCTATTGCAGAGCTGTATGTTTTATGTTTTTCTTTGGCATTGTTGTCAAAGGGAGAGATATACAGTCAAGAGAGAAGGCTCAAATATGAAATATCTATCTAAGGGAGAGATAATATGAGAACAGAAGGAATCTAAGAGCTAAAAAGATCAAAACCACAGAGAAGAGTTTGCACTTGTAATGCTATTATGTAACATAGTGATTAAACATATTAAAATATCAAGATAGGGAGAGCTTACCAAGCTACAACATTTACTTACATAGTTATAGAATACATGTTTGGTATGCGCATGGCATATTTTCATATTACTTGTGTTGCAATCAATGCCAAAGAGAGAGATTGATGAACTACAACTGATTGAATACCTGAATGACTTGAGGATCAGTGGTTAGAGATCACCAAGTTACTGAAATGATATGTAATATAATTAAATTAGTCATTATGTTGTCATTGATGTCAACTAGTTTTGACATTACTTATCATGTTAGTTACAAACATCTAAACATTTGTAAAAAGAGAGAAAATATGAAGAATTGAGATATCTACATGGAGAGAGATGGATACGATAGATGAGGATAAGGAATACTTTGGGTAACTTATTGATGAGTCTATGATCTCATATTGTTGACTTGATAATGTTGCATTAATCTATTATGAAGGAGGAAGAAAAATTGTACAAGGCAGTGTGGTCGGTGTATGTGACTGAATGTGACCTCTAAATCAGGCACAACACAACATGGTCATTATTCACTTGATAGAATTTAGGAGAGAGTATGAAGAACTCAATCCAAATTCCATGGTGAGGTGACTTGTTGCCTCCTATGTGAATGGGGTGTTTGAATACTCTCAGAATGAGAGCCAACAGCCGGGAGACCAATTCAACAATGGAGGATTTGAAAGCTATAATGAAGATGTGCAAAGCTGAAATTAAACTAGAATGTGATGCAATTAATCTAAGAATACTTTGAAAGAAATATGAAATGCAGATTTTTATTTGATTTTGAAATAAAGATGATATTAGACTAAGAACAAGTAAGCAAATTTAATCTAAATGTGAAATGCAATTACACTAATATGAGAAATGAAACTAGATAATGCAATAAAAGAGCTTTGAAAATAATGAGCTATGAGACTAAAAAATGCTATAGTAAGGATGCTCTCAAAAATTGCTCTTTTGAATGAGAAAAAGAGCCCAAATAAATAGAAGAGCCAAGAGGAGGAGGAAGAGTTTCTTGATTTGAAACTCCTGACCCTTCATTCCCATATTGAGACAAAAATGCAAGAATTACTTAATAAAAAGAATGGAAAATGCCACACAGGTGACCTTTCGAATATCAAGAATTATCAATTCAAAAAAGTGTGTTCATTCAAGTATCAAATAATTATTAATTCCTTTTTATGTGTAATTAGCTAAAAGGGGGTGGTTTGATTTAATTTAATTAGAAAGCACTTAGGACTTTACAATTAAATTAATGTATCATAGAGATAATTTAGCTAATAAAGTCAAGGACTTTAGGAATTAATATTAATATTTGATTATTGCAATTTATGGTCTTTGCAATTGACATCAAGTCAAATTAAGTCAGGTAGGAGAGAGAAAATTGCCTAGGGAACTAGGACTTTGGTGATGTAAAATCGAGATAATGCACCAAAATTGATGAAATTAAATAGGTGCCAATTTTGGGGTATTACATTTGCCCCTCTTTGAATTGATGTGTGAACAGTGCATTGATTCAAAGAATAGTCTGAAGTGATAGATGAAAGCAGATCAAAGCATGAATTTTCTGAAGTCTAAGTTAGATTACGAAGACAACGGTCTTAGAAGAGAACCAGAATCAGGGTTAGATTGCCCCAATACCAATTGATGAAGATGCAGATTTAGGACTATCTCTGAATCAGGGTTAGATTGCCCCAATATGAAGCTTAGTCCTCCGAGACCCAGGTTAGATTGCCCAGATAACGGTCTAAAAGAGATTTCAAGAGTCATCTCCAGAACAAAGCTTGACTCCAAGGAATTAGGGTTAGATTGCCCCAATACCCAAAAGATTTCAAGAACCATCTCCAGAATGAAGCTTGGCCCTTGAGGATCCGAGTTAGATTGCTCAGATACCTAAAAGATAAATGATGAGATAACAAGATGCGAGGCACCAAGATGCCCCTAGTGATGAGAACTGATGATTCAAATCAGACTGATTCAATAATTGATTCGACAAGATTCAATGATGCAATCATCCTACCCCCTCGGGAGTGAAATCAAAAGATGACACATCAGAAGATGATTGATAGCAAGAGGTTGCAGAGCAAAAGCAATTAGACTAGAGTCGCGAAGCTACAGAAGTGAATCGGAGAAAAGCAGAGGTCCTGTTGACCAAGTTTGACCATGGTTGACCATGGTTGACTAAATTTGACTTGATGAAAAGAAGAAAAGATTTGAGAACATGATGCAAAGATGAGGATCTGGCAGGAAGATGACACCAGAAGGCTGACTGCACAAGCATCCGATCCAGAAGGAGTCCAATATTTAAAACGTGATTTTGAGCCACTTAGAGATGTTAGATTTTGATTTCGATCCTGAAAATGGATGTAGCCAAGATGAGACTGGGACAAAAGATGAGAACCTTTGATGAGCAGATCCAGAAGAAAGCAATCAAGAGAGAAACAAGAAAGCACTCCAAATGCAAGCCTAGAATGAAAGATGCAAGTCTAAATGCAGGCCTAGGATGAACAAATGCAATCCTCCGGACTCGGCTGTTGGACTCATCGTATTTATCATCATTGAGTTCATTTAAGCATGGGACAATCACAAGATGGCATACAATTCTCCCCAACATGAGAATATGAATATGACATAAGTCTTAAATTTGTCGGAATGAGGTGTAAGCATTAAGGCACAAGAAGCCAGAATGACCTGAACACCTATTCCTTTTAATTTAGCAAGTTAACATAAGCATCAAAGCACATTTTCTAGAATGACCTGAATGTCTCTTGCGAATAAATACACCAAACATGCAAGAGATCTTTCTTTTGCCAAAGAGTGCTCACAGTGACCCCTATGTTCACTTAGCAAGATGACCGTTAGCAATTCCAAATGTAGCAAAAGAAGTCACTCAAAACAAACAAGGAGAAGAACCAACCTCACCAAGGTGTCCATATAAAGGGAGTCGAGGTACACACGGCCATCCAATATGAGATGGAGGCTCTTACAGATGGACACCCCTCTTATGTAGATTTCTTTGGATCGTTGGAACTAAACCAACAAACAGAAAGCAAAAAAGGCAAAGCAAACAAACAAGCACTCAAAGAAAACAAAGTTCAACATGTCTCAAAGGAACACACATTTAGTTTTAGTTTCAGTTTATGCTCATGTTCAAGTGAATTGAAGTCAATTTGGAAAGATAATGTTCAAAGTCTCAATGAGATAATGACAGTAGGCAGACGCAGTGGAAAACCACTGGTGACCATCGCGAGAGACAAAGTCTCAAGAAGATATCAAAGTGCGAACCAAGTATCAATAGGTGAATGTAGTGAGAACCACTGGTGACTGATATGAGAGAGAGATTCTCAAGGCAAGAAATCTCAGGGATACTAGCGAAACATTAGTAGGCAGACACAGTGAGAACTACTGGCGACCAATGCTCAAAAGAGTTTTTGAAAGTGATAGGACAATGCCCCCTAGACCAGGCAGGTGCCCCCAAGTGTGAACCAGTTCCAATCTATGAAGAGTCGAGAAAAACTCAAAGACAAGCGCATGAGCTAACAAACCAAAGCAGGAAAGCGGGAAAACAAACTAAAGCAGGAAAGGAAGGAAACTAAAGCAGGAAACTAAGAGCCAAGCGACGCTGAGATGAGATGTTACTTCAGGAAAATAAGAGGCGCCTGTTTACCAGGTTTTCACCATCTTGGCAGAGATTCTATTTTTGCTACCATGACGCCTGTTTACCAGGTTTTCATCAATGGCACATTTTTCTCTTTTTCAATTTTTTTTTACTTTTCTCTTTTTTTGCCTTTTTTTGTATTTTTTGAATATCTCATTTTTTTGTATTTTTGTATTTTTGTATTTTTTTGTATTTTTCACATTTTCTATTTTTTTTTGTATTATCAAGGCACCTGTTTACCAGGTTTTCACTAGGATAATAGATACATCAAAGCGCCTGTTTGCCAGGTTTTCACTAAGATGATCATTTTTTAAGGACATTTTGCAATTTTTAGGATTTTTTGCAATATATCAATTTTTAAGGTTTTTTTTAGGATCAATAAGTATGTACATGAGCATACTGAGAATGTTAGCTATAGAACTTCTTCAGATGAAGAGTGTTGATGGGCTCTTTGAGTTTCTCTCCTTCAGTGGTGATCTCTGGAGACATAGTCATTTGTAGTAGTAGCCAGTTGAGAAGTTGCAGAATCAGAACCAAATGTTGTAGCAGTAATAGGAGAGCCAACCAGTAGTGTCCAACAGTCAAGAGATCCATAGTCAAGGAAAGATCACTTAAGTGAGACCCACAAATATCCTCATGGACACACCTTAACTCTTTGTTGGATTTCCCACGCTCTAAACGCTTAGGGAGAGTACATTCTAGATTTTTCTTAGTCATACCATTAGTGATAAGGAGATACTGATATGCACTTTGGGAAAAGGCAAGATGGAGTGAAGAGTGTAAAGTATGAGAGGCAAGGGTGATGGAATGGAGGGAAGTATGAGAACTTTGGAAGCTCGAATGACAACTTTGATTTTTCCTTTCTTTGGAATCCACATAGCTTTTGAATTTTTTTTTCTTTACTTTGAGGTGCTTTTGATGACAATGCCTATAGAATGGATTTCGAGATCCATTTTTTATTTTATTTTCTAACTTTTGATTGTCTTCTTCTTTTTGAGGACCTTTGCGGTCTTTTGAACACCTTTGTTTCTTTCCTTTCTTCATAGTCACATGTCGATTAGATGGGACATGGTGACCTTGAGATATAAGTGGATTCTCATTATTTTTTCTTTTATGTTGTACATCCAAGTTACTTCCAAAAGACTCAGGAATGGTGGATGAAAGAGGCTTATATGACTGGTTTAGGTGGAGAGATGGAAATGGAAGTGGACGGGCCACTTTTCTAGGAGATGAAGAGGGAAGAGAAATCGATGGGATGGGCTCAAGTGCAAATATATCAGTATCATCCTCATCATTCATGAATGCATCAGGTAGATCAACAAAGTAATCTTCCATAGAGCGTTGTTGATTGTGAGTCATCTTAGAAGAGTCAGATAAGTTTGGAGGAATATTATGTGAGCCTAACCAAGATGGTCTATTCCAAGAGTCAGGTTCCCTTTCAGGTGGTAAGAGTGCATGAATAGGAACAATTTCAATTCTGGATCTACCAAGATTCCATGAGATTGTAACAAGATGGGGTCTCAGATACCCATGATTTGTTGGAGCAGTAGAAGTATAACTTGGAGCAGATGGCCTAGGAGCCATAGGAATGATCTCCATAGGAGGGTGGAAAGGATTGTCATCAATAGCTTGATCTGGAGGATCATAAATTTCTCCTCTTTCTGAGTTGTTAAGACTAGCATATAAGTGCATAGCATCAATTGGTATTTCTGTAGTAGCATCTAATATGGAGTCCCATTCAGCTAGAGACATAGTCGAAGGCAGACTTTCTTCATTACTGTCATCTAACATAGGAAGTGTTTCTTTAACAATAGGATCTTGTTCAGTAGTAGAAGTAGCAGAGTAATCTGGAATAGGCACACCTTGAGGCATACCCAAGAGGAGGGAAGCATCCAATAATTGTTCCCAATCAGTATGTGTGCCATTGTAGTCAACAGTAGTAGGATTTTGTTCAATAGTAGAAGCAACAGAGTAATCTGGAATAGGCATACCTTGAGGCATACCCAAGAGAAGAGAAGCATCCAATAGTTGCTCCCAATCAGTATGTGTATCATTGGAATCGACAGTAGTAGGATTTTGTTCAATAGTAGAAGTGGTAGAACAATCTAGAATAGGCATACCTTGAGGCATACCAAAGATAAGGGAAGCATCCAACAGTTTCTCCCAATCAGTATGTGTGCCATTAGAGGCAATGACATGTTCAGTAGTAGCTGCAGTAGTAGAAATCTGTTCAGTAGAGTGTATAAAATCCTCCTGGTGAGGACCAAGATCATGTTCTTGAAGCACTTGAGAAGGTAGATAAGACTCTTTCTGGTAGTCTAAATCAGAATTTTGAACATTCAAAGATCTTTCATGTGTCATAGGCTGAATTTGTGTTTCTTCATTATCTGAATCCTTGCATGAGTGAAAGCTATAGCTAGGTTCGTCAAGCTCATCGCTCTGATAGCCAATACCAAATCTATCTTCAGAGGGTTCTTCATAGGAATGTGGAGATATGGGGAGAGCTGTCAGTGACAAGATGGACTCAATCTGATATTCCCCCATGCCAATATCTTTGATCTTCAAGGTCTTTTCTATTTCTTTTAGCTTAGCATCATAGAACTCAATGGACTCTCTATTGGCAGGAACAAAACTATCTGTCGCTTGGGTAAGCATCTTAGCAAAGCAAGTATTTAGGCTAGCACTATTGTCAATGAGGATGTGAGGGATACTCTTGGGGCCTACCATAACTTCAGTGTGCAGGGGAGCATCATGCGGATGGCTTAAGGAATGATCATCTTCTTTGGAAAAACACAAATAGTGAGGCGAAGTTAAATGACCCACCATAGATTGGAACTGATTGAGATCGAGATCTTTGGGGACATTTTCCTCAGTGAGGGCTTTATCCATAGATAGTTTTGGTTTGGATGTCGAAGGTTCAGGACCTTTGAGCATGATCTTTGCATGAGATTGAGTGATAGTGTTCGCACAAGCTAGAGACTATGTGGAGTTATACGAGGGAGACGCAGGGCCTCGCAAGACAAAGGGAGTTTTGGGTTTAGGAGTATCCCTTCTCCCTGGAGCAATGATCATGTCATAGTGAGAGATCCAAGGTTTGTTTCTAGAAAATTGGGAAGGTGGTTGAGCTTCTATCGTAGCCTTCTTAGTGGCATTGACTATTTGCATGCTAGAGCTAAGATTAAAGATAGACTTTGAGGGTTTTGGCATGTTAGAGCTGAGATTGAAAACCAACTTTGAAGGTTTTGGCATGTTAGAGCTGACATTGAAAACCAACTTTGAAGGTTTTGGATCTCCCATCTTGTTGGTAGTATTATGAGAGATCGTGAAAGAGTTGATAGGTTCAAAAGGATCAATAGGTTTAATTTTAGAAAGTGACCCTTCAAAGTCTTACTGGTCTTGAAACATGGGTTATAATATTCTTGAAATAGTAAGTCAGACTGTATCTGAAACAATGGATTGTAATACTCTTGGAATGACGAAGAATGTGAGGATTCCTCACGAAGTTCAAATTTTGCAATAGATTCGGAATGATCTATGTCTTGATTATGAGGTTTACTTTGATCTTGATCAGCATTCTGAATGGGATAAGTCTTGCCACTTCGATTCCTGATAGTCATAAATGAAGATGTAACGAGCAAAGATTCAGGATAAAGCTAGACTCTATCTCTAAGATAACGAAAAGGAGATAAATGGCTAGAATAGCCAAGATGCAAGATGAACCTAGTGCGAATTGTCAAAAAGAGATGGCTAGAACAGCCGAGATAAGACAATCACAATGCAAGGTACAAGAGCACAACAAGATAAGGTAGACTAATGAGAGACAATACAAGTCAAAGCAAAGATCGATCGATTCCTAACTCAGGACAACCAGTTTCTGACGGTGAATGATAGGAAAATAGAAAAATAGATCATGGACAAAAAGGCAGATCAGATTTATGTCATTGATCAAGCACATAAGATAGCAATCAAGGAGTTCAAGCAAACAGTCTTTAAGCAATGGGCAAGGGACAAAGCAACCTTGCGCATGAACAAGAATAGTGACTTAGTATTTCTACTCCCTAAGGACTCTACTTGTGTATGTTCTTGAGAATGTTTTAGCAGGCACTTAAAACACAACAACATCCTAGCAAGTTGTCTACAAGGCTATACATGGCTTTTCTAAAGGGAGTCCTTGATATACGCAAGGTATGTGAGGCACAAATTTGTAGATGAGAAGAATTAGAAATCACACAGTCGGGGGGAGACGGTAACCCAAATCTCCTCCTTCACTTCTCAAAGGTATAAAGTTCTTTGAGGCTTAGCCAAGAGTGAAATCTAACTCATTCCCAAGAGAGGTGTCTTTGGATTCACCTCCCACTATTTATACTCCACCGGAACACGGGAGTTAAGGTCGTCCCTTGAGGTGATGAAATCCCCAAGCAGGCTGATGAAGGGTGCTCCCCTTAATACCACAAACACATAACAGAAATAGAGAAACAACAACAATATGCAAGAACAGAAAATTGGCTTCTTATTATCTCCACAAATGTGGAATTACAAACTTTCAGAATTACAATATGCAAAGCCACATGGGCATTCCCTTACAATATTCTGTAGGACAAATCCTCGAACTATTACCCAGATCTACTACCCAGAACTATTCTGAACTGCCTAAGACAATAATACAGCCTTCCTTATATAGGCAATTTTCCACCGCCTGGGAAGGTTCCAGAATTTTCAGCCAATAAGGCCGACCAAACTTAGAATTATTTTATTTTACATTTTATTACATCATAGTCGGCTCAAGATAACCTTTGAAACCCGAACAGAAATTTTGAAGAAAATTATTTTTCGCCATTTCAGGTGGCCCAACTTCCGAAGACCATAAGTCATCACCCGTTGACCCGCTCGGCTATTATAACCCCATTTCGGAAACGCCACGAAGCGCTCTGCAGGCTTGACTGGCGCAAGCGCCCGTCACCCAAATTTTTTTGACCTCATTCGGGGCCTCTAAAGCCTTCAAAACTGAGTTCAAAGTTTCTGTACCCTGCTGCCAATACCGAAAATCTTCAATATCTTCCAATATACACTTGATCTGGCAATGAAACTTTACTGGCAGACTTATATGACCAAAATGAACCTCCAAGAAAGAAATCAGATCATTCTGAGCACATACGAAAATTACCAAAAATAGTAACTTTCCATAAATAGTAGCTCTGCACAAAATAGCCCTTATTGAAAATAAAAACAAAAATATTTTTGGGTGATGCAAGATTGCTCTTACACCCAGGATGCTCCTGCTTCACAGGCCTTCTAGAAATGAAAAAGTAAGTAATTCTCTATCAAAAGGTATTGAAAAGCACTAAAGGTGGTGCATTTAACCCTTTAAGTAAATGTGAGGTGAGTCCACAAAGTGGTGCATTTAACTCCTCACACAAACTCAAAGTGAGTCCACATCCTAGAAAACAAGTGAGTTCCAAAAAGCACAAAAGGGTTGCCTAGTGGAATAATTAACGCTTCTTTCCTATAGACCCCTCCCCTTTAATGTGGCACTGAGATTGCAACCACAAGGCAAAAATGAGGGGCTGGTGGATTAGCGAGTCCAATAACCCAAGATAGCAATCTAGATCAATCACAAGTATTCTAAGACTGCTAATCAATACTACTCATAAGTGCAAGAGGGTTTGAATCATGGAATATTTAACTTTCCAAGTAAACATGAAGTGAGTCCACAAAGTGGTGCATTTAACTCTTCATGTAAACTAGGAATGAATCCATGCCCTAGATTACTCAATGAGATGTTTTGATATTTGAAACCAAGAATTACTTAATGTTTAAACACAAGCATTCACTTAAACACAAACTTGTATGAAAGAAAATCTATGTTCATTCATTTCCCATTAAGAGCATCAATTAAAATGTGTTCTATGAAAGCATGTAAACACTCAAGCCAAACACATGAGAGGTTCAATTTTAATCCCAAAATCCAAATGTTATAGAGATTTTAAAAACTCACCTTAGGTCCAAAGATCTGCAATCTAGCATTTAGCACACATTCGAAAGTATATAATCAAGACAAATCAATGGCAAACCGTAAGATATGTAACATTGTTATCTTCAAGACAGTCTTTAAAGATTGATTTATTTGACCCATAAAATCACAATATTAAAATTTTTGGAAAGAATGAAGTTTTTATCCAACATCAAGAACTACTATTTCCCAAGATTACAAGGTCTTATGATTCAATTTGGTTCCCCAAACAATAACCTTTTCAGACTACCATTTTTCTGTCATAAACCAGATTTAAAACAACAGGTCCTGCATAGGGAGTCACATATATTTCTCAAAAATAATTCAAATGAAACCAAACCAATTTCAAAGTAACTATTAATGAATATAGTTTCTAAATATGTAAGTCATTTATTTTTTCCATTCATAAATCATTTTCTATGAATAAATCATTGCCTGCAACTCCAATACAGATTGTTAAAAACTAGTTTTCACTCAAATGCCCATAACTTTCACAAATCTGCATAAAAATGACTCAAACCAAAAGGAAATGAAATATAATTCATGTATCTTTCCAATAAATATTATTAGAGATATTTATTGTTCATAATTTTTCCGTACTAGACATTTCAATTTGACTGTATTCAGAGAATCTCAAATCTGCAAATACCCAATTTCACCAAAATGATCATAACTTATTCATTTCTCAATAAAAATCAACCAAACCAAAATCATGAGAAAGAGGATTCATCATTATATCCATCAATTACTATATTAAAAATTTTTCAAGGTGTAAATGGCCGTACAAGGCATGAAACCAACACTAAAGCTGAAAAACCAATCAAGAATGAGGCTAGAAATTGATCTTTTCTACCCCACGGTGGGCGCCAAAATGTATGTGACTAAATGTGACCTCTAAATCAGGCACAACACAACATGGTCATTATTCACTTGATAGAATTCAGGAGAGAGTATGAAGAACTCAATCCAAATTCCATGGTGAGGTGACTTGTTGCCTCCTATGTGAATGGGGTGTTTGAATACTCTCAGAACGAGAGCCAACAGCCGGGAGACCAATTCAACAATGGAGGATTTGAAAGCTATAATGAAGATATGCAAAGCTGAAATTAAACTAGAATGTGATGCAATTAATCTAAGAATACTTTGAAAGAAATATGAAATGCAGATTTTTATTTGATTTTGAAATAAAGATGATATTAGACTAAGAACAAGTAAGCAAATTTAATCTAAATGTGAAATGCAATTACACTAATATGAGAAATGAAACTAGATAATGCAATAAAAGAGCTTTGAAAATAATGAGATATGAGACTAAAAAATGCTATAGTAAGGATGCTCTCAAAAATTGCTCTTTTGAATGAGAAAAAGAGCCCAAATAAATAGAAGAGCCAAGAGGAGGAGGAAGAGTTTCTTGATTCGAAACTCCTGACCCTTCATTCCCATATTGAGACAAAAATGCAAGAATTACTTAATAAAAAGAATGGAAAATGCCACACAGGTGACCTTTTGAATATCAAGAATTATCAATTCAAAAAAGTGTGTTCATTCGAATATCAAGTAATTATTAATTCCTTTTTATGTGTAATTAGCTAAAAGGGGGTGGTTTGATTTAATTTAATTAGAAAGCACTTAGGACTTTACAATTAAATTAATGTATCATAGAGATAATTTAGCTAATAAAGTCAAGGACTTTAGGAATTAATATTAATATTTGATTATTGCAATTTATGGTCTTTGCAATTGACATCAAGTCAAATTAAGTCAGGTAGGAGAGAGAAAATTGCCTAGGGAACTAGGACTTTGGTGATGTAAAATCGAGATAATGCACCAAAATTGATGAAATTAAAGAGGTGCCAATTTTGGGGTATTACAGTCGGTAAATGAAACACTTCAGTATACACCGAGCCAGTGTAGTGTATACCAAGTGATAGTATTAACCGAGCTTGTGTTCGCTGAGGCTTTTCTTTGTTAACCGAGTATGGATGGAAGTATTAAATTCTTAGTTTAGCTGACAAAAAATAATGAGCTGGAAATTGTCATGATTTCAAGATTGAGGATAAATTTTTTATGAGATACACGACTGACAAAATTTGAAGAAGATCTAAAGGATGGAAATAAAATGTGTTATTGACACAACTGTCGAGGAAGGTTTAAGAGGCAAAATCAATGAAGAAGGATAAAAAACAAAAACTAATGGTTGATATGAAAATGATTTATCTGTCTATATAAGAGATATGAGTTTCTTTATTGAAACATGCTGAAAGAAAGAAGACTGCAGAGATTTCATGTGAATACAGTTTCATACATGCCTGATCAGACTGGTTGAAGGAGAACCGAACTACATAACAAAACCGAGCATTAGAGAGCTATTACCGAGTGAAAGTAAGTTGAGGAAGTGAATTGAAATATTGATCAGAGGATTTGTAGGGGCTTAGAATAGATCTGAACATCTACAAATTAAGTTGTATTGTAATCAGATCAACTACTATTTTAGTTTAACCATTAATACATAAAATCTCCTAACTGAGTGGACTTAACTGTCTTATGTTATGCCCCTATGTCATTCAAGGAATGTACATTGTTATTTTATTGACCCCATAGTGAATGCTGGTCGAAAGTTAACTATTAGTCTTAAATCCTGTAACATGGTCACACCTAATAGTGTGTTTGTAACCTTTAATAGGGTTGGCTCTTCACCAAGCTCAATTCAGAAGAGTGAAAATTATTTTGGGTTACCGGTCCCAGGTGGTTTTTCCCTTAGCAAGGTTTCCATGTTAAATCATTGTGTTTTGTGTTTTTGTGATGATTGTTTTATTGTCATACTTTACATACTACATATTTGATTTGGTCGGTAATCATAGTGAGTTAATTAACTGGTAATCGGTAAAATGCACAAACAGTTTAATACTTTATGTTACTAAGCTGTAGAATTTATTGAAATTGTTTTGAGTGTTACATCTTTGTATTTGGGACTGTAGGATAACTGATCTAACTGATTCACCCCCCTCTCAGTTATTCTAACACCTTTGTCAATTTTCATACAATGACCATAGGTATACCGATTGGTTTTGAATCCTCCATACCAAATGTCTTCAATACTTCTTTTATGTACTTTGGTTGAGTAATGTATATGCCTTCATTTTGTTGTAAAATTTGCAATCCAAGAAAAAATTTAATCTCTCCAAACATTGACATTTCAAATTATTTTCTCATTTCATCAAAAAATGATTTGCATAGCTTATCATGTCCTCCAAATATGACATCATCAATAAAAATTTTAGAAATAAGAATCTTATCATCAGTTTCACCTTTCAAATATAAGTCTTTGTTGTCACTTGTTCTAAAAAATCCAATACTGATAAGATAGGAGTGTAGTCTTTCATACCATTCTCTTGATGCTTGTTTCAATCCATATAGTGCTTTGTGCAACTTGCATACCATGTTCCTCTGATTAGGATCAACAAAACCTTAATGTTGTTCAATGTATACCTCTTCTTCAAGTATTCCATTAAAAAATGAAGATTTAACATCCATCTGATAAACTTAAAATCCTTTGTAAGCAATATTCTAACTCCTTCCAGTCTAGAAACTGGTGAAAAAGTATCACCATAGTCAATAAATTCTTCTTGTGCATACCATTTGCATACAAGTCTTGCCTTGTTCCTAGTGACATCTTCATTTTTATTCAACTTGTTTCTGAATATCCACTTGGTTCCAATTACATTCTCATCCTTTGGTCTTGGTACCAATGTCCATGTTTTGTTTTTCTCTATTTTCTCAATTTCTTCATTCATGGCCTTAATCCATTCATTGTTTTCAAGTGCATCTCTAACAGTTTTAGGTTTAAATTCACAAACTAAGCATGTGTTTCTCAACTTACTTCATGTCATCATGCCACCTTTCTTATCTCCAATAAATTGATTCTATGGATGATGTTTCCTTATGTATCTTGCAAGTACAGGTTCAGTTCTTTGTTTTCAATGTGTTCTCCACTCTATATATGATCATGATCTTCATTTGTAGTAGTTTGCTGATTCTCGATCTGTATAGACCGATGCTCGGTAGCATTACCCTAATGCTCAGTATTTCCAAGGTGTTGCTCGGGTAGAGTGTTAGGTTTCTCAATGTAAATAAATCGACCATACTCTTTTGGTTCCTTTTTTCTTTCTTCATCATTCTTCTTAGCAAATTCATCAACTCTCACATTTGCACTCTCAATCATCTTGTCAGTAGCCTTATTCAAACATTTGTAAGCTTTTGTCTTAGTAGAATATCCTAATAATATTCCTTCATCACCTTTTGAATCAAATTTTCTATTTCTATCATCTTTTAGAATGTAACATCTACTTCCAAATATTCTAAAATATCTTACATTAGGTGTGTAACCATACTATAACTCATAAGGTGTCTTTTTTGAATCTTTCTTTAGTTGGACTCAGCTCAATGTGTATACAACAATACTAACAACTTCTCTCCAGTATATCTGTGCAACATCCTTTTCAATCATTAGTGTTCTAGCACAATCCACAATAGATCTCTTTCTCCTTTTAGTAATCCCATTCTACTGGGGTGTCCTCGGTGCAGAAACCTATCTCTTAATTTCATGCTCATTACAAAAATTAGTGAACTCATTAGAAATAAATTCACCACTCTTCTCTCAAGAATTTTAGTTCTTTAACTTCTCTCAAGAATTTTAGTTCTTTACCACTTTCTTTTTCCACCTTAACTTTATACCATTTAAACATCTTAAAAGCTTCATATTTTTCCTTCAAGAACATGATAATCATCATTCTAGAAAAGTCATCAAAAAATAAGATAAAATATATTTCCCCATAATAACTCTAAGTTCTCATAGGACCACACAATTTGGTATGAACTAATTCCAAAATAGCATTAGAAGAATAGTTTTTACTCTTAAAACTAGATTTTGACATTTTTCCCATTTGACATTGTTTGCACATGGCATGGTCAGGTGTAGATATGCTTGGTAAACCTCTAACTTTCCTTTTCTTATTGATTTTAACCATTTTGTCAAAATTCACATGACATAACCTTTTGTTCCATAGCCATACATCTTTAGTTCTAGCCAACAAATAAGAAGTTTGAACATTGTCAAGATAAAATAGATTACCTTTAGATTGTTCACCAGTACCGACCAACTTTCCAGTCTCATCATAGATTTTCACCTTTCTATTCTCAAATGAAACTCAGTGATCTGTGTTATTCAAATATGCTACACTCAGCAAATTATAATTAAGTCCCTTCACCCAATATGCATTCTCACATCTGATCTTATTGTTCAACAATATAGACCCGTTTCCCTTTACTAGATAAGGTGTATCATTTCCCATTTTGACAGATCCACCATTATAATGTTGAAGGTATTCATATTTTTATTCATCACCAGTCATATGATGTGTACAACCACTATCAATGATTCAATTATCATTCTTGCTAAAGTTAGAAATAAGTGATGTTTCAACATACCTTTCTTATTCTTCCAAAGCTACTAATACCACCTCAATGTCTTCATCAATGTCATTGTCGGTGTCATTATCAACAACATCAACAAGGTAACATGCCTTCTTGCCTTTGTCTCTATAATCTCGGTTACTTCTTCTATCATACCATCGGTTACCTTTGTGTTCTTAGTTATCTCTTCTGTCAGACTTTCTTTCATTAGATCTTTCATTAATTTTCCCATCTTCTTTCTTGTTAGGACATCTAGCTACAATATGGCCAATATCTTTACAATTAAAGCATACCAAAGGTATTTTTCCTCTATATCTTCCCTTACCTTTCTGCAATCTTCTAGCTATTAATGTTTCAAGCTCATCAAGTTCATCCTCTTCACTTTCACTATCACTCTCATTTCTTATCATATGTTTGCTACTTGATTTACCAATTTTTAGAGATGACATAAATACAAATATAAAAGTAGGAACAACACTATTATCAAAGTTATTCAACTCAAATGCAGTTAGTCTACCGATTAGACTATCAAGTGTAATATGATTACAAGGAGCTGATCTCATCTTATGAATTGCAAAAACTCTAATAGCATAAGCATGTGACAAGGTTTTGAGAATTTTACTTACAAGAGTGTCTTCTTCAATAATACCTCCTGCTCCTTGGATAACATTCACAATCTCCTTGGCTTGGTTGTTGTACTGTGATATGTTCTCTCCTTCTTTCATTTTCATGTCATTAAAATTTTCTCTAAGACTTTCAACTTTATCCCTTAGCACATTCACATCTCCTCCATGAACTAGTGTAAGCTTGTCCCACATCTATTTAGCAGAAGTACATGTCTTAACATATTCAAATTTGGTATCTGATAAGGAAGAAGCAAGCTCTATCATTGTAGTATTGTGTTCATGTCTTTCTCTCATCTGATCAATAGTCAAAGGTCCACTGGGTAAGATGAAATCATTATCCAAATAGTATATTACAGACTCTCCAATCACTGATAGCTACAATCTCATTCTACTTTGCCATGTCAAGAATTTGTTTTTGTTTAGCTTTGGAACCTCTCTCTTATACATCTTGTGATCTTTATCTTAAGTCCTCCAAAATTTCCTTTCAAGAACTCTATGCTTTGATACCAATTGTTATATAACTAAGAGGGGGGTGAACCAGTTAAGTCCAGTTATCCTATAGTCCCAAATAATCCCAGATGTATATAACAAAACTTTCAAATCAATTAATCAACTTGGTAAAAACTCAACTGTCTTTGTCTTCATATACTAATTACTAGTAAATTAAATACTGTGTTTACCGATCAATCCATAAATAGTAACGTGTAAAGTAAAATAATAGTTCAATACATCCATACACATATAACACATAGATTTTTAACATGGAAACCCTGTTAGGGGAAAAACCACCTAGGACTGGTAATCCAAAATAATTCACTCTTATGAAGTGAGCTCGATTAGGAGTCAACCCTGTTAAAGGTTACAAAACACACTGTGAGGTGTGACCTGGTTAGAGGATTTATCACTAACAGATCTCCCTTGACCAAAAATTCACTATGGGGTCAAGAATAAAACAATCAATATTCATTGAATGTCATATTGAAATATAAAGACTGTTAAGTCCCACTCGGTTAAGAGATTTATCTGTAGAAATGCTTAAACTGATACAGTAATGATCTAATTCAAATACAACTTGATTTGCAGATTTTTAGATCTATGCTAAGCTCAAAAATACGTCTGATCAATAATCAATTCAATATCTTTGTCTCCTCCAACTCTTTTATGCTCGGTAATTGCTTTCTCTATCGCTTGGCGTTGTCTGCAAATTTGCTAGGTTCTGTCTTCAACCAATTTCATCAGTGTTGCATGAAATCAATCTTATCATGCAAAAATCTCCTGCAGAAGACTCAATAATGAATCTCATGTCTCTTTATATAGACATCATAAACCATTTTATTTCCATCCATAGATTTTGCCTCTTTATTTTCACCGTTGATTTTGCTGCATTAACCTTCTTCGGTAGTTGTGTCAATAACACATTTCATTCTCCTTCATCTGATCATCCTTGAATTTTGTTAGTTGTTTGATCATCATAAAAAATATTATCATTTACCTCAGAATCATAAAAAATTGTCCATCTCATTATCTTTATTCGATAGTCATAATTTGCATTTATTTCTTTCACTCGATCAATACCAAAATGCATCAGTGATAACTAGCTCGGTTAACACTATACTCGATATACACTACACTTGCTCGATGTATATTGAATTCTTCATTTATCGACCACATAAAATTGTTCATTCTTGATCTTCAATACATAATATATTCATGCAATACAATCAAATAACTAACATAATGCCATAGACTCATCAATAAATTACCCAGTGAGTACCATATCCATATCTTGCTCATCCATCTCATCTTCATGTAGATATCTCATTCCTTTACCATTTTTCCTTCTTAAGATGTTTGTAACAATCATGATAAGGATAGTCAAAGCTAGTTGACATCAATGACAATACATTAATTGATTTAATGTCTTACATAGACTTTAGTAGCTTGGTGATCATCAATCATTGTCTTTTAATTATCCATTCCATTGTCAAACTTTCCTTCAAGATATTCAATCAGTTGTAGTTTATTAGGATTATCACTAAATTGGGCATCCACAATGATGCCAGGATGGATGATTACAATGCATTTTTTTCTGATGATAAATTCATTAATTCTAAAGAATTTTCTACATTCTTATACAATTTTAGACGTAAGAGGATTAGAGAATCTCTTCCAACAATAACTCCTTACTATGAAGCATAATTGTTGTTGTAGCTCAAGGAAGATATAAGAACAAAAATGGAGGTAGTGACTTCTGAGAGAGGAAAGCAATTATTATTGGCAGCTGGAGTTATTTTATTTCCAGGATTGGATTTGAGTGCCTCATTTATCTTTGATAGTATGCTTAGGTCCAAGAACAAGGATTTTAAATTGGATGTACAAGGTGTCCATGATGTGTTCATTGGGTAAAGGTTTGTTGAAGAAGAAAAAACTATGTTATTATGGGATCTATATCCTCCACATAAGAGACTAAAGATGATTGATGTTAAAATTGCATTTGGCCACATGATGAGGTTGAAGGTTGGGGAAGAAAATCCTTTGATTACAACAAGTATTGGTGTGGATATTTCCATGTTAAATGAAGTACAAGCTACAAGATTGATTAGGGAAAGAGACCAATACAAGGCTATGCATGAAGATAATTTCAAAAGAGACGATCAAATTGTTCTAATGTTACCAGTCCCAGACATCGCCAAATTGAAAAATAGAAAATAAAATATTGACAAAGCAATTCCAAATGGTCCATAGTGACACTACTGGTTTTTTGTTGACAGATAGATTTGAGAAATTGAAAATTCATCTGGACTCATTATGAGAACCATATAGAAGAAATTATGATAATATGATGTCTCATGATCATTTGAAACATAGGTTGGAGAAGATCTCAAATGATAACTTGAATTCTAATCAATCTAATGTGGTAAAGAATAGAATGATTGTCTACGAGGGATTCAAGAGAAAGAGTTGAAAATTGAGTTCGAAGGATTTAGAGGACCGGTCAAGAAGGGCATACCACCACTAATGAATAAGGACAAGGAGATTTTGGACAAAGGAAAATGTATTAAAAAATGTTAGAGGCTACTTGATAACTCCCTTATTGCTACCTAGAATGATAGTTTTGAGTTGAAGGAGACAATTGAGCACATGAATCAGTTCGTGGGATTAGAGATTTTGATTAGGAATATCGTCAAGGATGTAGACACTTATGCTTCATTAGATTAACTTCAGAATATTGTCCAATGTGCCATACTACTGGGAGATTAATCCATGTTTCTTCATATTTCATATTGAAAATCTCAAACAGTTATATTTTATTCTTAATGGTAGAATTAGTTAAGTTTTGAGTTTTCATGAAAGGTTGTACCCTTTCATTTTAAAACTAAAACCTCTTCTATAAATGAGGATCTCATAGGAATATCTAGAGAGGATAGGATATACACAAAAAATATCAATTTATATTTTGTTTTTTGAGATGTTCAATGCTGAGAACAATTTGGTGATACTATCAGTCGATAACCCCATTTTATCTTAATATAATGATCATATGTTTTTAGCATTTATCTGATTGGTTCTATCTCTTCAATTAATTGCATAGTTCCTTTGATAAATCTCTTAGATTTATTCAATGTGTGTTTCATATAATATTATAATTATGAATTTAATCTTTAGTTTGATTATTTGTTAGAAAAATTGGTGATCAAATTTATTTCTATTTTATTGGTCTCTCAGAGCTAGGGTTAAACTCGAGCAGTAAAACTAACAGTAGATTTATGTCCAAATTGTAATTTATATTGAAATCCTTTGAAGTGATAGAATTATTTTAGAAATATGTTTTTTAAAGATGTCTAAAAGGTTATACGTAGGATCTTTTAATTAAACTAATAAAAAATAACGAGTAAGAAAGGCACTGGTCTAATTATTATTTTAAAATAAGGAATCAGATATTTTCAGAGAAAGTCCAATAGATATGTCATACATATAATTTGCAAGATTTTTATTTTTATATATTAATATACTTTTACTAAACAATCTCTATAAAAACTTTTTATAGATTTTAGACACCAAACTATTGCGACATTCACCATTTGATCATTCTCAAGAGTTTCAATTTCCATCTTGAGAGATCACCTAAGTTTTCACACATTATACTATCTACTATAAAAAAACCTCCAACCAACAGATAAAGGTTGAGGTATAGGCCCACAAGCCTTGGTCATGTAGATCCAGAATTGTAGAAGTTCCAACCTTGCCTTTGGCCAAAACTTGTTAGTTGGATAAATCACTTGGGTTTCCCAACATTGGATTGGAAAGTCCATAGGAAATCCAATCAGTTGATTTGAGCACCAAGAGATGGGTGACTCCACTAGGGAGTTGTCTATGAAATATAGTGTTGAAGTTTACCTAGAAGCTTTGGTGATAATTTTTTGAAGATTAGATAGTTTCACTTGGCCCCATTTGAGTCACCCAACAGATTGGTGACTCTACTGGGGAGTTTCTCATGATTTACAGTGTGAAGATACCCAGAGATTCTTGTTTCACAGACCAGAATTGATATGTGTAGACTCTACTAGAAGAAAAGAACTCAAAATTAGTAATGAGAATTTCCTCAGAAGTGAGGTGGCAACTCTATTGTGATATATGCAGTGTTTTATCAAAATAACAAGAGATAACCCTAGAAGTGTGTCTATCAGATACATGTGGAGTAGGAGGTCTTTACACAAAGGATCAAATGAACATACTAAATTGGACTTGGATACATATTTGAGGAGAGGTAATAAACCCAATTCAGATATGACATTTGCGGGATTTAAGAATTTCTCAGAGAGAAGACAACATAATGAAGATGATGATCCATAATCCAATCATCACACTAGTGATGAGGATAATAGAAACCCTTCTGTATAGATGAAAATAAACATAATTTCCATTAGACAAGGGTGAAGATGAAGAGGATGATGAAGAATCCTGTCAATGAATTACTGATGTCATTTGTATGTTCGTTGACCTTACTTCAACCAATAACATGACTTCCAAGGTTCTAAGGGAACAACCTGATGAGATTCTGGCTAAGTTGGGGAAAACCAGAGATCAAATTATTCTACCACCAGGAAGTAGAAGAGGAACTGAGAGGCTGAATGAAGAGAGAATTGAGGATAGGGATAGAAATCCTGAGGGAAGGGTCGCAACATACAATCCTCCTCATAGGAAAAATGTTGAACAAATCTTAAATAATGGATATGCTAACCTATTATTTGAACAAGGTGATAGAGAAAGGAGGGGAAATAATGATGGGCATTGGAGGAAACCAAATAATGGAAACCGATATCTTAGAAATCCTAGACAATAGAATCATGGAGGTCAAAAAAATAATAATCAAAGAGGTCAGGGTCAAAGAAATAATAATCATCAAAATTTAAGGTCTGGGATAAATAATCAAGGTAGGATTCACATGAATGTCAGAGCCCCTATGGTAATTGAAAGGTACAAACAATTAGATTGTTCTGGTATAGTGGGATTTCCAAATCTGGTGTCAAATGAATTAAGGAATGCCATTCCAAAGTTTTCAGGAAATGGACCAAAATTTGCTAAGTGACATTGCATAAATTTAAAAAATACCATCAAAGATTTAGAAGAAAACAATGAGGATATTTTCATGAAATTTTTTGTTCAATCTTTAATAGAAGATGCAGCTAAATGGTATAGAGGGTTTTCAGATAGATCCATCTCTCGTTGGCAAGATTTTGTTAATTAGTTTGTAGAAAAATATGGAGACCATAATGATACCTCTTTTGCTTTGCATGAGTTAACAAGTAGAAAGAAAAATCAAAATGAGATTGTGATGGAGTTTAATAAAATATTTAATAATAAGGTTTTAAATAGAATTCCTAGAGATGTTAGACTTATGGATTCATTTTTTATTGATTTTTACTTAGGTGCTTTTGATAGCAAGACTCACTATGAGATCAAATCTCAAAAGCCACCCACATTGCAACAAGCATTCAAAATAACTATAACTATTGAAAATGAAAGAAGGGATGTTGGAAGGGTTGTTAAAAGAGATGATCATAAATTTTTTAATCCAAAATCTTCCAAGAAGAATAAGGAAGGGGATAAAATTGATAAATTAATGAATATGGTTAAGAATCTCCAAGTAAATAAGGACAAAGATCATTTTTAGTCTAATAGAAATGAATGCTCATTTATCAGAAATGAAAGATACAAGCTATAGGATATGCCTTATAATACAACATGTAAAGATGGGAAGCCATTCAAGAAAGATGGAAATACCCTTGATCCTTTAAAGAAAAAAAATCATTTTGTAGATAGTGAACCATGGTGTGGAGTCTGTAAGTTGCCTCATGCACTTGAACAATATCTAATAGCACAAAGCATTTTAGAAGAGGAAAATAAAGTGGATGATGAGAAGCCTATAATAAATGCTCTATCATCTAGCCCATATTGGGGAGGAGATAGTGACGATTCATTTAAAGATGGGTATATATCTGTAGACACCTAAAAATCCAACTTGTTAATTAAATTTATTTTAATTTATAAAAGTCTTGATGACATCATAATTATTTAATTAATTATTTGTATTTGTAATTGTTATTTTTATTATCCTCCTCTATTTTAATTAAATATATTTAATTAAAGAATCACTCCCAAAAATATTTAAATAAAATTTAAATATTAATCCCTCCTATTTATTAAATTAATCTAATAAATAAAGTGCTCAACTAAAATCCCATTTAAATAAATTAAATATTTATTTAATATTCCTCAAATCCCAAAACCCATCTAGAAACTTCTAAACCTATCTTCTCATCCCTAATCACTCCCTAACCTGGCTTAAGGGGTGATTCCTAACCTTCTTAGCCTAACCCTCTCCCCTTGATCCCAAAGTCAACACCCTCATTAATGAGCCTTACAAACTCATTAATAACCCCTTACACCCTCATTAATGGCTCTTACAGCCTCTTAATGAAGACCCATCTCCCTTCTTCCACTCTTGTCCCCCAACACACTTCCCTAGTGTTTCTCACACATGTGTGAGCAACCCTTGGGCCTTTCAACCATATGCCAATCCTAGCCCTTCTAACCTTACCTCTAACTCTACCCCTGACCCTAACTACCCATCCTAACCCAAGGCCTTGGACAAAATCCTATAAATAGGAGGCCTTCTATGAGAAAATAAGTCCTTCAGTCCAAGTCATTTTTGCATTGTTATCATGCTGATTTAGTTCTATCTTTTAGTATATTTTAGCATTGTTAGCTTAATCCTTTGATGTTTTTCAACATCTTAGATCACATAGCTTAGCTTAAATGGATGAACCATAGTTTCATTTATTGATTTTCATTTCATCTTAAGTCTCTAATCATATTCATGCTAAATTAAATGAACTTTCATTGCTTTTATGCATCTCATTAATAGCTTCATCTATATCTTGCATTCAGTTGCATCCTATGGGTCTTAGGGGCAAAACTAGCCTCCTATGCTAGCTTTTGTGTCATTTTTGGGACTTCCAATGCTTGAAATCAATCCTAATCACCCTCATCTACATTGGGGATATGTATATTGTGCTTGGAGAGCACACCCACATCCTCATAAAATGAGAAAATCAAATGGGGCTTGGGTGCTCCCATTTCAGTTCAATCGGAGGTGGTGTCATGATAGTATTTCGTGTCTAATTTGTATGCTATATTAGGCTAACGGTTTGACTGTCTACACCTATTAGGTGATGTGAGCCATTACTTTGCAACATTAAGTTTATCTAACATGTTTTTAATTCTTGGTCCTTGATCTAAAAAGAAAGGTCATTAACTTGCATGAATGCTAAAAGAAACACATTATGCTTGTTGATTTGGCTCTCTGTCCTTGAATTCATTTATGGCACACAAATGGAACATGTAGTATGGAAGTTTAATGCTCACTCTATTTTATAAAATCATTATATTCATAAATATCTTTCACTATTGGAAAAATTTCCTCTCTCCCTTTTTGGCCCTTCCCCTGTTTAGTTTTTCAATGATGTTTAATAAATGCAAATCTGGCAGGTATTGATGATTATTGTTTGATAATGGATGGCTCTGCACGGTCTTATCAGCTTCTAGGTAACTTTGGTGAAGGACAATCATTATATGCTATGTAGAGGGGATTCAAATAGCCAGTGCTATGTTTATTTCAGTCCCAAAGGGATTTCTAACCATGAAAATCCTCTGAGAGTAAAATTACCACTTCTTTTAGCCAATAAACAAGACTTAAAAGATTACAAAATATAAGTAAATTTGTTGAATTTTTTATACAAGTTGAATTATAAAACCATACCATTTTATTTAATGCAGTACAATGTTACCAAAAAAGTGCTCGTAGGCAATCAAATTTTGTTGGATCTATTACTTCAAAAAAGCACTTTTCTGTATAACACACATCCAACTTCGTGGGAATATATATTTGAATTGAGTAAATCATGGTGATTTCTAGAAGGATCTCCTTAGGAATAGGGATTAAGAGGAGGCTAGATCCCCACTTAGAAGTTTTTTCTTTCTGAGAGATGGTTGCCCACACTTTTGTAATCTTAATTCCCACACTTTTTCCTCCACCTCTCCCTAAGGCAAGGACTCCAGCTACAGATAGCCCTTGTTTCTTAATTTTATTTGCTAGCTCTTAATTCCACAAGGATTTGAATGTTGTTTATGTTTTTATCATAAATTTAAGTGTACTTTATTTTATTAAAGTCAAAACTAGACATAACTAATTTCTTAAAATGCTTGCATAGAACTCACGTGTGTGGTGTATGCTTCCTAATAACCAAGTTTAGGGGTAGTTCAATCAATCCTTTACACGCATGCCATAACCAAAATTATTAATGGAAATGTAATTTTTGTTATCAATTTTATTTATTAAAAGATGAAGCCTATGAATAGTTCAAACAATTTTTCTTTTAAATACTTTTTCCATTATTATAAACCTTCTAATTATGTTTCTTTGGTAGACTCTCAAACTCCCTGTGAGGAATATACTACCTACAAATATAGATATTCTTGAAGAAGCCAATGATCTTATTCAACTTAGTTAATTGAATGAACCTTAAATGATTTATTATCTTCAATAAATATATGACCATGATATGATCTTTGTAATTCATTGACATATAAATATTAATGTCAGCTTATTGTAAGTTTAAAATTACTTTTCTCTGCAATTTTTCTATGAAAAACACTTGGGTAGGTTTTTACCTTGTCACTCATTTCCATTAAAAGGTGTCCAAACTAAAGGAGGACATTTATTGGTTGTTGTAAACCCATTCAAATATTTAGGGACTTTCTGTCATGATTTCATCAAACAATATAAATCCAAATCGAGATATTATGTGCATGTATACATGATGAAAGATATTGCATTTGATGTAATTATGAGAGGTAAGCTAATGTTGATTGTCATTAAGGATTTTTAATTGTGAATAGTTTTTTTGTGTGGAGCTCCTTTCTATAGGTTCAAGTATCCTACTGAAAGTCCTTTGACAAGATTTGTGTAGGTATTATTTTTATCTACAAGGAAACAAATAATGAAGGTTGACAAGAATAATATTTTATATGAAGTGCATGGTGAAGCACCTTCCATTGCAGGTGTTTGGAAGCTTGAGAATACTCATCAGTACAGGTATAGTATGGTATTTATTATGTTGTTTGAGAAATTTCAACATAAAGAACACATTTTAAGTTTCAAGTTGTTTAAGTGCTTCAGCTTAAATCATATTAATAAATGGATCTTACTAAGAAAAGAGTGAAATTTAAAATAGTTGGATGAGGTAAAGCTTATATGGAGAGATGGTCAATAGTTAGGTGGGGTTTTGTACTTCTAAATTGATCTAGTGGTGGATAACTTGTACTCTTGAAAGAGATGTTGATATATCACAAGTTTGAATCGTGTAGGGGTAGGATATGTACACCTTGTTTGTGGCTCAATTAGGCACCTCCTCCATGAGTTACAAGATAGTATCATATAATTAATCAATCTATACACCCAAAAATAGATCATCATAGACATATTTAGAAGAATTATCTTAAATCATATTAATAGGTGTCTCTTGCTTAACTAAAGTGGGATTTCAAACAGTTGTGTCAGACTAGTCAATAGTTGAGTGGGTTTTTGTACACCTGAATTGGCCTAATGGATGAGAACTTGTGCTCTTCAAAGAGAGGTTACAATTTTAACTCCTATAGGAAGTAGGATATATGTGAATTTTATGTAGAAAACTTAACTGTCTACTCCATAAATTAAAAGGTACTTCTATATCCTATAAGTCATCTCTAGACCCAAGAATAGATATTTAAGAGATTATAAAAGAATCATTTTCCACTTCCATTTCGATATAGATACTACACCTAAGAAAATCAAGTTAAGAGTATAAATCTATGTAATTGAATTTTGAATTTTACTCATACTGATAACTAAATCTATTGTGTAATTAGGTGATTTACATTTTCCTTGACAAAGTACCACTAGTTCCAAGGGATTAGAAGAGCATAGAATTTGAAAGCAGCTGGTGGAATGTGTGCACCATTACATAGGTGGAAGAACTACAGTCACTAGTTCATGTCCTTCTAGTGTGGGCATCAACAATTTCATTGTCAATATCCTTTACACAACTCACCACTTACTTTGTGGAGCAAGGGAAAACACTAGATCACAATCTCTCTTCCAAATTTGAAATCCCACCCCCTTCTATGCCTCATTTTGACACCCTCAATGCCATTTTTCTTGTATCTTTGTCTGATAAGATCATTGTGTACATGTTGAGGAAGGTTACTAGAATCAAACATTAGATCACCTCAAGTTATAAAGAATCATCATCGGCCTCTTCATTTCTATATTTTCCATTGTATAAAAACTATTTTTGCACTTGTAAATTTTTTATAGTTATTGGTATTAGTCCTCTAAAAATATTTTCCATTGTTAGATAAGTGAAACAACTAAAGAAAAAAGGAATCTACACAAGGCACATGATATTGGAGCCCTTTAAATGCCCAAAATACCACTACCCATGTCTATTTTATGGATTCTACCATAGTTTTTTCTGATGGTGGTTGTTGAATTTTTTTATGTGGGGAAAATATCTTGGCTATTGCTTCACCTTCTAGCTCCATCCCTTAAAGATGTAGATTACAGACAATGAAGAAAACACAAATTCAGTCAATAAATAAAATATGTTGATGTAATTTTGAATGATTCAAATTGGGTGCTAATTGATTAAAAGAATTTATTTTTCTAAAATAATGGAAGAGTTTTACAAAATTATATTTTGCAATAATACATGTATATGATCTATATTGTTTCATACTTCATTTTGAAATATTAAAATTTATTTATATTTTCACTTTACTTTCCTATTGGCATATTCGATGTTGCAGCTCCTATGGCTACAAGAGCTATTTTTTATCATGATGTTGATTATTGTAGCTTGTTTGTATATGTAATATTTTTATTTTTATTTGTGTTTTAGTTCAAGTTTAATAATATGTTTATTTATGTATTTTTCTTTTCTTTTATTTTTTAATTCAAGTTTAACATGTTTATTTTGGTAATAGAATAGTATCATCAATGAATTGTTGATGATACAATTCCCAGAGGAGGGCTTTATCCCCCAGAATAGTATCATCAATGAATTGTTGGTGAGAGAATTTGGAATTCCCAGAGGAGGGATTTATCCCCTATAAGGCCCCAAAGGCAATTTTAGCTGAAATGAGTCTCCCAAGGCATTTGGCCACAATAATGAAGAGGACAGGGGAAAGGGGGTCACCCTGTCAAAAGACCTCTGGAGGGTTTGAAGAAATTCAAAGGTGACTCATTGATCAAAACTGCTAAAGAAAGGGAGGAGACCAACTGATGGATGATACTGCATGAAATTTGATTAAAGCCAAAAGCTTTCAAGATATTCATCAAAAGATGCCAATCCACCTGGTCATAAGCTTTGGAGAGATCGAGCTTAAGGAAGAACCCTTCTTTTTTTTCAAATCTAGGGAATGCATGACCTCATGAACAATGATGATAGAGTCAAGAATATGTCTGCTTGGGACAAAACCAAATTTTTCACAAGAGATAAGCTGGGGAAGCAACTTGATAAAATATTAGATTCCTCTGGTTTGGGTTGGAAGACCACAAGAATCTCCCTCTTATTTCTTGGGAAAAAGGTTTTCACTCTGAAGCGTCTTGGTGGTCTTGGCCTCTGGAGTATCAGGACCTTTAATAGAGTGCTACAAGCCAAACAAGTGTGATTTATTTTTTAGGATACCGGAGACTGGCGTGACATTGTGGTTTCTAAATACCTCCAATCCCATAATTCTTTGAAGGACCTATTATTTTTCAATGACATCCCTAAGGGATCTTTCAATTGGCATGGTCTTCTTAGGGCTAGAGAGCTTCCTACCTCTAAGGCCAAGTGGAAATTGGGGAATGGATATAATATTAGCTTCTAGAATGACAATTGGCTACACTTCGGTATTCTTGCTAATGTGGAGCCTTTCAAAAAATGGATGGAGAATTTCTTATGGCTTTTTGATTCTCAAGTTTTTAATTATAGAATTGGTAATGACTGGGTTAATTTTTGTTCTATTTCACTGGAGTTGGAACCCCCCATGAAGTCCCTCTTGGCTTTATCTCTCTCTCTCTCAGTCCCTAAATTATTTGGTTTGGGAAGCCTCCACTCATGGGGCTTTTTCTGTCACTTTGTCCCTACTAGCCCTTCCCCACCCATCCCCCCTATTGGTCCAAAGCTTGGTTTCCTAGTTTAATCCCTAAGATAAACATCTTTTTTTGGCTAGCTCTGCAGAACCATATCCTCACTTTTGATAACCTTGTCAAGAGAGCCTTTTCCTTGCCAATTATGTGTGTCCTTTGTAGGTCTAATGTTGAGTCTATGCAACATCTCTTTCTTCATTGTCCCTTTGTGGTGGATGTCTGGTGTACCCTCCTTTCCTCTTTTGGTCAGTCTTGGGTTTTCCTTTTGACTATCCCTGATTGTTTTTCCCAGTGGGATCCCCCTTTCCCTGCCTCTCCTACTTTTAGGAAACTTTGGATGTGGGCCTTTCCCCATCTTTGCTAGGGAATTTGGAAGGAGCACAACAATAGAATTTTTAGAGATCTTCATTCTCCTTCAAAAGTGGTGTCTTCTAAAGTTATTCATGCTCTCTTTTAAAAATTCTCTGTTAGTTGTGGTACTAATGTCTTTTTAGGGAATTACATGGATCTCCATCATAGACAGATTGATCATCAAAGGGACAGTTGCACCTATCTTTTCCACCTGAGGAGGGGTTCAAGGCTAACTTCGATGGAGTAGCCAAAGGTAATCCTGGTCCAGCTGGTAGTAGAGGAGTGATAAGAAACCACCATGGTGCCTATATCTCTGTGGTCGCTCTTCCCCTTGGTACCCAAACAAATCATTATGTCAAAGCCATGGCTTCCCTCTAGGTCACCAAGTTGGCTCGTGATGTGGGGATAAAATTACCATGGCTTGAAGGGGACTCCAATAATATCATTAGATGTTTGAAAGGATCCTCCCCTTCGTGGACTATCAAGAATATTATTTTGGAGACTCGGAGTATTCTTAACTCCTTCGACAAGGTTTATATTTCTCATGTGTTCAGAGAAGCTAACCAAGTGGCTGATGCTATGTCCAATGTGGCCGTTAGATAGAAATATTTGATGAGGTGGCATAACGAAAAGGACATCCCATAGTAGGTAATCAAGTAGATAATATGGGATTGCATTCATGGAAGAGAAGGAGCCATATATGGAAATAATGATATTTAATCCACATTTTCCAATGAATTTCTTCAAGCATGGGAAGTACAGTGGTTTTATTACCCACAATTATGTTTCTTTAATTTCGCATGCTTTCTGGGTTCTTATGAGAGCCATATATAGAATTTGGTATTGAGATTCATTTTCATTTTGGGTGGTGTAGTCTCTATAAGTGTTACAAAAGTGCTCCTTTTTTATGGTTGGTCTAAAGTGTTCTGAAGAGTTTTGTTAGTTGTAGATAGTTTTCAGCTATGGGGGGTCATAGAATAAGAAGAGAGCCCTCAGATTGTAGTAAGTGGAAGAAAAGAAGGGTCCTTTGGGACATCTTATAGATGGGTGGCATTACACCCTTTATGGAGAGATTGCACGGTGGCAATCAGGAGGTCACCAATCTATTCCTAGAGAACTAGAATGAGGGTAGCATACAAATCAATGGTTTCCAGTTTACTGTGTCTGAGGAAGTTATTCCTACGGTCACTGGTATCCCTATTATGGGGAAAAATTTCTATAGGGATCACAAGATTTTGGACCCTATAGTTAATAACTTCTCCATGGACTGTGATGAGAAACAGACTCTATCAAAGTCAGGAACCTACTACCTCCCTAAAAGAATAAACAAACTATGGAGATTCATGCTTCGGGCCATCATTTACTACATCACCCTTGACTCCAGATTCTCCAAAACTCATACTTGCCATTTTGTTATGCTTAACCACTTCAGACATGGTAAGATGGTGTCCATCCCATTTTACCTATATTTTTCCATTAATAAAAATATCAATGGTTTCAAGAGTAAAGCTAATTATAACCCTACTTTCCATGAGGGTTTATTGTTTCTTATCTATGAATATTTAAAAATACAAATGGTTAGTAACTCTATTAAGCACAAGAGGCTCAAGGAGGAGGAGCTGGGGTTTGACTATAAGCCCTCAGACACTGAGGATAGCACTGGTTTACATTATGAAGATCTGTAGGAGGAGGAATTTAAGAAGGGGGCCTATGGTTCTTCTTTAAAAAAATGAAAATGCTTGTAGAGGGTTAAAAAATATGCTACGGGTCCCTCTCCTTAAAAAAAGACTAGAATTTCCATATCCTCAGATGAGGAGTATAATGAGGAAGAGGATGACATGGAAATTGGGGAGGATGAGCTAAGAGGGAAAGGATGGAGGAACATGACAAAAAAATATCCCAAGCACTTCAAGAAAACCAAAGTGAACAAGTTGCCCCAATTCTCTATTGATTTTGAAGAAGATGGTAAGGGTACCTGCTCCCCCAATGCTCATGAGGTCACTCTTGTTGGTTCCTTAATTGTTGGGAAGAATAATATCCTTGAGGATGATATTGCCTCTCATTTCTCTCCCCCTTGGACTATGTCAGAGCCCCATTAGATACTAGAGGGAAAGGCATGGCGTGGAATATTTTCAACTATTGTATAGCCAAACTTGGCATCACCAGAGAAGTGATCAACCCTATGGTTCTTGAAGGAGAAAGAGGAAAAATTGAGATCTATGAGCTCATAGGTCCCTCTATGGTTATCTTGAGTGACTCTGCCAGGGAATTTGACTTCAACCTACTCAATAATGCCAAGAATAGTATGTTGGACAACTACAAATCTATCAAATGGCTCCTCTTTGAAGTAGCTAATCTGAAATCCAAGATGGGGGATGTGGAAAAGAAGAGGACTGATAATGTGGATAGGGATATGCCTACCTCTAGCCCCCTTCTCAATGTGGCCCATTTCTACAAGTTGGAGGCTTGCATGCTGGAGATGGAGAAAAGGGTTTCTGGATTTGAGGTTATTCTCAAGGGCATTGATGAGGAAAGTTTCAATATCCTCAAGGCCTCTAACGAGCACATTAAGATCTTGATTAACAAGATGGAATCCACACCCTATGACAAAGATGAGGAGAACACCACTGAGGAGCAAGACGCCACCCTGGGCCAGTGCATGAGCATGCGTACCAGGTCTAGAACCAAGAAAAGGGCTGCTACTATTTCCCTAGAGGAGCTCACCCAAATTAAAGAGGTGGGGGATAAAATCAACCTTCTAGAGGTGCAAGCTGCCAATCTACTTGAGAAGATGGCTTGACATGTTCCCTTTTTTTGTTGTTTCTGTAGTTCTCTGTGCTCATTTCTTTTTAGTTGTCTTTTATTGCTAGCCCTATTGTTGGAATTTTTGACTGGATGCCTATTTTTTTGTTGTGGTTCTTAATGTAATATCTTAACTTGTTCCAGGTTTCAGGTACCCATCAAAACCTATTTTACGTAATAAAAAACAATATACAAAATCAGATTTCCACAATCCATTATGATGCACAATAAGTTTCTGGATTCGATTGTGTGAGTTTTTTTAACATCAATGTTTCGGATCACACTCCGTGATCCATCACATTTTACTTTTCATTCCTACACTCTCTATTCCTGATGATGGATCACAGAGTGTGATCCGAAACGTTGATGCTAAAAAAACTCACACAATCAAATCCAGAAACTTATTATGAAAAAAAAATATGTTTGTTTTTGTATTATACAATTTATGGTATTTAATAAACTATTAATATCATATAAATAAAAATTTACTACTAAAATAGTAATAAATATAAATATTATGCAATTAATAAACAATGTATCAACTTACTACCAATTAACATAAATCAGTGAACAAAAAACAATTAAATAAATTATCGAATGACAACAATTAAAAATTAAAATGACTAAATTTACTACCAAGTAATGGAAATTAGTCAATAAAAATGACTAAACATATTACTAATTGATGATAATTAATAATCATATTGACTAAATATACTAACAATTGATAGAAATCAATGAATAAATATGACTAAATATATGACCAGTTGATGGAAAAATGATGATTAGAATGATTAAATATAATACCAATTGAGAGAAATTAGTTAATACAAATGACTAAATATACTACTAATGGATGGAAATCACTGAATAAAAATGACTATACTACCAATTGACTACAATTAATGATTACAATGACTAAATAAATGACTACAATGATCTAATAGATGACCAGTTAACAACAATCAATGAATCGATGTACTATTAAATTGATCATTCAAAATGATCAATAAATGACTAAAAATTATCTAGTCATAAATTTGGTTGTGTTATAGATGATGAAAAATAAACTACTAATGGTCACATGACCAAGATTAGTCATTTATATATAATTTTTAGTAGTTTTTAAGTCATTTATTTCTATTTGTCTAATGATGGTAGGAGAATATTTTCTAAATAGGAGAACATTGATCAAGGTTTCCATGGAGAAGGAGCCACCACGAAGAAAGTCTTTGTTCAAGACTTTTTGTAAATGCCAAAGTAAGTGTTGCCAAGTTATCATTGATTTTAGTGGCACTGATAACTTAATTGCAGTTGAGATGGTAGAAAAAATGTAGTTGAAAAGGTTACCACATGCCACACCTTACAAAGTATCATGGTTAATTAAAGGGCAGTAGATGTTAGTCAAGGAACAATGTTGGGTAGAGTTCCAAATAGGGAGGTATAAAAATAAGGTCTTGTGTGACATCATTCCTATGGATGTATGTCATATGTTTCTTGGTAGGCCATAGTAATATGTGTTTACAACTGAATGTGGACATCTTATTCATCCATAGACTTCAACATGGTCATTTCTCATTAGCCAACTATGAAAATGAATATGAATTACTCATTTCGCATGCATATATGAATCGACCTATTGCCTCCTATTTAGATGGGGTTTTGAATAACTCTCAGAATTGAGAGCCCAACAACCATAGACCAAGCTCTAAAATGGAGGATTTAATGCTAAGAATGATTGTAATTGAAATTAAGCCAAGATGATAGTGCAAATTAAGCTACAAACTTGTAATAAAATAAATCTAATAGTAATAAAAGAAAACTAAATTAAGAACATATGCATCATTAATCTAAGAAATGAAATTACTCTAATATGCAAGATGATAATAGCTTAAGAATGTAAAAGTGAGACAATAATTGGACAATGATTTGATACTCTAAACATTTCCTCCTCAATTGAGGAATGAGAGGATTCTATTATAGAAGTGCTCGAGTGGAGAATGAAGAGTTTCTTGCAAAGAAACGGTCGACCCTTCGTCTCCTTGGTGGGACATGAAACAAATTGGAGAGAATATCTAATTAATTAAATGAAATATGGCCACATGGGTGACTTTTCAAGTTATTTGAATAATTAATTCAAGTGGGGATATTTCATTTAAAGAACTAAATATAATTTAATTCCTTTTGATGTGTATTTAGCTAAAAGGGGTGGAATTAATTTAATTAAAGAACTAGGACTTTGTAATTAAATTGATTGATCATAGGGTTTATTTAGCCAATAAATGTCGATATTTAGGAATTAAATATGATGTATGCTTAATGCAAATTTAGGGTTTTCTGCACTAGACACTAGGTCAAGTAAAGTCAATTAGGGGATAGAATTGCCTAGGACAATAGGACTTTGATGATGTAAAAATTTGAAGGAATGAGACTAAATGTGCCAAAATTGGTTAGGATCACAAGATGCCAATTTTGGGGTATTACATTTTTCCCCTCTTTAAATTGATGTACAAGAAATGCGTTGATTCAAAGAATAGTCTGATGTGACAATTGATGAGGTTTTAGGATTATCTCCAGAATGAAGCTTAATCCCCAGAAGTCAAGGTTAGAATGCCAAGACACTGATTAGATTGAATTATATAACCATCTCCAAAATGAAGCCTGATTCTCTGAAGCCTAAGTTAGATTGTGAAGACATCGGTCAGATTACCACTTTTAGTAAGACTGTCCCCAAAATGAGGCTCAACGTTTAGGAGTCAGGTTTAGATTTTCCTGATACTTGTCAATTAAATGATAACTGATGCAGATTTTAGGACTATCTCCAGAACAAAGCTTAGTCCTCCAAGACTTAGGTTAGATTGCCTAGATATCGGTAAAAAGGAGCTTTTGAGAGCCATCTCCAGAACAAAGCTTGACTTTCAAGAATTAGGGCTACATTACCCCAATACCTAATAGATTTTGAGAGCCATCTCTAGCATAAGGCTTGATCCTCAAGGATCTGAGTTAGATTGCTCAGATACCTAATAGATAGATGATGAGATGACAAGATGCAAGGCACACATATGCCCCTAGTGATGAGATGCCCCGAGCGATGAGGACTTTTGATTTAGATTAGATTGGTTTGAGACTGATTTGACAAGATTCAATGATGTAATCATCTTGCCCCCTCAGGAGAGAAATCAAAAGGTGACATGTCATAAAGATGATTGACAGCAAAAGGTTACAGATCAAAGATAAAATCAAAGATCTAGAAGAACTCAGAACAGATTATAGAAGAATTGAGAAGATGAAGACGCAATTTGGAGGTCCTGTTGACCAAGTTTGACCATGGTTGACCATAATTGAATCTTGATGAAAAAGATGAAGGATTTGATAAAATGATGATGCGATGAGATTCTGGCAAGAAAATGACATCAAAAGGGTCGACTGCATAAGCGTCTGATTGTGTTGATCCTAGAAATTTAAAACATGATTTTGAGCTATCTAGGAGTGTCAGACTTCGATTTTGATCCCGAAAATGGATTCAGAGTGGTTGATTTAGCCAAGGGTGAAGTTTTTCACACAAAATGGAGCACTTTTGAAAATTAGGTCAAAACCTATATAAGGCCCGGAAGGGTCATTTTCAATTCATTATTCACTTTTGTCTTTAGCAATTTTGAGAGCTCAGAGAAAGATGGAGAATGTGCCAATGAGATTGCATCAATTTGAGCACTCCTGATGACACAACCGACCGATGAAGTATGATGCACCTATGAGTAGTCAAAAACTTAGCTTGCATTTCAATTTTCTATCACTTTGTAGGGTAGATTTAGGTAGATTTGGATGAATTTAGGGTGATTTAGGAATTTTTTCATCAAACTTTATGCAAGGAAATATATTCCTTGCATAGACCTAGAGTGCGTCTCATGCGAGGTTTGACCCAAAGAGGGCTTCCTCGCATGGGGCACCTCCGTGGGCTCGCATGAGGTGTGTATCGATACTGCATGAGAAACCATCCTCAATGTTAATTTCTCATGTGAACTGAGATAAGGTGTCATGGGACAGCCAAATCTTCCTCATGCAGGAAACTACTGTAGATTTTGTAGAGTGTTTGCCCAAATTGTATCAAAATTGCGTAAGTTCAGCCAAGTAGAGCGTCTAAGAGGCATGCTTAGGATAGGTGCATAGATTTAAATTCAATTTTTCTTTGAAAACCATCATGATTAGGATATTGATTATGTGTCATTGCTTGCATTGTAGGTTGACTTCCTGGACATTATATTTCGATCTCACCACCCAGTCATTGGTGAGCTAGTGCGATGACTAGATGAGGTAGAGAGTGCCCACATAGATAGGTTAGGATTGTCTTACTTATGTGATATACCTGACATCTAGGTAAATCATGGGCTATTAGGTGCATTGGTTGAGCATTTCCATTTAGAGATGAACACTTTCCATTTCCCATAGGGGAGATGACAGTGACCCCAGAGGAAATTTACAGGATCCTGTGAGTACCATTCCACGGCCCACATGTGGAGTACAATGTTCAGCCAAGAGTAGACACTTTGGCACTTCGGCCCATATTCCAAGATGATCTAGTGATGGGTCGGGCTATCTCATGGGAGGATTTGGTCAGCCAATATGGGGTGGGGCACAGGTTAGCCATTGTACTAGCAATGTTTCTTGGCTGCTATCTAATGCCAGATCGAGGGAAATACAAACTAGAGTGTGGCTAGGGATGCATGTTATAGAGGATGCTAGATCGACTAGCTGTGAGATTTAGATGGGGCCAGTGCATGGCATAGATGTACCATGAGATGCACGAGATTGTGTATCAATATATGCGGAGCATGGCCGTAGGAGTTTTTGTATTGTAGATATGGGCCTGGGAGCATCTTCCCGTATGCAGGCTAGTTTTTCATGATACCAGGCAGCCTTTGGAGCCTTACATATATAGGTATGGAGGCCCTATGACCCAACCAACACTGGGTAAGATGGAGCAGTGGTGAGCTTAGATAGATGACATGGTAGTAGTTGTATGGTGACCATGGGTAGTGACAGAGGTCTGGAATGATGCCAAGCATGAGCTTCCCCATATGTTTTGTTCACGGCCCTTGATAGGTCGTACCATCAACATTATTGAGTGATTCCCTTTATCATGGGTCCTGAGGTAGTTCGAGAGCCCACAAGACATTTCATAGGAGTATTGCACATATGCCCACTTTTCCAATGAGGTGAAGAAGGGCTAGCAAATGAGATTGGATCAGCGTAGGTGCATGATAGAGGCACTAGTGCCACTAGCCTAATGGGATTACCTGGCAGCCATTATAGATGTAGGGATGACACCGGTGTTCAGGGATTATTTATTGGTGCATCCATTCCCTAGATTTACAGATCTTGTTGGCATGGGTTAGCAAGCACAATAGGTGGTGCATTTTCCACCATAGCAGCAAAAGGCACTGTGGAAGAGCCAAGATAGGGTCCGATAGGTGCAGAGAGAGCTGGTAGATTGGGACATACAGGTCACTATCCAGGATACCTAGATAGTAGAGAGGGACATAGAGATTAGAGGGCTACGAGATGACCTAGTGAGGTTAGAGATTGAGACTCGGTATGAGGCTGCCCATGCAGCGTATGTTGGTGTTGTTCCAGATCTAGTGGAGTAGGTTTCGTAGTTTTCATAGTATGCCAGAGCACCATCATTTCCATAGGGACCTCCACCACAGGGACCACCATAGGCAGACATGCCATCCCCTCCACCTCTTCTAGGTGGTGATGGTCAGAGTTAGATCAGGACCTTGATGTAGCCCCATTTTTGATAGATTGTGCTCGAGTAGCACCATTGTTTTTTATATTGACATTTGATCGATATATATATATATATATATATATATATATATATATATATATATATATATATATATATATATATATATATATATATATATATATATATATATATATATATATATATATATATATATATATATATATATATATATATATATATATATATATATATATATATATATATATATATATGAGCTCTTCTTTTTGGTATCATTGTATGTGTCATATATTGCCTTCATGTTGATGTTTTGTGAGATGTTTCCTATATGATGAATGTATGGATTAGATATGAGATGCACATGGTTCCTTTATGAATATGCAAATGAATGTGCACATGTTTTATTGGTATAAATGTATGCAATGTGAAATGCAATGATAGATAAATGTAATGTATGATTTGGTTTATGCTTATGATAGATGCACATGTATATGAATATGTAGGCATAGAATGTATGCATATGAGTTTATGGTAATGCACTTTGTGAATGCAATGTATATGGTACTAATAATCTCATGCATGATATTGCAATACATGATAGGTACTAACCAAAAGAATGTTTGAAGATCGAGAATGAGGATTAGACACCTGTGTAGCCAAGATGAACTTGGGATGTAAGATGAGAACCCTCAATGAATAAATCTAGAAGAGGACAATGAAGTGAGCATCAAAAACTATCACTATGCAATTCTAGAATGAAAATGCAAGCCTAAGCTAGATGCAATCCCTAGGACTTGGTTGTTGGACCCATTAGATAGTTATCATCATAGAGTTTTTAGTATCAGACAAGCACATGATGTCATATAACCCTCACTAACATTGAAATCATGAGAATCTAAATATGTCATTAGTCTTAGATTTTTTGGAATGAGGTGTAAGAATTAAGGCACAAGAAGCCAGAATGACCTGAACACCTATTCCTTTTGATTTAGCAAGTTAACATAAGGATCAAAGTATAGTTGCTAGAATGACCTGAATGTTCCTTGCATAAAGACATGCCAGACATGTGATAGTTCCTCCTTTTTATAAGTGAATGATAAGCATATCAAAGGTGCTTGTAGTGACCCTTATGTTCACTTTGCAGGACGAGCATCATAAATTTCACTTGTAGCAGAAAGAAGTCACTCAAACAGACAAGGAGAAGAACCAAACCCACCAAAGTTTCCATATAAAAGGAGTCAAGGTACACATGGCCATCCAACATGAGATGAAGGCTCTTATAGTGGACACCCCTCTTATACAAATCTTTTGGATCATTGGAACCAAACCATCAAACAGAAAACAAAGAAAATATCATGCCCCCAGTCTTTGCTTCTCTTGGTCAAAATAGACGTCTTGGAGTTCCTCAAGGAGGAATAATAAACAAAAGAACAAGCACACAAAAGAAAAAGCTCTAAAAATCTTAGAGAGTCACAAGTCTAGTTTCAATTTCAGTTTAAGCAGATTGATGTCAGATCGAAAGGGTACAATGTGAGAAGTCTCAGTAGGATGGCGATAGTAGGCAGACATAGTGAGAACCACTGGTGACTAATACATGAGAAATTTTCCAAAAATGATAGGACAATGCCCCCTAGACTAGGAAGGTGCCCCCAAGTGTGACCAGTTTCAATCCATGTAGAGTCAAGCACAATCTCAAAGATAACTAAGAGCAAGTGCATGAGCTAGCAAACCAAAGTAGGAAATGGGAAAACAAACTAAAGCAGGGAAAATGGGAAAGCAAACTAAAGTAGGAAAGCAAGGTGCAGTTATACAGAGCCAAGTGATGTTGAAAGAGGTATAGCTTTGTGGAACAAGAGGTGCATGTTTACTAGGTTTTCACCATCTTGGTAGAGATTCTATTTTTTCTACCATGACGCCTGTTTGCCAGGTTTTCATCAATGGCACATTTTTTCTTTTTCAATTTTTTTGTATTTTTGTATTTTTTGAATTTTTTTTATTATCAAGGTGCATGTTTACCAGGTTTTCACTAGGATAATAGATGCATAAAAGTGCCTATTTACCAGGTTTTCACTACGATGATCATTTTTTCAAGACATTTTTCAATTTTTAGGATTTTTTAGAATTGAGTATGTACAGGAGCATGTAGAAGATGTCTCAGTTGTAGAATTGATTTAGGTGCAAAGTGTTGATCGACTCTTTGAGCTATTCTCCTTCAGTAGTAGAGAGTTGATAGGCACTAGACCCAAACACTGTAGTGATAACATATAGACCAAGCCAATTTGGTTCAAACTTTCCCTTCTGGATCCACTGCTATTGATTCTTGGGGTTCTCTCTCAGGACAAGATCACCAACTTTGAATTCCCTTGGTTTGACTTTCTTATTGTAGCTCTTAGACATCCTCTTCTGATATGCTCTAAGATAATTGAACACCAATTACCGAAGTTCATCCAGTAACTCTAGCTCTTGCAGCTGAGATATTCTAATGTCTTCATCAGTAATGAGGCCCTTCAGAGAGACTCACAATGTAGGAATATCGACCTCAATAGGAAACACATCATCTACTCCATAAACTAAGGCAAAGGGTGTGGCCCCTGTTAGTGTTTTAATGCTTGTTCTATAGGCCCATAAAGCTAGATTAATCTAGAGGTGCCAATCTCTACCAGATTTGTGAACTGTGTGATTGAGGATCTTGAGAATCATCTTGTTGGATGCTTTGGCTTGTCTATTAGCCTGAGATAATAGATGGAAGACTGGCACTGGATGATTTTAAACTTAGTGCATAATTCCTTCAGATCTTTGTTCTTGAACTGCCCCCCATTGTTAGTGATTATTAAGGAGGGTACACCATACCTACAGATGATGTAATTCAGTATAAACCTGGCTACAGATTTGCCATCAGCTATGGTCAGAGGTACTGCATCAACCCATTTAGTAAAATAATCTATAGTAGTGATAATGAACTTATGTCCCTTTGATGAAGATGGATGAATCTGACCCACCAAATCAAAGGCTCGTTGCTGAAATGGCCAGAAACTAATGAAGGGAATAAGCTCCTTGGTAGGAGCGTGAATCAGATTTCTGTGTAGCTGACACTGTTTGCAAGATTTGACATATTGTGTAGCTTCTTTTTCCATATTCGGCCAATAGTAACCAGCTTTAATAAGCTTACGAGCCAATTTTAGGCCGCTCAAATGAGAACCACTGATGCCTTCATGCACCTCAGCTAACGCACATTTGGACTCATCAAGATCTAAACACCTAAGGAGGGTACCATCTAGACCTCACCTATATAAGTCATTAGCTACAATGACATAGCATGAATCACTACATATTAGGTGAATTTTTTCATTCTGGGTGTAAGTGTCTAGAATAATCTAGTCCCGGAGGTAGGAGTAGATATGATGGTAGTAGGATGAATCATGTCCAATGAATTAACAAATAATCCTAGTTTTAGGAATATTTTAGGCTAGGTAGCATAATGTCTCCACTAGGAATTCATGTTAGAAGTCATTTTATGGCATTTGTAACATGGAGGCAAGAGTAGCCATGGCATTAGATGCTTTGTTATCTGCTCTTAGAATCTGCTGGAAAGTGATATGTGCAAGGTACTTTTTTAGATCATTGGCCATCCATTTATAAGGCACCAGCTTTTCATCCTTTTTCTGATAGACACCATTGACCTGATTGATGACCAATTGTGAGTCTCCAAAGACTTTAAGTTCATCTACTCTCCATTCTATGGCTATCTTCATGCCATTGATTAGGGCTTCATACTCAACAATATTATTTATACAAGGAAACAACATTTTGTATGACTTTGGTAAAGAATATCTCTGTGATGTGATGAATAATATTCTGGCACTTGACTCTTGCTAGGTGAAAGATCCATCGAAGAACATATTGCATGTTTGATGTGTGAGAAGCATTATGGACTCATTTGGAAACTCAATGTTCAATGGTTTATGATCCTTGAGAAGAGCTTCTGCCAATTGATCTACAATCACTTGTCCTTTGATGGCCTTTCTCTCTACATACTCAATGTCAAACTCATTGAGTATCATGACCCACTTTGCCAGTCTACCCATGAGAGAAGATTTGCTGAGCAAGTACTTTAATGGATCAATTTTAGCAATAAGTCTTATAGTGTGAGCAAGCATTTAGTGCCGCAGTTTTTGTGAAGCAAATACCAATGCTAGGCAAGCTTTCTCAATGACTACATAATTTGTTTCATATGAAACTAGTGTTCTACTGATGTAATAAATGGATCATTCCTTGTTATTATGATCTTCTTGAGCCAACATGGCACCCATAGATGTTTCTGTAGCTAAGATATAAAGGATGAGTGGCTTCCCATGAATATGAGGCATCAATATTGGTGGATTTGCAAGATATTGTTTGATTTGTGTGAGCCCTTTATCACAGTCTTCATTCCACTCATAAGTCACACCTTTATGTAAAGTCTTGGTGAAGGGCTATGACTTATTAGCCAGTTGTGTAATGAAGCATTAGTTGGACTATAACCAGCCTTGGAGACCTCTCATCTAACTAATGTTGCTTGGTGGAGGCATTTCCATGATAGCTTGAACTTTCTTAGGATCTACCTCTATGCCTTTAGCAGATATGATGTAACCCAATAGCTTGCCAAAAGTGACACCAAATGCACACTTTTTTGGGTTGAGCCTTAGACTGAATTGTTCTATTTGATCTAGTATAGGACCTAGATCTGTAAGATGTACTTTCTATTGCATTCTCTTAGCCCAAGTGTCATCCACATAATCTTCCATCATTTTGTACATCATGTCATGAAAGATAGTCATGACAACCCTTTGATATGTAGCTCCAACATTTTTAAGTTTGAAGGGCATGACATTCCAATAGAAAGTTCCCCAAGCACAAGTGAAGGCTATCTTTTCTTGGTCTTTTGGTGCAATTTTTATTTGGTTGTAACCAAAGAAACTGTCCATTAGAGAGTACATTTCATAGCTAGTCGTCATGTCCACAATCATGTTGATGTTGGGTAATGGGAAGTCATCTTTAGGACATGCTTTATTTAGGTCTTGAAAATCTATGCAAACTCAAATGGATTTATCATGCTTAGTAACTGGACCAATATTGGAAATCCATTCCGCATAGTCAATAGCTCTGATGAAACCATCTTTGAGAAGTTTTTCTAATTTCGCCTTGATTAAGAGTACCACATGTGGATGCATCTTATGAATCTTTTGTTTTACATGCTTAACACCTGGTGCAATAGACAGATGATGCATGATTAGATTAGGATCCAATCTAGGCATATCAGAGTAAGTCCATGAAAAATTGATTTTCTTGCTTCAAAAGAAACTAGTGAACTCTTCTTTCTCTTCTGTAGATAGTGACTGTGCCAAATGAATGATTTGAGGAGTAACTTCTGTGCCCAAGTTCACTGGTTGGGTTGGCTCAATCAAAACTGATGATCTTTCTTGAAAATGACTTGGAAGTGTATCAAGTATCCCATCCTCAGGTACCTCAGAGAGGTTTTTATCCTTAGATACATCTTTTGTTTTTAATTTTTTCAGCTCTGACACTACCACAATGTGATTTTCACCATCAGAGAACCTATTCTTGTTCTTTTAATTTTGTGATTGAGATACTTGATATCAGCTTCAATCATGTTGACACTGTCTTCACTGGTGGAGAACATTACAGGTTCAACAACATTGAGGTAACAGGCAAGAGTGTAGTCATTCTGGAACATAAGGACTTCACTAGATGGAGAGGGAGAGTTCCAGTTGATGAGCTCATGATGGTGGAGTGAAAGAGAAGTGGTAGGTTCAAGTGCGTTCACAACATAGCCATCAAAAGCATGGATGAGTAAGTCAAGACCTAGAGCAATCTCATCCAGAGGTGTGTTTGAGTCCCTTCGAGACCTCACGTCAGAAGTACAGGGTATGTTAACATTAGTGGAATCACACTCAGTTGTCCCAACACTAGACCATTCACCTACTTCAAGAAGGTTTTCATACACATGGACAACATCTATATCTTTATCAAAAGTTTCATCAGAAAAGGAATCAAACTCATACTCATGTGAGTTAGTGATGCTTGATATAGGAATTCCATCGACATTGGTTGTACCATCTGACTCATTTGTTTCATCTCTTGTAATACTGATGGTTTTCTAGTTTTGTTCTTTCTTGAATTGCTCTTGAAAGGATGGTGGCATGTATAATTCACCCACATAATTAGGATCAATAGTTTTCATTTCTATCAACTGCTCATATGTCAGTGGGGTGGCCAAGGTGGTGTCATTAGAATCACTGTCAGTTTCTATCATACTGACATGTGGTACAAAATCATCTAGTTCTACAAGGAATGTACCAAGATTTGGAGGAATAGGATAGGGAAAGATATCCTTGTCAGAGCTGTCCTCTGAATTTGCAACTGTGGTAGTGTCTTTAGGTTCTGGCTGGAATTCTGGTTCTGGTATAAATTTGTTAATCCCTAAATGAAACAAGATTTTCTTGAAGCCTAGACCTACAGTGTCTTTGGTTCAAAAATTTGTGGCTTCAATTGGTTCAAGTAAGCCATTGTCATTCACCCCTATAGGGCCACTTCCTTTGTAACCAAAGCACTGATGAGGCATATTAATGTCTTAATTTTGATATACTTTTCATAGTTTGGACACACTCTTTGTGCTTTGACAAAACATTTCTAAACACTTGTAGTAAATATCTTGTGAACTTATGCTAGAGACAGATAGAACCTACTAAACCTATGGGTAGTGTGTATGATATATTTTGCTTAATATTATACATAGAATGCAGTATTTCATATAACTATTTTAAGCTATGTTCTAATATCTGAGTAAAAGTAGGAATGTTATCTTGCATATGTGTTCCGAATGTTGATAACTTTTTCAGGAGAATGAGGAGCGATGCAAAGAGTGGTGATTACTGCATTTAAGGAGGAGGATAATGGAGACCGGTCATGCAAAGAAAGCGTAGTTCAGTTCCATTGGATAAGCCATGCCTGCAAAGGAGTTGCTGTTCCAAAGAATATAGGGGATACACCTTGCTATATTTCTTGCAAGTTGTTATTTTGTTGCTTGGTAGTAAATGTACTATGTCATGGTTGATCTTCCACCTTCTTTTCTGGTGATGTTTGTTCAAGACTTTTTATGTTATGTTTTAAATAAGCATCCAATCCTCTATATAATGGATTTGGATCGTCTTAGCAAGAAAATGAGAAAATAGATAATGCTGATTTAGATTCAGAAGTTACTCTTTTTGTTCTTCATGAATTATTCAATTTTTATGTAATCAAAGAAGGATTTTAATGGAAGAAATATTTTGAAGTGCTTGTTGTGTTCATAGTTAATTGAAGCCAACCAAGGGGGCCCACTTGGGAGGTGGAATAGATTTAGGTAGAATAGATTCATTTCTTGTAGTTTCTTATTTTCAGATAGATTTACTGTATTAGTCTCGTAGCATTATTACTATGAAAGTTCCTGCAGCACTTGCAGAAAATGATCATAGTGGATGTTTTGAGTTCTTAATTAGTTTAGGTTCATTTTTAAGCTTCCTACAATTATCTGTTGTTAGCCAAGGTGTGTTTACTATTTTGTAGAAGTGGTATAGATTATTCCAATGCATTTTACTTTCTTGCAGCATATTTGTTATGACTCCTAAAGGAACTTAGTGCACAAACTGTGCTGACCCATTTCAAGTCCTACATCCCTGGGTTGACAATTCAAGTGCATTTCATGATGGAATAGGTAATCCTTAGAATAGATATATTATCCTTGAGAGAAAGACAATGGCATGATTATCTTCATCTATTGTGAAACAGTACATTTTTGGCACCGCTGCCGGGGATGGTGCCAAGCTAGGAACCTTCATGAGTCATTTATTTTTAGATTAGTTTGTTAGCTAGGAATTGCAAAGTTGTGGGCTTGATTAACAAGTCACCAATTTCTTGCATGCATCAAAGAAGGAGAGATGTCCATGGTAGATTCCTTCCTAAGGAGACTGTAAAACCAAAAGAAGAATTTGAAGAACCTGAACTGCCATTTCTTGACGCAAGCCCAGAGTTCACTGCATCATCATCTTCAGTAGAAGAAGACATCCAAAAAATATTTGACCTTTGTCCATTTGAGGAAATATAGGCCAGCTTCCATACTAACCCCACTTTAGGACCTCCTACTGTCCAGAGCCCCCCAGCAATTACAAACTTCCAGCCATAATTTCAATATCCTATACCTCCAGCTATGGAAGCTCCCACATTTCCATTTCCAATACCAAGTCTCATCAATAATCCCAATCTCAAAAATATACCTGCATCAACATTACCAAAGTTTTATGGTCTCGTCACAGAGGATCCTGATACTTTTCTATTCAAATTTGATATCTTGTGCTAGAGCTTTGACTATAATAATGACAGTCACAAGCTAAAATTATTCCTAGTCACACTAAAAGAGTCAGCTTTAAAATGGTTTATGGGCTTGGGGGTAAATGCAGTAGAAAACTGGGATGATATGAGATGCCTATTTCTTAGTAAGTATAAGGAATATTGTAGGGGAAATGATTCAAAAGGTGATGAAATTTTTAGAATGTCACAATGGGAAGATGAAACATTAGAAGATTATATATCTCACTTCCTGTTCAACTTACAAAAGAACCCACAACATACCTTGCAGGAGGAGTCCCAGAAGCTAATTTTTCTCAAAGGAGTAAATGAGAACTGTCTTGAAGCATTGGATTTGATGGCAGGAGGAGATATATCTCAATCTTCATGGGATGAACTTCAGAAGATTTTCCATAACTACTCTAGGTCAGTAGTAAAGAAAGGAAGGGGATTTCGCTCAGCAATAGCCAAGGGAAGTGGCTTTGGTATTTCAAAGATGGAAATTTAAAATTTGTTGTCTGATTTTAAGCAAGATATCATCAATGATGTTGCCACACATTTGGATATAATGGCTGCTAAGAAGAAACATGCAGAGGCTAAGGAGCAGTTAGTTGAGTACTCTCCACATTGCCAGAAATAGAAGAAAGATTGTCACTGCAAATTGGTTGCTAACATGGAAAATCAACATCTTCCAACTGAGTACCTAAAGATAGAAGGAGAAGATGAGAAAGTATTCTTTGTTGCTGAACATTGGTCATGGGCCCCACGTCAAGGTATGCCTCAAGACCCTTTGCAAAATTCAAATCCATATAATAATCAATGGCAAAATCGTAGTGTCCAAGGTCCTCCACAATATAATCAACCTAATTGGAACAATGCTTGGCAAAATAATCCATAAAGTCAATGGTATCCTACAGAACAACTTCAATGGCCACAGTTCCCAAACCAATGACAACCACCCCAAGGGAATTGGCAGTTTACAAACCAATGGAGAGGACCTTAGCAATGGTCTAACAATACCGGATACCCACCTTTACCACCTCCAACAAATATACTTGCACTAATGCCACCACCTGCAATTTCTAGACCTCAAAAATAGACTCAGTTGCCTGCACAACCTCAGCCAAATCCAACTAACCAGTAGCCACAATAACCAATGTATGCTACTGATGCTCAACAGTATCCTGCTTATGCTTTAAGTGTCATAGATATACATTTGAGATCTGGTACAACCCTACCAACACCTGAACCACCTCTTATAACTGAAATACCAGATCCTCCTATAGCATCAGCACTAGAAACTTCTCAGCTGCAAGTGGTTGACCCAGCCAATGTAACTAGTTCAGCTCAAACTCAAACAACAGTTGAACCTCCTTTTTCACAAAAGCTCAGAAAAAGTAAACCTGCACAAACAAAGGAACAATCCTTTGACATCATTGACTAGCTGAAGAACATGCATGTCCAGATTCCTTTGTTTCAAGCTATTAAAGATGTTCCTATTTATGACAAAGCTATAAAAGAAGCCTATCTTAAAAAGCCTGAGAGGAAGAAAAAGGACCCAACCACAGTCCATGTTATAGGACAATTGGCTGACATCATGTTAGGGAAAGTGGTTATTCCTAAATATTTTGATCCAGGAAGTCTAGTTGTGAATGTGATTATAAATGGTTAGTCAGTTAAAAATGCCTTGATTGATCTTGGTGTTGCTATAAATGTAATGACCAAGGATACTATGAAAAAGTTGAACATAGAAGGATTACGGGCTACCCCAACAATTCTACAACTCGCCGATAGTTCTACTATCACTCCTGATGGGATGATAGAGGACATAGTAGTAGCCCTAGATTCTCTAGAGTACCTTGCAGATTTTATGATTCTATCCCCAAAAGTCAACTTAGCTGGTTACCCTGTCATTTTAGGATGACCATGGTTAGCTATAGCTAATGAAAATATAAGTTGTAGGTCAGGGAGTATGACCCTATCAGATGGACAGACAAAAAAGAAATTTGTCCTGTATCCTCCAGCACAACCCCAACCAGATTTAAGCACACTTGTATGGCCAGATTTAGGGGATGGAGAGGAAGAGTTAAACTCTGTAGTACAGCTTATGATGTTACATAGATAGTCTTTTCTAAAGTTGTAGGAGGAGGATTCAGTAATTCAGAGTATTCTTAATAATACTTGTGTGGTAGAAAAGGATGTATTTGAAAGCTCTATGTTGGAACTAACTACATATGATGAATATACTAAGAATTGTTTTCTGCCTAAGGAGCCAGACATTATCTATCAGCTTTTACCATGTGAACTAGATACAATTCCCATCTCTGAAGCTGCTATGGTTAATCTCACAACTACTGTTGAGTTGTCAAAAGGTCCTAATCTCCATGTCAATAACAAACTACCTCCCAAACAACTGAAACAGTTAACAGAGCTTCTTCAAAAACATGAAAAGGATTTTGCATGGGACTATGGAGATATGAAAGGGTTAAGCCCCACATTATGCACTCATAGAATATATATCAATGAAGGGTGCCTGCCACTCCATCAACCCCAAAGGCGGATTAATCCAACACTTAGGGAAATAGTTAAAATTGAACTACAAAAATTGCTTGATGCTGGTTTTATATACCCTATATCTGATAGTCGATGGGTCTCACCTCTAGTTATAGTACCTAAAAAGGGAGGGAAATGGAAGATTTGTGTAGATTACAGAGAATTGAATAAGGCAATGAAGAAGGATCATTTTCCTTTACCATTTATTGATCAAGTTCTGGATACTCTGGCTGGTAAGAAATATTTTTCTTTTCTTAATGGATACAATGGTTATAATCAGATAAGTATAGCTCCAAAGGATCAGGATAAGACTACATTTACATGCCCATGGGGTACTTTTGCATACTTTGTATTTCCATTTGGCCTGTGTAATGCTCCAGCAACATTTCAAAGAGTTGTAATTAGTATTTTTGGTGACATATCACATGACTGTATGGAAATATATATGGATGATTCTACAACATTTGGAGTGACCTTTGAGGAGGCTTTGATGAATCTTGAAAAGGTTCTTGTCTAATGCAAAGAACATAATCTATCACTTAATAGTGAGAAATGTTTCATGCTTATGCAGGAAGGCATGGTGCTTGGTCATTTTATATCAGCCACAGGGATACAAGTGGACCTAGCCAAGATAGAGGTAATTCTAACATTGCCCACACCTACTAAACCAAAGGATGTAAGATCTTTTTTAGGTCATGTTGGCTATTATAGGCGTTTCATTCAAAATTTTAGTCAAATAGGTAGTCATTTGTATACACTACTGACTAAAGAAGTTGAATTCATTTAGACACCAACATGTAATGAATCCTTCCTCCAGCTTAAGAAACTCCTCACCACAGCACTAGTTCTTAAGGGACTAGATTGATCTATTCCATTTCATATCCATACTGATGCATCAGACTATGCTGTAGGTGCTTTATTAGGACAAAAGCCTACTAACCTTGAAAATGCAATCTATTATATTAGTAAAAGTCTCTATGGCCCTGAACTAAACTACATAGTAACTAAGAAGGAACTTTTAGCTGTAGTTTGTGCATTGAACAAATTCTGACACTATGTAACTGGCTATCCTATTTTTGTTCATACTGACAACTTAGCCATAAAGTACTTGATGAACAAACCTGCTGTAACTGGTAGATTGGCAAGATGGCTCTTGTTATTGCAGGAGTTTGATATAACCATTGTTGATAAGCCAGACAAGGCCAATGTAGTTGCTAACTATTCCAAATGAGATCTATTCTCAAAACCCAAATTCCCCAAAGAAGAGATCCAATTTGATCAACCACAAGGTTAATACACAATTGAATCAATTTTGTGAAGAATATGGAAGAGAGAGAGAGAGTAAATCCAATATTTCCCTATGGAGGAGGATTATGTTTAGAAATCTAAAATAATAAATACTAACCTCAAATTAGGGCAGATCTGGAAAATGTTGAATTCTGATGTCTATGTACACTTTGAGGAAAATCTAAAACCTGTCCTGGACTGGAAATGCTGAGACAGAGAAAACCCAAAAATCTTTCCTCAAGATGGCTCAGCTTGGGTTTTACCCTCATAAAAGGTCAAATACCACATTCTTTATTTGAAGTCCAATTCAAATTCTGTTCACAGATCTCAAAAGTTTGCTGAAAAGGGTATCCAAATTCACTCTCAGATCTAAAATTCTATACCTGTACCTGCAAGAAGATGGGGGTTCTTGTTGTATGGGGGGTTTGCCTTGGTCAAACCCTAGTTTGGAATCAACCTTAATATTGAAATTGAAATGGAGAATGCTAGCAAGTAGTAGAAAAGGATCTAACAATGAAGCTATGCAATTCAATAGATATGCAATTGTATTTGAAATGTAAAAAAATATATTGATATGAAAGCTTGAACACAACAATAAATGTAAATCAAACCTCCATGGTTGTATGCTTGGAATCCACCTTGGTAAGAGAATGAAATTGAAGATGAACAAAGGATCTTGAAGGAAGATCACACCATCATGATGGCTAGATCTAGGGTTTGAATGATGAATCTTGAATACTTGAACCAAATCCCTTCAATGGCTTGAATGCTTGAATCCTTGATCTTCAATGGATAAATTGGATGGAGAAGAAGACTTGAATGCTTGAATGGATGCTTTCTTGATCACCTTGAGAGCTTGCACATGAAAATTGCTTGAGTGTGGATGGATAATGGATGTGAAAATGAGAGAGGAAGGCCTCCTTTTATAGTGATCTAGGGCACACTCCTCTAGATGGGCCACCTTGGAGAATTAAATCCCAATTAGGTCCTTGCCTTTAGAAAATATACCTAGATTAAATACAATTAAAGGATTTACCATCCTGAAACCCGAAATGGCCGACTTGGAGGTGGGAAAATAAATCTCCCGAAAGCCCGAAGCCTGAAAATTCTAGAAATTGGAATTTTGAAAGAAGGGGTCAAAATCAAGCTTGACCCTAACCTAGTCAAGATTGAACTTGACCTTGACCTAGTTAGGTTCTAACTCGACCCTGACCTTGGTCCTAGGTTGACTCAGAACCAAGTCAGGAGGTCCCGAGGATGCTTAAAAACCCAGAACTAATGCCAGAATAGGATAGAATGTTAGTGATAGACATAAAATCCTATGATTATCATGATGAAGGCTAGGAGGATTCATTTCTAAATCCTACCTAGAAAATAGAGCCATGTAAGAGGAAAAATTAGGAGAATCCTTAAGATCCTAACCCTAATTTCACCTAGAATGAAGTGGAAAAGAAGTGGAAAGTGGGGAGAAAAGCCAAATACATGCAAAGAACCAATCAAGGTGCTTAAAATGACCCTAAAACACCTACTCAGAGGGCTAAACACTCTTATCATGGAAGTGCTTCCATTTTAAGATGATACATTAAGCCCCCACTTTAACAAGAGTATGGATTCGATGCAAACTCTTGGTAAAGGAGAAGAAAGAAGAGATCCAAGTGGATTTGCAAAGAGATAAAATAACACTTAGCTAAGGAAACAAGCTAGGCTAAGGATTCTAACTCAACATACATGCATGAGGGTGCAAAATGAGAAAACTAAAAGAACAAGGGTTAGCACTAAACAACCCAAATCAATTAGCATAAGAAACCTTGCTAAGAAATATTTCTCATACTAATATCATATTTGGAAAGCTATCATAAAAGCATAAATGATTACATAGAAAAGACAAGAACAACACTATAAATAACATAGCTTCATGATCCCATACTACTAGCATGAAAGCAAAAAGAGAGAAAAGAGAAAGTGATTACCTCACCCAGTAAGATGCCCACCTTACTGTGAATCACCCTGGAGGGAGAGCCAAACAGGTTCACCCATAAACTGTGCTTGCAATTGTAATGCATCTTCTGATGGCTTCTAGAATACCCATAGATCCACCTTCTTGTATCACTATGAGTATAAAATGTGTGTCTCCTTAGGATTTAGCAACTTATGTGCATTACCTTCAGAAGATTTAGCATATAGGTGCGTGTCTTTTCAGGATTTAGCAACTTATGTGTGTTACCTTCCAAGATTTAGCATATTGAAAATATTGGAAATGTTTGTCCCTTCAGGATTTAGCAACTTATGTGCATTACCTTCAGAGGATTTAGCATATTGAAAAAATTTGAAAAATGCGTGTCTCCTCAGGATTTAGCAACTTATGTGTGTTACCATTGGAAGATTTAGCATATAAATGCGTGTCTTTTCAAGATTTAGCAACTTATGTGGATTACCTTCCAAGATTTAGCATGTAAAAATAAAAAATTATAGTACAAGGGAGGCCCTATATATGCCCCCCTCTTTAATATGGCAAAAACATACTATTTTGACATGTTAAGGAAAAAAAAGAACAAGGATAAAGCCTTCTTCAGCATCAAGACAATATCCACAAACAACACCCAGTCCAAGCCAAGAAGGTCACAACTCCTATGAGGCCATGGAAGGGACGAATGTAAAGAGATATCATGCAAGAAGTGAAAAGAAAGTAACCCTTATGAGGGATAGCACACTATTTAGTTTCCAAGGTGAGAGATATATCAACCATGGAAACCCAGTGTCAAACAATAAAAGAGGTTTTTATCAAGGACATAGATCCTCGATGCAAACCAAAATTTTCATGTATGATTGGATATCACATAATAGATAAATACTTCTTAACCAAGGAAAGAGGTGAATCCTGGAAAGACAGAAAAGAAGGAGATGACATCCTTGCCCCCCAAGTGTAGGAACAAAGATGGAAGAGGATACTCTTCACAATGCAAGGAGATATCCTATTTACAACAATGTATACTATATCCTTAGCGAGGGATATTGACCCCTACATACAAGAGTACAGATAATCATGAAAAGGATATGTCACTCATGGAAAAGGATCCTCAAATGAAAGAGATCTTATCAACAAGACCCCCACCAAAGAGGAATGCTTTAGATAAAATATCAACTTTCAAAGGCGGGACCAAAGATTCAATCATCAAGCCCCCTGTAAAAAAGAGGAAGAGGAATCTTTGAAATGAGGGAAACAACTCCAACACCAAGCAAGGGTAAGAGTTTATAAAGAACATAATTTGCAACATAGAGAAGAAGTGTCGACTTAGGACAACAACTTCTCATATAAGAAGGTTATCCATAGTCAAAACATCTGTCAATATGATGAAATAATATTACAATATAAACAAATACCACTCAGCTAAGGAAAGTGGTTCCCTAGACAAAGAGAGAGAAGAAAGAACCTTGCCCCCCAGGGATAAAAGGCAAGGGATACCTTTGCAAAACACATGTCTTAGAAAAAATATCTTGAATAATAGAAGAGAGCAATGAATGAAAATAAATCATAACACAAACCATGAAAACATAACCAATTAAGCTCATAATGGATTCTAAAAGATAGGAAGAAATATACCTCTTGCCCCCCAGTCTAGAGGAGAAAAGAGAGTGAGGGGTAAAATTATGAATAAATCTCAAAGGAGAAATTTCTTTTCTCTTATCTTTATGGATTGGATAATAAGGAGAAGGTAATTTGAAGGATCTTTGCACATCTATGTCATGAACCGTATTTTGAACCTCAACATAAGTGTGGGAATAACTAGGAATACCAGATGGAGAATTAGGAATCAGATTAGGAAAGATAGGATTATGATTAGGAAGATTAGGAACACTAGTAAAAGTGTAGGAAGTGATATGAATGGAAGACACAACCAGAGGAACAATTGGAGCCACAGTTGGAAAAGGGTTCGAATAGATATAAGTAATATTATGGTAAGAAGGTTGTGAGGTAGGATCTTGATTTCCCATAAGATCACCACTAAGAGGAAGAGCATTAAGGGAATTCTTATCTTTCTCTGCTAATGCCTCATCACTAGAAGGAATCCCAAATGGAGGTAAAGCATATATAACGTCATCTTTTCTCGCATAAAGGATGTGTGTTTTAGAGATTATGTCATCCTTTTGTATTAAGAATTCTTCACAAGGAGGAGATAAATCAATGTATTTATCCAAGGGTTCATCCCAAAAAGTAGAATTATCCACAATGGCTTCATGAGGAAGAGAGTAATCAACATCCAAATCCAAAGGTTCATCCCAAATAGGAGGATTATCCATAATGGTTTCATGAGGAAGGGAGTAATCAACATCGAAATCCAAAGGTTCATCCCAAATAGGAGGATTATCATCCCTATCCATTAAGCACAATATAGGAGTGTCATAAGTCATTAAAGCTTGATCCCTAAAGGGGAAAGAAGGTAAATTATACTCTAAAGTAGGCTTATACAAAAGACATATATTAGGAGAAGAATTAACATCAATCCCTAACTCATCTTTGTACAGGTCAATTGAAGAGGTTGTGGAGGAGAGTGAAATAGGAATAGGATCAATGGAGATCTCATTCAAACAATTTTCATTCTCACTTCCATGTGCCTCATTAAGGTATCTATCATCTTGAACAAAAAAATCCTCATCAAAGTACTCAAAACAAGAATCATACATGTTGAATACTAAAAGCATTAAAATGTAAATGTTTTTGTATTTTTAAATAAATTTTGATTTTTTTTGTATTTTTGAAATATAAATGCAAGGGCATAAATAAACCTAATCTTAAGGCAAGAAAAAAAATGATCTAACACCAAAAAGAAAGAGAGTAAGTATGTCGGGTTCACCAAAATGAATAGAGGTAAAATGGATTCACCACTATTCAGATGTAGAAGGGGAAATATGAGATCTATTCTCAAAACCCAAATTCCCCAAAGAAGAGATCCAATTTGATCAACCACAAGGTTAATACACAATTGAATCAATTTTGTGAAGAATATGGAAGAGAGAGAGAGTAAATCCAATATTTCCCTATGGAGGAGGATTATGTTTGGAAATCTAAAATAATAAATACTAACCTCAAATTAGGGCAGATCTAGAAAATGTTGAATTCTAATGTCTGTGTACACTTTGAGGAAAATCTAAAACCTGTCCTAGACTGGAAATGCTGAGATAGAGAAAACCCAAAAATATTTCCTCAAGATGGCTCACCTTGGGTTTGACCCTCATAAAAGGTCAAATACCACATTCTTTATTTGAAGTCCAATTCAAATTCTGTTCACAGATCTTAGAAGTTTGCCGAAAAGGGTATCCAAATTCACTCTCAGATCTGAAATTCTACACCTATACCTATAAGAAAATGGGGGTTCTTGTTGTATGGGGGGTTTGCCTTGGTCAAACCCTAGTTTGGAATCAACCTTAATATTGAAATTGAAATGGAGAATGCTAGCAAGTAGTAGAAAAGGATCTAACAATGAAGCTATGCAATTCAATAGATATGCAATTGTATTTGAAATGTAAAAAAGTATATTGATATGAAAGCTTGAACACAACAATAAATGTAAATCAAACCTCCATGGTTGTATGCTTGGAATCCACCTTGGTAAGAGAATGAAATTGAAGATGAACAAAGGATCTTGAGGGAAGATCACACCATCATGATGGCTAGATCTAGGGTTTGAATGATGAATCTTGAATACTTGAACCAAATCCCTTCAATGGCTTGAATGCTTGAATCCTTGATCTTCAATGGAGAAATTGGATGGAGAAGAAGAACTGAATGCTTGAATGGATGCTTTCTTGATCACCTTGAGAGCTTGCACATGAAAATTGCTTGAGTGTGGATGGATAATGGATGTGAAAATGAGAGAGGAAGGCCTCCTTTTATAGTGATCTAGGGCACACTCCTCTAGATGGACCACCGTGGAGAATTAAATCCCAATTAGGTCCTCACCTTCAGAAAATATACCTAGATTAAATGCAATTAAAAGATTTACCATCCTGAAACCCAAAATGGCTGACCCGGAGGCGGGAAAATAAATCTCCTGAAAGCTCGAAGCCCAAAAATTCTAGAAATTGGAATTTTGAAAGAAGGAGTCAAAGTTGAGGTTGACCCTAATCTAGTTAGGGTCAACCTCGACCCTAACCTAGTTAGGTTCTAACTCGACCCTGACCCTGGTCCCAGGTTGACTCAGAACCAAGTCAGAAGGTCCCAGGGATGCTCAGAAACCCAAAACTGATGCCAGAATAGGATAGAATGTCAGTGATAGACATAAAATCCTATGATTATTGTGATGAAGGCTAGGAGGATCCATTTCTAAATCCTACCTAGAAAATAGAGCTGTGGAAGAGGAAAAATTAGGAGAATCCTTAAGATCCTAACCCTAATTTCACCTAAAATGAAGCAAAAAAGAAATGGAAAGCGGGGAGAAAAGCCAAATACATGAAAAGACCCAATCAAGGTGCTTAAAATGACCCCAAACCACCTACTCAGAGGGCTAAATGCTCTTATCATGGAAGTGCTTCCATTTTAAGATGATACACAGAGTTCCTAGAGAACTTGTAACAGATCAAGGAGCCCAGTTCACATCAAATTTGATCACTGAACTTATGAAAGAATATAGCGTAAGGCACTGGAAATCAAGCCCTTATCAACCTCAGGAAAATGGGAAAGCAGAGGTCACCAACAAAGAAATTGAGACCATTCTGACCAAGACAGTACAAATACATAGGAGGGATTGGAGCAACAGGTTAACTGAAGCCGTCTGGGCTTACCGAACGTCATGGAAGACAACAACTAGATTCACCCCATTTGAACTTGTGTATGGAAAAACATCAATTTTTCCCATTGAATTTGAACATAAAATATTGCACACTACTCTGAAATTGAACATCAGCCTTCCTACAACACAAGAAGAGAGACTTCTCCACTTGAACTCACTGGATGAAATGAGAAAGACAGCTTTGGAAAGAATAAAGATCATTCAGAAACAATAGAAGAAGTGGCATGATGCACATATCAGGAATAAACACTTCCAAGTGGGAGATTTGACTCTTTTATATGATTCTCGATTCAAGGAGATTCTAGGAAAATTGCAGACTCAGTGGCTAGGGCCTTACAAAATTTAGTATGTATTCGACAATGGAGCAGTCCAGCTAACAACCATTGATCCAGTCCAGTTCAAACTGCTTGTAAATGGCCACCGATTGTGTCTCTATCATAAACCATAGACCAAGGATGAGTTCCTACAGCAGTTCCAACCAAGAAATTTACCAACTCCTACGGACACAGTTCCTACAGCGGAGGGTGCAAGCCTTCTTCCTACAACCATACCATAACAAGCCTTCAATGAGCAACCATAATAAAACCTCATTCCATCTGAGGTCTGTTCTTTCATTCATTTTCCTTTTTCTTCTTATCAACTCATCTCATTTCTTTATCTACCATCCACTCACACTCCACGTCACCAAAAAATTCAATTTTCTTTTACTGCTTTCAATAAAACATGTCGTCAACACCTTTTCTGCGGTCACCAGACTTTGCCAGCTCATCAACTTGCATGCAAATGTACAATCTAAAATTTTTAGGTACAACTTTTTTACTTTTTACTCATTTTTAGTGCATAGGTTTTGATAATTATATCTAATAATCCATTAAATGTATCGTATAATCCTTAAGCCAGTTTTCCATTCTTGTGTGAAATTTTCTAAGTGTGGACACTTGTCCAAATTTTGTGAGGGGTAGGGAAAGTGTATTTATTTCCAAGTGTCATCTCCACGTCACCCTAGTCACGTCCACATTATATGTTGTACTTTGGCTATGGTCTATTTTTAATTTTAAAATCTTTATTGTATCTACCGTACCTTTTCATTCTAATTTTCAGAAAGATTTCCTAAGTTTGACATGACTTAAAAGGACTATCATTTATACAAGAACACTTCCAATTAAAACCTTTATGTCCTTCATAATTAATGGCATCATTATTTTACATGCCAAACATAACAGAACCATGTTAAGAGAATGTGGTATCGACATTTCTCAGAAAGATCAATTTGAATTCTAAGAAGAAGGTATTTGCAGAGTGTTAAGGGGGTAAAAATTATCAGGGTGCTGAGAATAGAGAAATTTAAAACTAAGCATTTTGAAGATGGGAGGACAATTAAAGAGACATGAGCTAGTTGTCCATGGTATTCTACTAGTGGATGTGGAAGTAGTCCATAGTTTTAACGCTTGTGGATGGCTTGGCTACTTCCTGCAGTTAACAAAGTTCAATGAAGAAGTAGCAATGGAGTTTATGAAGACATTCAATGAAGGAGAAGCCATAGTATGGGGATTAATAGTGGTTGCTACTGAGGAGTGAATAGAAAAAGTCATAGGACTACCAGTTAATGGAGAGCATTATCCAAATGAACATGATGCCAGGTCATCTCAGGCACAGTTTTCTCATCCGAGTGACCCTCTGCTGGAAATCTCAAAGCAAGGGTGTAAGAGACTCTCTCTTCCAGCACCATATCTAGAATTGGTGAACCATATCATTAGGTACTTGACCTGTGAAGGCAGATTTTCAAACCTACACGCTCATCATTTTAAGTTGCTCAGTTGTGTAAGGCATAACATTCAAGTTAATATCCCCAATTTCCTTTACAATATGTTGTGTATTAGTGCCGAAAAAACTCAAAAAGGAAATGAAAATTCTATTTCTCATCATGCCGTAGTTAAAATTTTAGTTGAAAGATCTCTCAGGGATTCCTCCCCTGTATTGTGGGTAGAATTTGTTGAATTTAAAACCTTGCAGCCTCAAGCCAACCCTATCTCACAAAATTTAGGGAATGAGGAAGAGATTGTGGGGCCTAGTCAGAATCTAGTTGAAATAGAGAAAGAACCAGCATTACCCCCTACTGATAAATTTGTTGGGCATATTTTAGAGGGTGATATACCTAGCTCTTTTAGAGACAAAGGCAAACATAAGGTTGATGAAGAGAGCCCTAATTTTAAGAGAAAATCCCAAAACCCTTCTATTCAAGTGGCAAAGAGAAAAAGGTCTACTCCTGCAGCAACTAATCCTATAGCGTCTACCCCAGCACCATCTAAACCAAAATAGACCCGCAAAGCAATAGAGGTTAATGAGGTTCCTGTACGTCGAAGCCCTCACATGCGAGGTCAAGTATCCTTAGTTTCCCTTGAAAACCTAAATGTTTCAATGTCAAAACCTCATACAAAATCATAGGTCAAGAATATTCTAGATGACTCTCCTGTATAGTTGGAACCCCAAAATGTGGAAACATGTGAAAATGAGCCTGACAGTGAAATGCCACAGGGTGATCAAGAAATGTGTGAGTCAAATCCTACTGTGGTCATAGAAAATGCCCTTGAAAGTGTTCAACCTACTTCTCCACCAGTCCCTATATACTCTAATGTTTCTATCATACCTTATAGATCCTCCTGGTACACCCATTATTTCCAGCAAGTTGCTAAGGAATGAAAGAAGAAAGCTATGGCCCAAGAATTTCCTTCATCTAAAATTCAATCTGTATTATTTGGTCTGTACAATCACTTCATTTTTCAAAAGACGTTGTGGAAACAAGAATGAGACCAAAAGCATAAAATAATATTTGATAAAGATGAGGAAATTGAATCCCTCAAGGAGTAGCTTGAGAAATAGAAACAATAGATGAATAATGCCTTAAAGTTAGCTAACCAAGTTATGGCATATAGACCACCACCAAGGGTGTATTTCATTTGTTTGAAGGAACAATTTCTGTTATTTCAACTAATGATGACAATAAAGAATATTGACTGTGAATTTAAAACTGCTCAAGATTTTTACAATGTGTATCAGACTCTGCCCTCATGGTAGAAGAATTTTTTGTGTGAACTATATCTGCATAATTTCATAATTCCACATGAAATAGAGTGGAATCCTCTGCTTTACATAGGAGATGTTCACCTTAGAGCTTTAATGTCGTGGATGCATAATGAGACAAATTATGACAAATAGTTAAATGTCTATAGAGATCTTAAGAAATCTGAACCATTGCCACTACAGGCTGAATCACATAAGCCTAATGATCTTCTAAGAGATTGGTTCAGATTAACTTATGGGAAACAAAACTAGAGGTTAGGGATAAAGTGTTTGTAGAAAGAGAAAAGGTTTACAAAGATTACCAGACACTCCCAAACTTTACATAGCAAAGAGATTTTTCAGGGATTAGGAACCGGTGGAACCGATTGCTAGAAGCCTTCAAAAAGGCAGAACCACATAGCCCTATCAATTATGAGGTAGCTGTTCATAGGGTGACCAAATACATACAACTAGGATGATAGATCAAAAAGGAACTATGGATGCCCTTGTCCTTTCAACCTCCTACGCTTCTTTGGCCTCTTTATGATAATGATGCTACTAGATTAGACCTGTTGGTTGAGGAGCACAGAGGTGAACACTGGGAGCGCACCAGAGGATTCTTCTACACCTTTAGAAGTGGAAAGAAAGGGAGAACCATAGTCAGTGAATTTAGAGCTATATAAATGAAGTATAATGCTTGAGGACAAGCATTTGAATAGTGGGGGGTAGATGATGAGGCATATTAATGTCTTAATTTTGATATAGTTTTCATAGTTTGGACACACTCTTTGTGCTTTGACAAAACATTTCTAAACACTTGTAGTAAATATCTTGTGAACTTATGCCAGAGATAGCTAGAACCTACTAAACCTATGGGTAGTGTGTATGACATGTTTTTCTTAATATTATACATAGAATGCAGTATTTCATATAACTATTTTAAGCTATGTTCTAATATTTGAGTAAAAGTAGGAATGTTATCTTGCATATGTGTTCTGGATGTTGCTAACTTTTTAGGAGAATGAGGAGCGATGCAAAGAGTGGTGATTACTACATTTAAGGAGGAGGATAATGGAGACCAGTCATGGCAAAGAAAGTGCAATTCAGTTTTGTTGGATAAGCTACGCCTGCAAAGGAGTTGTTGTTCTAGAGAATATAGTCGATACAACTTGCTATATTTCTTGCAAGTTGTTATTCTGTTGCTTGGTAGTAAATATACTATGTAATGGTCGATCTTCCACCTTCTTTTCTGGCGATGTTTGTTCAAGAATTTTTATGTTATTGTTTTAATAAGCATCCAATCCTCTATATAATGGATTTGGATCATCTTAGTAAGAAAATGAGAAAATAGATAATGCTGATTTAGATTCAGAAGTTACTCTTTCTATTCTTCATGAATTATTCAATTTTTATGTAATCGAAGAAGGATTTTAATGGAAGAAAGATTTTTAAGTACTTGTTGTGTTCATAGTTAATTGAAGCCAACCAAGGGGGCCAACTTGGGAGGTGGAATAGATTTAGGTAGAATAGATTAATTTCTTGTAGTTTCCTATTTTTAGATAGATTTACTATATTAGTCCTGCAACATTATTACTGTGAAAGTTCCTGCAGCACTTGTAGAAAATGATCATAGTGGATGTTCTGAGTTGTTAATTAGTTTAGGTTCATTTTTAAGCTTCCTACAATTATCTATTGTTAGCCAAGGTGCGTTTACTATTTTGTAGCAGCAGTATAGATTCTTCCAACGCATTTTACTTTCCTGGAGCATAGGTGTTATGACTCCTAAAGGAAATTAGTGCACAAACTGTGCTGACCCATTTCAAGTCCTACATCCCTGGGTTGACAATTCAAGTGTATTTCATGATGGAATAGGTAATCCTTAGAATAGATATATTATCCTTGAGAGAAAGACAATGGCATGATTATCTTCATCTATTGTGAAACCGTACAAGCGCTTCATGATTTTGAAGGCTTCACTGTATGATTCTTGTTCTAAGTCACGAGTTGGAGTATTTTTTTAGATGTGTCCTTTCCTTTGTAAACCCAAGCTATAATGGCTCTATCCTCATCCTCATCTTCTAGTGGCAATGTGGCCTGTACAAAGGCACCATCATAGACTATTTGAGGAGAACTGGTAGAGGGTTTATTGCTCTCAAAGGGTCTCCCGTACGAGCATGAAGATGGGGGCAAAGCTACTAATGATAACACAAGTTCAATCTGATACCCCCCATGCCTGTATCTATGAGCTTTAGAGTCTATTCCATTTCTTTGAGTTTGGCATCGTGGAATTCAATAGACTCTCTATTGGTTGGGACAAAAGTGTTAGCAGATTGTGTGAGTGTATTGCAAGAATAGCTCGTATTGGTAGGTACTATTACTTTTGCTCTGTGGAATGGGAACTTGATACATTGATGATATGTGGATGGAACTACCTACATTTCATGAATCCACGGTCTTCCCAATAGTATATTATACACAAGGGGAATGTCTAGAACTTGGTAGATGACATCCCTCTCTACAGGGCCAACTCGGATTGGCAGCACAACTAGACCTTTGGATTTCCATTCCTCTTCATCATATGCCTTGATGGTGATCTTATTGCAGGCATCTATGCAGTCTTGATCATGCCTAATTGGGTGAGCAGCTTAGCAGAGTAGATATTAAGGCCAACACCATTATCAATGAGGACGTGACATACATGCTTTGGGCCTATCATGACTTCAATATGCAAAGGGGAATTGTGTGGATGGCTCAGTGAATGGTCATCTTCCTCAGAGAAAGATAGATAATGGGGTGAGGTCAAGTGACCCACCATTGATTGAAACCAGTCAAGATCCAAATCGTTTGGGACATTTGCCTCAACCAGGGCTTTATCAAGAATCTATCTATGAGCAAGCAAGATCTTCAACAAATCAAAGATAGTGATCTGAGTGTTGGTATGTTGCAACTGGTCTAGGATGCTATAATTAGAAGTATTAGGCATGGGGACCAATTTTGAGTTCTTTTTGGTAGGACCAACAACAACTTTATCCACAGTTTACTTCGGTGTGGATGTAGAAGGGTCGGGACCCTTAATGGTGATCTTTGCACAAGATCGGGTAACAACATTCACACAATCTTTAGGTTGTTCTAGTTTGGGAGAATAAGACACAGGGCCTTGCAAGAAAAATAAAGTCTTAGGCTTAGGAGCATCCTCACTCCCCTTGATAGTGATCACATCACAATATTTGACCTCAACAGGTTCAACCATATTAATGACATTGTCATTGGTAGTGTATGTGTAGTTAACCTTGGCGTTGGCATTCTTGGTCTTGGAAGATTCACCCTTCTCATGAGGAGGAAAGGGGTCTTTAAATTCCTGATGATTTGAGTTCTTATTATGACCGCTCACAACAATATCCCCATTGTCAATGAAATCTTGGATCTTATGTCTAAGCTAAATGCAACCAGAAGTTTTATGACCCTTGTTTTGGTGATAATCAAAGTATACAGTTTCATTCCACCAAGCAGGTCATGGTTGTGGATCATAGGGATGTAAATTTTCCAGAGGAGCGAGTATTTGGTTTTGCACAAGAGTCTTGTAAACCATGTCAAGGGGTTCTCCCAAGGAAGTAAACTCACGCTTAGGTCGAGAGGGCCAAGGTTTGTTTCTAGAAAATCTCAAAGGTGGCTGAGCATCCGTCATAGCCTTTTCAATGGCTTTGGCCACCTGTAAACCGAAGGTAAGGTTGAAAATAAAATTTGAAGGTTTTGGGGTCACATTGTCAACAACTCCATCATTTAAAACATCTCTATTTTTGTTGATAAAATTACCTTTGTCATTGTTCAAAGAGGAAGATACTTGTTTGTTATCCTTATTCAAAGTGAACTCTCCTTTCTTGACCATAAATGCTTCTATCCTCATAGCTTGTTTAATCATATTATCAAAAGTTAGAGGGCCTTGTAGTTGTACTTGATACACAAAATTAGGGACAAGATTGTCTAAAAAGATATCGAGCTTTTCACACTCAGGTAGTTTGTGAGGATATTTTGTATAGAGTTGTCTCCATCTCTGGAGAAATGCCAAGAAAGGTTCCCCTTCTCACTGTTTCAGATTACAAAGATCTTGGATATTGACTAGATGCTAGATATTGTGTAAATAGTGCTAGAGGAAGAAATTGGCAATCTCGTCAAAAGTCTTGATACCAGTGGGTAGTCGAGAGAACCACTCCATAGCTAACCTACCCAAACTATGAGGAAAGAGATGCATGAGGTAAGTATGGTCATGTATAAACTCCATAGATAGAGAACCAAACTCTCTTAAGTGATCTTGGGGATCAGTAGTACCTAGATATTTGTCATATTTGGGAAGTTCTACGCCTTTGGGAAAAGGTGGCATGCAAAGACTTTTATCGAAGGGGAAAGGATAGATGTTTTCTAGTGTGAACTGTTGTGCTGGTTTATCCTTATCCTTCACAAGTTGACTAATTTGATCTTGTATGTCTTGAACCAACTTTTGTAGCTTAGCAATCTCAGTTTCCTCTTCTTTGACCACAAGTGTCTCTACTTTGTAGTCTGGAGGTAACTTGGCCCCTTGTTTGGCCAGTTCTACAAAAGTATTTCTCCTTCTCTTCTACAAGGAGAATTTCCATCATCTTAAGAAGACTTTTATTAGCTTTTGTGGTATCTATACATCATTTTGGGTTATCTCCTCATCGTCATTACCAAGAATTTCAAAAATTCTTGGGGATTGATATTGATTCTAGTCATTTTGAGAGTCATAGTGATATTGTTGCTGGTCATTTTGAGATTTGTTTAAGAATTGGTATTGATTCTAATTGTTTTGAGATTGATCATGATGTTGGTCATTTTGAAATTGATCATGATGCTGGTCATTTTGAGTTTGATCATGACTTTTTCTATATTCACCCTCTTGGAATTGGAATGGGTCTCCCATTTTGTCAGTGTGCAATGTACACAAACCTAGTACGAGTGTGTAGTATGCCAAGAGGTCATGGTAATCGAGTTGATATGATCAATAGGATCAAGTTAAGATGGTGTCCTTTCAGAGTTTTGTTGATCTTGGAATAATGGGTTATGTTGTTCTTGAAACAATAAGTTAGGCTATTTTTGAATCAAGGAATTATAACATTCCTGGAACACTGGATTCCAATTCGGGTTGATGTCTATATGGAATGCAAGTCTAATGCTTGGTCAACTAATAGGAGATGATGATCGAGGTGGGATCTCTTTCAATGCACCCAGTGAGGAGGAACGTGAGGAACTCTCACAACACTCAGATTGTGTGGTAAGTTCAGAATGACCTCTTCCTTGATTACGAGATCTACCTCTACCTTGTCTAGTGCCACATATAGGGAATACGTTGCCACTTTTAGTTGTAATAGTCATAGATGAAGATTAAGTAATGAGGGAGGACTTAGGATTATGCTCAAAACTCTATCTCTAGGATTGCAAAAAAAAGATGATAAAGGTGAAATGCACCCGCACGAATCATCAAGAGTAAGGCTAGAACAACCAAGATGTGACTATCGCGTTGCAAGGTACAAAAGCATAGTAGGAAAGGATAGACAATAGAGAGACAATGTGATTTTAAGTAGTAATCACTTGGTTCTCAACTTGAGACACCCAATTTCAAATAGTGGACAATAAGAGAACAGGTAGACGAACCCTAGGCAAAAACTAGATCAGGCAAAAAATTGACCAATCAACGGGAATTATCTCACTATTTTGCAAATCAAGGGACAGTCTCGTGTGAAGAAATGAAGTCTCACGTGAGGAAATGTTGAATTGTGCATGAAGATGTGTTGTCTTACACGAGGAAATGCACAGGAACTAAAATCTCACGCTGGAAAAGACTAGAGTTTGATAGATTGACATAGTTTTTGAGACAAAATCAGATTTCGAGACACAACGTGAACTATTCTTTGGAAAAATTTTGAGTTCTCAAACTAATTTAGGATAATTTGAATCAAAAAATCTTAGTTTGAATGGTGAAATCAATCATTTACAAGCATAAAGTTTGGATCAAGCAATAGTGACGCAATCAGTAGTCACAAATAGTTCCATCGAGGACAAAGTAACTTGGAAGAAGCATGGGAGTCTTGAAAAGTTTGATCATATTGAATAGTTTAAGACTCAAAACAATCACTCAATTATCCCTAAAAAAAAAATGGTAGAGAAGACAAAATTCATGCCTCACAACTTATGTGCATGCATTCACCTCACACAACTGTGTCACCCCCTAGAGGGTGCCCATGTTTTTGGTGTTTCCAAGGACTAAATAATATATGTTCAAAGGTTACCCTTGAAGTAGGGGCCAGTGTCATATACCACCTTCAAACATCTAGGTGCATGCCTATGGTGAGAATCTAGGGGAGAGATTCTTCCCCCTCCCTATGCAAAGATTATGTCTCCTTTTGGAGGTGATCCAAGTAGGAAAATAACTAAGAGAGTGTTTAATAGGCTTCCATTCACACTAACCTTTGATGCCCCCAATACAGGGCTAGGGAATTACAGCCACACCAACACCTAAAAGTCATACACCCCCACAAGCAGGGCTAGGAGTGGCACCACTCAGTACAACAGACAGAGCTTTCTCAAGATGATATTCATGAATCAAGAGAAAGAAGTTAACATGGCCTTAGAGTCTTTAGATTCAACAAAGCTACTTTATTATAGTGAGGTGGAATCACCGGCAATAGGTGTGTACTCACTTGGGTCATTCCCAGAGGTTCAACTTCTGGCAGGCCCTCTAAAGGTGACACAGACTTTGCATTGGATCCAAGGGTCAGATTTTTTGATTCTCTCAAAGAGAGAAGAGCATAATTCTCTACCTCTTCACCTTACCCAAACACACCAGACATGTCTATCACTGAGCTAACTCCTCTTCAACCAATCCACAAGCTTTTGGATTTCTGATTCTCTCAAAGAGAGAAGAGCATAATCCCCTAACAAATGGACGTGCTAAAGATTTGTTACCTTTCTCCCCAGGTATCTATCATGCTAGAAAAATTTGGGTCTTGGATTCATCCATGGGCATCACTTCCATGTAATTAAGAGCCTATTACCCTATCTTGCTATCAAGACCCTTAAGAAATCTTCACAAGGCCCTAATTAAACTATGTGAATAAAGCGGTAAACAAACATAATGTTTTTGAGATAGCTTTGACAAACGTCCTGTAAGAAAACCATCAGTAAGTTAGGTCTTCATCAAACGTCTTGCAGCCCACTGTTATGCTTTGTCGAAAAAAAAAAGATATGAAAATCACAGCAAGTTGCGAATGTTAGAAAATAGTAACAAGAGATTACAAAAATTGAAAATTTTAAAATCTGATATCAGGACTCCCTCGAGGAAATGCACAGTCCCACGTGGGAAAACACCTTTTCGCATGAGGAAATGCCAGAGACAGAAAAACTTTGTGTGACATAGTGAGAAAGCTCGCACAAGATTCCATACATAGTTGTATGGCCGTACAGACAGAGCATTAAATTTTTATCAGAATTTTTTTGAGAATGAGGCCAGAAATGAATTTTATGCCCCACGGTGGGCGCCAAAATGTTTACAACTGAATGTGGACCTCTTATTCAGCCATAGACTTCAACATGGTCATTTCTCATTAGCCAATTATGAAAATGAATATGAATTACTCATTTCACACGCATTTATGAATCAACTTGTTGCCTCCTATTTAGATGGGGTTTTGAATAACTCTCAGAATTGAGAGCCAAACAACCATAGACCAAGCTCTAAAATAGAGGATTTAATGCTAAGAATGATTGAAATTGAAATTAAGATAAGATGATAGTGCAAATTAAGCTACAAACTTGTAAGAAAATGAATCTAATAGTAATAAAATCAAACTAAATTAAGAACATATGCATCATTAATCTAAGAAATTAAATTAATCTAATATGAAAGATGATAATAGCTTAAGAATGCAAAAGTGAGACAATAATTTGACAGTGATTTGATACTCTAAAAATTGCCTCCTCAAATGAGGAATGAGAGGATTCTATTATAGAAGTGCCTGAGTGGAGAATGGAGAGTTTCTTGCAAAGAAACGGTCGACCCTTCATCTCCTTGGTGAGAGGTGAAACAAATTGGAGAGAATATCTAATTAATTAAATGAAATATAGCCACATGAGTGACTTTTCAAATTATTTGAATAATTAAATTCAAGTGGGGATATTTCATTTAAAGAACTAAATATAATTTAATTCCTTTTGATGTGTATTGAGCTAAAAGGGTTGGAATTAATTTAATTAAAGCACTAGGACTTTGTAATTAAATTAATTGATCATAGGGTTTATTTAGCCAATAAATTTTGATATTTAGGAATTTAATATGATGTATGATTAATGCAAATTTAGGGTTTTCTTCATTTGACTCAAGGTCAAGTAAAGTCAATTAGGGGAGAAAATTGCCTAGGACAATAGGACTTTGATGATGTAGAAATTTGAAGGAATGAGACTAAATGTGCCAAAATTGGTTAGGATCACAAGATGCCAATTTTGGGTATTACAATATGGAAGGAAAATGCATGATGGTAGGAATGATGTATATGTCATAGATAAAAATGGAGTCTCATATAACTTAACCCCTTTGAAGTAAGAACACAAGGACCAAAAGGTGGGATCAAGTATGATGTTGGTATGAGAGAAAGAGTTCATGAAATACATGGAGGAAGAAAATGTGGTATTTGTAATCATGATTAGATCTCAAATTGTTATATGGGATCAAAAAATATTGGAGATCAAATTACTACAAGGATATGATGATATAGTTGTAGATGAACTTCCAAATACCTTTCCACCAATGAAAAACATTAGTCACCACATTGGATTCATACCAAGGGCTAGCTTACCTAAAAAAGTATCCAATAAAATGATACTATAGTAGAATGAATAAGTTAGAAAATAAGTGTAGGAGTTACTTGACAAGGGGTTAGTAAAGGAGAGATTTATCCCTTGTACATTTCCAACTGTTTTGGATCCTAATAAAGGAGGTGAATGATAGATGTGTATTGGTTATATGGACATAAACAAGATGACTATCAGATATAGATTCCCACTTCCAAGAATAGAGGACTCAATGGACTACATAAGTGGAGCAAGTTACTTTTCCAAAATAGATCTCAAGAGTGGGTACCACCAAATTAGGATCAGACAAGGAGATGAGTGGAAGACAACTTTCAAAACAAATGAGGTGATTTATAAGTGACTTGTTATGCCATTTGGCCTTTCAAATGCACCTAGTGCATTCATGAGGCTCGTGAATGAGGTCCTTAAACCATACATTGGTAAGTTTTTTTTTTTACCTTGATAGCATCTTGATTTTCAGTTCTAGTAATTAAATTTGCATCATTTGAACTTGGTTTTGAGAATATTGCAAGAGGAAAAATTGCTAATAAATTTGAAAAAGTGTGAGTTTATGAAGGGAGAACTATTATACCTTATTTTTGTGGTTAAAAGGGGAACATTGGAAATGGATCAAAGTGAGGTGGAAGAAATTTTGAGTTGGCCTACACCCAAAGAAATTGTAAAGGTAATAATTTAACATGGACTTGAAAGATTCTATAGGAAATTCATCAAAGACTTCAGTCATGTATGTCCACCTATTATAGATACCATATAAGGGTATAAAAGAAGGAAATTTGTTTGGACTGAACAAGTTGCTAAAAGTTTTAAATATTTGAAAAAGAGGGTAATAGTGAAGCCTATATTGGCTTTACCTAATTTTAATAAGGTATTTTAAATAAAATGTGATGCAAGTGGGTATCCTATAAGGGAAATTTTGAGTCAAGACGATAGACAATCTACATTCTTTAGTAAAAAGTTAAATGGTGCAAAGAAAAAGTATTCCTCATATGGATTAGAAATGTATGTCATGGTGCAAGCATTGAAAAATGGAGACATTACCTTCTCCCAAAGGAATTTGTGATCTATATTGATAATAATTCCCTCTAATTTATAAATATTCAAGATAAAGTCAGTCAAAGGCATGTCAAGTTGGTGGAATACCTTAAAAAATTGACCTTTACCATCAAACACAAGAAATGATAGTCCAATAAAGTAGCTAATTCCTTAGTAAGAGACAACTAATGGTCCAAGAAAATTAGTTGCAAAGTGTGGGGATTGATGCACTCATGGTTATGTATGAAGAAGATACAAATTTCAAAGATATTTAAGAGTATTAAATTCTTGTATTTTTTGATTAAACTATGTGTGTTTTTTCATCATCAACATTTCAAATCATACTACATGATCCATCATTAGAATGAAGCAATATCCAGACAAGAAAAAAAATGTGTTCTCTAGCTATTACTTCATCCTAATGATGGATCATGTACTATGATCTGAAATGTTGGTGATGAAAAATCATACACAGTTTAATCTATAAGTGAAAGAAATTAACATGGTGGACTGTGTAAATTACATGACTCTAATTTATGAGTATTATTGGAGCCTAATTATAGTACCAATGAAAAGTGTCTTGATTACCTTCTTCAAGATGGTTTTTTTTTAATGGGAGCCCAACTTTGTGTGTCTAAATGTTCCATAAGATAAAACTTATCAACAAAAATAATTTGGGAGTTTAACAAGTCATTTTGGGCTTGATAAAACCATGGAGCAACTAAGGAGACATTACTTTTGGCTGCGGATATAATTTTGTGGAAATATGTGCAACATGTCAAAGAGAATAGGGGAGCAACACTATTGTAGGGTTACATACATCTTTACCCATTCCTAATTGGCCTTGGGAATAAATTAGTATGGATTTTTTTTAGGGGATTACCAAAGAGAGAAAGGAATTTTGATTGAATTTATATTGTTGTGGATCGGTTCTCCAAAATGCCTAACTTCAATCCATGTAAGAGCACAAATGATGCCTCATATACAATAGGTTTTTTATTTAAGGAGATTTTTATACTTCATGGTTTTCCATTGAGCATTGTTTCAAATGGGGACAATATGTTAATAGGACATTTATGGAGGAAAATGTGGAGAAAACTTGGTGTTAATCTTTGTTTTAGCTCTGCCTACCACTCTTAGACTGATGCCCTAACTAAGGTGGTCAATAGGAGTTTGGGTAGCCTTCTCATATGTAGTTTGAAGGATCATCCTAATAAATTGGATCTTGTATTACCTCAAACAAAGTTTTCCTACAATGATTTGGTGAATAGGAAAATTAGTAGAGCTCATTCCAAGTAGTTTAAGGTATGTAGACAAAAGGAGTGTTTGAGTTGAGAGATATCATTTTTATGGATAAGATAAGTGTAGAGGGTGAGTAATTTTTCATTTCTATATGAGAGATCTTTGAATACGTGAATCAATAGTTGTAAACTAGTGCATGCATAAGTACAAGTAAAGGGCAGATTTAAAAATGAGAGAGGCTAACTTTTACATTGGGGATCTTGTTATGGCACATCTTAAAAAAAGAAAGGTTTCCAAGAGGCAAGTATACCAAACTAAAGATGAAGAAGATAGGTCCTTGTAGGGTGTGAAGAATTTTTCTACCAATGCCAATGAGATTGTGTTATATAGTGAAGTTGGCATATCACCCATATTCAATGTTTCTAACCTTCATTCTTATAGAGGAGATGTTATGAACGATAGAGGAGCATATGTAAAATAGACCTTGGATGTTACTTGAGCACAAGACCTCCCACACCACACTCCACTACAACTAGAGAGCATTCTTAAAAAGCAACCAAGCAAGCAATAAGACTAGGGTCCAATACTATTTATAGTATTTGGTCAAATGGAGACACTTACCACTAGAGGGATGCCATATGGATGATAGAGGAATACATTCTCAACCATGAAAGCATAGTTAAAGCCCTTTCCTAAGTTGGAACCAAAGTTCTTTCTTTCCCCTAGGGACTATTTGTGAGGTCTACCCTGACTGTCATAGTTTAGCATGGATTTCTAGACAGACTCTTCAGTTGATATATTCATTTTTGAGACACTTGGACATATGTTATTATTTTAAGGATTGATGAATCCTATGTTATGTATATTCTGCATTTGGATTATGTTGATTTGAACACTTATTTGATGCTTTATAATTGATCATGATGTACCTATGTTAGGCTATTGATTTGATGAATGTATTTTATTGGATACATTAGATATATAAGATGCAAAATTCATTTAAAAAGTACATGTTATGAACATTGGGATCAAATGCAGATAGTGAATTATGTGGAAAGGTTTATGTAATTGTGATTGCTTGATAATATGTATGGTTTATGTTATTTATCTTGTTATGTTATTGGACCTACTGATGTTTGCAATGAGTGTGCATGAGATTAATCATGGTTTTAAGTGCGGGGAATAGAGAGTGAAACTAAGTTATAAATTGTAAAGCCAAGGTTCTGTTTAGTGAAGAGACATGAACCTTGTTGTCTTGTGTTTTTATTCATAAAACTATTTGTTGAATGTTGTATTTAATTAAGTTAATTATTTTATGTTAGTCATGCTATATGTAAATGGGTTGGAATTTATGTTGTCTCACTTGACACATGGGTGTATGAGGTGTTGGCATGACTAACCCCTTTAACTAGGATAAGTATGACACCAACTAGAGGGTTAAATTATAGAGTCCCCATGCTTACCTAGGGTGTAGGAAGTTTCTAGATCAATCAAAGATGGATAAATTCATAGGTTAACTTCAAGTGAGGTTTTGGAGGGTCTAGGAAGCTTTTAGAGGGTAGTTAGAGTCAAATTTAACCACCCCACTAGGTATACTTAGGTTTAGGGGTTAAATTTTGGTCATTAGAAGGCCCTAGACTCATAAATGAACCTCTTAAAGTAACCCCAAAGTCAAGGTACGATTTTAGGAGTTTGAGGAAATTGGGAAACCATCTTCTCAACTCCATTTAGTCTCCAAACCTCATTTATGAGGGGAGAAAGATATTTGGAGGAGTTATGGTGAAGTTAGTGGTGGAGTTAGAGAGAATATTAGAGGGATATTGAGGAGACTTCCTAGGTTGATCACCCACTCTCTACCCTTAGAGACTTACTAGTTTGGAAGGACTTGGAAAAATGATAAAAAGGATAAAGATCTTCTCAAATTTCATAACCTTAAGCTTTGGAGATAGGTTGGTGCTCAAACTCAAATTTTTTAATGTTTTGTAGTATGGAAAGCTTGCATATGCTCTCATGGAGGTCATATGGTATTTTTGTGTGTTGTATTACTCTTTAGTTTGTATTTTTCTTATAGTAATTAGTTTAATTTGTTATTTTAAGGGAGTTTTCAAGGCACACTCACCCTTGGGAGGGTAGAGTAACATTGGAGGGTGAAAGGATTAAGTGAAAACCATATTAGTGTAGAGTCTCCCTATGTGTGGGAATGATAAAAATGGATGCCTTGTACTCCATGATACCAAGTTTTTCCTATGGGAAGTTAGGGGCTATAAGGAGTGTTCTTGGCTTGAAGCCATGGTTTTGTTGTGAAGATGGTTTTGGGAAGAATTTTGAAGTAAGCCCATGTGTGGCCTTTGTATCTTTCATTTCTACTTGGTTTCTCCTAATGGGTATAGTCCACTTTCACCCTTTGTTTAATGAATTTTTGAAAGCCTATGTGCTAGCCTTGGGATTGGGAGTTTTGAGTGTTCTTGCTTATCATAAGTTGTTTTGAGTATATCAGTGATGTTCCTATTTTGCTCTTTGTTTCCCCTAGCTCGTGGGTGACCATGTAATGGTCTAGGTTGGGAGGTGAGCCTCAATAGTTAAAACAAGATATTTTGTAGGTGCTTATCTTGGATTTATAGGATCCATGGAAGTTTTTCTTAAGGGTCTTCCTATTTTGTATAGATGGAATTTCCTAGTCTTATGGCTAATGTAAAATTTTCAAGGATGTAAAAGAATCTTGTTATTTGTTTTCAAGAAATTTAAGTTATGTAAGTTTGATCCCTATATGAATATGAAAGAAGGTTTTGTTTTCAAATTTATACATACTTGAATAAAAATCATAATTGCTAAGTTGTTAAAGTTTTGTTCCTAAAATTTTACTATTATGACATACAAAGGTTACTATGAAAATATGCTTTCAAGTTGTTTCTTAAAGTAATTTATTTCCTAGTTAATTAGATTAGTTTTCTTAAAAGATAGTAAAGTTAGGAAACTTGATCATTTTAAGACCTCAATTAGGTCATGTTAAAATATATAAAGATTAGTCCTTTTGTTTAAATGTATTAAATTTTCTAGTAAATAGTTAAGGAGGAATTCTATTTGGATAAAACTCATAAATAAATTACTTTCCCAAAATTTGTTTCTAAAGTATATAATCAAATGTAAAGAATAAACTAAGGAGATCAAAATAAAAATTTGGTGTAAAACATTCCTTTGTTTAAGTAGTTTAAGCCTAAAAATATATATATATTGAATTAATCCTATATATAAATCTCTATATAGTTTTTGATTAAAGTAAAAACAGGTTTTGAATGGAGCTCGAAACCATTTACAACATAACAAAAAGATTTACATATCAAGTTTTACAAAAAGATATGCCTACAACAAAGACAAAAGCATGATCCAAACCAACTAGAGACAAGACAACAAAAACAAAAACAAATATTTACTAGCACAGCTACCAGCAAGCTACCAACTATCAACCAAAAAAGACTACATATTATTTATAGTCTTCTTTGCCTTCTTCTACAGGTCCTCCATCTTCTGAATGACTTCTTTTAAATCTTTCATCTCCTTAGGAATTTTAGGGACCTTCCTCTAGATGTGACCCCTAGTTCTTGTTCCTGGTCCAGTGTTCCCAGCATCATCATCAATCATTATGGTAGTTTTTTCCAGCAGAATTTTTTCCAGATAGTTGTACAACTTTTTTAGGTTCACAACAGAGGCATTGAGGCCCTCATTGTTGTGCTTCAGAACCTCATTGATTATGTACCCATTGTAACTAATTTTTTCTGTCAGTTCTTTAAGCTTGTTGTCAACCATCATAATAATTTCAACAGTAATGTCCTCTTTCGGGTTATTATTTTTTACCTTATCCAAAAACTTCTTTTCTAGCCTTTCCAATTTTTTACTCAGGGTATTCATTGTGTCTTCCATGGCCTGAAGGTATTTTTTCATTTCCTGCATTTCCTTCATAATCCACTTATCCAGATGAATATTTTGGCCTTCAATCTTCTTAACCTCCTCCAGAATAGTAGCATCCATCTTGAAAACTAAGGTAGACTCCTTTTGACTATTTCCTTCCTCATAGCTCAACTGGACTTTCCCTTCCTCTTTTTCAGTTAGTTCTTCTTCTTTCTCTTTTGGTTTAGGGTCTTCCTAACCATCTTCCTCTTCTTCTTCAAATTCTTCATCTTCAATTTTTTCCTCTTCAATTTCTTCTTCTTTACCCCCTTCTTCCTCCTCATCATCTTCTTCTTCCATGTTTTCTTTTTCCTTCATGGCCTTCTCCTGCTCATTTTCTTTAGGATTCAGGTCCTCTTTTTCTTGAGTTTCCTCCTCTTTACCAGAGTCCTCTTCGGAATTCTCCTCCTGAGTACTTCCTTTTCCCTGAGACAAAGGGCTTTTGTCTCTAGCTTCGTCACCACTGTTGTTGCCTTTTTTCTTGTCATTCTTGTTTCCAGCATCATCACCACTATCAATGGCCTTCTTCTTGTTTTTCCTTCCCTTCTTGTGAGTTACACTCTATCTCTCTTCCTCTCTATTATCCTTTCTTTTTCCAGTAACCCTTTTAGGAATAGGATCTGGGATAATGTCCCTAGCATAGTTTGCGATGAGGAGAATCAATCCCTCATGTAGCACCGGATTTCTCACTTTTTTCCTGTGCTTAGTAATACCACTATTCAAAGAACTCAACAGAAAGTACAGGAAGGAGACCTTTTTTCTATGCCTAAAGTGGTTTGCCAAAACAAAGTGCAGGTTATAAATTTTAGAGTAACGCCCATCCAACGTGAAGTACTCAATCAACACCTTCAACATTTTCACCCAAAACTCCTTGATTTTTGTGATATCTACATAATCCCCTTTGCTTTTGGTCATCAGAGCTTCTTCATCCATAGTTTTAGGAAAAATTTTAAAAGCTTCATAACCTATACACTTATTGTCCCTATAAAAGTGCATTCCTTCCATGGATAAACCAGTAATTTTAGAAATAAGGGTAAGAGTAAGGGGGAAATATTTGCCCCATAAATTAACTTTTCCATTAACCTAGCCTTTAGAAAACTTAGTAGTTACTTGTTTATCATAATCATGAAGCTTTTCAATGTACGGTGTGACCTCTCCTTTCTTCAACTTCTTCCAGACCTTCTTCTCTTGTCTCCATTTCTCACAGTCAAAAGGCTCCTCCCTTCTCAGACCACCTCTCATTTTCTAAATTCTGTTACTATTCTAGCTCAGAATCTTACCAATTTTCTAAGACTCATGACTCAACTTTCTCTTACTATTCAAAACTCTTAAAATTACCCAGAATCCGTGTGTCGTTAAAGCTGAAATAATGAACACACACTTCACCTTACATGTAGCTCTCCTCGATAATTGCTTCATCCTTGTCATCATTAATTTGAGTGGATTTTCCCTCCTTGTGATTAATTTTATCATAAGTGATTAGACTTATGATCTCTATTTTTAGATTTTCTTCCCCTCTCCACATTTTTGTGACATCATTCTAGGCCCCCTCATTTGCCAACCTATCTGCCAGTTTCTTACCTTCATGGTATATGTGGGTGACATGGCTTTCCTCAAAATTTTGGATTATCATCTTGATTTTATCAATTATGTGAGCTATAGTCCATGAGCTCTCATTTTTACCTTTAATACAATTAATTATGTTGAGGGAATCACCTTCCAGCCAAAGCTTCGAGCATCCCATCTCTTTAGCCAACTTCACAAGATAGAGCGCCACCTCCACTTCCACTACATGGTTAGTTTGAATTCCCAATGGAGCCACTATAGCTCCCAGACAATTACCGGACTAGTCTCTTATTAGGCCTCCCCCTCCAGCCCTTCTAGGGTTTCCTCTAGCAGAGCCATCAAAGTTCCCTTTTAACTAGCCCATTGGAGGAGTAGTCCACATAACATTGTCTCTAGGATTTGGGTCTGTTATGCTCTTCAAGTTCTCCCAAGATATGGTGTTATCATTATTATGGTTAGGATTCCATGAGATAGAGTCTTTCTTGCCTATGCTTCTAAAATTTTCCATGAGGCTTCTGCATACAGAGTTAGCAACCATAAAAGATGGTGCTATTTTTTCTCTAAAGAATCTATTGTTCCTCTCCTTCCATATTTTCTAGGTGAAGTGAGGGAGGAAAAGTTTCCAAAGATTCTTAGCATTTTTGTCATGAAAAGGGCACTACCATTGCTGAACAAAACTCTAGAGGTTTTGAGGCTTAACCCACTTCAGGTTCAAAGACATGAGGATAGAGTCCCACACCTCTCTAGCAAAGGAACAATGGATTATTAAGTGATTACAAGATTCAGCCTCTCCACAACACAAGATGCATCTATTTGGCATTTGGATTCCTCTTCTAGTGAGGTTTTCCATTGTGAGGATTTTATTCTGAACAAGAAGCCAAAAAAACATGTTAATTTTTGGGATTAAATCTTTGTTCCATACCTGAGAGAAAAGGAGCTGGTCATCTTGAGAGATGAGGAGGGATGAAGCAGAAGAAATTGAGAACTTTCCAATGTTATCAAGGCCCTAAATTAGTTCATCAGACACATTTTCTCTGATAGACCAATTATTAAGTTGTTTATTCACCTCTTTGAATTTGTCATCCTTCAATCCAGGATCTATCCATTCTTCGTTAATGCAGCTTTTCCCCGATTGTCTCTTTACATTCCTGGATCATGGCTTGCCATTCCTGGTTATCAATAAGAAGCTTTTCCATCATCCATTTATCATCCCAGAACTGGATCTTCCTACCATTTCCTAGCTTCCATCTAACACCTTTTCTAACCAATTTCTTACCCTTGCTGATACTATTCCAGACATACGATCCCTGGATGTCAATTTGAGAGTGAAGAGTGCCATCAAGGGAAGTGAGATGGTATTTTATTTTAATGATTGAATTCCATTCTTTTTCTTCTTCAAAGATCCTCCAACATTGCTTTGCTAAAAGATCTTTATTAGTATTAGTTATGTTTCTAATGCCCAACACTCCAAATTTCTTAGGTTTACAAACCTTTTCCTAGGCAACCAGACTGAATCTTTTTTTCTCCTCAACCCCAGTCCAAAGGAATTTTTTTGGATTTTTTCAATAAGGTCAGCATACTTTTGAGGTATTTTAAACAAACTAAGAGCATAAACATGAAGATTTTGAAGAGTAACCTTCATCAATTGCACTTTTCCAGCTTGGCTTAGAATAGCTCATTTCCACCCAGCAAGTTTATTGTGGAATCTGTCAAGGATTTCATTCCAAAAATAGGCTTCAGGTTTTAGACACATAGGCAAACCCAAATAAGGAGCAGGAAGTAGTCCTATCTTACAGCCTAAAATAGCAGAGATTTTATGCTTTCTTTCTTCTGGAGTATTACTAAAGTACAAAAGACTTTTGTCCCAGTTGATAAGTTGACCCATAGCATTAGAATAAACATTGAGGGCCTTTTTCAAATTCCTCACTTCTTTGATAGAAGATTATCCCATTAGAATCATGTCATCAACAAATTATTCATGGGAACACTTAAGACTAGAGGAAGAAGGTTGGAGACCATAAATCTTCCCATTAATGACCATACTATTAATAAATCTCCCAAGACATTCTGCCATAATAGCAAAGAGGATATGAGAGATAGGATCTCCTTGTCTCAAACCCCTAGAGGGTCTGAAGAAAGGAGAGGAGCCCCCATTCACAATGACAGAAGAGGAAAACATAGTAACCAATTGCATAATAAGTTTAACCACTCCTAGATCAAATCCAAAAGCCTGAAGAATTTTTGATAACAGCTCCCAATCCACTCTATCATAGGCTTTCGACAAATCCAACTTCATTAAGAAACCTTGTTTCCTAGATTTCTCCAAGGAATGGATATTATCATGCACAACTATTATGGAGTCTAGAATCTATCTCCTCGAGACAAAACCATTTTGTTGAGGAGATATAAGATTAGGAAGAAGTTTTAAGAGTAAAGAAGTAAGGACCTTAGACATAATCTTATACAAGGAGTTACAGAGTCTGATAGGCCTCAAGCTATCAGCGACGTTGGCTCCCAGTCTTTTTAGAATAAGAGTTATAAAAGTGGAGTTAAGTTCCTTTAGGATAGACTTAGAGCCAAAGAATTCTTTCATAGCACAACACACATCTTTCCCAGTGATGCTCCAGAAAGATTGAAAAAAGAACATTTGGAACCCATCCGGTCCTGGAGATTTTTCTCCTTCAAAAGAGAAGACCACCCTTTTAATTTCTTCTTCCCTAGGGATAGCTTTGAGGAATTCATTGTCTTTAGACTCTAGAATTCTGGGAATGGACTGCAGTAAAGTGTTCTAATTCTCTTGGTTTAGATTTGGCTCTTTAGAAAGGAGGCAAAATACCCTATCATTTCTTCCCTTATTTCCTCTTCTTTTGATATAGTTCCCCTAGTAGTAGCTAAAGAATTAATTATGTTCATAGCTTTATGCTTCATTGCAGTAAGATGAAAAAATCTTGTGTTTTTGTCTCCCGCACTCAGCCATAGAGATCTAGATCTCTACCTCTAGAAAGTCTCTTCTTTTGATATGATGTTGTGGTAATCTGCCAAGATTTGATTTTCCTCTTTTTTCAGGTCCTTGGTTAGTCCAATACTTTGGATCTTATCCTGCATTTCTTTTAGATCAATTTGAATCTTGCTTTTGGATTGGAATATATCTCCATAGACATCCTTATTCTATTGTCTTACTTTGGCTTTAACATTTGCCATTTTTTTTTCCACTTGAAACATAGCTTTTCCTTCCACTTTAATTTTCCACCATTCCCTTATTTTGTTTTCAAGGTCAGGGTGGGCAAGCCAAATTTTTTCAAATATGAAGGGGGCATTTCATTTACCACTGAAAGAATTAGCAGAAAAAAAGATAGGATAGTGATCCAATCCTATACGGTTGAGGGATGAGAGAGAGAAAGAGAATTTTGCATACCAATCCGAAGATAAAAGAACCCTATCAAGCTTAAATTGAATTAGATCAGCTCCCACTCTCCTATTTGACCATGTGTAGTTTATTCCTTCAAGATCAACGTCCAACAAACCTTCTTTACTTATGAATTTCATCAAATCGACCCTGCTATCCACTTGATTTATATTCCCACCTCTTTTATCTGTTTCTTTTAGGGGGGTGTTGAAGTCTCCCATAATCAGCTAGTTCTCATCAAGATAAGATTCTTAGAATAATTGAGAGGGGGGTGGATCAGTTATCCACAATCCCAATCATGAAATGTATATCCAAAAACAATTTACAAAAACTTCTGCAGCTCGGTAACATAAAATAGTATTCTATCTGTGCTTTTACCGATTGCCAGTTAATAACATATAGTGATTACCGATCGAATCCAATATGAAACATGTAAAGTATGACAACAAACAATCATCACAGTCAACACATAACACAAGAGATTTAACATGGAAACCTTGTAAAGGGAAAAACCACCTGGGACCAGCAACCCAAAAATTTTTCACTCTTTTGAAGTGAGGTCGGTGAAGACCCAACCCTGTTAAAGGTTACAAACACACTATGAGGTGTGAACTTGTTAGAGGATTTTAGACAAACCATTATCATCCAACCAGCATTCACTATGGGGTTGACAGGATAACAAATGTACACTCTATGAATGACATTACAAGAATTTCTAGTCCAATCTGTTAAGAGATTTATCTATTTACAATGGTTAAAATGTAACAATAGGTGATCTGATTACAACACAACTTCAATTGCAGATTATCAGATCTATGTTATGCTCATTCAAATCCTCTGATCAATATATAAAGTCTATTTCAGTCAATATTCAATAACTTACTATCTCTCAGTTATAGCTTTCTGACGCTTGGTAATCTCTACAGTTCGGTTCTCCTTAACTGGTTTGATCAGGCATGCATGAAGCTTGTTCATGAGATATCTCTATAGTCTCCTTCTTCTAGCATAATTTCATCATGAAATCCTAGTCTCTTGAATAGACAAGTAAACTATTTTAATTCCATCCATCAGATTTTTCCGTTTAATCTCCTTTATTGATTTGGCCACTTAAACCTTCCTCGGCTGATGTGTCAAGAACACATTTTATTTCAATCCCTTAGATCTTCTTTGAATTATGTTAGCCGTTAATCTTAGTAACAAACATTATCTTCAACTTCGTAATCATAACACTTTATAGCTCATCAACTTCCATCAGCTAAACTAATCATTTAGTTCTTTTCTCCTGCTCGATTAACAAAGAAATGTGTTAGTGAACACAAGCTCGATTTATATTGTGCTCAGTACACACTACACTGCGTTGGTGTATACTAAAATGCTTCTTTAACTGACCACAATGCTTTGTGCATTTTTCTCTATCCTTCATCATAGATGAATGCAACATAATCAAGTCAATAACATAAGGTCATAGACTCATTCATAAGTTACCTAATGTATTCCTTATCCTTATTTGTCATATCCATCTTCCTCATGTAGATATATCCATTCTTCATCTCTTTTCTTCTTCTTTCTACAAATGTTTGGGTATAGTAACTTACAAGATAAGTATTGTCAAAACTCATTGACATCAATGACAACATATTACTGATTGAATCATCTTACATATCTAATCAACAACTTGGTGATCTCAAATCATAGATCTTCAAGCCATACAATTTATTCAAATTAGTTGTAGTTCATCAATCTCTCCATTTGGCAATGATGGCAACACAAGCAATATGAAATATGCCATACACATACCAAACATGTAATCTACAACTTTATCAACAAATGTTGTAACTCGGTACAAGCTCTCCCTAGCTTAATATGTTTAATCACTATGTTACATAAAAGCATTTGCAAGTGCAGACTAACTTCTACAGATATGATCTTTTCAGCTCGCAGGTTTTCTTCTGTTCTTAATAACTGATCTTCAATTCTCTCCCTTTTCTATATCTCTCTCCCTTTGTCTTTGGCTTCATATTGAGATCTCTCTCCCTTTGACAACAATGCCAAAGAGAAACAAAAGCATACAGCTTTGTAGTAGCCATGTAACTCTCTATTGTCTGGTGCATTCTTTGTATCTTGGTATACTGATGTGCAAATCTGTTCTAGTTCTTCAACCTATTACAACCTTAGAAAAAAGTCCAAAGTGTGAACTCTGCTGCATCATGTATGATCTTCTGATAAGATTAGGCTGATGCAACCTCCAGATCACCTTAGTGACAGGTAGATAGGGGACGGACCCCAAGTCTAGTCCTCAAGTATTCATATGTATCATTTGGTAGAGGCTTTGTAAATATGTCAGCAAGTTGTTCTTTTGATGTAACAAATTCTAGCTTCACTTGCTTCTTCTGTACTTGTTCTCTTAAGTAGTGATACTTAATAGATATGTGCTTTATTTTAGAGTGCATCATTGGATTCTTTGAAATATTAATTGCACTAGTGTTGTCACAATATATAATCACCGGCTCAGTGATTATCTCATTCATACCTTCCAACACTTGCTTGATATAAGAAATATTTGAATAGTTAGTAGCAGCAACAACATACTCTGCTTTAGCTATAGATTGAGAAATACAAGACCATTTCTTACTTGTCCATGTAACAAGTCTTTCACCAAAGAGGAATGCTCCTCCAGTGGTACTCTTTCTATCATCCACATTTCCAGCCCAATCAACATTGGTGTATACCTTAAGTTCAAACTTGCCTTTCTTAGGATACCATAGTCCATAATCTTTAGTTTTCTTTAGGTATCTTAAGATTCTCTTTGTAGCAACCATGTGTGACTCTCTAGGGTTTGCAAAAAATCTAACAAATATTCCAAAAGCATGTGCTATATCAGGTCTATTGTGAACTACATACATTAACTTACCAATCATGGATCCGTACAATGCCTGGTTTACCTCAGTAGTTCCATCTTCTTTAGTTAGTTTACATCCAGTTTCCATCGATGTTCCCATAGGTTTAGCATCTTCCATGCCAAATGTCTTCAATACTTCCTTTATATATTTAGATTGTGTGATGAATATACCATCATTATGTTGAACCACTTGTAAGCCTAGAAAGAACTTAATCTCTCCAAACATAGACATTTCAAATTCACTTCTCATTTCATTAGAAAATGACTTATAGATATGATCTTGTCCTCCAAATATTATGTCATCCACAAATATCTCAGCAATCAAGATAGTATCATCAGAATTTCCTTTCATGTATAGATTACTATTCTCACTAGTTCTAAAAAATCCAATACTCAGCAAATAGTTATGCAGCCTCTCATACCAGGCTCTCAGTGCTTGCTTTAAACCGTATAAAGCTTTATGTAAGCTACATACCATATCTTTGTTTTATGGATCAATGAACCCTTCAAGTTGTTCTATGTAGACTTCTTCTTTAAGTATTCCATTCAGAAAAGCAAATTTAACATCCATTTGGTAAACTTTGAACTTTTTGTGTGTAGCATATGCAAGTAACATTATGACTCCTTCTAATCTAGCAATAGGTGCAAAAGTCTCACATAATCTATTCCTTCCTCCTTTGCATATCCCTTGCATACTAACCTAGCTTTGTTCCTTGTTACCTCTCCATTCTCATTAAGCTTGTTTCTGAATATCCACTTAGTACCGATAACATTGTTGTCCTTAGGTCTGGGCACTAAACTCTAGGTTTTGTTCTTCTCTATCTATTCTATTTCCTCTTTCACTGCATTAATGCATTCATCATTTTCTAATGCAACTTTTACATTCTTCGGTTCATATTCACAAACTAGACATGTACCTTGTCGTGCTTTACTTCTTGTTTGCATGCCAGCTTGTCTGTCTCCAATGATTTGTGTCTTAGGATGATGTCTTCTAAAAAATATTTCTAGTATCTAATCTCTTCTTTCTTGTTCATCCTGTGTAGGTTCATTTGTCCTTCCTGCTCGTCAATTTCTTTTTCCTATTCCTCGGTATTGTTTTCTTGCTGACCGATTGTCACTGTCTACAGTGTCGGTAGGTACTCCGGTTGTTCAATGTAGGTGAATCTATCATAGTCTTCTAGTTCCTTTGTGCTTTCCTCTACATTCTTATCATCAAACTCATCAACCCGAATAATAGTACTTTCAATCATTTTATTAGTTACTTTGTTAAGACACTTGTATGCTTTAATTTTAGTGGAATATCCCACAAATATACCTTCATCACCTTTTGAGTCAAACTTCCCATTTCTTTCATCTTTTAGAATAAAGCATTTACTTCCAAAAATCTTGAAATAACTTACAATGGGTTTGTGGCCAAACCATAACTCATAGGGTGTCTTATTAGTGTCCTTCTTCAGTTGTACTCAGTTTAGAACATAAACAGCTATGCTGACTGCTTCTCTCCAGTATGTATGAGCAACATTCTTTTATAACATCAGTGTCCTTGCACAGTCAATAATTGACCTATTTCTCCTTTCAGCTATTCCATTTTGTTGAGGTGTCCTCGGTGCAGAGACCTGCCTTTTAATACCATGCTCATTACAAAAGTTAGTAAATTCATCAGAAATAAATTCACCACCTCTATCAGATCTCAAACACTTCAATTCTTTACCAGTCTCTTTCTCAACTTTTCCTTTATACCATTTGAACATATTAAATGCCTCTAATTTTTCTTTCAATAACATGACTGTCATTAATCTAGTGTAATCATCAACAAAAAGAATAAAATATATGTCTCCATAGTAACTTTGAGTTCTCATAGGACCACATAGGTCGGTATGCACTAACTCAAGTAATTTCTTTGTTGAATAATCTTTGCTTTTGAAACTAGATTTAATCATTTTACCTTTCTGACATTCATGAGACATAACATAATCAAGCTTAGATAAGTTAGGCAGACCTCTAACCTTTTTCTTTTTACTGATCTTAATCATGTTATCAAAATTCACATGACATAACCTTTTATGCCATAACCATGCATCTTCATCTTTCATCATTAAACAAGAAGACTGATCATTATCAAGATAAAAAAAATTACCTCTTGATTGTGTTCTAGTTCCAACAAGTCTTCCTTCATCATCAAATATCTTCACTTTCTTTCTCTCAAAAGCAACTCGGTGGCCTGAATTGTTCAGTTGTGCCACACTTAGAAAATTATAGTTTAGTCCTTTTACCCAATAAGCATTCTCACATCTAATTTTATCATTTATCATCAGGGATCCTTTTCCTCTAACCATACAAGGTGCATCATTACCCATTCTCACAGATCCTCCATTATGTTCTTCAAGATGATCAAAATTTTCTTCATCACCAGTCATGTGATGTGTACAACCACTATCTATGATCCATGTATCATTTTTATTAACCTTAGAGATAAGTGTTGTCTCTACATATCTTTCATCTTCCTCCGAGTCATCCTTTATTGCAAAAAATACTACCTCCACATCTTCATCAGTGTTGGTATCGGTGACATCTTCTTCTGCAATGTAGCACACCTTCTTGCCTTTATCATTATTGTCTCAGTTGTCTCTATTGTAGTGTCAGTAACTTTTGTTGCCTCTTCTCCTATAGCTTCCTTCACCAGATCGGTCTTTGTTTCTGTCATCATCTTTCCTGTGTGGACATCTAGCAGCAATATGACCAACCTCTTTACAGTTAAAGCATGCTAAAGGTAATTTACCTCTATATCTTCCTTTACCTTTAGGTAACCTTCTGGTCATAAGAGCTTCAAGTTCATCAAGCTCATCATTAGTATTGCTATCACTATCATCATTCTTATTTCTACTACTATACTTACCAATCTTTAGAGAAGACATAAAAGAAGATTCAACAAACGGTACAATACTATTATCAAAATTGTTCAGTTCAAAGGTTGTAAGATTACCAATCAGATTATCAAGAGTAAGGTTGTTACCAGATGTAGACCTAGTTTCATGAATTGCAGATATTCTGATTGCATAAACTGACAATAAGGTTCTGAGAGCTTTTCTTACCACTATCTCTTCATCAATAACACCATTAGATCCTCTGATAGCATGAACTACCTCTTTTAGTTTGTTTGTGTACTGCACAATATTTTCACCTTCTTTCATCTTCATGTCATCGAATCTTCCCCTTAAACTTTCAGCCCTGGCTCTTTTGACATTCACATAACCACTATAAACTTGAGCAAGTTTATCCCACATCTTCTTAGAAGTAGAAGAGTCCTTGATATCTTCAAATTCAGCATCTGTACAAGTAGAAACAATCTCCATCATAGTAACATTATGTTCATGCCTGTCTCTTAGTTTATCAAGGGTCAAGGGACTAGTGGGTGGTGCAAGGTAGCCATTCTCCATTAGTGTAAGGGTAGAATTCCCAATTCCAGATACATGCAGCTTTATTCAGCTTTGCCATATTGTGAAGTTATCCTTGTTTAGCTTTGGCACTTCCCTCTTATAAATTTTGAGATCTTTGTGCTGAAGTCCTTAAAACTCTATTCCAAGCAACCAATGCTCTGATACCAATTGTTAGAATAACTGAGAGGGGGGTGAATCAATTATCCACAATCCCAATCAAAAAATGTATATCCAAAAATAATTTACTAAAACTTCTACATCTCGGTAACATAAAATAGTATTCTATCTGTGCTTTTACCGATTACCAGTTAATAACATATAGTGATTACCAATCAAATCCAATATGAAACATGTAAAATATGACAACAAACAATCATCACAGTCAACACATAACACAAGAGATTTAACGTTGAAACCCTGTAAAGGGAAAAACCACTTGGGGATTGGCAACCCACAAATTGTTCACTCTTCTGAAGTGAGGTCGGTGAAGAACCAACCCTGTTAAAGGTTACAAACACACTATGAGGTGTGACGTTGTTAGAGGATTTTAGACCAACCGTTATCATCCAACCAACATTCACTATGGGGTTGATAGGATAACAAATGTACACTCTATGAATGACATTACAAGACTTTCTAGTCCACTATGTTAAGAGATTTATCTTTTTACAATGGTTAAAATGTAACAACAGGTGATCTGATTACAAAAAAACTTCAATTGTAGATTATCAGATCTATGTTATGCTCATTCAAATCCTTTAATCAATATATCAATTATGTTTCAATCAATATTTAGTATCTTACTATCTCTCGATTATAGCAATATAACACTTGGTAATCTATGCAGTTTGGTTCTCCTTAACCAGTCTGATTAGACATACATGAAGCTTGTTCACATGATATCTCTACAATCTCCTTCTTCCAGCATAATTTCATCATGAAATCCTAGTCTCTTAAATAGACAAGTAAACCATTTTAATTCCATCCATCAAATTTTTCTGCTTAATCTCCTTTGTTGATTTTGCCGCTTAAACATTCCTCAGCTGATGTGTCAGTAACATATTTTATTTCAATCCCTTAGATATTATTCAAATTATGTTAGCCATCGATCTTCATAACAAACATTATCTTCAACTCCGTAATCATAACACTTTATAGCTCATCAACTTCCATCAGCTAAACTAATCATTTAGTTCTTTTCTCCTACTTGGTTAACAAAGAAATGCATCTATGAACACAAGCTCATTTTATACTATGCTCGGTATACACTACACTATGTCAGTGTATATTGAAATGCTTCTTTAACCGACCACACTGATTTGTGCATTTTGCTCTATCCTTCATCATAGATAAATGCAACATAATCAAGTCAATAACATAAGGTCATAGACTCATTCATAAGTTACCCAATGTATTCATTATCCTTATTTGTCATATCCATCTTCCTCATGTAGATATATCTATTCTTTATCTCTTTTCTTCTTCTTTCTACAGATGTTTGGGTATAGTAACTTACAAGATAAGTATTGTCAAAACTAGTTGACATCAATGACAACATATTATTGATTTAATCATCTTACATATCTAATCAACAACTTAGTGATCTCAAATCATAGATCTTCAAGTCATACAATTTATTCAAATCAATTATAGTTCATCATATCCTAAAGTCATGAAGACTTTTCCAAAGTTTGAGTCACCCCGACTTCATATTAGGAGCATACACATTGATTAGGGTCCACAAAAAGTTATCCTTAATGCTGCTAACTTTAACTACTAGGAAGTTCTTCTCCTCTCTCAACAGGTAGCGAATGTAACATTTAGTGTTCCAAAAAATGGCCAAACCTTCTGAAGCACCATCAGAATCACTACCAAGATTCCCTCCTTTTTTAAGCAGGTTAATTTTAGCAACCTTATCTTTCAACATCTTAGTTTCTTGAATAAGAAGAATATCAGGTTTAGTGTCTCTAACTAAATTCCTAACTACATCTTGCTTATGAGGTCCATTAAGCCCTCTTATGTTCCATGATAAAATCTTCATTTAAGGATTGGGGAACAGACCTAATCAATGGTAAGTTGTCTTCCATCTGCTATGTTCTATTTTGCTTCTAGCTCCCTCTGGTCTTTTTTAGATATTCTTCCTCTTTCTCTCTTAGGTGTACCAATGTCCACTTTTTGTTGTTGGCCTCTAGTCTGAACCCCACCTTGTTTGAATTGTCCACTCTTTTTTCTTGATTTAGATGTAGAACATCCTAGAGAGACTTTTGAATTATTTTTTCCTGATAGAGGATTCTGGTCTTTATGATGTTCCATTTTGGGCTGGGAACCAATTCCTTTCCAGATATGAGATTTTTTACATTCTTTGACTGCAATCCAGGGATTATTATTTTTCTCAAATTCAACAGACTCTAAATCATCATTGTTACCTTTTAGCTATTCCTGCCTCAAGTCAGAGTCATTAAGGTTAGCATTCAAAGATCCACTACTGAGTTGATCTTCCACAACATGATCTATTAGGTCATCATCAGTCCCCTATTGACCTTTCTAGGAACCAATCTCCGGGTTAGTGTCCAGGCTATCTTCAACTCTTGAGATCAGCTTAGGGTCTATTCTTGCTAAAGAATCAAGGGCCTCCTCTATTTTATTATTCAAGTTGATAAGATCCTAAGTTTTGTTCATCTCCTCTTGGTTTTTTACCTCCTTTAGTTCTCCTATTACTTCCTTCTCAGGTTCTAGGGTTTCCAGTCTCTCCGCAAGGTTAGAATTGGGGTTCTGATCTTTAGGAGGTTTTTGGATATCCTCTTTTTTTTTCCCACTCCCATTTCTTAGCTCTTTTAGCCTCTTGTTCTTTCTTATCTTTTGGGGGCTTCAAAGGGCAATGCTTAGCCCAATGACATGATTTCTTACAAGTGAAACAAGCAAATAGCACTGATTCATATTCTACTTCTTGTCTCCACTTACCGACCTTCGAGTTAAGTGTTATTATTTGGGGTAGCTCTGTGTCTTGCTGGATATTAACACAGATCCTAGCAAACACTTGTCTGGTTCAGGCTACAGTCATCAGATCTATAGTTAGTAGCTCACCAATGGAACCTACTATGGCAACTAGTATGTCCTCATGCCAATATTCTAAAGGTAATCCTGGCAGGAAAACCCATACAGGCATAGAAATGAAGAAACTTTCATTATAGTCCATATTTGTTGACCATTTCTACAAAGATAAAGAGGATTTACCCATCATCCAAGGGCCATCACACAACACTTTAGAAAGGTCTTCTCCATTGGAAAATTCAAAGGAAAAGAATCCTTTAGGCATCACCGCTACATCCACCTGTCCTTTGAGTTTCCATTTTTGGTGAGTGAAAGATCTCACCAAATCTATATTCAGTCGAGGACCCATAAACTTTCCTATCAGGGTAGAAGCCATTATAAAAACAATATGGTCCATGATTTGGTCAGGTATGTTAATACCTATATCTCCCTTAATCGGATTTGAAATAATGTCTACCTTAGGGAAAGAAGATTTACCAGTCGGTCTAACACCAAAAAGGCCCAACCATTTCCACTTACCTTTTTTTGAATCCCCACCATGTGAGGAATCTTCTTGTTGTTTTGTTGACCCTTCAACTTTCTCATAATTTTCAACCTTTTTCACCTCTGGTCCCAAGACAGGGCTTTGGTCCTTGCTGGGCTAGGCCAAGCTTGACTCACCGGTGTTTTCCCCCCTCATTTGACACTGATCTCTTATCTTTTTTGACTATCCATGACTCAGATTCCACAACATTTCCAGGTTCAGGCTCAGATTCTACAACATATCCAAGTACCTCTAGCTCTCATCCTGCCTCGAATTCAAAAAACTTCCTCCCGCTCTTTTGCCCCCTCCCTCTCTCTCCTACTCCATGGTAAGTTTGTTAAGTGATAACTCTCTATTTAGTTATATACAAAATAATTTAGAATTCATTGATTTGAGCGTAAAGTAGAATAAATTTAAAAGTTGTTTTAAAAGGATAAATTTTTTACAATTAGTATCTATTTAATTACTTAATAATACAAAGATTATATATATAAAAGTTTATATATATATACATATATACATGTATATATATACATATATAAATATATACATGTATATATATACACATATATATACATACATATATATGTATATATATATTTAAAAAATATACTAGATCCTTCTTGCAAAAAGTAAATAAACTATATCTTAATTTTGTTTATTCTAAAATCTAGACTAAATAATTAGATAAACATGTAATTTTCAAAACAAACTTAGGCCTATGGAAAATGTCCATATATATATACATATATATATAAGAATTTAAGTTATCAAAAAAATATATTTATATGTTAGGCAGAGAAACTAAATCCAGTTTAATTAAGCCTTTGAATTTTTATTTTAAAAGTATTATAAAATATATTTATGCTATAAACCTTTAAAAAGTAAATTAAATAAATAAAAATAAATTAAATATTTAAAATGTCATAACTTTATGGGGGGAGCAAAGCTCCACCCGACCCCACCCCCCTTTACTCTTGGGAAATCCTAGCTCCCAGACTTGGGAGACTGCGGCCCCATTTTTATGGGGGCTCATAGCTCCCAAGTGGGAGGTTGCATCCCCTTTAATGGGGGCTCATAGCTCCCCAAGTGGAAGGTTGCATCCCCATTAATGAAGGCTCACAACTCCCAAATGGGAGGTTGCATCCCCATTAATGGGGGTTCGTAGCTCCCATTAATGGTGACTGTGGTCCCCATGAAATTTGCAGCCCCTGGTTTATCATAAACTAAAAAATATATTAAAATTTAAACAATAATATTAAAAAAAAAGCTCAATCCCGTGAGTTATAATAGGATTGTGGTAAAAGAAAAATTAATAAAATAAAACCACAGTCTGTGATTAATAAAAAATAAAACACAGTCAGTTTAGACAGTGAATTAAAAATATTACTAATTTAGCCATATGTGTGTGTGTGTGTGTTCTATTTTGATATACATAACACACCACACACACACACACACATATATATAGATATATATAATATATATATATATCTATATATATATATATATATATATATATATATATATACACACATACATATATATAGATATATATATATATATAGATACATACATATATAGATACATACATATATATATATATATATATATATATATATATATATATATATATATACATATATATATTACATATATATATATATGTATATATATACATATATATATACATATACATATATACATATATATATATACATATATATATATATATATATATACATATATATACATACATATATATATATATATATATATATATATATATATATATATATATATATATGTATATATATATATAGATATATATACATATATATATATGTATATATATACATACATATATATACATATATATATATATATGTATATATATATATATATATGTATATATATATATATATATATATGTATATATATATATATATACATATATATATATATACATATATATATATATACATATACATATATATATGTACATATATACATACATATATACATACATATATATATATATATATACATATGTACATATATACATATATATATATATATATGTATGTATATATATGTATATGTGTGTATATATATATATATATATGTATATGTATATATATATATATATATATGTATATATGTATATATATATATAGACACACACACACACACACATATATATATATATATGGGTAACATTCAAACTCCTATCTTCATTAATGGAGGTCCCTCAATTCTCTTCCTTGCAAATCTGAAATACAAAACAATGCAACCAAAATGATAATTAAGAATTAGCTTGAAGATTTTATAGAAATATTTTGCAAGGGATTCCAAAACTTTATCTAAAACAATTTAGTTGTCAATTTTGAAAAAAAAAAGAGATTTGATTACCCAATTAATGTTTTTGGTTGAATTTTGACTTTAGGGCAATTAGGGGAAACTTCCAAAGTTATTACCCCTTACTTGCCTCTTTTGATTCCATTAGGAAAGATTTGATTTCCCCTAAAGGGGTTAGATATGTTTACACATAGAAGATTAAATCTAATTGTTTGACTTCCAATAGTTTAATCGTTGAATATTTTAATCCATTATTGCATAAATACTTATTAAGTTGAGTTGATTTATTATATTGATTAAATAATTTGTGTATAGTTAATTGATTACCTAATTGAGTTAGGATTAGAGTAATTAGATCAGGGTTATTAATAATACCCTAATTCGATTAGTGAACCCCAATATTTGTTAATACTATAGTGTTTCCCTTTTTTATTTAATCATTTTGATAAATGATTAAATTTAAAGGTTGAGACTATAGCAAAATGAATTTTTGGCAATACACTCTAAATTAAATTCAATTAAGAATTTTAAGTCCAAGAGTTATTAATGGTAATTAATGCGTCATAGTTTTCACTCATCAAGTTCTTGAAAACCTTGCATGAAATTATAGGTATTAATAAAATTGACTCTTTATTTAAACCTATGTTAGAATAACTGAGAGGGGGATGAATCAGTTAGATCAGTTATCCTATAGTCCCAAATACAAGGATGTAACTTACAAAATAATTTTAATAAATTTTGCAGCTTGGTAACTTAAATTATTATACTATCTATGCCTTTACCGATTACCAGTTAATTACCTCACTAAAATTACTAACCTAATCAAATATGCAGTATGTAAGTATGATAATAAAACAATCATCACAGATAACACAATGATTTAACGTGGAAACTCTATAAAGGGAAAAACCACCTGGGACCCGTAACCCAAAATAATTTCACTCTTCTGAAGTGAGCTCGGTGAAGAGCCAACCTTTCATTCGGTAATAGTTCTTTGATGCTCGGTAATCTTCTGTAGTTCAGTTCTTCTTCAACCAGTCTAATCAGGCATGCATGAAAAGTATTCACACAAAATCTATGCAATCTTCTATCTTCCGACATGTTTCAATAAAGAAACTCATATCTCTTATATAGACAAATAAATCACTTTCATATCAACCATCAAATTTTTCCGCTTAATATTCTTCATTTATTTTGCCTCTTAAACCTTCCTCGGTATATGTGTCAATAACATGTTTCAATTTCATCCTTTAGATCTTCTCCAAATTTTTTCAGTCATGGATCTCATAACAAACTTTATCCTTAAACTCGAAATCATAACAATTTCCAACTCATCATTTTCTATCAGCTAAACTAAGCATTTAATACTTTCATCCATACTCAGTTAAAAAATAAATGCGTCGGCCAATACTAGCTCGGTTAATACTATCACTCGGTATACACAACATTGACTCGGTGTATACAAACATCTTCATTTACCGACCACATTGTCTTGTACAATTTTGCTTCCTTCTTCATAATATATTAATGCAAGATGATCAACTCAAAAGTATGAAGTCATAGACTCATTAATGAGTTACCCAAAGTATTCCTTATCCTCATCTATCATATCCATCTTTCTCCATGTAGATATCTCAGTTCTTCTTCTTTTCTCTCTTCAACAAATTTTTAGATGTTTGCAACTAACATGATAAGTATTGTCAAAACTAGTTGACATCAATGACAACATAATGACTAATTTAATTATCTTACATATCATTTCAGTAGCTCGGTGATCTCTAATCACTTATCTTCAAGTCATTTAGGTATTCAATCAGTTGTAGTTCATCAATATCTCCCTTTGGCATTGATGACAACACAAGCAATATGAAATATGTCATACCCATACCAAACATGTATTCTACAACTATGTAAGTAAATATTGTAGCTCGGTAAGCTCAAATTTAATATGTTTAATCATTACAAAACATAACAAAAATACAAGTGCAGACTCTCCCTATGGATTTGATCTTTTTAGCTCTGAGATTCCTTTTGTTCTTATCAACAAATATTCAAGTCTCTCACTTTCTCTATGTTCTCAGTAATTGATTTTTCATATTCATTCTTTGTTTATCTCTCCCTTTGACAACAATGCCATAGAAAAACATAAAACATACAACATACAGCTCTACAATAGCCAAGTAATTCTCTATTGTTCAGTGCATATCAGGTACCTTCAGTGTACAAATAACCAAAATTTATGTTCTAGCTCCTCCAATCTTTCACAACCTTAGACAAAATCCAAAGTGTGAGCTATGTTGCATCAACAAGAATGATATTCTAATAAGTATAGGTTGATGCAACCTCCATATCACATTAGTGACTAGTAGACAGGGGACGGACCCCAAGTCTAGTCCTCAAATATTCAAAAGTATCCTTTGGTAGAGGCTTGGTAAAAATATCAGCAAGTTGCTCCTTTGATGTAACATACTCTAGTTTTACTTGCTTCTCCTGTACTTGTTCTCTTAAGTAGTGATACTTAATTGATATATGCTTTATCTTTGAATGCATCACATGATTCTTAGAAATATTTATAGGACTAGTGTTGTCACAATATATAATCACCGGTTCAGTGATTACCTCATTCATCCCTTCCAACACTTGTTTGATATAAGAAATGTTTGAATAGTTTGTAGTAGTAGAAACATACTCCACTTTAGCAGTAGACTAAGAAATACAAGGTTGTTTCTTACTTGTCCAAGTTACAAGCCTTTCTCCAAAGAAAAATGCTCCACCGGTTGTTCTCTTTCTGTCATCTATATTTCCAGCCCAATCTATGTTGGTGTAAACTCTCAGTTCAAATTTGCCTTCCTTAGAGTACCATAAACAATAATACTCTATTTTCTTTAAGTATCTCAAGAGTCTTTTCACTACAACCATATGTGAATTTTTAGGATTGGCAGAAAATCTAACCACAATCCTCATTGCATGTGCAATATCAGGCCTACTGTGTACACCATACATCAGTTTACCAATCATAGATTGGTACAGAGTCTAATTTACCTCGGTAGATTCATCATCCTTTGTTAATTTGCAGCCAGTCACCATCAGTGTTACCACTAGTTTAACATCTTCCATGCCAAATGTTCTCAGTACCTCTTTAATGTACTTTGATTGTGTAATGAAAATTCCATCATTTTTTTGAATAACCTGCAAGCCTAGAAAGAATTTAACCTCTCCAAACATTGACATTTAAAATTCCTTTGTCATATCATCAGCAAATGCTTTACAAATCTGATCTTGTCCTCCAAAGATTATATCATCAACAAATATTTCAACAATCAAAATAGTATCATCAGATCCTCCTTTCATGTACAAATTGTCATTTTCACTAGTTCTTACAAAACCAATACTTAAGAGATAAGTATGTAACCTTTCATACCATGCTCTTGGTGCTTGCTTCAATCCATATAAATCTTTGTGTAGTCTGCATACCATGTCTTTCTGATTTGGATCAACAAATCCTTCTGATTGTTCTATGTAGACCTCCTCTTCTAGTATTCCATTTAGAAAAGCTGACTTAACATCCATTTGATATACCTTGAATCTCTTATGTGCAGCATATGTAAGTAACATGTGGACTCCTTCCAGTCTAGCAATAGGTGCAAAGGTTTCACCATAATCAATACCTTCTTCTTGTGCATATCCCTTGCAAACAAGTCTTGCTTTATTTCTTGTAACTTCTCCATTCTCACTCAACTTATTTTTGAAAATCCACTTAGTACCAATAACATTTTTATCTTTTGGTCTGGGTACTAATGTCCATGTCTTATTCTTTTCAATTTGTTCAATATCTTCATTCATAGCATTTATCCATTCCTCATTCTCAAGTGCAACCTTAACATTCTTACGTTCAAACTCACAAACTAGGCATGTTTTTTGTCTTAAATTACTTCTTGTCAGCATGCCTGCTTGCTTATCTTGAATGATTTGATTCTCTAGATGGTGTCTTCTGAAAAATATTACTATCACTTGATCTCTTCTTTTTTCTTCACTCTGTTCAGGTTCATTTCTTTGCTTGGTGGCTTCTTCCTAATTCTCGGTGTCCATTTTTTGTTCCTTGGTGTCATTTTCCTAATGCTTGGTCGACTCAGCCTATGGCTTTGGTAGGTACTCTGGATGTTCAATATAAGTAAATCTACCATAGTATTTTGTCTCCTTCATGCTTTCTACATCATTCTTATCAACAAACTCATCAACTCTAACATTAGCACTTTCAATCATCTTATTAGTAACCTTATTCAAACATTTGTAAGCTTTAATCTTAGTAGAATATCGAATAAATATTCTTTCATCACCTTTATAGTCAAATTTCCCACTCCTATCATCTTTTAGAATAAAACATTTTCTACCAAAAATTCTGAAGTAACTTACACTCGGTGTGTATCCAAACCATAACTCGTAAGGTGTCTTGTTTGTGTCTTTCTTTAGTTGAACTCGATTCAGGACATATACAGTTGTGCTAACTACTTCTCTCCAATACATATGTGCAACATTTTTCTCAATCATTAGTGTTCTTGCACAATCAACAATAGATCTATTTCTCCTTTCAGCAATTCCATTTTGTTGCGGTGTTCTAAGTACATAAACCTATCTTTTGATGCCATGCTCATTACAATAGTTAGTGAATTCATCATAAATAAACTCACCTCCTCTATCAGACCTTAAGCATTTTAGTTCTTTTCCAGTTTCTTTTTAAACTTTAGCCTTGTACCATTTAAACATTTTGAATGCCTCAGATTTCTCTTTTAAAAACATGACAATCATCAATCTAGTATAGTCATCAACAAACAAAATAAAGTATCTATCACCATAATAGCTTTGAGTTCTCATGGGACCACATAGGTCAGTGTGAACTAACTCCAAGATTCTTTTTGTTGAATAGTCTTTACCTTTAAAACTAGATTTTTTCATTTTTCCTTTCTGACATTGATGGCACATAACATGATCAGGTTTAGTTAAGCTAGGCAGTCCTCTAACTTTTGTCTTTTTACTGATCTTAATCATGTTATCAAAATTTACATGACATAACCTTTTATGCCATAACCATGCGTCTTCATTTTTCACCAGTAAACAAGAAGTCTCAACATTGTCAAGATAAAATAAGTTACCTTTTGATTGTCCTCCTGTTCCAACAAGCTTTCCACTTTCATCATAGATTCTCACCTTCTTGCTTTCAAATGTCACTCGGTGTCCTAAGTTGTTAAGGTATGCTACACTTAGCAAATTGTAATTCACTCCTTTTACTCAACAAGAATTATCACATATGATTCTATCATTTATCAATAAAGATCCTTTTTCTTTAACCATGCAAGGTGTGTCATTACCCATTTTTACTAATCCTCCATTATAATGCTTAGGATGATCAACCTTATCTTCATCACCAGTCATGTGATGTGTACAACCACTATCAATGATCCAATTATCATTTTTACTAACTTTAGAAATAAATGATGTTTATACATACCTTTCCTCCTCTTCAGAATCATCTTTCATTACAACAAACACCACCTCAATATCATCATCTATGTCAGTGTCGGTGTCGATGTCGGTGTCCTCATTTTCTTCAGCAATGTAGCATACCTTTTTACCTTTATCTTTGTAGTGTCGGTTGTCTCTATTATACTGTCGGTTGTCTCTATTATTTCTTCTGCCATAACTTCCACCTCTAGATCTGTCTCTGTCTTTCTCATCTTCTTTCCTGGTCAGGCATGTAGCAACAATATGGCCAACTTCTTTACAATTAAAACAAGCTAAAGGTAATTTTCCCTTATACCTTCCTTTACCTTTCTGTAGTCTCCGAGCTCTGAGTGCTTGAAGTTCATCAAGCTCATCATCGGTATTACTATCACTTTCATTCATTATATTGTGCTTATTACTAGATTTACCAATCTTAAGAGAAGACACAAAAGTAGACTCAACAGACGGTGAAACATTGTTGTCATAATTGTTTAGCTCAAAATTAGTTAAATTTCCAATCAGACTATCAAGAGAAAGAGTGTTATTAGGTGCATACCTCATTTCATGAATAGCAGATATTCTGATTGCATAGATAGGAAAAAGTGTTCTCAAAATTTTACTTACCACAGTATCCTCCTCGATGATACCACCAACTCCACGAATAGCATTGACTACCTCTTTAATTTAGTTTGAATACTGTACTATGTTTTCTCCTTCCTTCATTTTCATATCATCAAATCTACCTCTCAATCTTTCAGCTCTGGCTCTCATCATATTTTCATCACTACCATGCATAAGAGAAAGTTTATCCCACATTTCCTTTGAAGTAGTGCAAGCTTTGACATCCCCAAATTTAGCATCAGTAAGAGAAACAACTATCTCTATCATAGTAATGTTATGTTCATGTCAGTCTCTTAACTGATCAAGAGTCAAAGGTCCAGTTGGTGGTTGTAAGTAGTCATTGTCTAGTAAAGGTATAATAGATTCTCCAATTCCAGATATGTGAAGTCTCATCCGACTTTTCCATGTAGTAAAGTTGTCTTTGTTTAGCTTCGACACTTCCCTCGTATACATCTTGTAATATTTCTACTTAAGTCCTTAAAACTTTTGTCAAAGCAACCAATGAGCTCTGATACCAATTGTTATAATAACTGAGAAGGGGGTGAATCAGTTAGATCAGTTATCCTATAGTCCCAAATACAAAGATGTAACTTACAAAACAATTTCAACAAATTCTGTAGCTTGGTAACTTAAATTATTATACTGTTTGTGCCTTTACTGATTACCAGTTAATTACCTCACTAAAATTATTGACCAAATAAAATATGTAGTAGGTAAATTATGATAATAAAACAATCATCACAAATAACACAATGATTTAACATGGAAACCTTGCAAATGGAAAAACACCTGGGACCAGTAACCCAAAATAATTTCACTCTTCTGAAGTGAGCTTGGTGAAGAGCCAACCTTTCACTCGGTAATAGTTATCTAATGCTCAGTAATATTCTATAGTTTGGTTCTCCTTCAACTAGTCTGATCAGGCATGCATGAAAAGTATTCACGTGAAATCTCTGCAGTCTTCTATCTTCCGGCATGTTTCAATAAAGAAACTCATATCCCTTATATAGACAAATAAACTATTTTCATATCAACCATCAAATTTTTCAGCTTAATATTCTTTGTTGATTTTTCCTCTTAACCTTCCTTGGCATATGTGTCAATAATACGTTTCAATTTCATCCTTTAGATCTTCTCTAAATTTTGTCAGTCGTGGATCTCATAACAAACTTTATCCTGAAACTCAAAATCATAACAATTTATAGCTCATCATTTTCTGTCAGCTAAACTAAGCATTTAATACTTTCATCTATACTCAGTTAACAAATAAATGTGTTGGTGAATACTAGCTTGGTTAATACTATCTCTTGGTATACACAACACTGACTCGGTGTATACAGACATCTTCATTTACTGACCACATTATCTTGTACAATTTTGCTTCCTTCTTCATAATAGATTAATGCAACATAATCAACTCAGTAGTATGAAGTCATAGACTCATCAATGAGTTACCCAAAGTATTCCTTATCCTCATCTATCATATCCATCTTTCTCCATGTAGATATCTCAGTTCTTCATCTTTTCTCTCTTCAACAAATGTTTAGATGTTTGCAACTAACATGATAAGTATTGTCAAAACTAGTTGACATCAATGACAACATAATGACTGATTTAATTATCTTACATATCATTTCAGTAGCTCGGTGATCTCTAATCACTGATCTTCAATTCATTCAGGTATTCAATCAGTTGTAGTTCATCAACCTAGTCCTTGCAGATAACATCGAGGGAATTTTTAAAAAGTCAAACTTAGTCAACTCCTTCTATTAGGAATCCCATTGACTTTAGTATCAAAGCCTCATTTTTAAAAACTGATAACTAGAGGGAGGTTGACCATGACAACTTGATCATGATGCCCCTCATTTGTATTCAATTTTTCACTTCCTTAAATTGAAAACTGCAAATGTTTAGTTACCCTGGTCAGCTTGATGTTAGTTTAGAAAATTTTTTATTGGTGTATTTTGCTTGATTTTTAGACATGATACTATGATCTAGAATAATCCATGATTGATGCAATATCATTTATGTTTCATTCATGTCAATGTTAGGGGGGTCATTAAGATTAAATTTAGAAGGTTAGTTGGGTTAATAAGTTTAGAGATTCAAATTTTTAATGTTCTCTCACCAAATTTAGTTTGAATTTACTAAGTGAACTTTTTTGGTTTGTAAGGTTTGGAAATTGTTCTCCAACCTTGATTTTGGGTTAATTAGTGTAAATAAGGTCTTTTGGACCATTATAGGCCATGTGGGCCTTAGGTTGTGTCAAAATTTGAGAAAATTTACAAAGTCACAAAAATTTCAAAGTTTTCATGCAAAAAAAGAAGTTACAAACATGTCATGAAAATTAAAACTTTTTATGTATTCAATTATAATCAATTGTGGGAGATAGAAATTATGAAAAATGATGTAAAAGGTTTGATTTTCATGAGAAAGGAGGATTTTGGAAATTCTATAATGAAGGAAACTTGTTTTGATAATTGAAAAGACTTTTTATGTGTGTTTTTTCTACATTACAGTCTAAAAATCATGTTTGTATGGCCTGCACATACATAGTAAGGATCTGCACACATGGGGAAAGTTAGAGAATTGATTTAAAGTTTGAATGCAAGTGGTTTGATCAATTTTGATTGGGTTTTGTAAAGGTTATATAATTTTTGGTAACAATAGTCCAAAACCTACCTTGGGTTTCCAATGGACATTTTTTTGTTGATATCTCACCTCCCCACCATTTGAAAACTATGTAAATTAGTGGGAATGTTTGTATAAATATTTATTATAATTCCCCTAGAGGATAAGTTATAATTTACTTGTTTGCAAAAGTATGAGTGACTATTAATCTCATTCAAAAAGTTGCAATCCTAAAAATCATAAGTAAAGGAGGTTTTGATATGATAACACTTCATTTTGGTTTACTCAATGGAAACTTTATTTAGATAGACCCTCAATAAATTTTATAATGATCGGGAATTCTTTTTCTTGTATTTAAAGAACTAATTTTAAAATGTGTGACCGTTAAGTTTTATGGAAAGACAGTTTCAACCCTTGGTAATAAGGGTTTAGTGTGTTGATGCATGGTCTAGGGTTTCTTAAATGAGATTTGTATTTTAGAGGGTTATCAAATGCAAGGAAAAGGTTTGTTCAATAAATCTTGAATGGGATTAGGAAAGGATTGCAAAATTATTCTCCAAATAGACCTAGTAACAATGTGTTTAGGAATGAGTACCTAGGATGCATATAGACTGCATTGATGAGATCTTATTGATTATTTGTTTAATTTTTTGAATTAGATTCCTTCCTATGCATCACCATATCAATGTTATCTTAGTGATCGCTATTTCATGATCTATATATGATTTTCATCATCTTTTTATCAAACATTAAATCTTTTTCATCTAACATGTTTGTCTGCAACTAACATGTTATCATATATCTTAGCATGATCCTAAAAAGGTTTGGGTCTTTTCATGGGGGAAAATCTACATGGGTAGATGATTTTGCTTCCCCTTTGTATCTCAATATAATATTTTCTCTTGGTCCTTTTATATCACATTCCACTAATGATATACTTGCTAAAGTGCAGACAAAATGTAATATCATAAATTACACCCCATGCAATTATCCCTTGTATGGTGACTTCACTTTAGGCAAAATAAAATTTCCACTTAAGCCTCCATCTCATCTTGTTTTCCTAGTCATCTTTTTTTTCCAAATCCTTAAGCATGTGGATTTTTTGATTTAGGATACATGTGCATTAAGGAGACATCCATGTAGTGTGCACTTGTCTCACCAAGTCTGGAGATCAAAGGTGGTCATTAGGATGTTATATCTTCTATTCCTAGTAGTGTAACACCTCTTACAATAGGCTACCAATGTTGGGATTCTTCTTGGTTTTTTTAAACCTTCATTTTTGCTTCCATTTTGGATATTCTTAGTCATTCAACTCATTTCTTGGCAAATTTTTGGTCCCTTTAAGTTATCTTGATCATTTGAAATACTTTCACAACCTCTTTGCATCTCCTTGGTAAGTTCAAATCATTTTGGTCATCTCACTTTATTACTTCCACTATCTCAATCACATCCAATCTTTCTCTCTCTTTCAATATGTTGAGTTCACTTATGGATGTTAAGAGGTGGGGGTAAGCTAGCATATACTTAAAACCTTAACTTTATTTTTAATCATTTGTTCATATAACTCAAGTGCAAAAGTAAACAACTGAAACACAAAGATAAGAACACATAACACCAAAATTTTATGTGGAAAACCTAAGATGGGAAAACCATGGTGAGAATAATATTCACTATATAAAAAACTTGATCACAAAAGTTTAGAACAAAGGAAAGGAGTTTACTACCCATGAAAGAGGACTTGTTGACTAAGAGACACTTGCTTATGGAAAGATGAAATTATGTGTAAACCACTTAAGATCACTACTTCAAGGAAATATTAAGATGGTTTATATTTGAACTTAGTATAAGTGCATTCCTCTATAATGTTGACTACAACAATTTATTTATACATTAATCACCAACTTCAACTCTTTATATCTACACATTTTCTCATTTACTCTTTAAAATATCTCATGCACTTTCATACAGATCACCAATACTTATCTTTAAAGGATCTCAACCTATATGTACTCGTTGCAACGTAAAATAACCTCTATTAAGTTAGCCAAAAAGGATGTAGTGGGTAATCCATGAGCCATCAACTCCAAAAACCATCACCAAGCATGTGAAGGGGGAAAAAATTTGTGAAGCATCTTATCTATTTGATAGACCTTCCATAGGTTCCAAAATTATCGTCATAATCATCGCATGCCATTGCAAGGATAAAAATATCTTCAATTGGCCACAAGACAAGAATCTAGAAATGAATATAAGCTAAACAATTACAAAATAGATTTAGGAGCCCAAAAACTACTATGAATGATCAAGAAGGAATCCCTTGATTGTAACATAGACATATCAACCAACTACATTACTATAAAAATTTAAAGAAAAGGAATACAAAGGATTATTATAAGAAGACACATTGTTCCTTAAAAACCGGTACTCAAAATATTATAACTCCTACTGCAGAGAAAATCAAAATATGAAAACTAACATGTAGAACCTTAATTCACCTATTTATACCATGTGTCAAATACAAAACAATTTTTTTTGATATAACAACATGCAAAGCAAAACGGTAAAGCCAAGTTTGATAGACTGTTCACCAAAATAGTCAAACTTATGTACAAAAAAACAAAATATCTCTAAAACTCTAGAAACAACATCAAGACACTAGATATACCTCATACATGCTTCTCCAACAAAATCTTCATATCTATGATATCATATATGTACACAACTTTTCTCTAAAATAAACATAGACAAACCAAATCACATCTCTTAGACATTGTATCTATCTTTCGAAGACTGGATGAAGCAATTTTGACATCAATGACAACATCACATTCATATTTACAAAAATATTCCCCTTTTTCATTAAGTGCAACACCTGTGAACCTTCACATCAGAAAAAAATTTCTCCCCTATTGACATCAAGGACAAAGGGCACCTCAAAATAGTATTGTATAGAACCTAAATTGCTACACATTACTCCCCCTAAGAAAAAAGATCATATCTGCAACACATTATTTTATAGGCACATATATATCAACCTTCACAAGGCATATATTTAGCATGTAAAAATACAAGTAACTCCCCCAAACTCCAATAACTCCCCCTTAGGAACTACATAAAAAATAAATGCAACTTCAAAAAAAATTGTATTATAAATCTATTGGTGTGTACATTTATAAAGTCAGAATTGTCTTACCATAAAAGGAAGAGCAACCTATTTTGAAGGAGGAAAGATGACATGATTGAGAACCTTCAATTATGCCCATTTTTTCTTCCAATCATCTATCCCACATAACATAAAGGTGCATTGACACAATGTCTTTATAAAAAGTTCCTATGCATCACTGACATATCATATCCATTAAATATTTTCGATAAGCTAGTTAGCTTTAGATGAAAAATATTTTTAATGTGGTGAAATTGTTCCTTTATGTTGTTCTTTTGGTCAATAAAAATATTGAGTTGATAATATAAATTCTCTAGCTGAAATATTTTTGTACCCTCTTCATCATGCCTGAAGTTAATTGTCTTAGTCTCTTGTATAATCTAAATTCCAAAAGGTCAATGATCATGTATGCTTTATGTGGAAATAGACCACCTATAAAAAAATAAATTCATATCCACAACTTCATTTACAAAATTTTCAAATTTCTTGAATATAACCTATAGATTTCTATGTGTAGTTGTAGACCTACTTAGTATCTCATTTAGCCTCTTCTCTTCCACCCATTTCTCCACATTCTTCAATATTTTTTTCTCCAAAGTAGAAATGTGTTGCTTGAAGCCTTCAAGAAGAAATGATATTTGTTCTGCACTGGACAAATATTCATCTACTTTAACTTTTAGAAGTCCTTCATGAATGAATTTTATCAAACTATCCATTACCTTAGTGTTATCTTTATTAGATTGAAAGGATTCCTAGTGAGCAGCATGGGAAAATACATCACCCAGATGTAGTCTATGCAATGGAAGCAGTCAATCAAGATATAATTTACCTTGATATATATATCAATACCTCTATTGATATAATTAGGTGAAATGGTGTTTGAAGACTTAATAGTTCTAAGAAAACTCCTCAAAACTGTATGAGGATTCACTAATAAGAATTTCACCTTTTCCTTCTCTAGTTGCTTTCAATTTCTCTTAAACTTACTTAGAGACCTTTTTCATAGATAATTTTTCTTTATCTTCTTTCACCTCTTTCTTAGAAGTATCCTTTTTCTGTGTTGCCTTCAAAGTTTACTTTTGTATCTCTAGACAAGAATAATTATTTAGTACAATTTTATCACTCTTTTGCATCCGACACTTTTTCCATCTTTTGTAGCATATATATCATCTAGTTATTCTTCCTCAATCTCAAGAACAATATTAATCTTCTCCATAGGAGAAGACATAATCTCCTTCACCCCTTTAATAACCAAACCTTCAACATTAATATTCTATGCATCTAGGGTCTTCTCTAGCACAACACTTCTTGTATTATCCAATGGGCATATTAACCTCTAGAATGGAAGAAACTACTGGACCAAATTTTAATTTCATCAATTATTTGGTAGCTTCTATAGTCATATCTTTGGTTTTTTTAACACCCTTAGACAGTAATTGAAATCATCATCCATTAGAAAATTCACCCTTTCTTTTGACTAAATTTGTCACAAAGAATCTGCTTAACCACTTTTCCTAATTTCAAAATGAATCATAAACTTTATTTAGAGAATATGATTTTAGATTTGATTCCCTAAGAACCACTTTCTTTCTCATTTCTATTAGGGAATCCAACAATCTCTTGGCTAGTTTTTCTTGAATATTAGTTATGTTTAGATTATAAACATTCATATGTCGAATGATGGCTTTATCTATAGTTCTTTTGTCATCTGTACGAGTATCATCATATAATTCAACAACCATCTCTATATTATAATTCTAACTTATTGCATTAACCAAAGTGTCCAAATTCAAGGGTTGAAACTCATTATTATCTAGAGGGGGATCTTCTTCTTATTCTTTCCTTTTTCTTTCTTTTCTTTCCTTCCATTTCTACTTCTTCCTCTAATTCTTCTGGCAAATAGGTTCTAGATATTTTCTTCATCCTTTTAACTTTAATATAGCTTAATTTAGATTCTATTTCTAAAAAAATAGATATGCATAACATCCCAACTTTAATTTTGCTTAAATTTTTAGATAAGTCTTAGTTGATTTCAGCAACAATAACAAGGTTGCCTCCCCTAATTTAGAGGAGAGTTCTCATTTCACATACTATGTCTATATTCACAAATTTTCAAGTAGTATGTCTACAACTACTTTAAAAATATTTTACAAGTTTTGTTTGCGTGAATAAAAAAGGACATCATTACAATCAAGACTAAAAGTCTCGAACGCAAGCATGATTGCAATGAGGGATGCAATAAGAACTAAAAGTTTTGACATGGACAAATGTAGGGTATTAGTGCAATGGGGACTAAAATTCCCAATCATAGATGTATATTTGATAAAGAGTTTAATCAGAACTAAAAGTTTCAATTGCACAAGGCAATAACATATCTATGTTGCAATTGGGACTAAAAATATTGATTGCAATAGTATAGTGTAGAACGTCATTGCAATCGGGGATAAAAAAAGTCCTAATTGAAATAGTAAGTGTGACTTAAAGTGAATTAGAGACAAAGAGTCCCAACTACATGTGTAAAGTGCAAGGTAATATCCTAATTGCAAAGGTTAGTGCAATATTACAAATGGATTTACAAAGGAAAATCCCCTTTAATCAGGATTAAAAATGTAGATTACAAAGGATAATTTACAAATGGAAATAGTGTCTTTGAAGGTTATTATTTATGACTTTGAACAAGGATTTTTTCACACAATACCCCCTTGAAATCAGAATCGTAAGTCATGATTACAAGGGTTTGACTCAAAATCAGACAAAAGTTTAATAATATAATGTGGAGTTTTGTAATGCTTGTCTCACATAAAAATAACCTCAGAAACTAGGGCACGACAAGAGGAAAGAGAGTGAAAAACCTAGTTTGAATAATGAACAAGAAAATGAAAGCCACAGATAAACAAATGAAATCAAGCTTAAAAGAAATGACCATACCTAGGAAAATGTGAAATTTGTGTTTTATCAATTGCTCAAATCAATGAGGACAAACACCGAACACTTTGCAACAGGGATTCAAATAGAAATGAAGAGGTGGAAATGATTAAAAAATACTCAAAATAATTTTGAATGCTAAAAGGAAATTTTTATAAATCAAACCAAACTAAAACATATAAATATTTAATGCACTTAAGTTGTGGCTAAGACTTTTTGTCTTGACTACAAGTGCATTAAACACATAAATTTATGTGATTCGGGAATTTAGGCCCAAATTGCATATGCAATTTGGTGCTAATGATCTAATTTGCAAGTATACAAACATCTCTCTTGCAATAGAGTGAAAAAGCCCCAAGTTTATAAAAGACTTCTGAAAACTAACTTTTAAAATGACAAATCTTGACAAAAAGGTGAGAAAAAAACTTTAACCTATTGATGAAAAATGACATGACAATGAAAATATTCAAAAATGAAAGAATCATACATTAAAAAAATGTACCTTAAAGTACATAGGCTATGATTTTGGACAAAAAATTGTAGGGGTTGTCCTATGATTTTGCCAAGCTTAAATCAGAGACAATAGCTTGTAACATGTGCAAAGAAGGGTTGTAAATAAGGGTGTGTCTAAGGGGAATATGAAATAAATGAAAAATAAATCTAATATAGAAGGATGATACAAAAGCATATTAAAGAACAAAGTTTTGAGATTATGGCATGTGGGTGAATGTGGAGGACTGCAAAAACTAAAATAAATCATATGATAATTCCTCTACATAGATATGTTACTCCTAAATTAATTAAGTGTTATCATTAGTGAAGAAAATATGAGTTATGGTGAGTGTAGAATCAAGTTGGTATGAGTGAAGAATCAGGTTGGTGAAGAGAAAGTCATTCGGTAAAGACAAGGCAGAACAATTACCAAGTATAAAGTAGAACAATTATCTAGTAGTATGTATACCAAGTAGAATGGACACCGAACAAATGTAGTTAATTAAGCACAATGGTTAACAAGAAAAGCAAGAGTACTGATTAAGTATGTTAACCAAGGAAGAGTATTACTGAGCAGGAACAACATGATAATTGAGTAGATCAGTAAAGGCTACCGAGAGACACAAGATGAACATATAAGTTTGTGATGATTCTACTGAGCGAGAAAACAATTTATTAAGATCGAGGAAAAACTTAGGTAAGATTTATTTGGAATGAAACATGATTATAAATGATCCCAAGACAAATTTTGAACCAATGAAAATAAAGTAGATATTTCTTGGAAAGGGGAAATGAATATGGATCATAGATCTAATCATCCGAGCTTTCTAGAAGGATCCAAACCCATTAGGTCAAGTAAAGAGGAAGCTATAGGATTACTATATAAGGATAGATCAAGAAAATATTAATAAAGAGAGGAAAAGAGAAGGACAAAGCACATAATAGAGATCAAGTAGATAATTCTACCAAGCAAAGGAAGTGGATGAATTTGGTGAAACTAGTAAGAGAAAGATGATGAGACTGCACAAAGCATAAAGGATTTGATCTAGCATACAAGTAGATGCATTATTCCAAATCATTTTTTCAAGAATACATTTTTGTTATTGTATTCTCAATTCCCACATATTGGGTAGGCCTTAACAAGCCTTTTACATTGTAAATCTCTTAACAGAGTGCACACTTAATCAGTGTTGCAAAATCCTTTTACTAGGTATACTTTAGTAGGTCTTTTTGCATTACTCCTAATAGGGTAAATGACCATAAGTGATACTTTTGTATGCTCTAACCGAGAAAAACTTTATGCTATAGTAGTGAAGGATTGTGGATGTCATCACCACCACAGTTTTTCCCTCTAACCAAGGGTTTCTGCATGACCAAAATCATGTGTCAAATGTGTTCATGTGTGTTATGTGTTTATGGTTGAAAGAGTTTACTTTACTTTCATTCAGTAATAAGTTGTTAATTTTATACATGTAAAGCAAGATCTAAGATTCAAAGGGTAAAATAGTTATTGAAGGTTAAAGTTTTATAAGGCACTGATTCACCCCCCCTCTCAGCACCTTAACTTTCCAACAATATATATTCTAATAATGATGATAATGATGCACCAATTATTTTTTATAACATTATTAGTTTTGATTCATGCTTAGTTGATTCAAATTACCCCTACCATATGACTCCCCATGATGAATGACACATATCATATAAAACCCATGACATAAGGGAAGCTTTTCCTTGGTGACAATACTACTCATTGAGTTGTTGGTCAGGGAAAGATACAAGCATGTTTAAATAATGGAAAATATTTTGAAAATTCTTGTACTTTCTAAGACTTTCAAGAAGCATAGTTTTTATATTCAAGTTGAATGGTTTTTAGTTTATGCATAATTTGACAAGTCTAATTATACGTCACTAAAAGAAAATCTAATAGTAGCTATAGGATCTTAGTGCTCAAATTTGTACGGTTGAATTCCTCCATTATTTTTCAGCTTTTTTTGTGTAAATTATAGAAGTTTAAAAAATATAGGTATGTCAAGGCATCAAAATTTTGGCTACATTGGTGAAAAAGGGTCTTAAAACCTTATTAGTAAAATATGGTTACTTGTTCTTCTATCTACTTTAATGAGTATTTGGTTTTTTGTAAATATTGTATGTTTGACAAATATAATAATACATGTTTTCCCTCTAGAAGTTATAAATATAAGATTTAAATGGATGTATTTTGTGTAGTGGATGCATGTTCTATGGTTAAATATTAGTATCATTTCACTCTTATTGACGATTGTTTTAGATAGACTTGTGTGTTTTCTTTTGTATTCAAAATATTAAATTTTATCCAAGTTTATGGAAGTTAATTCACTTATAGAAAAAAAATAGATAAGAAAATAAAGGTGTTGATATTTGATACTTGTGGTGAATACTATTGTAAAAAATTTGGTGATCTCTATATAAAGGCATCATTTGATAGAAGATAAACCCTAATAAACATGGGAAAAGAGATAAACCTTAATATTATATTTACTATCACAAGTTTATTTTTGTGATTTTGAATAGAGATTATGAGTAATACTTATCTATTGGTAATAAATCTCCTTGTTAAACTCTTATCGAAAAAAATCATTATACATTGTAAACACGCAAGAAACCTTAAGTTTTCAACCTAAAAGTATTTTGTTGCAAGGATAAAGAAGTGATATAAAAGAGATCCAGAAGTATGGAAATGCATTTCTATTGGTTAAATTGAAAATGTAAAGTATTATAAGCTTTATAATCAAATATCCCATAAAATTATTTATCCCAAAGATGTGATTTTTAGGGTGTTTAGATCCTTTTCAAGTCTCTTTTATAGTCAAAGGAAAAATAAGGAGAGGAAGTAATACATATTGAGGCTAAGGTTGAGAGCTAGGAAGATTTATATGTTGTAGAACAAAATATCCAATTAAAGGATGCATATAAAGAAGAAGGTTGATATGAGAGTTTTGAACAATATGGGTGAATTAGGCATGTAGAAGAATAGGTGGTGCTTCTTACTCTAATATTTAGACAATCTCTTTAAAGGATAAAAAATCTTGGATGTAGGCCATGTAGAGTAGATGGTGGCATTTTATATGTGTGTGTGATAGTTAGCATTTGGTTGGTTTTCCTAAAGGAATAAAATTAATTTAATAAAAAATAAACACAAACAAATAAAACCAAAGAAAAAGGATGGTTAGTGTACCATCCTAAAAAAGTTAGCACCCATTTATTTAGAATATCTAGGACCTATTAGGCCTCATTTTAGTGGTTTTCTTAGATTTGGATGTGTTCATACTTGATTTCCTGCTACCTTTTTCCTCTCTCCTTGAATCTCTTCACACTACCCTCATCCTAAGACCATTTAAAAAAATTTCCTCTCCGGGAATAGGCTAAATTCAGCCTATTCCTCAAGGGTTGATTTTTAGTGGGCTACGGGCCCAATGAGGGGGTGTTTCTTTTTTATGTTAATTATTTTTGGCCTATCAATTTTTTACTCCTAAATGAGTATAAAAGGACATGAAAGCTCCTCATTTTTACATCCACTCTTATGTAATTACATCCATCATTATCCACACACATGTTCAAGAAATCTATGCGCAAGTAATTATTGGTGGTTTCAAGTTCTCTTTTGGACTCAAGATTGATGACAAGGCTCCCAATTCAAGATATCCAAGTCTTCTTCCATCCATTCAAAGGAAATCTTATCTCATTTTGAAGAAAGTTTCTCTCTACCATAGTGGCCAAGTAGAGGAATTCTCAAAGCAAGCAAGAAGATCCACATCCATCCTTATTTCCTCTTCTCCTCCATTGAAGTGATCAAGCATACATTCATTCAAGATATAAGGATTTTTCAAGTGTAGATCAATTATATTTGTGAGGACGTCCTTGATTCTACAACACATCTCAAGCATACAAACATCTTCATGGGTTTATCAAATCCTAACATCCATCCATGAGGGTTTTACAAGCAAGTTGAATACTTACATTTGTCTTGATTTATATACATTTCTTATTTCCTTTCAAGGTTAATTCCTATACAGGGGCTTGAACAAGGCAAGCACCTTTCTACACTAATTCCCCCCCCCCCCCCTCTTTTTTTTCTTTTTTTTCTTGTGTACAGGAATAGGTGGCAAAGTCGTAGGTCTAGTTTTTTAGAGTTTCAGAATTAGAGACTAATCCTTTATAAATTTTATTAGTTTTCACACTTCCAGGGATAGGTCAAGTTTTTGGGAATAGGTCGACTTGGGTTGGCATTGTCCTGGAGGTTTTTTAATTTTGCAGTCTGGAGTTATAGGTCTTAGGGTTCCATATCTAGAACAGTTCCCATTTCCAACAAGTTTCTGATAGTCAATTAAATATATAAAGCTCACTTGTCATCTTCTATCCCTAAGGGCGAGTACATCATTCTCATTTTCCTTTATCATTTACTTTGATACATTATATTTAATATTACATATTGCTAGTTATCATTTCCTTTATCATTGCATAAGTGTTTATCATAATTTACATTGCATATACATACTAGATCATGCATTAGCACCCCTTCATCCTTTTGGGTTGTGATAATGAGATTTAGCCTAAGGGTGGGTTTTGTACTCCAATGTATATGGGAAGTTGGGATTTACCCTTGATAATCATTTCCCATATCACATTTTGGTGAACCTGACTCATAACTTTTCCATTCTAATTTTGGTGTTAGATTTCCTTTTCTATCTAGATCATTTATTACATTGTATGCATCTAGTTAGATCTCTTTTTCTTTGCATTTACATCATTGTGTGTAGGTTCACCTATATCACATTGTGGTGAACCCGCCACTTTCATGCATTATATTTTTTTGATCTTGGTGTCTAGATCTCTTTCACTATAGGCATTTAGATTTAGTATTTATATCAACCTTTCATTTCATTCACATATCTAGATATACCTTGTATGAAGTTTTTTAGTAATTATGTACATTATAACTTTGCTACATTGTATGCATTCCTATCTAGTTTAAATTTGATAGTTAAAGTGTTGAAAAGACTTTTTTTTGCATATTTATTTCAAATTGCATTGCATATCTCTTTCCTTTCATTCCATTGTTTATGAGCTTTATTACTATGAGTCCCACCTCTAGTATTCTAGTTAGAAGAAGTCATAGACTCATGAGTTCCTTTGATCCTGAACCCTTCTTCTTTCCTAGGAATTTTGATGATACCAACATGCATCTTAATGATATAAATCTTGTTTTGGAGAATAAATCTTCTCATTATTCCCATGATGAAGATGAAGCATTAAAACTTCCTCCTTCCCAAGTCCAAAATCTTTCCCATGATTTTGAAAAGTTTGAACAATGGCTAACTCAACAAAATCATAATCTTGAGGTTCTTTCTATTGCAAAAGGATTAAGGAAACTTATTCATAATGATGAACATCGTGTTGACCTCTTGCGTACCATTCCTCATCTTGTTCATACCAATGTCAAACCTCTTAAGGATTGCACTCAAGATTTAGGTCCCATTCCACCTACTACAAGTGTTGAAGCCTTTTTGCCTATCTCTACTTCCATTCCTAGTGTGTCTAATTTTTCTTCACCTATCATCACAAATTCAATTCAAACTTCCAATCCTACACATGTTTTAGTCCTAAGATCATATTACTGAGAGGGGGGGTGAATCAGTAATCTAGTTATTAATCAACTTTTCCACTTCTTTAAACTTAAACCAACATTCATAAGATTAGCTATAATAGCAAAAAATGGAAATAATAACAATAAGCACATCCACATAACAATGAAACAACTGACATAGATTTATCTTGTGGAAACCCAAATCAGTAAAAAACTATGGTGGGGATTAGTACCCACTAAATGATGTACTCTTATGAAGCACACCCTGTGAGGAGCTTAACCGTGTTAGGATTTTACAAAAGAAATATTAGTTACTACTCAGTTAAGGGATTTACCTTAGGCTTGTTAGGACCTTAACCCTGTTAGGAGTAGCCTTGTTAGAGGACTTTAAACAAAAGCTAATGTCCCACCTTGTTAGAGGATTTATAATAGGGACTGTTACTCCTAAATGGACTAAATGTTGTCATTAGTATTCAGTTGTATAGTTGGTAAACATAGGAAGACAATTCAGTTGGTTATCACTTCATAGTAGTCACTGAGCAATGAGATCACCGAATGTAATAGTTACCGAGCACACAGGATTACTGAGCACCAATAATAACCAAGACCAAGAGACAATATTTACTGAGTAATCTAGAGTTCACATAAAATTTTGGAATGGCACATTCTTGAAGGTGAAAAACTTTTTGCCGAGTAAGAAAATAGTTTACCAAGATTGAGGTGAATATTTATTACAGATGTAATCATTTCATGAATGATGATTCCTATGTAATGATGATCTAAGTTACTTTTGAGAATTGTTGATCTTAGGTTTTCTAAGATATTGTAAAACCCTAATTAGGTCAAGGTCAGTTTGATATAAAAATGTAAGGATGTCATTTTGACAAGTATCTTCATAGAGTAGCCACACTCGAGGACATCTAAAGTTCAGATAGGGTTTTGAAATAAGGATTTCGAAGGAAGTATTTAGTTTAATAGAATAGGTATAAGGATACCAAGCATTACAAAATGATATGCTCATCATAAAAAGGTGATGTTGATATCAGCAATTTGAGTTGTATTACATACAGGTCATATATCATTGTTACTCTCTAACAATTATAGAAAATTCAAAATCTCCTAACAAAGTGGACTTAAACATTCTTAGTTAAATCTCTTAAATGAGTGCACACATATATTGTGTTGCTAAAATCTTTTAACAGGGTAGATCTAGTTGATCTTTTTGTTACTCCTAACAGGGTAAGATCACCAGAAGTGATCATTTGTGTAAGCCTTAACTGACAACTTTATTTATGTAGAAGTGAAGCTTTGTGGGTTCCATCCCCACCAAATTTTTTACCTTCTAACAAGGGTTTCTATGATACCAAATACATGTATCAATGTGTATTGAAGTTTCATGAATTTTTTATTGATTTACCTTCATGCATTTACATTTTAGTTATATTATTGAATGTATGTTGAATGCGATTTACACAGTCAGTTATTGAAGATGATATTTACAAGGATTAATTTGAAAAATTTTAGGGATACTGATTCACCCCTCCCCTCTTAGTATACATCTTTCCATAATTCCAATAATTGGTATCAGAGCTAGTTCTCTTGTTAAGGAATTTTAACCATTGGAGAGAAAAGATCTTAAGGATGGAAAGGTATAAGCTTGACAAAACTATTGAGAATTAGAGAATAAAGATGCATATCTACATTAAAAAATTCAAGGAATCGAAAGAAGAACTGAAGAAGTTACTGATCAAAAGGAAGGATATGGCACTTTGATATAAAGAGATGGATTATCATGAAGAAGAGATAGATGATCCATTTGAAGGATCTGGATCTAGAGCTAGTAGCATATCTGATGGATCTTAAGGAACCATATCAGATCTATCTGAAAAGAATCAACATCTTACTGAACAAGTAAAAGCATTGCAGATCGGTTAGGAATCACAAATGATTAGAATGATTGATGTCATGAACAATACAAGGCAGATAGAACAAGAAAGGAATCTGGCTATTGATGACATAAGATAAATGACTGAAAAGATAGAAGACAAGGAATCTAAGATAATGAGACTCACCAAGCATCATGTTGAAATCTCCAATTAGATGGTTGTCATGAGTCAAGAAGTCAACCGAGTTAATAGTGAACTTACTAGAAGATTGGAAGACATTGGCTAATTGAGAGAAGAAAATTAAAGGTTAAAGAATGAAGTAAGGGTTCAAAAATAACACAATGAGATGATTAATAAAGCTAAAGAAAGTAAGAAAAGGATAGATGAGTTTCTATGTTGTTGAAAAGGACTTGATAGCACTACTGGTTTAGGCTATACCGAGCATGGAGAATCATCAAGACAAACTGATTAGAAGAATTCCTATGTAAAACCAAGGCCAAAGAAGCTCTCATATTATCATTGTAGAAAACTAGGCCACACATCAAATGATTGCAGAACCAAAGCAAAAGGTATTCCTAAATCCACTCCTAAATTTAATGGTTATTGTTACAATTTTGGTAAGTATGGACATCAAGGACATGAATGCAAATCAAAGCTAAATAAGTCACATAAGAAACCTTATATAGAAAAGCATTGTCACACTTGCAACATGCATGGACACATATCACAAGAAGGAAGGACAAAGATGAAACAAGTCTAGAAACTGAGAGGACAAAATAAGACATATTAACCAAGAAGGCAAGGTAATGCATACACTTTGTATTACAACACTTGGGTTAATTTCACAACATGTGGTAAGTATGGTATATTGCAAAAAAATGTATGAAAAGGTACTAGAAATGAAATTCTTGAAATCAGTTGAATTATAGAATGGCATGTTTGCACTGTCATAAGGTTGATCACCTAAGTAAAGATTGCAGAGATCGAGCACCAGAACCAAGTACTAGTTGATAGTCTACAACTGGTTGAATATCTTGATGGATAAAATGGACAAGTGAGAGATAGTGATTGATGGTCACCAAGATACTAAAGTGATATGTAAGGTAATTAAATCAATAAATATTTTGTCATTGATGTCAACTAGTTTTGACTACACTTATCATGATGGTTACAAATATCTAAAGAAGGAAAATGGTAAAGGAATGAGATATCTACATGAAGATGAGATAGATATGGAAGATATGGATATGGTATACATTTGATAACTTATTGATGAGTTTATGGGATCATATTATTGACTTAATTACATTATATGATTTTGTTATGTATTGAAGATCAGAATTGAACAAGTTTATGTGGTCGGTAAATGAAGATTTATGTATACACCAAGCTAGTGTAGTGTATACCAAGTACAATATTAACCGAGTTGGTAATCACTGACACATTCTGTATTGACCAAGTGAGAGAAACAAATAAAGATTATAACAACCAACTGAATTGATGAGCTGGACAATTGCTTATGATTCTGAGGTAGAAGATAAAGTTTGTTATGATGATCTAACGAATGATAAAATTCAAGATTAATTAGATGAAGGAGATTGAAACGTGTTAGTGACACAACTACCGAGGAGAGTTAAAGTGGAAAAATGAACGATGGAGATTAAGAGATAAAATATAATGGATGAGAAGAAAATGGTTTATGACATCTATTTAAAGAGACATGAGATTCATTATTGAGTCTGGGATAATTTCTTCTATAAGAGAATTTGCGTGAACTGATTATTTTCATGCACTGCTGATCAAATTGGTTAAAGACAAAACTGAGCTAAATTGTAGACATTACCTAGAATAAAAAAAGTATACACCGAGTGGAATGAAGTTAGAGGATGTGAAGGATTGAATTTATTATTGATCAGGAGAGGTATTTTGAGCTTAGCATAGATCTGAAAATTTGCAAATATTAGTTTTATTTGAATCAGATCATTATTGTATCAGTTTAACCATTGTTACAAAAAAATCTCTTAACTGAGTGGGACTTAATAGTCTTTTGTATTTTAATATGACATTCAATGAATGTTGATTGTTTTTCTTGTTGATCCCATAGTGAATGCTGGTCAAAGGAGAATTGTTAGTGATAAATCCTATAACCAGGTCACACCTTACAGTGTGTTTTTTAACCTTTAACAGGGTTGGCTCCTAACTGAGTTAACTTTAGAAGAGTGAACTATTTTAGGTTACCGATCCCAGGTGGTTTTTCCCTTAACATGGTTTCCATGTTAAAATATTTGTGTTATGTGTATTTGATGTGATTGAATTGTTATTTTACTTTACACATTTCATAACTGGATTGATTAGTTAACACAGTATTGAATTTACTATTTATCAGTAAAAGAAGAGAAAGATTTTTTTGATAGCTTACCGAGTTGATTATTTGATTGAAAAGTTTGAATATATACATTTGGGAGATTTAGGAATATAGGATAATTGTACTTAACGAATTCACCCCCCCTCTCAGTTATAGAAAAATTGGTATCAGAGCCAGGTTTCTTGGAAGGAGAGTTTGAAGGACTTAAGCTAAAAATCACAAGATGTATAAGAGAGATGTACCAAAGTTGAACAAAGATAACTTCTTGGCATGGAAAAGAAGAATGAGAATACATATATCTAGAATTGGACAATCTGCAGTATACTACTTGGATAATGAACTCATTATACTGACTGGACCTTTGAATGTTGATCAAATGAGAGATAGACATGAACATAATATGACAATGATAGAGATTGATGTTGCATTATCAGATGCTGAATTTGAGGATGCCAAGACATGCACTACTGCTAAAGAATGTGGGACAAACTTGCACTATTTCACGGAGGAGATGTAAATGTGCTAAGAGAAAGAGCTGAAATTCTTAGAGGAAAGTTTGATGACATGAAGATGAAAGAAGGAGAAAACATTTCATAGTAAAGTCATAGAATCAAGGAGATTGTCAATGCTATCCAAGGAGTAGGAGGTGTTATTGAAGAAGACATTATTGTGAGTAAAATTCTTAGAACCTTGCTACCTATTTATGCTATTAGGATCTCTGCAATTCATGAAATGAGATCAGCGTCAAGTAACACTCTTACACTTGATAGTCTAATTGGTAAACTAATTACTTTTAAGTTGAATGACTTTAATAACACTATTGTACCAAATGTTGAACCTACATTTATGTCATCCTTGAAAATTACTAAATCAAGCAGTAAACACATGATAAGAAATGAGAGTGACAATGACAGTGATGAAGATAAACTTGATGAGCTTGAAGCATTAATGGCTAGAAGACTGCAGAAAGGTAAAAGGAGATACAAAGGGAAATTACCTTTGGCATGTTTTAATTGGAAAGAAATTGGCCACATTGTAGCTAGATGTCCTAATAGGAAAGGAGATGAAAAATACAATGACCGATCTGGTGAAAGAAAGTTTGATAGAAGAGATAACCAAGAACATAGAGACAACCGACAGTATGACAAGAGAAGTAACTGAGACTACACAGATAAAGAAAAGAAGGCATGTTACTTTGTTGAAAATGATGATGATGACACCAACACCGACACTAATGAAAATATTGAGGTGGTATTCATAGCTTTGAAAGAAGATTCAAAAGAAGAAGAAAGGTATGTTGAAACAACACTTATTTCTAAAGTTAGAAAGAATGATACTTGGATTATTGATAGTGGTTGTACACATCATATGACTGGTGATGAGGAAAAATTTGAATATCTTGAACATTATAATGGTGGATCTGTTAAAATGGGAAATGACACACCTTGTCTAGTAAAAGGAAAAGGATCTATCATTTTGAAGAATAAGATCAGATGTGAGAATGCATATTGGGTAAAAGGACTTAACTATAATCTATTGAGTGTAGCACAACTAAATAACTTAGGTCACCAAGCTGTTGCATTTGAGAGTAGAAAGGTGAAAATCTATCATGAAACTAGAAAGTTGGTCGGCATTGGTGAACAATCTAAAGGTAATCTATTCTATCTTGACAATGTTGAAACTTCATGTTTATTGGCTAGAATTGAATCTATGTGTGGTTATGACACAAAAGGTTATGCCATGTGAACTTTGACAACATGGTTAAAATTAGTAAGAAGAGAAAATTTAGAGGCTTATCGAGCTTATCTAAACCTGACCATGTCATGTGTAAACAATGTCAAAAAGGAAAAATGTCAAAATCTAGTTTCAAGAGAAAATACTATTCATCTAAAGCTATTTTGGACTTGGTTCATACCGATGTGGTCCTATGAGAACTCAGAGTTACTACGCAGACATATACTTTATTTTATTTGTTGATGACTACTCTAGGATGATGATTGTTATGTTTTTGAAAGAAAAATGTGAAGCTTTCAAGATGTTTAAATGGTATAAAGATAAAGTGGAAAAGGAAAGTGGAATATAGTTAAAATGCTTGAGATCAGATAGAGGTAGTGAGTTTATTTCTATTGAATTCACTAACTTTTGTAATGAGCATGGAATTAAAAGATAGGATTTTGCACCGAGGACACCACAACATAATGGAGTTTCTGAAAGGAGGAATATATCTATTGTTGATTGTGCTAGAACACTAATGCTTGAAAAGAATGTTGCACAAATCTATTGGAGAGAAGTTGTTAGTACTGCAGTATACACATTGAACCAAGTACAATTGAAGAAAGATTCAAACAAGACACCCTATGAATTATGGTATGGGTACACACCGAATGTAAGTTATTTCACAATATTTGGAATTAGATGTTACATTTTGAAAGATGATATAAATGAGAAATTTGATTCAAAAGGTGATGATAGAATATTCTTAGTATATTCTACTAAAAGAAAAGCTTACAAATGTTTGAATAAGGTTACTAACAAAATGATTGAAAGTGAAAATGTGAGGGTTGATGAATTTACTAAGAAAAATAATGAAGAAAGCAAAAAGGAACCAAAAGACTATGGTAGATTTACATACATTGAGCAACCTGACACCCTACCCAAGAAACAAGCTGAAATTACTAAGCAACAAGATAAAGATACCAAGCAACAACCTATAGAGATAGAGAATCAAGAAATAGTTATCGAGGAAGATCTTGATCCTACACTGAATAAAGAACAAAGAAGAGAGCAAATACTTGCAAAATTTGTGAGGAGACACCGTCCAAAGAATCACATTATTGGAGGCAAGAAAGCTGGCATGATGACACGAACTAAGTTGATAAACAACACATGTTTAGTTTGTGAATTTGAACCTAAAAATGTTAGGGATGCACTTGAGAATGATGAATGGATTAAAGCCATGAATGAAGAAATAGATCAAATACTGAAAAACAAAACATGGACATTGGTACCAAGACCAAATGATAAGAATGTAATTGGAACCAAATGGATATTCAGAAATAATTTGAATGAGAATGGTGAAGTCACTAGGAATAAGGCAATACTTGTATGAAAAGGATATGCACAAGAAGAAGGTATTGACTATGGTGAGAATTTTTCACCATTTGCTAGACTTGAAGGAGTTAGAATATTGCTTGCATATGCTGCCTTCAAAGGATTTAAAGTATATCAAATGGATGTGAAATCTGCATTTTTTAATGGGATACTTGAGGAAGAAGTATATATTAAACAACCTGAAGGTTTTGTCGATCCAAATCAGAAGAACATGGTATGTAAGTTGCACAAAGTACTGTATGAACTAAAACAAACACCGAGAGCATGGTATGAAAGATTGCATTCATATCTTATTAGTATTGGATTTATTAGAACAAGTGACAAGAACAACTTATACTTGAAAGGTGAAACTGATGATAATATACTTATTGCTGAATTTTTTGTCGATGATATCATATTTGGAAGAGATGATAATCTATGAAAATCATTTGCTAATGAAATGAGAAAGGAATTTAAAATGTGAATGTTTGGATAGATTAAATTCTTTCTCAGTTTGCAAATTCTACAACAAAGTGAAGGTATTTTCATAACACAATCAAAATACATCAAAGAAGTGTTGAAGACCTTTGGAATGGAAGATTCAAAACCGGTTGGTACACCAATGGTTATAGGATGAAAATTAAAAAAGGATGATAAGTCAATTGAGGTAAATCAAACACTATGCAGATCAGTGATTGGTAAGTTGATGTATGTTGTGCATAGTGGACCGGAAATTGTACATGTTGTTGGGATTGTAGAAAGATTTTTTGCTAATCCTAAGGAATCACATATGACTATTTTTAAAAGGATTTTGAGATACTTGAAAAATAATGAGAAGTATGGTTTATGGTACAAGAAAGAGGGTAATTTTGAACTACAAGTTTACACCGATGCAGATTGGGCTAGAAACATTAATGACTGGAAGAGCTCTACTGGTGGAACATTCTTTTTGGGAGAAAGATTAGTGACTTGGATAAGAAAGAAACATACATTTATTTCACAGTCCACTATCGAAGCAGAATATGTAGTTGTTGTTGCTAATTGTTCAAATATTGCATGGATAAAACAACTTTTTAAAGGCATGAATGAGGAGATTACTGATCCAATGATAATATATTATGATAATACCAGCTCTATAAACATTTCTAAGAATCCAATGATGCATGAAAAGATAAAAAATATATCTGTAAAGTATCACTACTTGAGGGAACAAGTACAAGAAAAGCAAGTGAAACTGGAATTTGTGAAATCAAAAGAAGAACTTACAAATATATTTACTAAACCTTTTCCTAAGGATACATTTGAGTAATAGAGGACTAGACTAGGGGTCCATCCCCTATCTGTCGATCACTGAGGTGATCAGGAGGTTGCATCAACCTATACTTTATCATAATATCACATGATGTTGATGCATATTTCTCACACTTTAGGTTTCCTAAGGTTGTGAAAGTTGGGAATTGGAAAATAAGAGAACACTGCCTATCGGTACATGAAGGTACTTGATTTGAACCGAACACCAGAGATAACATTTTTTCTATTGGAGAGATTTTTATTCTTTTGGCATTTTTGTCCAAGGGAGAGAAAGAATCAATGAAATATTTATCCACAGGGAGAGAAGAATCACAGGAAGAAGAAGATCAAATCCGCAGGGAGAGTCTGCATGGAATGTTGCGTAGTGATTAAACATATTAAATGTACAAGCTAGGGAGAGCTTACCAAGCTACAAAATTTGTTTATATATTTTTAGAATAGATGTTTGTTATTCTATGGCATATTTCATATTGTGTTTCCATCAATGCTAAAGGTAGAGATTGATAGTCTACAACTGAGTGAATATCTTGATGGAGAAAATGGACAAGTGAGAGATAGTGATTGATGGTCACTGAGCTACTAAAGTGATATGTAAGGTAATAAAATTAGTAAATATGTTGTCATTGATGTCAACTAGTTTTGACTACACTTATCATGATGGTTCCAAACATCTAAAGAAAGAAAATGGTAAAGGAATGAGATATCTACATGAAGATGAGATGGATATGAAAAATATGGATATGGTATACATTTGGTAACTTATTGATGAGTCTATGGCATCATGTTGTTGACTTGATTACCTAATTTTTTTATGTATTGAAGATCAAAATTGAACAACTTTATATGGTCGATAAATAATGATTTTTGTATACACTGAGCTAGTGTAGTGTATACCGAGTACAATATTAACCGAGTTGGTAATCACTGAAACATTCTATATTGACCGAGTGAGAGAAATAAATAAATATTATAACAGTCAACTAAATTGATGAGCTGGACAATTGCTTATGATTATGAGGTAGAAGATAAAGTTTGTTATGATGATCTAACGACTGAAAAAATTCAAGATTAATCGGATGAAGGAGATTGAAATGTGTTAGTGACACAACTGCCGAGGAGATTTAAAGTGGAAAAATGAATGATGGAGATTAAGGGGGAAAACCTAATGGATGAGAAGAAAATGGTTTATGAATTCTATTTAAAGAGACATGAGATTCATTATTGAGTCTGGGATAATTGTTGCTGCAAGAGAATTTGTGTGAACTGATTGTTTTCATGCACTACTGATCAAACTGGTTAAAGACAGAACTAAGCTAAACTGCAGACATTATCAAGCATCAAAAAAGTATACACTGAGTGGAGTGAAGGATTGAATTGATTATTGATTAGGAGAGGTATTTTGATTTAGCATAGATCTAAAAATCTGCAAATATTAGTTGTATTTGAATAAAATCATTATTGTATCAGTTTAACCATTGTTATAGAAAAATCTCTTAACCGAGTGGGACTTAACAGTCTTTTGTATTTCAATATGACATTCAATTAATTTTGATTGTTTTCTTGTTGACCCCATAGTGAATGCTGGTCAAAAGAGAACTGTTAGTGATAAATCCTCTAACTAGCTCATGTAATACCCCAAAAATGGGCTATAAGTTCATTAACCTCTTACATCAACACATCAAACAAAATCGACATCAAAGTCCTAACCAAAGGCACATCTGCACATCATCGAATCCTAATTGATTATCATAAATTCTACATCAGGGAATATTCCTAGAAATATTCCTTGATGCAGGAGCATCCTGGGTGTAAGAGCAATCTTGCATCACCCAAAAACATTTCTATTTTTATTTTTTTCAATAAGGGCTATTTTGTGCAGAGCTGCTATTTATGGAAAGTTACTATTTTTGGTAATTTTCGTATGTGCTCAGAATGATCTGATTTTTTTCTTGGAGGTTCATTTTGGTCATATAAGTCTGCCAGTAAAGTTTCATTGCCAGATCAAGTGTATATTGGAAGATATTGAAGATTTTCGGTATTGGCAGCAGGGTACAAAAACTTTGAACTCAGTTTTGAAGGCTTTAGAGGCCCCGGATGAGGTCAAAAATTTGAGTGACAGGAGCTTGCGCCAGTCAAGCCTGTAGAGCTCTTCGTGGCATTTCCAAAATGGGGTTATAATAGCCGATCGGGTCAACTGGTGATGACTTATGGTCTTCGGAAGTTGGGCCACCTGAAATGGTGAAAAATAATTTTCTTCAAAATTTCTGTTCGGGTTTCAAAGGTTATCTTGAGCCGACTATGCTGTAATAAAATGTAAAATAAAATAATTCTAAGTTTGGTCGGCCTTATTGGCTAAAATTCTGGAACCTTCCCAGGCGGTGGAAAATTGCCTATATAAGGAAGGCTGTATTATTGTCTTAGGCAGTTCAGAATAGTTCTGGGTAGTAGATCTAGGTATTGATTCGAGGCTTTGTCCTACAGAATATTGTAAGGGAATGCCCATGTGGCTTTGCATATTGTAATTCTGAAAGTTTGTAATTCTACATTTGTGGAGATAATAAGAAGCCAATTTTCTATTCTTGCATATTGTTGTTGTTTCTCTATTTCTGTTATGTGTTTGTGGTATTAAGGGGAGCACCCTTCATCAAGTGGTATCAGAGCAGGAGTTCTTGAATGTGTAAACAGATCACCGACTGTGAGGCAGTTTGCACCAGGACCGTGGCTAGGGTTTCAGCGTGCATCGCGAAAATGCCTCCACGAAGGGAACGTGGCGGAAGAGCTGGTGTTGTAACACCTGAGGTTAGAGAGCTGCAGAGACAAGTGCGAGCATTACAAGAAGAGATTCGTAGAGGAATGAATCTTAATGTCAGAGACGAAAGTGAGGATGAAGCCGAAGAAGAATATCAAGAAGGAGAAGTTGAAATTGTGAACCAGGAGGAAGAAAGACTTTTTCGGGCGATTTCCAAGATTGGGAAAAGACCTAAGATTGAGGTTCCTACATTTTCTGGAAATCTTAACCCAGAGGAATTGATCGACTGGATCAATGAATGTGAGGAATATTTTGAGTATGAAGATGTTGAGGATCCTGATAGGGTCAAATTTGCGAAGGCCAGACTGAAAGGTCATGCGAAGATATGGTGGCAAGAGATTCAGTTGGAGCGAAATAGAAGGGGAAAGGAGAAAATCACGAGATGGGATCGGATGGTGGATAAATTGAAGCGATAGTTCATTCCTGTTGATTATGAGCTTGATCTACTGAAGAAAATGCAGAGTTTGAAGCAAGCAGGAAGATCTGTTCAGGAGTATACAGAGGAGTTCTATCGACTTCTCATCAGAACAGGCCATGCAGAAGCTGATAAGGAGAAAGTTGCCTGATACCTTAATGGGTTAAGGCCGAGCATTCAAGAGGAGCTGAATCTGGTTCGAATGAAAAGTATTAAAGAGGCATACCATTTTGCCCTAAAAGTAGAGGAAAAGCTGAACAACAAGTTTGAGAGCAGACAAAATGGAAGAGGTTGCGGTGGACGATCTGGTGGACGGTCATATGGTGGCCGAAATGAAGATCCGAAAAAGAAGGATGAGGCCAGTAGCAGTCAGAATCAGCAAGAAAATAATTTCAATCGCTTCCAGGATCAGAATAATAGAGATCAAAGAGGAAGAGGAAGAGGACAAGGATCTGGAAGAGGTGGTTTCCGTGGAACATATTTTCATTGTGGAGAAGAAGGTCATAGGGCATTTGAATGTCCTCAGCGCCAAGGTAGAACAGACAGGAGAAATGAAGGCCAGGCCAGAATTGCACATGTAGATGAAGATGCCAGATCATCAAATTCTGAAGATGCTAAAAGAGGAGAAACGTTGATTAACAGAAGAGTCCTGTTGAGTGGTGAGAATGAACCTGAGCAAAGGAGGAGCTTGTTTCGCACCAGGTGCAAGTGTGAAGGTAAATGTTGTGATGTGATTATCGATAGTGGAAGCACTGACAATTTGGTGTCAGAAGAGATGGTGACAAAGTTGAAGCTCAAGAGACAGAAACACCCACATCCATATCGGATTGCCTGGGTACAGGATGACCACAAGGTCATGGTCAATGAACAATGCCTGGTGAAGTTCAAGATTGGCGGATACCAAGGTGAGGTATTGTGTGATATCATATCTATGGATGCATGTCATATGTTGTTGGGTAGACCATGGCAGTTTGACAGATGTGCTGTACATGATGGCCGTGCGAATACCTATTCCCTGACAAAGGATGGAGTGCGACATAAGCTAAAACTATTGAAGGAGACTGAAGAAAAGGTATGTGGTAATGCAAGGATAACTTTTGTTGATGGAAGAAATTTCCTAGATGGTATGAGGCATGAGCATGTATGTTTTGCTTTGATTCCAAAAGCTGGTAAAGAGGAAGTAGAAGATGTTCCTGTAGAAGTTGCAGATTTGTTGAATGAGTTTCAGGATATTGTATCCGATAACGTGCCTGATGGATTACCACCAGTCAGGAAGATCAGTCATCAGATGGACTTGATCTCAGGAGTGAGTTTGCCGAACAAGGCAGCACACAGAATGACACCTGCAGAAAGTGAGGAGTTGAACAGACAAGTACATGAGTTGTTACAGAAAGGATTGATCCATGAGAGTCTGAGTCCCTATGTTGTACCAGCGGTATTAGCACCAAAGAAGAATGGAGAATGGAGGATGTGTACAGATTCTAAGGTAATAAACAAGATCATAATCAAGTACAGGTTTCCATTGCCACGAATGGATGATATTATGGACTGTTTGAGTGGAGCTGTGTATTTTTCAAAGATAGATCTGAAAAGTGGATATCATCAGATTCGGATCAGAGAAGGAGATGAATGGAAGACTGCCTTCAAGACAAAGGAAGGACTGTATGAGTGGTTAGTCATGCCTTTTGGGCTAACCAATGCACCGAGCACTTTCATGCGGCTCATGAACGAGGTTCTGAAAGAATTTCTGGGTAAGTTTGTCATTATTTACCTAGATGATATTTTGATCTTTAGTAAGACATTGGAGGAGCATACGATGCATATTCGTATGGTATTTGAGAAGCTGAGAGAAGAGAAATTGTTGATTAATTTGAAGAAGTGCAGTTTTGTGAAGAAAGAGTTAGTGTATTTGAGATTTGTAGTTTCAGCAGAAGGTCTAAAAATAGACCTAGAGAAGGTACAGGCTATCCTTGAATGGCCTACTCCAAGGAGTGCTACTGAGGTAAGATCTTTTCATGGTTTAGCTAGCTTTTACAGAAAGTTTATCAGAAATTTTAGCAGTATTTGTGGACCCTTGACTGAAACAATGAGAGGGGATAGAAAAGAGTTTAAGTGGACTCATGGGGCAGAAAAGAGTTTTCAATTGTTGAAACAAAAAGTTACAGAACAACCTATTTTAGCACTTCCAGATTTTAATAAGGTGTTTCAAGTAGATTGTGATGCTAGTGGTACTGCAATAGGAGCTGTTATGAGCCAAGAAGGTAAACCTGTTGCTTATTTCAGTGAGAAGTTAAATGATGCCAAGAGAAAATATTCTGTTTATGATCAGGAATTTTATGCTATAGTTCAGGCATTAAAGAAGTGGAGACATTATCTACTTCCTAATGAGTTTGTTTTGTATACTGATCATCAAGCTTTGCAATATTTGAATAGTCAAGGAAAGTTGAATCAGAGGCATTTGAAATGGGTTGAGTTTTTGCAGAGTTATACATTTGTTTTGAAACACAGGAGTGGAAAGTCTAATAGGGTTGCGGATGCTCTTAGCAGAAGGCAACTATTGATGACAGAAATGCAGATTGAAGTGGTTGGGTTCAAGGAACTCAAGAATTTGTATCCAGAGGATCCTAATTTTGGTGAAGCTTGGAAAGCTTGTACAGAACCTGTTACTCTAGACAGGACGAAATGGTTGGATTTCATCATCCAGGATGATATGCTATTCAGAGGGAGTCAGTTGTGCATTCCACGAAGTTCTATGAGGGAGAATCTCATCAAGGAGAAGCATAGTGGAGGATTGGCCAGACATTTTGGTCGTGATAAAACCATTGGTTTGGTTAGTGAGAATTATTATTGGCCACAGTTGCAGCAAGATGTGAAGAAGTTTGTACAGAGTTGCAGAGTATGTCAGATGGTGAAAGGAGTGAAGCAGAATACAGGATTGTATCAGCCATTACCTATACCAGAGAAGCCTTGGGAGGATATCAGCATGGACTTTGTTCTTGGTTTACCGAGGACTCAGCGGGGACATGATTCAATTTTTGTGGTAGTTGACAGATTTTCAAAGATGACACATTTTATTCCCTGCAAGAAGACTAATGATGCTGTTCATGTAGCAGAATTATTTTTCAGAGAAGTAGTGAGACTTCATGGTTTGCCAAGGACCATAGTTTCAGATCGGGACACTAAGTTTGTTGGATATTTCTGGCGTACATTGTGGAAGAAGTTGAAGATAGATTTGAAGTTCAGTTCATCACATCATCCACAGACTGATGGACAGACAGAGGTGGTGAATAGGAGTTTGGAAAATTTGCTGAGATGTTTGGTTGGAGATAAGCCAACGGGATGGGATTTGATTTTACCACAGGTGGAATTTGCATACAATAATTCTGTCAACAGGAGCACTGGTAAATCACCATTCCAGATTGTATATGGAAGTAGTCCAAGAAATGCATCTGAATTAAGGAAGATAGATAAAGGAGAAATAAGTAGTGCTGAAGCTGAGGATTTTGTAGAACACTTGAAGAACATCCATGGGGAGGTGAGGAAGCATATTACCAAGATGAATGCACAGTATAAGGCTAAGGCAGATGAGAAAAGGAGGTATAAGGAATTTCAGGTTGGTGATGAAGTCATGGTTCATTTGCGGAAGGAGCGGTTTCCAGTTGGTACATATAACAAGCTGAAAATGAAAAAGTTTGGACCATGTAGGATATTGAAGAAACATGATTCAGGAAACGCATATGAGGTAGAATTGCCTACTGAGCTAAATATTTCACCAGTGTTTAACATTTCAGATCTGAGAGAGTATCATGAAGGAGGTGTTGAAGATGAGATCACAGCAGCACAGTGCAGTATTCCAGCAACTAGTTTAGACACTAAGGAGATCGAAGATATACTAGACAGTCGTGTTGGCAGAAGCACAAGGAACAGAACATATGAAGAATATCTGGTCAAGTGGAAAGGATGACCTGTTGAAGATTCATCATGGCTGACAAAGGAGGAGGTTAGCCGTCTTGGTTTTCCTCTGTACACCTGAGTCGTGACAGGGTCACTTCTCAAATTACCCCGGGTGTCTGATGCAGGAGCATCCTGGGTGTAAGAGCAATCTTGCATCACCCAAAAACATTTCTATTTTTTTTTTTCTTTCAATAAAGGCTATTTTGTGCAGAGCTACTATTTATGGAAAGTTACTATTTTTGGTAATTTTCGTATGTGCTCAGAATGATCTGATTTCTTTCTTGGAGGTTCATTTTGGTCATATAAGTCTGCCAGTAAAGTTTCATTGCCAGATCAAGTGTATATTGGAAGATATTGAAGATTTTCGGTATTGGCAGCAGGGTACAGAAACTTCGAACTCAGTTTTGAAGGCTTTAGAGGCCCCGGATGAGGTCAAAAATTTGGGTGATAGGCGCTTGCGCCAATCAAGCCTGTAGAGCGCTTCGTGGCGTTTCCGAAATGGGGTTATAATAGCCGATCGGGTCAACTGGTGATAACTTATGGTCTTCGGAAGTTGGGCCACCTGAAATGGCGGAAAATAATTTTCTTCAAAATTTATGTTCGGGTTTCAAAGGTTATCTTGAGCCGACTATGCTGTAATAAAATGTAAAATAAAATAATTCTAAGTTTGGTCGGCCTTATTGGCTAAAATTTTGGAACCTTCCCAGGCGGTGGAAAATTGCCTATATAAGGAAGGTTGTATTATTGTCTTAGGCAGTTCAGAATAGTTCTGGGTAGTAGATCTAGGTATTGATTCGAGGCTTTGTCCTACAGAATATTGTAAGGGAATGCCCATGTGGCTTTGCATATTGTAATTCTGAAAGTTTGTAATTCCACATTTGTGGAGATAATAAGAAGCCAATTTTCTATTCTTGCATATTGTTGTTGTTTCTCTATTTCTGTTATGTGTTTGTGGTATTAAGGGGAGCACCCTTCATCATTCCTAATTATCCTAATTATCTTTGATTTAATGATTATTTGGCGATAAATCTTATTTATCCTAAAGTTTGATTAATTGAATATTCTCAATATTTAATTAATTAGATTTAATTCTGCCACTTAATTGTTTAATTGAAGTTAATTCTATTTATTCTTAAATTGTATTATTTAATTTTGACAATAAATCCAAAATCCTATGAATAATTGATTAAATTCTTATTTAATTAATTAAAGCAACTTGTCAATTTTTAATAATATTATTTTTGAATAAAAGTTTGAAAAATGATTGATTAACCCATAAATCAATTGTTTTATTTTTCAAAATCAGTTAAGTTGGAAATAAATCACTTTATTATTAAATTAATTCATAATAAATCATGCACAATCAGAAAAGCAGACAACTATCAATTATCAATTAAATCTAAACTCTATTTTGAGTTCAACTCTGCTTTTGCATATTTTTGTGAGTTAATTATTATTTATAATCAAATAACTCAAAAATCAAGCTGAGTTAATTTGAGTGATTTATGGCTTTTATTCATGCACCTCCAAAGCCCCATTGGATTTCTATAAAATCAAGGCTCATCTCTTCACAAATCATCCACAAGAATTGCATAATCACGTTGCTGAATTGGAGACTGAAGAATCATCTTTGAATCCAAGCTTTGTGAGATCAATATTGCATAGTTTTTCATATCATATTAGTTTTCATTTGTTAGATCATCATAGCATATCAGTTTTTACATATCATAGATTCATATAAGTTTTCATCATAATTGCATAGAAAATTAAAAAAATAGATTAATTGCATTCATATTTCATATCAGTTTTGCATTCAAATCCTTCGTTTAGGTGTCATCAAGGTCACTGATCTAGATAAAAATCTGAGAACATCATACCCGCACCTATTAGAAGGCAGTAAATCGCCTAGTTAGTTTAGCTTTCAATTCTTTGCACATTTTCATTTTTGTTAACCTCTAATGTTTTACTAAAGTGTTGTGTCTACAGATCAGGTACAAAATTCACACACACATTTTTGGCACCCACTGTGGGGCTCTGAAATGGGTTTCCAATTCAATTCTATCAATTCTATCTTTTTCTCCTCAGTTTCTATGCAAAACTATGATTTTTTAATTTCTGCCCATACAATCTTCGTACTAGTTTCTAACAAAAGTTGTTTCACACTATACCCATTGTCGTACGACAATCTATCAGATTGAGCATCATGCCATACTATACACATTGTCATTTGAAAGTTCAACTATCATTTCACAGAACACCCAGTGTCGTACGAGTTTCTAGACTATCGTTTGGGAGCATACCCACTGTTGTATGAGTTTCAGACTGTCGTATGGTAACAAACCCACAGTCGTACAAGTTTTGGCATTAGGTTTTCATTGTCATTTCATTTTTCAGGGCAGTTTGTCATATTTGGTTTTCAGATTTCAACTAACGGCTATCTTAACAATTGAAATTCTCTATTTTTGATTGACTCCTGCTGGTTTTGATTGGAAAAAGTGCAAAAATTGCTAAAAATAGGTAAAAATCTACTAAGCGTGTTGCGAGGAATTCAAGTAATTTTCTCAGCTGATAAGACTTTGATTTTGGATCTAAAATGAACATCTCATGTGTCTAGCTTGAGTGACTTTTATTGCTTTCCTATCACAGACTTCATTTGGGTTATAAAAATGAACATAGTTTGATTTCAACATCTTTGTTACACATATTAATTAGGCTCCATGAACACTATTTATGGATCTTGAGAGAGTGGGTTTCCAGCAAAAATCTTCTCAATGAAGGATCCCTTGTAGATGGGGAGGATACTGAGGGAGTCTCACGTTCCACTAGATCCGTGTGTCTTCAACTTTTGATTGAGGCATTCTCTCTCCAAAGAGGTTGATAGATCATAAGGGGTTGATGTCATAGATCTTTGTGAGATAATCTTGGTCTTAGCATGTCGGATTAATCTATCTGCTTTGTTTGGGTTAAAAGTGAAAAGGCTAGGGGATTATGCTCTACTTCCTTTTTGGATAGTACCAGAAACCCAAATCCTTGAATCTGGAACTAGTCTCCATGTGGTATATTTTGTGAGTCACCTTTAGAGAGGGTTAACCATAGTGGACATTCCCTTAATTGGGTCAACCACGTTGACGGAACCTTAAGAGGTAATAGCCATTTTCACCGTGGTAGTGACAACCGCTATATAAATGTCCTATTGGAAGAAATCTCCACAAGTGTGGTCTCTTGTTGGGCTGTTAGATCTCCCTAGCAGATCCTAAGATTAAGTTCTCAGACTGTGTCAAAACCCCTGTGCACCTGGATTGGAGTTCACCCTCTTGGATCATAAAAGTTGTAGAGTCAAACCATTACTAAAAACCCTAGCGAGGCCAAATTTTCATTTTCTAGGGTATATGTGCATTATTGCAAAACATTTTTGGAACATACACAATTAGCACTTCTGAGGATTAGAATGAATAAAATCACTTGATTGTTCATGCGCAAGGTTGCTTTTGCCCTTGTTCATTGTTTTCAGACATGCTTGAAATCACTTGCTTGTTGTTTTGCATGCTTGTTTATCTATCTAGTTATTGAAAATGGACAAATCTATTACAATCCTCAAATCTGGACATTAAAATTTGCAAACAATTCGAATCTGAAAACTCAAAATTCACAAATCTGAAGTAAAATTCTTTTCTAGAGTCAAAACTCATCTCAAGAGGTCAGAAAGTCATACGAGTTTCTATCAAGTGTTGTTTCATTACTGCCCATCTGTCGTATGGTAGAGAACCCAATGTCGCACGAGTCTTTTTGCCAGTCATATTCAAAAAGTCAAATCCTGCTAGCAACTGTCATGTGAGTTTTTGCAACTGTTGTGCGAACTTTTAAACTGTCATTTCATAGCATACCCACTATCGTGCAAGTTTTGCAACTGTCGTACGATCTTTTCAACTATCATTTCATAGCATACCCACTGTCGTATGAGTCTGTAGAGTGTCATTTGGGAAAATTTTGAAAGTTGTCAGAATTGCCAGATATTTAGCTTTTTCAACCTATTTCTAGAATCTGTCAAACAAATCACTGTGTCAAGAATAGAGTAGTAGCTATTGAGAATCCAATCATTTTCCTAAAGTGGCCTTTTGAATTCGATTCAACCTTCTATTTAATTGATTTGAGTCCTTTTCGTCTTGTGTCCAAACCTTGTCATAACTATCAATCTTCAATCAATCATCAAAATGACTAAGTGTTGTGATATCTTGTCCGCTATCTTTTAGGAAATCTACCCATACATCTAGGGCATAGTATCCTTCACCCATGTCTAATCAAATATTCAAATCAATCAAACCTTGACAAGGTTGCGTCATCTGATCATCTTGATTCAATTCATTTTTCAGTCATCTGGATCTTATAATTTTGTTTCACTCAAAGTTGATGGTGGAAACTAGAGCTTCCTCACACAAGAAATCTAGAGAAGTATCCTAGACCTTACCTATAACCACTACCAGGGGTCCAACTCTTGAGCAACTCATCAATTTTGGTCTTTACGAGGATGACGGTCTTGACAACTTTCAATTAGAAACTAGTTACATTCCTCCTTCATCAACTCACGGAGGTACTCAACAAACCCCACATCAATCTATTCCAGGGAGTCCACAAACTCCTACCATGTCTCAAGCAGGGACAAACTTTGGCTCTCAAAGAACTCAATCTCAACATGGTACGGATCAGGAACCCACGCCTGAAGAAATTGCTCAATATCAAAATGATGATAACTTCAAACGAATGATGAAGCATTTCTTGAAAGAAGATAGAGAGGCATACTTTTTACAATTAGCTCATCAAGGAGCTAAGCTTCCTCATAATTTTAATGTCAAATCTATCATCACACATGAGGAAGAAACTCCGATAATGGCCATGACAAAATAGATACATGCTTTACAAGTCAAACTAAATCAACTCAAAAAAGAGAAGGAACCCAAAGAGTTCTCCATGGAGGCTCTATGTCCTTTTCCATTTGACAAAGACTTGTACATGCCACCATTTCTGAAATGAGTGGAGATGCTGAAGTATGATAAGTATGATGGACACTCAGATCCTCAAAATCATGTCAGAGAATTTTGTACACAATCAATGGAGTTCATGCATGAACCAACCTATCTGATGTGTCTCTTCCCTCGATATCTAGGGGGAACAACCATCCACTGGTTCTCTAGATTTTCTTCTACTATCAAAACTTTTAAGGAGTTGATCAAATTGTTTTATCAGAAATACTCCTACAATATTCAACATCCAGTCACCATGATTGATATCTATAATCTCAAGCAATATCCAGGGGAACCATTCCTAACATTTCTCAAGAGATGGAGGAAGAAGTTCTCTCTATATGCCAAACCTATTCCAGAAACAAAAAAATTGGAAATCTTCATCAATAACATTGTTCTAGAAATCAATTATCCTCTACAAATGCAAGATCATACATCTTTTGATAAGATGGTAGACAATTCTATCAAAATTGAAAAAGTGCTTGTGAAAAAAGGAGAAATCACACTTCAAAAAGACAAGTACGAATCAAGATCTAGTTCTAAAGACAAGAACAAAGACTGGAACAAGAATAAAGGCATCATCATAGATGGTGTTGTTGACACTATCCATGCCCCATCAAAGGCACCAGCCTACAACCTATCTCTTGGTTCCCAAGCCATTAAAGCTTCAAAGTCATCTGAACCATTTCAAAAGAAGCCAAAATACAAATCTTGGGATAAATAGCGAAAGTTCACTCCTCTTGGAGAATCTTTAGAATCAGCTATGAAAACTCTACTGGCTGATAACATCATCTCTTTGCTAGCAATCTGACCACCTGATTCTAAGCCTAAGCCAAAATGGTGGAGAGAAAATGAATTCTATGATTTCCATCATGGTAAAGGTCACAAAACTAATAACTACTTACGGTTGAAACACACCATTCAAGATCTAATCAATAGTGGAGACATCACAATTGACAATCCTAAGAGTAATAATGATCATACAGAACCATTTCCACAACATGGTCAAGGAGTTTCAACTTCTCAGCCTAATATGGGGGCAAAAGTCAATTATGCTTACCTTGGAAATAATGCTACGATCAATATGGTTGAACCCTGTCTCTCAAAGCATTGCAATGTCATCACAATTGTAAGAAGAGATAGACAAAATCAATCCACCAATGCAGTTACTTGATCACAAGCCCAAGCACATCTGAAAGGACAAATCTTAGATTCATCAAATGTCCCTAAGGTTCCCTTCAATCTTTCATCTGCTTCTAAACAGAAGGCTGCTTCCAAATCTTCCAATCCAAAGGATACGAGGCCTACATCTTATAGCATTGTTCAACAACTCTAGCACACTAATGCCAAAATCTCCATGTTTGAGTTGCTTCAAATATCTCCAGCTCACAGAGCCATACTAGACAAAGCTTTGCTCGGTTCCAATGTTCCTAATGACCTTGATTTAGATAGGTTCTAGACTATGGTTGGACATCTTACATCTCTGCAATATATCTCATTTTCAGAGGAAGATGACAACTCCTTGAGTCACCCACATAACCAGCCTTTGCATATAGAAGTTTTGATCCAGAACTGTGGAGTCAAACGTGTGTTGATAGATGGGGGCACTGGCCTAAACATTTGTTCTTACAACTTGATCACACAATTGGGATTTTTAGAATTGGCTATTGATCCTCGAAAGAAGATCACCATAAAAGCCTATGATGAACAAGAAAGATCTTCTAAAGGCACCATTGTCTTACCCATCAGAGCAGGTCCGGTTATCAGAGATACTATATGTCAAGTTCTTGATCTACCTTTGGCCTACAACTTTCTTCTAGGGAGACCATGGATACATGAAATGCAAGCTATTCCTTCTACATACCATCAATGTTTGAAGTTTCCTTATGAAGGAGTAGAGGTTACTATCCCCACAGATCTAAATACAACTTGCAATACCTTGAAGGAAAGTGCAGATAAGCTTGTGCCTAATAACAAAGAATCTTCCATTGAACCGACTAAAGAAGCATCCACATCTAAAATGGAAGATCTTGCAAAAGAGGTTAATATCAAAGAAAATAGTATGGGAGAATATACTATCGAGCTAGTCTTATCTTTGACATCTCTCCCTATCTCACCTAAGTCTTATGGGAAATCTTTGAAACAATCCAAACCAGACTCTAAAGAACCTCGTGAAGCATATAAAAAGAATTTTGTAGCAGAACAAGTATCCAAGCAAGAGTTTGAAGAGGATGAAGTTGTGCTATCATGGCTATACAAAGATGAACCCGAATCTCCAGTTGTTCAAACTAGCAACTCTACAACACCACCGATCCCTTCTAGTTCATATGGTCTAGGAAATAAATTGATAGCTAAGATGGGATATCCAGGTCAAGGACCTCTAGGAGTCAGAGGAAAAGGTCTTGTGGCACCTATTTCACATACTGGTAGAGAAAATAAGAATACTGTTGGCCTAGGCTTTAAGAAGAAACCCTATCACCTCAAGGGTAATTGTTCTCATGTCATTGAGAAGATCGCACCAAGAGAACCTCTTCTTAAGAAAGAAGAAACAAAACCATCAGATAGTGATTTAGACAGCTCATAACTCATCCCCTATGAAAAATTTCCTAAAGAGATCAAAGACCTTCTTGATGATAAAGATGATCCAATCAAAAGAATTAATGTAGTAGACACACAAGAACCTACTATCAACCAAGAGACAGTTGCAACACAAGAACGAGCTAATCTTGAAAAAAATCAAGAAGAGGGAGGTGGTAGTGATTTTGAGATAGATTCCCATGAGTATCAATTCAAATCAGAATCTGAGGGTAACCCTTCTTGGGGTATTCACCCTGACTTTACTCATTTTCTAAGATTTCCTAGAGATCCTGAATCAGAAGATGAATCTAATGACTATGAATGGGGAGTCATTCCAAAACTAGATGAGCTTATTACAAAGAAGCATGTTGATGTCATTCACCAATATGCACCTCAACCCAACGTAATTCTAGAGTGAAATGATGAACCTATCGAGTCTGATCCACCTATGGCTGAATTGGATTCCCACAATGACATTGAGCCTATTCACAAATTGAATGTTTTAAGTTGTAATATCACCTTTGAACTTGAGCATCAGGTTAGGACCAATGATGACATATCCATATCCATAAACACTATCTCCCAATCTTTCCCCACTTTGACTATCTAATATCCAAAACTTATTGATCAAACCTCCACAAATCCGAGCCATGGTATTTATACCTTCCTGAATGACTATGCCCTTTCTTGCTACCTAAATGTAATTGAGCCTATGAGGACTTCCATCAGTGAACCGAGCATCAACATGATCACCTCGGACATCAAATATCTTAGTCAAAAAAATAAGAATAAGAATAAAAAGAAAAGGAGTTCTGAGGGTGAAAACCACTTTGTGGCAGTCTCAGAACCTACAAAAGTAAAAATAAAAGATGTATCCAAAGGTGAAAACCTCTTTGAGGCATGTAAGGATGAGATATTTGATGTCCTTCTAAGTCATTTATAGGACAGATCTCCAGTTCTAATTGAGCCCACTCAATCTATCAATTTGGGTACAACAAAGGAACCACAATTGGTACATGTAGCACAATCATTATCAGAAGAAGAGAAGAAAAAATTTACAACATTCCTAATAGAGAAGAAGATCAACTTTGCATGGAAATATTTAGATATGCCAGCGTTGGATCCTAATCTTATCATGCACCATTTATCTATAGCTCCTAATGTAAAACCTATCAAGCAAAAATTGTGAAAGATGCATCCTCATGTTGCACTCTTGGTAAAAGCTGAATTAGATAAGCAAATGAAAGCCGAATTCATTTGAGTTATTGACTATGCAGAGTGGATCTCTAATATTGTACCTATTTCTAAACTAGATGGATCAATCAGAGTGTGCACAGACTTTAGAGATGTGAATAGAGCATGCCCTAAGGATGATTTTCCACTACCTAACATTGATATGATAGTGGACATGACTGTGGGTTTTGAGATGTATTCCTTAATGGATGGTTTCTCTGGATATAATCAAATAAAAATTTCTCTAGAGGATCAAGAGAAAACTGCTTTCACATGTGCATGGGGTACCTTCTATTGGAATGTCATGCCATTTGGGCTTAAAAATGATGGTGCTACATATCAAAGAGTAATGACATCTATTTTCCACGACATGATTCATCAAACTATGGAAGATTATGTTGATGATACTTTAGCCAAATCTATGATTAGAACTGAACATCTAAAGGACTTGAGCATGATCCTAGACATAATGGAAAATTTTAGTCTTAGACTAAATCCTAAGAAGTGTGCTTTTGGTGTCACTTCTGGAAAACTCTTAGGATACATAGTTTCAAAGAAAGGCTTTGAAGTTGATTCAGCTAAAGTAAAGGCTATAATGGAGATGCAACCCCCTTAGAATATCATTCAGATGAGGACATTGCAAGGAAGAGTTCAATCTATCAAAAGATTCATATCACAGTTGGCAGACATATCACAACCTTTTACAAAAACATTACATAAAGGTGTGACGTTTGCATGGAATGAAGAATGTGAGAACAACTTTAACCATATCAAAAAGTATCTATCAAATCCTCCTATCTTGATGCCTCCTATTCATGGGAAGCCATTGATTTTATATGTCTCCGCTACAGATACATCACTGGGGGCATTGCTGGCACAACATGATGAGAACAAAAAGGAAAGGGCTATATACTATATCAGTCAAACATTGGTTGCATATGAGAAGAACTATTCAATGATTGAGAAATCTTGTCTAGCTGTGATCTTCGCATCATAGAAACTAAGACACTACATGTTAGCTCATACCACTCAATTGGTAGCCAAGATTGATCCACTAAAGTACCTACTAAGCAAAGCTACCCTCACTGGTAGATTAGCTAAATGGGTCATGCTATTGAGTGAATTTGACATTGAGTATGTTGAGAGAAAAGCTATAAAAGGATAGGTCATTGCTGATCAATTGGCTGAAGCACCATTGTTTGATGACACACCACTACAAATGGAATTCCCAGATTCCTCTATCATGCATCTTTCTTCTAGAGAATGGAAATTATTCTTTGATGGATCCTATACACAGAATGGATCCAGAGTAGGCGTATTGTTCATAACTCCTCAAGGATACTCCATACCCAAAGCATTCAGATTAAAGTTTCCTTGCACAAACAATATTGCAAAATATGAAGCCCTTTTGAATGGCATGAAAATAGCAATTGAGTGGAGAGTGACAGAGCTACACATTCATGGAGACTCTCAACTTGTTGTTCATCAAGTCAATCATGTGTACCAAACTAAAGATGAAAAGCTCATTCCTTACAAGAGAATGGTAGATGATCTTAAGAAGTATTTCATATCTATCACATTTGAGCAAATTCCTAGAATGGAGAATAAGGCTGTCGATGCAATGGCAACATTATCTACTCTCTTACAGAAGCCCAAACATGAGCTACACTATGAGTTCCTGGTGGAAGCACTATCCTATCTTGCATATGATTCCCCTAAAACCCACATGATTTGCACCATTGTAGGTCATGATTCATCCAAATACAAAAACCTATTTTCCTATCTCCAAGACCAAATCATTCCCGATACCTTCAACCACCATGAAAAGAGATACCTTATCTGAAATGCCTCCCGATATGTCATCATTGGTAATGATCTTTACAAATGAGGTCTAGATGGTATGCTACTTAAATGTTTAGAACATGAAGAGTCTCAATGTGCATTGGAAGAAGTCCATGATGGTATTTGTGGGTCACACTCGAACGGTTTAACACTAGCTCAAAAACTTATTAGGGCTGGGTACTATTGGCCTGAGATGGAGAAAGAGGCTATCAAATTTGCTAAGAATTGTCAAAAGTGTCAAGTACATGGCAACCTAATTCATGCTCCAAGGAGGGATCTAATCCCCTTTACAACACAATGGCCTTTCCATCAATGGGCATTTGATCTTATCGGGATGATTCATCCTCACTCTTCTAATGGACATACCCATATAATCACAGCTATAGATTATTTTACAAAATGGGTAGAAGTAGTCCCTTTGACACAAGCCACTGGAAAGAAAATATCTATGTTCATATTGAACTATATCATATGCAGATATGGGATACCTCATTCCATAATCATAGATAATAGTGGACAATTCAAGAACAAACACCTAGATGATCTATGTGCCAAATTCAAGATCACACAACATTGGTCTTCTATCTACTATCCTCAAGGGAATGGACAAGCAGCGGCATCTAATAAGAATCTCTTGAAAATCTTGCATCGTACAATTAATAAAATAGGAAGAGACTGGCATCTCATGATCAATCCAGCTCTCTGGGCTTATAGAACAAGTATCAGAACACCTACTAGGGCTACACCTTTTGCTTTAGTTTATGGGTCTAAAGCAGTACTACCTATTGAGGTTGAAATCCCATCACTAAGAATCAGAATGCATGGTCTAGTAACTGATGATGACTACAGAGTTTCTAGGTTGCAAGAACTTGAACTACTAGATGAGCGCAGACAAGCAACGTATGATCATCTCAGAGTATATCAGAAGAGAATGTCTAGAGGTTACAACAAGAAGTCAAACACAGAGAATTTCAGGTTGGTGATCTAGTCCTGAGAGAGAACCCTAAAAATCAATCACATTGAGAACACAAGGGGAAGTTTGAACCCAACTGGCTGGTTCCCTTTGTTATCACTACTACTTTTGGCTCTAGTGCCTATCAACTCTCAATGACTAAAGGAGAACAGCTCCAAGAACCAATCAATGTTCTCCATCTGAAGAAATTCTACGCCTAAGGCATTTAGTCTATGGTAAAATATCCTTAAAAAATCTTTAAAATTGGAAAAAGTCCTGAAAAAATGAACATCTTGGTGAAAACCTAGCAATAGGCACCTTGATGATTCACAAAAAAAGTGAAAAATATCAAAAGTACAAAAAAATTGACAAAAATGAAAAATACAAAAAAATGAGAAAAAGAAAAAAGTGCCTTGGTGAAAACCTGGAAATAGGCACCTTGGTAGCAAAAATAGAATCTCTGCCAAGATGGTGAAAACTCGGCAAACGGGTGCCACTTGTTCAAAAACACTCCATCTATCAGTGCAATCTTGGTCTTTCCCATCTTTCAGTCTTGCTTTAGTTTGTACATATCTCCCAGTTGGTTTTTCAATAAGTCAATTTGTACACCAATCAACTCAAGTGTCTGTATCCTATCAATGTTTAACATTTGGGGGCAATCAATGTCATATCCTATGGTCTCCAGTATACTTTAGACATGTCATGTCCAGTCAGAGTCCTTTGAAGCTTCATCTAAGTCAGTCAGTCAGTCTCCTCTCTAGAAAGGATTTTGCATCTACAACAACGCAATCAAACATCAAACTGAAAATAATCTATGCTTTTTACATGCTTTTATCTCCTTGTATGCTTACTGATTCGCATTGAGATTTTTGCATATTGTGTCTCTTTGAGCTCTTCGATGATGTCCTTTATAGGATTTAGAGAGTGATGATTGGGGGCATAATCTTTTCTTTGTCTTCTACTTGTATGTGAAAATCTAACTTTGGAAATTTTGGATTGAAATGGTGTCCAACTGTAAGAGCCTCTATCTCGAATTGGATGGCCATGCGTACCTCGACCATTGATACCCAGAAAATTCAAGGAAGTTTTATCTAACTATTATCTTTTGAGTGATTTCTTTCTCCTATTGTGAAGTGTGATCTTACCTAAGGATGTGAATGATAAAGGGTCACAACGGGTAATTCACATTGGATTTAGAATGATCTCTTGACTACTTGATATGTTTGTACCGCAAGGTGTATTCAGGTCATCATGACATTTATGTTTTGATGCTTATACAAATTGCTATATCAAAATGGACATGATATTCAAGTCATCCTGGCGTTTATGCCTTGGTGCTTATATCAAAAGTTGACATTCCAAAAATCAAATCAATATTCATATATCCATGGTTGCCTAACTAGTGGATGTTGTATTGATTCCTGCGCATACAAATCAATATTCATATGTCTATGGTTTCATAGCTAGTGGGCATTGTATTGATTTATCCAGTTACCTAAAAGTTCAATGATGATAACAAATCGACACATGATCAGTGACTAGGTCCTAGGTCTTAGGTTGCATTTCATTCTGCATGTCTCTTTGCATTTTGCATGTCTGCATGATCTCACAAATGTTTGGAAACACTTCAAAGCTTAAACAATTCTTCATATCCAATGAGAGCTGAGTCTCACTCGAAGGTCTCTTCACTGAACCGCAAGCAGTAACCCTCCTGGGTTAAACATCCTTTTGACATAAGACTGAGTACTTGTCTTCATCAACCTGCAAAAACATATCATGTGTATCGCTGCATTTACATCCCATATCATTACCATTTGTTGCATTACATTACATCCAGTGCATAAGCATAAATCATACATACATCTTTTCATAATCAATTACATTTTCATAACATCCATACATATGAAAGAAATCATTGCATTGCATTAATCCATACATACATTCTACACTACTCATAGCATAAGCATAACATGATATCATCATAAATCCAAACATGACAAGTACAAATGAAGTCACAATCCAAAATATCAATCTCATATATATCATCAACTCGAAATGTGTTAGGGGTGCACTAGTGGCACAATATACAAAAGAATGAGCTCCTGAGAGCTATTAGAGTCAGAACAGTATATCAATGATAAAAAAGAATAGAGTATATCAAAAACATAAGAATAGGAATCAACTATCAGCATGCTCCTCGATATTTGGTGGAGGAGGGGGTGGTGCATCTGGTATAACCTCTACTCTTGGTGCCCTAGCTCCCTCTGAGGCTACCATGTAATCTGAATAAGTGGGTACTCTCTGCGCAGTAGGGACAACAACATAATATGCAAACACATAATATGAAGCCTGAGAGGTCTGATGGGTCAGCTCTGTCTGTAATCTCCTAACCTCTGAATGAAACTCTACATGAAGCTCTGTACACTAGCTATCTACCTCTAGATACCTCTCCTCCCACCTAGAAATCTATACCTTCAGGTCCTGGACCTGAGCTCTAAGACATCTGATAGTCTCTGATGAAGTAAGAGGAACTATAGGATCTGCCTCCGCTGCTAGCATCTCTGTGTCCTGTGCTAGCTGCTCTAGCTGCTGGTCAGTGGTATCTTCTCTATGCACCTTATGACGTCTAACCTCAGCTCCTAGATCAAAAGTGGTATCTGCCTATAAGGGATCTCCATCACCACCTACAAACTACTCAGCTGCTAAGACATCATCTATAGAACCAACACTGCCCAAAGTGCCCCTCTCACCCCTGGTCCATCTCTGTGAACCTGTGGATGTACCTACTGAAGAAGTAGAAGGATGAGGGGGCCTCATATGTCCTAATGGTCTCTGAAGTAGAGCCATCACTCTCTATCTAGGTGGTGTAGGATGCACTACCTAAGGTCTCGGGCCCTATAACCCGGGAGCACCTGTAACATCCATTGCCTCCTCCATGGAGGGTATCAACTCAGTGGGATCCGAGAATCTGTGAATGGGGTGATCAGCAAGCCAAGAGATGTATCCATCTGTGACCCTTGTAGCTACAACCTATGGATGGTAGTCCCATTCTCTACCTATGATAGCACTATACTCCTCTACACATAAAGAATAAGTGAGCCTCTGTGTCCATCCAAGCCCAATCTCATGAACAATGTGAGCATATGTAGTATACTCCTGTGGGTCATCCTGTCTACATCCATATTGACACCACACTCTAGTAATAAAAAATCTCTCCAAAATGGTGGGAGAACGACCAATGAGTACCTAACTCTGGAACATAAAGCTATACTGCTCTCTCGCAGTGGGCCAGGCCTCTACCTGCAAGTATGGTCTCCAATGCACAAATGTCATATCATCCAAACATCATCTAAAATACTCATTATGGCCCATGCAGACCTGTATGACATAACTAGCATATGTATATATCACTGGCTCTTGTGGCTAATGTTGTGTCTGAAAAACCAGTCTCAAAACTGGGATATGCTCCCAGGCCCATATCTGTAACACAAGAGCTCCAGAAGTGAAACTCTTGCAATCCTGATACACAACCTTGTGCATCTCTGAAAACATATGTGCCAAAAGACACTGACCCCAAGCAAGCTCAGTGGGAGTCACCATGAGAAGTGCTACCATCGGGGCCCATCCCATCAAGAAACCATTCTGCTGATGGCCTGGCATGATGAGCTCACCAATCATCCCAGCAATAATGCACTCTAAATGGTGTGTCTGACCATATCTCTGTACAAGGGTCTCCCAGGAAATGGACCCCGTCAACTGTGTATTGTCCCCAAACAAATGCCTAAATGCATGAAGACCTATCTGGCCGGAACTCACATACTCAGGACGCCGACTGCTATGGAATGGAATGCGTAGTATCCTATAAATATCCTCTGGAGTCACAGTGATCTCTCTAGTCAGTAAATGAAACATCTGTGTCTCAAAGTGGAATCTCTTGATAAGTGTAGTCAATAGGCCATGGTTTACCCTAATATTGGGTAAATGGATCAAATACTCAAAACCGCGTGTAGTAAGATGAACCCTCATAGGGTCAGGAAGTGAGACACATAATCTCTGGGTTGCCGGGTATGAATGATGGACATGTACATCTGGATATGTGACCTATATTATATAGAAATAGGAAATTCTATCAAAAATTGGTTTCAACAACAAGCTAATAGTACAGAAATTGAATGGTTTGGTACTTCAAAAGGTAGGTTAAAAGGTCAACTATCAGCATCAGCAATCAAAAAAGTCAAAATTTTGACCTAAATATCAATTTTTAGCTCACTGTTAGTCATACAATAGTCCAGACTAGCCCCGAAAGTCATACGACACTCTACAATGGCCCATACAACAATCCATGGTCATACAACACTAGGCGCTTAGTCATACAAGTTTTGAGGGACCCGACAAAATGTCGTATGACTCATGGGTCCCTCTCATACAACACTGGGTGGATCATGAAATGACAAAGCAATTAAAATTCAAATGTCATACAAGTCTGGGTTGGGACTCGTACAAGTTTTTATACATGTGAAATTCAAAAAGAAAAATGCGTACGAAAAAATTCTAAAATGCTATAAAACATGAAAAATTTGAATTTTCCGAGGGGCACAGAGGTCCACATACCGGATGTCCATACTGTCGAGGTCTATCATGCCTCTGGCTGCGCTCAAATCGATTGGAACTCACAGGTACCTTTGGTTCTCGCTGTTCTGCCATTTTCTTGCTCAGAGGGCTCCACAAGATCTCAAAATTCAAATGGTTGAAATGATTTGAAAATGACCCTTCTGGCCTTTATATAGCTTTTGACCTAATTTTCAAAAGTGCTCTATTTTTCATGAAAATTGCACCCTTGGCTAATTTCGACAATCTGAATCCATTTTTGGGATCAAAATTAAAATCTGAGATCATTTACTATGCCAAAATCATGATTTAAAATTTTTGGGCCTAGGATGGTCTACTGCTTGCATAATCAACCTTCAATCGTCACAAAAATCTAGAATTCAACTTAACTGATTATCTTCCATCAAACTATCAAAATTTCAACTTGGTCAGCCATGGTCAACTCATGGTTTCACCTAGTCAAACTTGGTCTTCGGGACCTCTAAACAATGCGGAATGTGTTCTCGAACATGTTTAACCACTTCTTAAATCAATTAACATGCTTCTGAACTATCAGCGCTGACTTTTTCTTGTCAAATTTCAATTTTAATCCTGAAGGGGGCATGGTATTGCACATCATTCAAAGTCTGTAATCTAAAGCTGAAATCATATCTTTCCTCAGTAATCAAGACAACAACCACATCTAGTTATTGATTCATCAAAAAGACCTCATTGCTTAGGGCAAATCAATTATCACTTTTGGCATATCAGATTCATCGAGATCCATATCAATCTGGTATCTCCTAATCTTGTAAATTGTATCAATTTTTCGTAACCATCGGTTCATTAGTGTTATTTCCTTGGTTCTTCGGTAACTGAAGGGTTCAGATGTGATACCTATGTGATTCTTCTAAAGACAATCAAGTCTGGAATCGGTCACTCACTTCTTCACAATCATAAGGCTCAGAATTAGGCATTTTGATGCTTTTGTTTCATTATTTCATTGTTGCTATAGTGAACATTATCTTTGGTCATTCAGGACCTAATATCATCATATCTTCCATATCAGTTTCATATCTTTATCATACACAGACTATCTTTGAACCACTGCGCTTCGCACAGTAATTCAAAGAGGGGCAAAATGTAATACCCCAAAAATGGGCTATAAGTTCAATAACCTCCTACATTGACACATTGAACGAAATCGACATCAAAGTCCTAACCAAAGGCACATCTGCACATCATCGAATCCTAATTGATTATCATAAATTTTGCATCAGGGAATATTCCTAGCAATATTCCTAATTATCCTAATTATCTTTGATTTAATGATTATTTGGCGATAAATCCTATTTATCCTAAAGTTTGATTAATTGAATATTCTCAATATTTAATTAATTAGATTTAATTCTGCCACTTAATTGTTTAATTGAAGTTAATTCTATTTATTCTTAAATTGTATTATTTAATTTTGACAATAAATCCAAAATCCTATGAATAATTGATTAAATTCTTATCTAATTAATTAAAGCAACTTGTCAATTTTTAATAATATTATTTTTGAATAAAAGTTTGAAAAATGATTGATTAACCCATAAATCAATTGTTTTATTTTTCAAAATCAATTAAGTTGGAAATAAATCACTTTATTATTAAATTAATTCATAATAAATCATGCACAATCAGAAAAGCAGACAACTATCAATTATCAATTAAATCTAAACTCTGCTTTTGCATGTTTTTGTGAGTTAATTATTATTTATAATCAGATAACTCAAAAATCAAGCTAAGTTAATCTGAGTGATTTATGTCTTTTATTCATGCACCTCCAAAGCCTTGGATTTCTATAAAATCAAGGCTCATCTCTTCACAAATCATCCACAAGAATTGCATAATCACGTTGTTGAATTGGAGACTAAAGAATCATCTTTGCGAATCCAAGCTTTGTGAGATCAATATTGCATAGTTTTTCATATCATATTAGTTTTCATTTGTTAGATCATCATAGCATATTAGCTTTTACATATCATAGATTCATATCAGTTTTCATCATAATTGCATAGAAAACCAAAAAAATAGATTAATTGCATTCATATTTCATATCAGTTTTTCATTCAAATCCTTCGTTTAGGTGTCGTTAAGGTCACTGATCTTGATAACAATCTGAGAACATCATACTCGCACCTATTAGAAGGTAGCAAATCACCTGGTTAGTTTAGCTTTCAATTCCTTGCACATTTTCATTTTTGCTAACCTCTAATGTTTTACTAAAGTGTTGTGTCTACAGATCAAGTACAAAATTCACACACACAGGTCACACCTTACAGTGTGTTTTGTAACCTTTAACAGGGTTGGCTCATAATTGAGCTCACTTCAAAAGAGTGAATTATTTTGGGTTACCGATCCTAGGTGTTTTTTTCCCTTAACAAGGTTTTCATGTTAAAATCTTTGTGTTATGTGTATTTGATGTGATTGAATTTTTATTTTACTTTACACATTTCATAATTGGATTGATCAGTTAACACAATATTGAATTTACAGTTAATCGATAAAAGAAGAGAAAGATTTTGTTGATAGCTTACCAAGTTGATTATTTGATTGAAAAGTTTGAATATATACATCTGAGAGATTTGGGACTATAGGATAATTGTACTTAACGAATTCACCCCCCCCCCCTCTTAGTTATCTAACACTAGTGAAAGTGGAAACACAATTGAAGAAATCATGATGATAAGGAATCAAATGTGGAGAAAAGCATCAAATGATATTGCTGGATCAAGCACAACAATTGGTGATACCTTGCCCATTGGATTGGGTAATTTCACCACCTCCACCTTAGATATCCAAGTAAGTATGGAACTGAATTTCAAAAGGTTATATCTAACAACAGTTCCTTATATCTACTATATGAATGCCAAATCAACATGAATTAAGATGCAATAGGGTATTATATTGTTGCTAACTTGAAACAAGTTTAGTCAGTTAAGTTGGACCGAGTAAGAAATTCCAATCGGTGAAAATGTAAAAGACAACCGAGTTGCTTAGCCAACTGAGTATTGATAGTACTCACCAAATTGTGGTATCTATAGTGTTAACTGAGTTATTTGATTGTTACCGAGTGGTAGCTGGAAAAGCATTTATTGCACTAATCAAGGTTTTTATCTATAAATTAGTAGGAAATGAACTCATTTGTTTAAACAATGATCAAGAGTGAAGCAAAGTGATTTGAGAGAAACTTGAGCAGAACAAATCCAATCATTTAATGGAGATCTAAGTACATTGTGAACAGTTGAAGTCCAAATCAAGTAAGTTTAGAACTAATTGAGTTCTCTATATCTAGTTCATTGAAAAGCCCTAAGTTAGAAACCACAATGGCTTCATCCTCACAAACCGTACAACCCAAGGATGAAAAGGGAAAGAAAGTTAATTTGATCAAGAATACAACTTGCACTAAGCCTCCTTTCAAACTTCATCCTGAAGTTACAGCTCAACCTGATGACAATGGCGTGTTTTCTCTAATACCACCTAGGGTTCTTCTCGTAAAGGATGTTAGGTCATACATCCATTGTAAAGTCAATAAAATTGGATACTTTGAGATTCAATCCACATATCTGTTGGAAACTATAATTGAAGCAATTGTTGTATTGTCATTGATGTCAAACATTAACTGGTAAGATAGTTGCTATCTAAGAAAGTACTATATCTATTGATTGATGAGAAGGATTAGGGAAAGGGTGATAACAATAGAACCTAGAGAAAGGTTGAGTTATTTGATACTTCAATGAGTACTTGATTATGTGGCACAATGATAATATAATGTATTGTTTATCTAAGTAAGAAGCAAGACTGAACAAGTAGGCTTAACTGAGAAAAAGTGAAGAAATCTAGTTTAAGCTGAGTGATGTTAGTGTCAACCGAGAGCCAGTATATGCTGAGTAAATTCAATGTTGACCGAACATCAGTTTATTGCTGAGTGACAGCATTAGCCAAGGGAGACAATTTGAAGATATGATCAAGCTACATAGTGATGACCGAGGAGTTGAACACAATATTGACCGAGCGTCAGTAATTTACATTTGAGGAAGAATTCAAATTCCTAGCTGACTTAGTTGAATTCTTGGATTATGTAAATCATGTTGACTTTATTAGTTTAGTGTATGGAGAATTTAATGCACGGTAAACTATTTTATTGTGATTTCAATAAAGAGATTGAAGATGTTTCTAGAAGGATGGATGAAGAACATGAATGTTGGAAGGATTTGATGAATCTGACATAAACCTAAGATCTACGGAGGAGATTAAGCAGCAAAAGATGGATCTACCTATTGAAGAGGTATAAAGGAAAACCTAAGTGTGAGGTTAAAGAAGTATGTTGGAGTTGTTGATGTTATTGACTGATAAGTCTAAGTAGAAAGGCTGAAGGTGAAGAAGTTGATCAGAGTCTTGATTTCTTGAATAAAATTCTAAGAAGATCAGTGATGGAGATGGATATGGAACTTAGTCAGTAAGCCAACATATATGTTTGAATTAGATCCATTATTCGCAAAGTGAGTTGTATGTTTTTCAAATCAGATACTACTGCTACTTTCTAACCATTGTATCAATCTAAATCCTTCAATCAAGGTTGACCTAACAGTCATTGTTTAAATCCTTTAATCAAAGTTACATTCTTATGGAATGTACTTAAGTCCTCTAACAAGGCTCAGTCCTAACAGGGTGGTTGAAATCCTTTAACAGGGTCACACCTAGCAATGTGTTTGTAAACCTTTGACAGGGTTGGCTTTTCATAGAGCTCACTTCAGAAGTGTGAAAATATCAGTAACATGTTACAAAGTGGTTTTTCCCAAATTGTGTTTCCACTATAAATCCTCATGTCATACTTGTGTGAATGTTTTGGTGTGAATATTTCTATGTTTTGCAAATTAAATACTATTGGATAGTGAATTGCATTGTTATATGTTTTTGGCATACATTCTTTAATGACCGAGTAGTGTTGGTGATTAGATCTGAGATTGTTGAAGTGTTTAAAAGTTCAATTGATACATCTGGACCTGAGAACAACTGATTCACCCCCCCTCTATATTTTTATAAATCATATTAACAATATCGAGAGCTTTGCACTGATGGCAAGCTAAAAGATAATCACAAATACTTATAGGTAAAAGGGCTAACCAATGCCCTATATTTCCCAAAGGAATTGAAACTAGAATAGATATGCATTGTACTAAGATGAGTACATGAAGGAAAGTTATGGCTAGATGAACCTATGAAGATCACAAAGGATGTGTTACATGCAGTGATAGGGTATCTAATGAATGACAAAGCCAAATCCCTAAGGCACCTGATATGTACCAAGATTGAGAAGTTAACCGGCATAGAATGGGATGATAGAGGTCTGAGAATAAACACCATCAGTGATCCTGAAATGATATTTGGTGCATATGTCATTGCATATCAAATTTTCCAATCAAGAAGACCGAATAGTGTTGCATGTGGAACAGTTGACATTGCATACAAGATTGTGAAAAAGGGTTTGCAACTTGACTTAGCCAAGTTGATGCTAAGGCATTTAGAGGAGAACATGAGAAAAATTAGGGTAGCAAGATCCAATACTTGCAAATTTGGCTCATTATTGGTATGTATATTCTTTTACTTGTAGAACTTTTTTCCATCAGTCGGTAATATAGAATGGGATTTCAACCAACCTATTATTGTTCAGATTAGTGAGTTTATTTGGAAATTAGGAAATAAATTTGAGCCTATTATGGAAGAATATTTTAGTTAATTCAAGGAGAGAATGGAGAAAAGAACAAGGATACCAACATAGTTGGTAGAGAAATTCAAGGATGATATCTATTTTCTGGTGGATACTGACACCACCCTTATTAAAGCTATAGAGCAAAGAATAGCTTGGCTGCAACCCATGGACTATGAGATCTACATAGATGTAGCCACAAAAGCTATAAAGGCTTTACTTGTCGAGCCCAAAGACAAGAAGGCTACAAGGTTTGGAACATTTGAGGAAGCCAAGTCCAGAATCAAGATGGGACTTGTAGTTGAGAAGATGGGTAGGAAAAAGGAGAAAATAGTTAAGAACCTTAAGAAAACATTTGGTGTCATAGATGAAGACATTGAGAAACTGATTGAAAAAGAAACCGAGGATCAAACACCAGTCAATGAAGACATAGATGAAGATGCCACTGAGTAAGAGGAACATGAACAAGAAGAGCCACCTAGAGCTGATAAATGGAAAGGTAAATAGGTTAGTTCTAGGACTAGATCAGAAACTACTAGTTCACCACCTTTGAAGAAAGGTGTTACAAAAATAACTAGGCCTACACCAACTTGTACATATCAGAAAAGGAAAGCAAAGGCCACCACCAAGCTCCCTAAACCAAAGCATAGAAGAAAACTGATAAGAGAAAAGGATGGAAAAGATTCAGATGAGGAAGACACAGATAAATTCAGATTTGTGTTGAAAACAAGAACTCATACTATTGATGAGGTAGCATAAAGGATAAGAACTACAAGAAAGCTTAGTTCACCAAAACTTAAAAGGTATCCTCTACTGAGCACTGAGGAGAAGGACAAGCTTGAAGAAGTAGTAATAAGTATGGTGATAACATTTAAAATAGTTCCAATTGAATTTGCTAGCAGCATACCCAAAGAAATATACGACAAAGTTTCTACTAGATGGACTTATGCGCTCACAACTGAGAAAAGAATGAGAGAAAGGTCATTAATTCTAGTAAAATCTTACTATTCTATTGATCAAATAGATGCATAATTAAAATAATATGCAAAAAAATAAATTATGAAGGCTCGTGCATTCAAAATCCTACAAGGAAAATTGCAAGAGGTAGATAATGAAAGTATGAACATTTGAACTAAACTTCTCGGTCCAACTGATCAAGTCAATACTAAGGATCATCAATCAAGCACACAAGGAGGAGAACCTATTAATATTTATGATGAGCCTATTCATATCTCAAATACTTAGCTGCTTGAGGAAGAAACCAATGAAGAAGAATATATAGTTGTTGTTGACATTGTAATGGAAGGAATTCCAGAAATGCTGACTACTCTAGGGGATGAACAAATAATTATAGAAGACATAATAGAAGGTAACCCCAATGATGAGGCTAAAGAAGATGAAATGATTATCGGAGCTACCGAGAACCTTGGTGAAGAAGAAGCTATCGAGGTAGGCTGAGAAATGGTACCAGGTAATCTGCCTATATTGGTACAAGCTATTGAGATAGCTACCAAAGCACAAAATGATAACACACCACCCAAGTAGGTAATAGATACAAATGAAGACAAGGGTAAGGAAGTAGGCAAGGAGAGCACTGAAAAGGTAGAAAATGAATAAGCACAAATAGATTCAATGGTAGACACTTATACTACTGAGATGAGGACACAAGCCCCTGCACCACAGACTTCAAAATAAATTACTGTGTAACATAAGGAGGAAATCAAAACCACCAAGTCACAAAAGGTAGATCCTGAGCACAAGGATCAACTTTCTATTGCACCATCTCCTTAATATAGAGTGTAAGAGATGAAGAAGAAGAGGAAGCGAGGAACTAAGGGTCCGGTTACACTTGATGAAATAGTTGAAATTCCAGCATGTGATCCAAGGACACTTGATCCTAAAGCTCCCAGGGAATATGGAGAGCTAAGAACCCAAAAAGCATCAAAAGAAAAGCTGAGACAAAAAACTAAAAACACAAAGGTGCTAGAGGATGTCAAGGATATCCTAATGCAAGTTTCTCCTAATGTAAATATTGATGAATCCACCCCCAATTTTTATCAACTTTTATTACTCATCGGAACAGTAAATGACCCCACTATAGACACTAAGAAGATGATTGAAGAGAGAGCTAAACAAAATATTCAGTACTAGTTGACTGAAAATATCAGCCAAGCAGTGGTTGTAAACAAGGTAAAGATTTTAGAAATTGTAACTAATTTAGAAAGTATCATTGATAAAGTTATTATAATTATGAAACAATTATGCACTTTAGATCACTTCACTACCAAAGTTAATAAAAAGATGAGAAATTTAGATGAAGATCTTAAAGATAGTGCTACTCATCTTACAACCGAGCATCATGCATTTCAATTGCATTATTCTAAAGTGAAACATATACATCGGTTAAGACTTGAGTTGAGAAAGGAAGAGAACCGAATCATATAAGAGGTAACCAAGCTACATACCAAGTTACTCCTACATCTGGAAGTGATGCAAAATCATGTGACATGGGAAAAGAAATTGGTTGCCACCCCTGAGATTTCTGTCACTAAAAAATATTTTTCATATGCATGCTCAAGTGAAATTAGAGTAGTTGGCTCTACAAAATCTAAAGGGAGAATGGGAGAAGCTTATCGATAATCTTAAGAAATCCCATCCTAAGATTTTTGAAAAAATGTAAGTATACTCTTTGTCACTAGTTTCAAAAAATGGGGAAACATATGTATATCTACCAAGAGAATGTTCATAGGGGGAGTCACTAAGTATATACCATTTTGGTTTTCTGAATTTTTTTTTTGAGAGTTCAAAATTTTATAATCGACATACATATAATTTTTTGATACTAATACCAAAGGGGGAGAATGTCACTCCTAAATGGACTAAATATTGTCATTAGTATTCAGTTGTATAGTCAATAAACACATGAAGATAGTTTAGTTGGTTATTAATTCATAGTAGTCACCGAACAAAGAGATCACCAAATGTAACAGTTACTGAGTACATAGGATTATCGAGCATCAGTAATAACCAAGATCGAGAGAAAGTATTTACCGAGTAATCTAGAGTTCACATAAAATTTGGGAATGGCACATTCTTCAAGGTGAACAACTTTTTTTGAGTAAGAAAATGGTTTACCAAGATTGAGGTGAATATTTATTACAGATATAATCATTTAATGAATGATTACTTCTATGTAATGACGATCTAGGTTACTTTTGAGAACCATTGATCTTAGGTTTTCTAAGATATTGTAAAACCCAAATTAGGTCAAGGTCAGTTTGATATAAAAATGTAAGGACATCATTTTGACACATCTGAAGTTCAGACAGGGTTTTGACAAAAGGATTTCAAAGGAAGTATTCAATTTAATAGAATAGTTATAAGGCTACCGAGCAGTTCATAAGGATATACTCATCATAGTTTTAATCACTTAAACTTGGGCTAATAGAATGTAAGGCCTTATTTTCCCTAATTCGGGATAATCTCCTAATTGTGTTAATTTGATTCTTGATTATTAACATAATTCATCAAATTTGATAAAATCAATATAACTTCATAATTCAAGCATTAACCATCAATAATTGAGCAAAAATCACATTGATTATCTCTAGGCCTAATTAATTAAATCAATCCCATTAAATGCATGGCTAGAGTAATTAATTGAAACAAATGAATAAAAGGTTCAAAAATGACATGTCACCTCTCAAGGGGACAACAAAGACACATTTGACCAATGAGAGCTGATCACATGGATCACTCACATGGATCAAGCTTGGAAGAATCTCAACCACTCATCATGGATGTATCTCAACTGTTCAAATTCTCAGAGTTCTATAAAAGAAGAATTTTCAAATCTCAAACAAGGTTGATAATTGTTAATTTGAATTCATACTTACATGTTGCTCATTTGATTTCATAGCTAATTAGAAAACATCTCAATTTTCTTAATAGTTAATGAATCAAAGGATTTCTTGAATGAATTTGATTTCTAAGCTTCATATTTGACTTGAATCTCTCATTATAACATGCATTGTCACTATTTAGGATCTAATTCTGAGAGTACATTTAGATTTTTATTATACTTGTGTTAGTTAGACAACAATAGAATGATTTTGTGTAGTTTAATGGCTTTAATTTTCTTTGAATTTGATTTAAACTAACAAGTTAATATTCTATTGAAGTGTTGTGTTGTAGGATTACAACTACCATAGAATACACACACATTTCTGGCACCCACCGTGGGGCCAAGCCCTGAATTTCTTCCTTTTAAACTATTTTTTTGTCATGTTCTTGACTGTAGAAAATTGCATCTTGGAAATTGGATCGCATCTGGGAAACAAAGTCACACCCAAGATTTCTTGGATCACATCTAGGGTTTCTTGGATCGCATCTAGTAAGGTATTGCCTTTAGTTAATTTTGGATTGCATTTGAGATCCTTAATCACATTCAATTAAACTTTGGATCACATATGGGGATATTTTCTTTAAATTTTATTTTTCTAACATCTAATGGGTGAATTTTGTGAATTTTGTGATTTTTGTGGATTTATAACAGCCTAACAGTGGTCTGCAGATCAAATTGTCGAAGATATCAATAAATTGAGATCACTAATGGTTGTTTGCAGGTTTCCTAAAAGGATCAACTAAACATTGTGCTTATTTTTCTAGGAATTTAATATATTTTTAAAATTAATTTGAAAACTAATCAAAGGATTATGCTCTTTTCCCTTTGGGAAAATCAGAAACTCAAAAGTTAGCTTGCAATTTGGGGTCAAATTGGGGTAATTTGGTTAAATTTTCATGATGTGTCTTGGAGAGATGGTTTGAGATAGGAGATTATGCTTTTCTCCTTCATGGAGAATCAAAAATCCATAACTTAAGCTATTGCTCCCATTTATTTTATTGCATAACTTTAGAGGGCCTGCCAATTGAGGAAAAAAGCTCTCGGGAATGACCCAAGTGTGGACAAGTCTTAAGCTGACTCTTCCACCCCACTATAAAATTTGATGCTTCCTTGAGATGAAAATGTCAGAAGACATAATTCATTTTTTCATTGTGTTGGTGCCCAAAAATGATGGTTTGGATTAGCTATGGATTTGCCAATCCAATGCTGGGAAACCCAATCATTTTTGCCAACTAACAAGTTCAACCAAATGGAGGTTTGAACTTCAGCAATTCTCACTCTACAAAGTCAAGGCTGGTAGGCCTGTACCTTAACCAAATTTGTTGATTCAAAGGCTTTTTATAGAAGATAACTGAATATAAAACTTGTGGATTCTCTCAAAGTGGAAAATAAACTTGAGAGGAATCAAATTGTAAGTATCTCAATCAATAGTATATTGAATGCTACAAAAACTAAAATGCTTTGATTAGTAGTAAATGTTTAACAAAAGGTATATAAAATGAAATAGATCAAAGGAATAAAATATTACAAACTTTTAACAATGAATTGAATGACTATATTCCAATTATTGATAAGATTAGTGCCTTGCTCCTACTTGGGAAATGGAGTCAATTCTATATCAATCCTATGTACACCTCAAAGATAGTTTTAATAACTTGTATATAACAAAACCATCATTTCAAGGGCTTCTACATGAATTATAATGGAAACCAGATTATACAGTTAGTTCTACCAAATTTAACTCTATCTTTGAGAGACCAATAGAATAGAGGAAAGTTTGTCAACCACACCTTTCAACTAATGATCAAACTGTATATATATTTCACATTAAAAATAACATGAGAATTCAACATAATGAAACAATATATCTAAATAGATTTATCTAAGAGACTAACCGAAAACAATTGAAAACTATTACCATAGGTGAGAGAAAAATCACTTATCTCTTCATTAATGTTGAAAAATAGTACATCAGAGTTCATGTTGCAGTTGTGATCAAATTCTATCCTATGAAAATTTGTATTGTATTGTCTTTACATTTTACATTATGTATATATATGTGTGTGTGTGTGTGTGTGTGTTTGAGTGGCTTTCACACCTCTTTAGGGTGAAAAGACACAACCCTTACTACAAATTATTTTGAAAAAATAATAAACTAACTAAAAAATAACTACCTAACTTTCGGATTTGGATCTGGTCAAAAAATCAAAACACCTTGTGGAAAGGTAAGATTTGGATTGGAGATAGGAAGTTTAATTTCCCAAACTGGGTCATTTTTAGATTTTTAAAATTCAACCATCTTCAGCCTCTGTTGGCATCATCTTTGCAAAAGGTCGAAATTCCAACATTTTCTAAAGGTTTTGATTAGTTAGTTTTATTTATTTCTGTAATAAATATTCCTTCCTTTGTTTTTTTTAGTATGGAGACACTTGCTTCTTGATAATGGATTGGGACTCCTAAATTCTCAAAATTTAAGGTACCGCCAGTGGCTCTTTCTAGGGATGTATGCTCCCTATGGACATAGCGAGAATCTAACTATCTCTAGTAGAAGTAGACCAAGTGTGAAATCCATTGGGCTATAGAGTCACTGCATATTTTAATAATCAAATAAAATGTCATTCGATGGCCCCAGGCCACCAAAATATGGAATCAACATTTTTCGTTATCAAACACTTGATTCTGATCATGTAACACTTTGAATTTCCTAAATACGATGCCACCATTCCCATGGACAATATTTATTGCTTTATTAACATGCTCTGAATTTTGTTTAGCCTTCAAAAAGTCATCACATGCACTATAGTCCTTGCTAAATAGAATATTCTCATGCATTTTATCAGCCCTACAAGTAACTAAATTAAGATCTTCTACTTGGATGTATGTATGTACACAATCTACCATGTACTCAAGATGTTGGTTCTCTTCACAAAAAGGATTTGAAGATAACTTAGATTCATGAACTTCCTTCTTATCAAGAATTTGATCAGATAGGACACTTGAATAATTTTTAGAATCAAGCTTATATAATTTCACTTTATCTTTACATATTTGATGTATTTCAGCTTGTAGGATGAACTGAAAAAATGTATGACCTTCTGCATTCATATCATGAATTTCATCAACTTCAAAAATATCATTAGGCCTATTATCTTCATCATGGTGTTGATGGGCTTGATTTCATAGAAAATATTCCTCCAATAATGGATTCAAGAACATAGAAAACTCGAGTGTATCTTCATCCTTTTTCTTCAAATAATAGGTTCGGGAACATAGAGAAATTAGGCATACCTTCATGAGAACTTTCAACCATCTCCATAGGTGTTATATCATACAAGATACCAGAAAATTATATACTAAACTCATCCTTTTGAAAATCATCATCTGCTTGATCAAAGAGACTAATATCTTCACTAGTATTATCTCATGAAACATCTTCATGCTCGACTTTCATATGCAGTTCTATTTTATCTTCGCTATTTGATTCCTGGAAATTATCATCTATTTTATCTAGTATCCCTTGATTATGTACTAATCCATCAACTTGTTTATCATGGTAAATTGAGAAAAAAATTTGACTATTCTTCTCAACATGTTTTTGATATTCAATGTCCAATATATCTGAAATTTCTTCTGTAGTGAGAAAATTTTCATCTTGATCTACTTCATTATCTGCATCTACTTCACATGTTAATTTGTCAAAAAAGTAAGCCATACATGAATCAATTAATGGTTCCCTATCCTCAACATTGTGTTCTCTAATGGATACACCACAAATTAAATGTCTAATTTTCTAAAGTATGAGGCTATGGATAAAGTTATCATTTCCTTCACATGTCTGGTAAGTATTTTCTTCTTCATATGCATCCTGGGGAGGTATGTAGGGTTCTTCTTCCATAGTGGAATTTTGATTTTCTTCATAGTCATAGCACTCATTGTCTTCTTCATCACTTGCATTATAAAATTCATACATGAACCATTCTACAAATTCCTTCCATGATGAAATGCTATGTGCAGGTAATGAATCATATGCTTTTCTTGCATAATCCCTGAGTGTTTTGGAAAATATAATTATCACCTGACTTTCTTCATCAATTTTATAATCTTATATGAATGAATGGAATAATTTTAAATGCCATTTGACTAATTCATTATATTTATCATAAAACCTTGGTACATTTTATGCAATTTGAAAAATTAACTTATCTCGAAAAAATCTTTGAAATTCAACGGCCTGATGCCATCTAAAATATTTTCTCTGATACATTCTATAGTAAATTCTTTGTTACTAACTAGGGGATCAATATTCATTCCCTCTAGGTTATTTCCCTTAGTGGAGTCAGTATTGATAACTTCTGACACATGGAGTCACCACCTTCTTATCAGAAGGAAAATACAAACTGATCTTGAATTCTTAATCTAGCGGAGTCAATTTCTAAAAAACTTATGTAGAGTTTCCACCCTTGTCTTCAAGGGAAAATTTTAACTTGGTATTATGAGTTCTCTCACTTCTAGTGGAATCTAACTCTCTAATCACTGAAAATTTTGAGTAATGTTTTACAAACAACTCCCTAGTATAGTCACCAATTTGTTAGTGCCCAAAAATGATGGTTTGGATTTCCTATGGATTTGGCAATCCAACGCTGGGAAACCCAATCATTTTTGCCAACTAACAAGTTCAACTAAATGGAGGTTTGAACTTTTGTAATTCTAGCTCTGCAAAGCCAAGGCTAGTTGGCTTGTACCTTAACCAAATCTGTTGATTCAAAGGATTTTTATAGAAGATAACTGAATATAAAACTTGTGGATTCTCTCAAAGTGAAAAATAAACTTGAGAGGAATCAATTTGTAAGTATCTCAATCAATAGTATATTGAATGCTGCAAAAACTGAAATGCTTTGATTAATAGTAAATATTTGACAAAAGGTATATAAAATGAAATAGATCAAAGGAATAAAATATTGCAAACTTTTAACAATGAACTGAATAACTATATTCCAATTATTGATAAGATTGGTGCCTTGCTCCTACTTGGACAATGGAGTCAATTCTATATCAATCCTACATACACCTCAAAGATGGTTTTAATAACTTGTATATAAAAAGACCATCATTTCAAGGGCTTCTACATGAATTATAATTGAAACTAGATTATACAGTTAGTTCTACCAAATTTAACTTAGTCTTTGAGAGACCAATAGAGCAGAGGAAAGTTTGTCAACCACACCTTTCAACTGATGATCAAACTGTATATATTTCACATTACAAATAACATGAGAATTCAACACAATAAAACAATCTATCTAAATAGATTTATCTGAGAGACTAACCAAAAAGAATTGAAAACTATTACCACAAGTGAGATAAAAAGTACTTATCTCTTCACTAATGTTAAAAAATAGTACATCAGAGTTCATGTTGCAGTTATGATCAAATTATATCCTATGAAAATTTGTATTGTATTGTCTCTTTACATTTTACATTATGTATATATATGTGTGTGTGTGTGTGTGTTTGAGTGGCTTTCACACCTCTTTAGGGTGAAAAGACACAACCCTTATTACAAATTATTTTGAAAAAACAATAAACTAACTAAAAAATAACTACCTAATTTTCAAATTTGGATTTGGTCAAAAAGCCAAAACATCTCATGGAAAGCTAATATTTGGAATAAAGATAGGAAATTTGATTTCCCAAACTGGGTCATGTTTAGATTTTTAAAATTCAACCATCTTCAGCCTCTATTGGCATCATCTTTGTAGCAGGTCTAAATTCCAACATTTTCTAAAGGTTTTGATTAGTTAGTTCTATTTATTTGTGTCATAAATCTTCCTTCCTTTGATTTTTTTTAGTATGGAGAAACTTTCTTCTTGATAATGGATTGGGACTCCTAAATTCTCAAAATTTAGGGTACCACCACATTGGAACCCAGATTTGATCTTTTCCAGTGACATGCTAGGATCTTGTGTAGAGCGGAGCTGCTTGAATCTTGCTTGCGAGACTACATAGATTTGAGTATTCATAGGGGAATAGGCCTCAATCCTACTTGTAGGACTATGGGAGATGGTTATGAATGGATGCCTTCATTAGGAACCTAAGCTAGATGCTACCTGGTTTACCTCCGAAAGGTTGGTAATAATTTTTCAAGGAAAATAGTAATTGCCCCAAGAAATTCACCATACGAAGCCCTCTTTGACATTACTACTTGGCTAATATAGCCTCCAACATCCATTGTGTGTTGTTGGACTATCATATTCTGAGGATTCATTAAGTGTGTTCCTAAGTCAGTGAACAAGTGTTTCTAATCTCTACCTAGTCTAAGGAAGGATAGGTGTGTTTGCTCTGAAAAAAGATTTCTTGATGTGTTTTAAATACAAATCTCAAATAAATCCCCTGAATGAACAAATGAAAAACATTTTCAGACACATACAAGTTCGTGGAATCAGACAGAGAAGACCAATTTTTAGAAACTTGACAAAATTTTGTATTAGACAAGTCATCAGAATGTCACATATGGTATCCTATTTCGCACCCTATATCCCGGATCACACTTGGTAAAAATAGTGTCGTACCCCATATTTCCTAGGTCGCATCTAGATTAGGGATCACACCCCGTATTTCCTATGTCGCATCTGGGGCCAAAAACTTGTTATTCACATCTGGAGGATCATATCTAGGGCTAAAAGCACTTCTATACCTATCACAAACTAGATTTTTGTATTTTTAAATACCCTTTTTGGTCTTTTGTCAAATTCTGTTGTCAATATAAGTGTACCTACAAGCCTGAAAGAGTTATTATTGAGTGTGTCTTGTCATCATATTTGGTCTATATCTCACATTGTTTAAATTGTGGAGTTCCCTTGTCACATTAGATTCAAATCAAGTTCCCAGCTCACTATTAGGGCACTCTAACCCTTTGACACTGGAACTTTCAAATAAATCCACTTGCATTTGGTTCCCAACTCACTATTAGGGAAATCTAACCCTTTGACGTTGGATCCTAAGATATTTAAAACCCACTATTATAACCTTGGAATCATAATTGGACACTTGCATACTTTCAGACCCACTTACACATAAGACACTCAAAATTCCTTAATCAAGCTTTCATGGTTAATACAAGACATAAGTCTTACAAATTTGAAAGTAATCCATTTTTTAACAAAGTGCCACTAATAACATTTGAAAGAGGAGAAAATTCACAGATCAATCATCTATTTGGAACAACTCCTAGCACTACTCATACGGTAACCCCTAACGCAACAAATATGTCTACTCAAGGTGACTTCCATTGGGATGAAAGACATGAAGAAAAAAATAACCAAGAAGAATAGAATAACCAAGAAGAAGCATGACACCAAGAAGCATGTTATGACTATGATGATGATGAAAACCCTACAGAACTAGAATATCAAAGGGCCTTGAAAAGAAAAAGATTCAATAAAATCCTTGAAAGAACATTGGAACAAAATAAGAAAAAATACTTCCTAGAACTTGCATCTCAAGGAGTGAAATTACCTAAGGACTATGATGTAAATCAACTCAAACAAAAGGAATATCTTAGTCCCATGTCCATTTTGACATGCCAATTACTTTCCATGCAAGAAGAAATCCAAGAACTAAAGAAAGAAAAGGACAAACCAACAAAATGATACTCTTTGGAGCACATTTGTTATTTTCTATTTGATAAGGGATTGAAGATGATACCATTTCCTTAGCATGTTACAATTTTGAAATATGAAAAATACACCAGAAATTCTAACCCTCAGGACTATGTGATGGAATTTTGCATGTCAAGTATGGAATTCATGCATGAACAAACCTACCTAATGAGATTATTTCCACAAAGTTTAAGTGGACAAGAAATGGATTGGTTCTCAAAATTACCTATAGGAATCAAAACATTTGAGGAACTAGTGGAAAAGTTTATCCAACAATACTCCTATAACATCCAACACACTGTGACTATGTTGGATTTATGTAATACCAAATAGAAAAGTGGAGAATCATTCTTGACTTTCTTACAATGATAGAGGAAGATATTCGTGCAATGCGCTTGACAAATACCTGAAAGTGAAAAAATGTACATTTTTATTAATAACTTGGTACCCAAGATGAATTTTTGTATACAACTACAAGGTCCACCAATTTTTGATAAAATGATAGATAGTGTTATCAAGATTAAAGAGGTCTTGATCAAAAAGGGGGAGATTACGATCAATAAATAGAACATAGACAAGTACCATCCCTCCAAAGACAAATACAAATATGGAAACAAAAACAAAAATGTGGTTAATGATGGAGTTTTGGATACTCCTAATACCAAACCAAAAATGGAAGTTTTTAATCTGACGACAAGTCTCCAATCGAGCAAAAGTTCAAATTCGACAGTGACACCAATGGCTAAAAGACTTTCAATAAATCTAATACTCAAACTTAGCCTTGGTCAGCAAGACCCAAGAGGGCATTTACACCATTGGGAGACACACTACAATTGGTCTTGAAGTCACTCTTGGACAATAAAATTATCACAGTTCTTGACTCCAAACCTTGGGAACCAAAAGTAAAACCAAGGTGGTGGAATGATAATGACTATTGTGATTTTCATCACAATAAAGGACACAAGACTAACAATTGTATGAAATTGAGACATGTTATTCAAAATTTAATTGAATAAGGAAAAGTTAAGATGGATGGACATCATACTAATAATGACTATAAAGAATTCTAGACTCCATTGCCTAACTATGAAAAAGGAGAATCTTCTAAGAGTAACAAGATCAATTATACATATACCGATAATGATAATGTAATTCATATGGTGGAACCATGTAAATCATCCATCCATGTGATTACTCTAAAAGGGGTGAAAAAACTAACTGAATACTCTAATGTTGTAACAAGAAACTAAGCTAATATCACTCTCAAAGGGGCTTCAACATCAAACCCACCAACTATGACAATAACACCTAAACAATTGGCATTACCTCCAAAGTTCAATCTAGTAGACTAGTTGCAACACACGCTAGCTCAAATATCCATTCTAGAGTTGTTAAAAATCTCTCCTAGTCATAGGGAGGTCCTTGATCAAGTCTTTCTCAATACTAATGTACCTAAAGACTTGGATGTGGATAGATTCCAAACTATGGTTGGTCGCCTAAATTCTCCACATTACCTATCTTTCTTGGAGGAAGATGACAAGTCATTAAACCAGCCACATAATCAACTTTTGCATCTAGAGGTTCTCATTCATAAACACCATGTCAAGCATGTCTTGATACATGGAGGCACTAGTTTGAACATATGTACCTATAATTTGATAAAACAACTAGGATTTTCTGAACACGCAATTGATCCAAGAAGGAAGATAACAATCAAAGCTTATGATGGAGAAGAGAGATCCTCCAAAGGATTGGTTTTCTTACCTATCAGAGTGGGATGAGTGGAAAGAGATGTGATATGTCAAGTCCTTGACTTACCACTTGTGTATAACATTCTTCTTGGAAGGCCATGGATCCATTCAATACAAGTTGTGCCTTCTACTTACCGCCAGTGTATAAAGTCTCCTCACAATGGAGTGGAGGTGACTATTCCAGTTGACACAACATATCCTTGTAACAACCTTAAAAAAATAGAAAGCATGGTTCCACAATAAACAAAGTTCCAATAAAGTAGAGACATATAAGGAAATGGTTCTGCAAAGCTTTGCTAAAAAGGTCAATATTCAAGAAACAAGTATGGGTGAATACAAGATAGATTATGCAATGTCCCTAACAAATCTCCCCATATCTCCTAGGTCTCAAGGATGGCCTTCACCTACAATTACACCTTCTAAGGGTAGTGCCCTAACAATACATGAAGGAACATGAAGGTCAAAGAAAAGGTGTCCCTTGAAGAAGAAAACAAAGAGAAGGTCATCTTGCAATGGTTGTACAAGGAGAATGAACAAGATGGAAATATTAAGAATATTGAGGTAGATATTGATAAATATGGAAAATGATATGAAATCATGAAGAAAATGGGTTAAAAAGGCAAAGGATCATTGGGTCAAAGGAAACAAGGACTTGTGGAACCAATACATATGGATTTCAGAAACCCCAAGGACAAAACTAGATTAGGCTTCAAGGAAGAAACATCTCATCCTATAACAGAAAATGGTCTTGTGTTTGATAGATCAGGAGACTCAGATGATGAAGAAGAAGTGGAAGGACAACCTATTTCCTATGAAAGGTTGCTACTCTTACAAGGAGACCCATTATTAGAAATTGACACTAGTCTTGAACAAGAGCCAGAAGAAGGACCAACAGAGGAATTTGAAGGAGAACAAGAATAAAGACTTCCTATTTTTGACACACCTCACTTTGACAAAGAACTAGAGATGACATTTCCACAAGAACCTTTGCAAGAAGAAGAAAAAAATGCTAATGAAGAAGCTAAAATACCGATGACTATTGCCCACTTCTTAGGGGTTTTAGATTATAGTTAGGTAGACTCACATGAATAAGAATGAGATATTCTTTCTAATGCTAAAATGGATATAGAGGTGGGTGTGATACATAAATATTCTCCTAGAATCCTAATTGAAGAGGGAGAGATTTATAATGCTAGGTCGCTAGAGTTAGACTTACCTAACATTAACATGAATTCTAATAATAATGATAATGGCTCTAATAATCCTAACATCTCTTTAGAAGAACACCTAATGGAAAATATCTTATAAGTTAATGACATTGATAATAATGTGGTGTTGTCTCTTGAACCCAATGAATCTTTGTCCTTAATATATCATGAACTGATAGACTAGAATGAGCCTACAACCACAAGTAGTGTTAGATTTGAAAAGAGAAAAAGAAAAAGATGCATCCGATGGTGAAAACCTCCTAGAGGTACCTAAGGATGGGATTCTTGATATCCTCCCAAATCATTTTTAGGAAAGATCCTCAGTGTTGATTGAACCAACACACCCCATCAATCTGGGAACAATAGAAGCTCCTCAACTAGTTCACATTGCTCAGTCATTGACAGAAGAGGAAAAGATCCAATTCACCAATTTATTTAAAGAAAAGAAGATCAATTTTTCTTGGTCTTATTTAGATATGCCTGGATTGGATACAAATTTGATTATGCATCACTTATCTATTTCTCCTTATGTGAAACCAGTAAAGCAAAAACTAAGAAAAATCAATCCACATGTGGCATTACTAATCAAGGCAGAACTGGAAAAACTATTAAGAGCTGGATTCATTAGGGCCATTGACTATGCGGAATGGATATCAAACATAGTCCCAATTTCAAAAGTAGACAAATACATAAGAGTTTTCACAGACTTCATAAATTTAAACAAGGCTTGTCGAAAGGATGACTTTCCACTTCCCAATATAGACATGATTGTAGATTTGATAGCAAGATATGAGATGTACTCATTAATAGATGAATTTTATAGATATAATCAAATTAAAATTTCTCTTAGAGATCAAGAAAATATTGCTTTCACATGCGCATGGGGAGCATACTATTGGAATGTGATGTCGTTTGGTCTCAAAAACATAGGTGCAACTTACCAAAGAGAAATGACTACAATATTTCATGACATGATGCATAGAAACATGGAAGATTATGTAGATGATACACTGGAAAAATCAAAGATAAGGACAACACATATAGAAGATCTAAGGGAAATATTTGATAGAATGGAACAGTTTCTGTGTCCAAGGAAATTTACCTTCATAGAATTAGTATTGAACAATAAATGAAATAGAAACTAAATAAACCACAATTAGTACTCTATTTAGAAAATAAAGCACAATTAAGAATCCTATGGCTCTCTATCTAAGAGTGTTAATGGGAAGCTCTCATCAAGCTACCATTAATGATAGTCCTAGAATGAGAAATGATAATGATAAAGCAAATTCTAACAATTAATTCAAATTGAAATGCTAAATTGCTCCTAAATTGCCTTTCTAGCTATAATTCTCAAGAGGTTAGATGCAATTCTCATATGTGTGGTTATAAATTATGATTGATTTTGGTCTTCCTTTTATAGATTTATGCAAGGGTAGGGGGTGTAGTAGAGTTGATCATGATTAAGCTTGAGTTGAGTCTTTGGTTCCACCCTTTGAAGACAATTTAAATATTGTGTCCTCAAAGCTTGGGACAAGTAGACAAGATGAGTGGACAAGATGCTCTTTCACTTTGAGTGATTGAGATTGAATTTGGCTTGATCCATGTGAATGCATTTCCTTAAATCCTATTGGTTGAGGTTTTTCCCTCCCTTTTTGGTTGTTGAGAGAAATTAGGATTTATTAATTGATTTTAATTCATTTATTTAGCCATGTACCCCTTGAATGGGTTGAATTTGATTTAATTCCAAACTATACAATTAATTGGATTAATTGCATATTCAACTTGATTTAACTTGATTAAAATACTCCTGATTTTGATTTAAATTGAATTGAAGCTTGATTTTAATTTCAATTGGCTAAATGTTTGTTTGGATTCAATTGCCTTGATTTGGCCCTGACTTTCCATGATTTGTCCATAAATTGATCTTGTCCATTTTTCAGTGATTACAGTTTCAATTAAGGCTTAATCCCAAGAAATGTGCATTTGGGGTATCATCTAGAAAGTTACTAGGATTCATACTCTCAGCAAAAGGAATAGAGGTAGATCCAAAAAAAGTGAAAGCTATTCTTTAAATACAACCACCAAGAAACATTAGTCAAATGAGGATGCTTCAAGACAAGATACAATTCATAAGAAGGTTTATATCTCAGTTAGCAGATAAGGCACAAACTTTCACAAAGCTAATGCGTAAAGGAACAACATTCACTTGGGATGAGCAATGTGAAGAAAATTTTGCACAAGTCAAGGAATATCTGATGAATCCATTATCTCTATTGAGCATGGTTGTTTTCATTAGTATCAAAGTAGATCATTTGGTTATCTATACTGATCAGTCGGTAAAAGGAAGAACTACATGCTACACTATGCTAGTCGATTAGACAAACAAGCCTTCATACTGAGTATTCATAAGGTAGTACCAAGAGATAAATGGAAATAGGTTTAACCAGGCACCATAGCAGTATTATCAAGGATCAGAGTATACCAAGCACCGAGCATCAATAAACACCAAGTAGATTGGACACTGAGTACCAGTGTATTCACCAAACAATATTGATAGTGTTTACCGATAGATCCAAGAAATGACATCGTAATCAGTTTTGGTACATTTATCTATGTAAACAGTTACAACAGAATCACAAAAGATTTTACCAAGATCTAGGATTATTTATTATAGATGTAATCATTAAATTTGATGATGATCTCTATGTAATAGTTAGATCAAGGTTATTTTTGTATACCGTAGATCTTAGGTTATTTTCCTAAGATGATGTAAACCTAATTAGGTCATGAAGGTTAGGCAGTGATGGAAGTCATAGCCGTATGTATATATTTGTAATTCATAAAATTTTGACATAAGTTTTGAATATGTAATGTGAAGGACAAGAAGGATATCTTGAAGCAATTAGTCACCTTCAAGACATCAGATTTTAGACAAGGTTGAGTAGCATTCAGAGATATTCAGTTTATTCAGAATCAGTGAAGACTACTGAGCAGTACAGAGGAAAGATATCTATATATTGAGGTGATATATATTTGATATTTTATAGATCTGATTTAGACAAGCATAAGTTGTCAATTATAGATACTTTCTTTTATTCTCTAATCATTGTAACAAAGTTAGCAAAATCTCTTAATAGAGTAGACCTAACAGTTTTGTTGTAAATCTCTTAACTGAGTACACACTCAAGAAGTGTTGTTGAAATCCTTTAACCAAGTAGATCTAGTCTATCTTATTGTTACTCCTAATAGGGTAAGATCATCAAAAGTGATCACAACTTGTAGCCTTAACCGACATACTTTATTATCTATAGTAGTGAAGAATTTGTGGGTGTCATCCCTATCGCAGTTTTTACCTTCTAACAAGGGTTTCTGTGTAACCAAAATATCTATGTTATGTGATTGAATTATTGTTTGTTTTCATGCAATTTATATTTACAAGTCAATTGAATGAATGTTACACACAATGGATTCAGTTGGATAGTTTAGTTATCTAGTGTTTGCAGATTGAGTATCAAGTTAAAAAAAATTGAGGGCATTGATTCACCCCTCCCCTCTCAGTACCTTATCTCTCCATTCCAAAAATTGGTATCAGAGAGCATATCTCTTATTGGACGGTTTAACCACTGAAGAGTAAAGATCTAATCATGGAGAGATGTACACATTGGACAAAACTATAGAGAATCAAAAGATTTAGATGCAGATGTTTATTGAGAAATACAAGAAAGCTAAGGATGCATTGAAGAAGTTACTGGTTCGGAGAAAGAACATGGCTATTCTAGAAAATGAAACTAACTATCATGAAGAAGAGATTGATGATTTATTTGATAATATTAGATCTAGTTCAGGTAGTATTTCTGATGTTCTGAAAGTGAAATTTATGATTTATCTGAGAAAAACATTCATTTAATAGAACAAGTGAAAGCCTTGTAGATCGGTCAAGAGACACAAATGGTAAGAATGATTGATGTGATCAACAATGCTAGAAAAGATGAACAAGAGAGAAATTTGGCTGTTGAGGATAGAAGATAGATGACTGAATAACTACAAGTAAAAGAAATTGAGATACTAAGACTTACCCAGTATCACTTCGAAATATCCAATTAGATAATTATTGTAAGCCAGTAGATCAACCAAGTAAATAATGAGTTATCAAGGAAATTTGAAGACATTGGAGTAATCAAGGAAGAAAATGAAAAATTGAGAAATGAAGTGAAGATGCAGCAACAACATAATGAGATGATGAAAAAGGCTGAAGACAGTTCTAAGAAAATTGATGATTTTTTTATTAGTCAAAGAGGACTTGGAAGCACTCCTGGATTAGGCTACACCAAGCAAGGAGAATCATCTAAGAAAGTTGAAAAAATGAATAATAATCAGAATTTGAGACCTAAGACATTGACATGCTATCACTATGGAAAATAGGGACACACTTCAAATGTATGTAGGAGTAAAGCACAAGGTAAACTGAAAACCACTCCTAAGTTTAATGGTCATTGTTATAATTGTAAAAAGTTTGGACATCAAGCGTATGAATATAGATCTAAGTTTAATAGGACTCCTACAAAAACCCACATGGAGAAACATTTTTACACTTGAAACATGCATGTACATATCTCACAAGAATGCAGGACAAAGATGAAGCAAGTCTAGACACAGAAAGAAAAGAACAAATCCTATCAACTGAGATGACAAGGTAATGCTTACACTTGGGATTATAACACATGGGTTAACTGCATAGTATGTGGAAGGTATGGACATATTTTAGCTAATTTCATAAGGAAGAGATGGGGTGTAAAATCTCAAAGTTGGACAAGAACTAGTATGGCATGTTTGCATTGTCACAAAGTCGATCACCTAAGTAAAGATTGAAAAGATCGAGCACTAGAAGAAAAAGTTTTTGAAAATGGAAATATAATTGCATATATCATGAGAATAAGAAACACTATGTGGAGAAAGGCATCAAATGATAATGTTGAGTGAAGAAATGTAGTCGGTGAAACCTCATCCATTGGATTGGGTGACATCGGCACCTCCACCTAAGCTGAAAAGGGTATGTATGGAACTGATAATTTATGTTGATCATATTTTACAGATAGTTCCTTATATTGGTTGAGCACATACCAAATCTGCATGAATAGAGATGCATTATGGTTTATAAGTTTTGAGCATTCAAAGTTATACATTCGGTATATGCTAGACCGAGTGAAGAGTTACCCACTGGTGACTATTATGCAAGGTTAACCAAGTGAAAAAGTTATGTGTTAACTGAGCTATTGGTATTTTGTGGTACTCACCGAGTTTGATAGTTTTCATCGAGCTATGAGTAGGTTGAGCATTTATTGCAAAGGTTTTGAGCGGGAATTTGAAAAAGGTTATAAATAGATGATGAACTTAGTTCATTTTTCACCTGTGACTTCGAAGAGCAAAAGAGTTTTCGGAGTGATTTCAAGAAATGGATTTTTAGAGCACTTAAGAGCTATTTCAAAATCTTCTGAGTGATCTCATCAGCATTTTCACGTAAGTACTCTTACTAATGAGATATTTCATATGAGTATTTACCGAAGCCCTATTTCAAGAAAAATGGCATCTGTATCAAAGGTAAACAAATCCAAGTTTGTAGAAGAGGAGGAAGTGAGCCTTATAGTGTCTACTACTTGCAATGAACCCTGATACAAACTTCATCCTGAAGTTGCATCAAAAATTGATCAAGTGGGAGCTTTTTCAAGCATACCCCCTAGGGTTCTGTTGTCGAGGACGTGAGATCTTATATCCACTGCAAGATAGGTGAAATAGGAGATTTTGACATGTATGTAGCTTACCAGAAGCTTTGTGGAGAAGATGGAAGACTAAAACCTGAACACAAACAACTGGAAGTAATAGGTTTTATGAATGCCCTAAATTTTTTGAGGGAATTTAAGAGCGAATGGATTAGGGTTGTTCTTAGTAGATTTCATGATGGAATAATGTGGTTGGATGAGCTGGTAGAGATTACCAAGAAGATGATTCATACGATTAGTGGGTACCCTACCATTGATAAGGCGAAGGCAATTCACAGTGCACCAAGAAAAGCTATTAAGAAGAACACCAGAGCTGAGTGGGACAGCCGAGCATAGAAGATTCACTCAATCAAAGACCCAGAGGTGAAATTTGCATCTCATGTAATTGGCTATAAAATCTATCAGTCGAGCAGACATAATAGTGTGCCTTGTGGAGCCGTTGACATTGAATATTGAATGATTAAGAAAGGTTATCAGTTGGACCTAGCTGAGGTTTCATTGAAGCAAGTTGAAGAGAACATGAAGATAATCCAGTTGGCAAAGTTCAACACATGTAAGTTTGGATCCATACTAGTTTGCCTATTCTTTTATGTGCAACAATTTTTCCCTTCTGTCGGTAATATAGAGTGGTCAATTGACAAACCTGTGATATCACAAATTTCAAATTTGACTAAGGGTTTGGGAAATAATCATAATAATGTTTTAGATAATTACTTTGAATAATTCAAGAGTAGAATGAATTCTCAGAGTAGAATTCCCAGTCAACTCGTAGAAGATTATGAGCAGGAGATATGTTTTCTTGTGGACACCGACCACATGTTGATAAAGTTTGTGGATCCTAGGACTAAATGGTTAGCCCCCATGGCATATGAGATAGACATTGATTTTTCTTCAAAATCAATACAAGCTTTATTGGTTGTAATGAAGGATGTAAATGCAGAAAGGTTTGGAACATATGAAGAGGCCAAGACTAGAATTAAAACAGGCCTGGTTATTGGTAAGATAAAAAAGAAGTCAAGAAAAATGATGAAGAATCTTGTAGAGAAGTTTGGATATGATACTGGACTATCTGATAGTACACCAGTTGAAGTTGCATTTAAAGGCCAGTTACTTCTTACTGACAAGCCCTATCACAGTGAAGAAACTGAGTCAGATAAAGATGTAGACTCTACACCAATTTCCCCTTCACCAACTCCAAAGAAGAAGCAGCTAGATATGTAGACAAGGGTACGTACAAGGTCTACAACTGTAGCCTCACCTCCACTGAAGAAAGGAGTTGTGAAGATATCAAGGCCAAAAGCAGCAACACCAACCAAGACATATACAAAAAGAGGTAATAAATCATCTACTAAGGCCCCCAGGAAAAGAATAAATTTAATTAGAGGTAAGGATGATTTAGATGATGAAGAAGATTATAATAATCAATTCAAAGTTGTTAGAAATAAAAATTGGTCAATTGATGAGGTAGAAGAAGAAATAATAGAAAATGGTGGACTTAGTGATCCTGAACTCAGTCGGTTTGAGCACCTGTCAACTAAGGATCAAAATAAACTTGAAGAGGCTATCATCCAGATGATGATTCAATTTAAAAGAGTCCCAATAGAATTTTCCAAATACTTACGAAAGGCAGTAGAGGAAATATTTCACAAAAGTGGTCCTATGCCTTGGATACTAAGAAAAGAATCAGGGAACAATCCCTAGCTTTGGCAATACCTCAATTGATTGTTCCTAAAATTAAGGAATACATGAGTAAATATTCAAAAAGATTTAGAGTGAAGAACTAGGCACTATAGAGACTTGATGAAAATATGGTAGACATAGATGAGAATAGTCAACTCATCTAGACTTTAGTTATACAAGCCCGAGAGGAAGCTGAAAAGATGGCATTAGCCATAATTCCTAAGAAGAAATCAAAGAGAAAAGGGAAGGGAATATACACTGATGATACAGATCTAGAAACCACACAATGAATTAACCTATCAGATACCGAGGTACCTAATACAACAGTAGCCACCGAGGAAATAAATCTTACACAGGATGCACCGGATCAAGCTGAGATCCACATAATAGATAACATTGCACTTGATGTACTCATTGAGGACATCACAAATGGTGATCCTGATGATATAGCTGATGATGAGGATGTTACCATTGCTGGAGAAAAAACACAAGATGAGGAACACATCATCGAGCCAGCAATAACATCTCTACTAGGTGAACTTCCCATTCTGATAGAGGTAGTTAAAATACTTTCAAAGGAAGGACCCGAAGGCTCAATCCCCGAGCAACCAATGGACACATCAGGGGACCATGGAACAAGCACACCTGTAGAGACAAATGAGCCTGAGGCAAAAGAGGTAGAGACATAGGGCCAAAGTGAGCTTAAGACTACTGAGACCACCATGTCAGACACTACATCTATAGCTCCCTCCATATCAACCGACACACAGGTTACCAAGGAGCCGAAGAAAGAAGATAATGTGTCTACTGGGAAACAAACACCAAATGTCGAGGTAAAGGATATTGTACCTTTTGTTAAGGATTCACCTCAAGGGCAGAAGAAGAAGAAGAAGAAGAAGAAAAAGCATGGTAAAGGGCCAGTTACTTTAGAAGAAATCATTGTGATACCAGAATGTGACCGGAGGACCCTAGACCCCGAAGAATTGAGAAAGCATGGGGAACTATGTACCAAGAAGGCACCTCAGGAGAAGCTGAGGAAAGAGTGTAAAAGAAAGAAAATACTTGAAGATGTAAGAGACATCTTACAAAAGGCTATACCCAAGGTAAAAATTAATTGATCCAGGATAGGTAAGGAGGATCCAATTAAGGACAGTCCAAACAAGAAGCCAAATCCCACAATGTGAAATATGTAACACCCCGCCAGGGAACCCAAAAGAAACTAACCTAGAACATGATACTAAGTTTAGGTGAATAATTTTTTTTTCTAAAGTTTACAATTAAGATATACAATCACATGAATGCATTAACCATTATCTCACATAACACACATCGCATACATAGGTTACAAAACTAATGGGTCCCATGACATAGTATTACTTTTTAACATAACTCACTAAATAACATCAACAAATGATTCCATAAATTAAATACAACTACATCAAAATGATTACATCTCATGAATAATCATAAATCCTAATAAACATACATCCACTGCACATGTCGCAGGGTATGCAATAATCACTCTAACAACTAAATTACAATATCCAGATTAGGTATCACATGCGATACTCTAATACAAGATTTACAATAAAGAATACATAAATAAAGAACATCAAAGATGAAGTAACATAAGGAATCCAACTGCAAGACACCATCAAGCACTGGTGCCAGGACGTCGAATCTCAAATGGTAAAGAATCACTACCACCTATCCGTGTAGAACCACAAAGGTCTACCCCACCATGCTGAGGAGATAACATCAAACCCCAAATGGATAATCAAGTCAAATCAGGAAACACCACTAAGAAAGGAATCCTGATAGCTTACTAACTCAAGGTCATCAAGTATAGTGAAAAGGTATGACTCACTAACCCAGAGGCAACCGACACTTGTAGGATAACTAGAATATGTGTAGGAAGGTGTCATCATGTACGTCTAACCCTTGAGTCTCATCTTGGTAATCACTCTGGATCCTGGCACTCAAGTGACCATACACGGAATCAATGACTTCTCGTACTGATGAAGCCACTAACTATGCCAGAACACACACCTCAATAAGCAGCAAGCATCATCTCAACCTCATCTCAGTCTATACTAGCACTCAAGCATGGGAGAGGAAACTATCTTATTAGGTTCATTTATTTCCCCTTAATTTTATTAAGTTATCACTTGATTATAGATACTTACAATAAGTGATCCTGGCAGCCACTTCTGGGCCTCGACACTTATTGCAAGCCACCTCCTAACACATATCTAGGTAAACTACCCTAGGCTCAAAGATCTCTCCTAGATCTAACATGGATAAAATCAGATAGTCACACATCCAAAATTATCACAAGATTCAGGGAAGACTACATAAACATAAACACTGAATCACAGAATACAACATGAGCCTATAAGGTCAACTGGAATATGAACAGTACACACTCATGCCAAACATAAGAAACAGCATGAACAAATAGATAATTCCCAAGCCTCTGTCTTTTCTAGGTCATCTAGTACCCATAAAACTGACAAACCCAACAACCAGGAAAGATAAAACTATATCGCAGAAAATAGCCAATTTTAGTATGAAAAGATGCATATACAATTAGAAGAAAACTTGAATGTTTGACATTAAATAAGAGTTCAATTTAAACTTACAATCGCATACACACTTTATACTTCACACCTGGCTTAAATAAAATGGACACTTCAAAAACTCCACAATTTCAACTAAATCTAATCTATGTCCATTTCGACTTAAATAAGATATTATATAAAGTTCACTATACCACTAGCGGACATAGTTCTCTAAACCTATGATAAAACAATAAATTAATTTTTTTATCTATAGCCCTAATAATCCAAAGCAATATTTCAATCAATATTCAATCAATAACCATTAACAAATATTGCTACAAAATTAACCACATTTAAATAAAAATTACTAAATGATTAATGAAATCTTTTAATAAAATTTATTATTAAATAATAATAAATAACATAAATTACAATTATTATTAAAGATTAATAGTAAAATTATTATTAATGAAAATAACAATAAAACAAATCAACTAAGCAAAGTTCCTTTTAGCGAAACTTATTAAATAACAAAGTTTATTTACAAACTTTAATAAATTAAATAATAAAAAAAAAAAGATGAATTTGATTTATCGTGGAGGGACGAACCCGCGCCCACGTGGGTCCCTCATACTGTGGCACCCCCTACATGACACTCCAAGGTGCTGTCGGCAGAGGGCCTCTGTCGCACGGCACTATAGAGTGGCAGAGCACTCTCTACTGACGGTACCTTGGTACCGTCATAGGAAAGTACCGCCAGTCGCAGGGATGGTGGGGGGTGCGGTGGCTCCCACTTCCCATTACCCAAAACAAATTTTTTTTTAAAACAAAAATCAAATCTTTCCAATTTTTTTTACTTAACAGTTTCGTTTCCAATGAAATTTATATTTTTCAAAACATTTTTTTTTTATAAATATATTACTAACACATTTACTATACTTTATGTTCTGACAGACTGAAAATGAAAATGACAGTACAGTGAGGAATTCTTCCAAAACAATGGTGGAAATATTGGGATTTTTACACTTACAAGCCCAAATTTGTCTCTCTTCTAATTTGTCTTTTCTCCCACTAATACATTGAATTATTTCACATAAAAATTGGGTTTGTAAAACTAGTTTTGTCATGACCTGGTAATTTTTTTTTTACTCTCATTTTTGACAGAGAGTAATATTTTTTACACAGAATAGTGAATTTTCACCCAAATTGATTTTCTAACAACAACCCATTTATTTATTTCATTCATACTATAGAACTAACTATAGAGATTTTAATTTTTTGTTTTCTAGGTGCCCTAGGATGGATTTTTCTCCAAAATTTCAATAGCGTAACCCTACTATGCCAAGTCACAAAATAAAATAAAGGGCACAATTCAAAGGGTTTTCTAATACCCATAATGAAAGCATAAATGAGAAACAGATCTGCATCCTCAAAACAAATCAAGCACATCTATATAATGAAAATTTTATAAATGAAATTACAGGAAGATTAAATCAAACCCTACCTCAATCCAATGCTAGATACTAAGATAGAATGCCCGTGAGATGAATACAATCCCAGAACTGTCAACAGAAAAGCTCAACCTATAGGTTCTGAGTCACAGTGCAAGAAATTCCCAAATCCAAAGCAAGCAATCTTCACCCAGAATTCATGCACAATCTCCAAAAGCTCAAGAACACAAAGAAAGCATAAAACTCCCAAAAACTCTCTCCAAAATTGCTCTCACAAAAATATTTTTTTTTCCAAAATGAATGTCAAATCCCCCTATTAGGGGTTCAACTCCAACAATTAAGCAAACCCTAGATGACTCACACATAGAACTTCTAATCCAACTCTCTCTCTTTTGTTGAGAGAAAATACTAATTAATAAAATAAAATTAATTTAATTATGCACAACACAACTTAGTCTCCTAAAGACAAGTTGTCACTTTTCCCAAACCAATCACTTTCATACTAAATAAAGCACATGTTAATAATAAAATCTATTATTAAATAATTTAAAATTCCTAACATCATTAAATCATGCTATAATTATTAATTTAATAACTAAAGGACAATTTCAAATATATTTTCACAAAATTAATTAATTAATATCAAATATCCTAATATTTGATTTTTTAATTAATTAGCGATCATAAAATAACATAGGAAATAAACTAAATATTATTTTCCAATATAATATTAAATTTATAACTATAGAAAATCACACATACAAACAACAATAAATCAGGACCATCAAATAAACAGACCAACACAGAGATGGAATCCACGAACTTTGTCATGAAATTCGAGTAAGACGATCAATGGATACTTATCCAATAATTAGGATAATTGGGCTTAGATTTAGGGTTTTTGGGTCCATCTGTTACCTCCCCTCTTTACCATTGAGATGAGTATATTTTTGGGCACGCTTACTACTGCTAATTCAGGGAAGACAATGCCCTATACCTGCAAACCTGTCATCACAAATCAAAGCATGTACATACAACAAATGGCAAACAATGGTAGGGTACGGTCGGTCGTGTGGATCTTGACAAAGTGAGTAACTACACCTCCGTCCTCTACCATATAGACACATAAAATAGATAAATACATATGAACACCATACACATGCTAGTATGGGGTAAGTACATCATAATCCAACTGAAATATGAAACATCTCAACATAATATATCAATATCCAAACATGGCATCATCAAAACATAATCCAGATCATCAATAGTTACTGACATAATAAAATTTGCACACAACAATGTGGCCTAAAAGAGTACGGCATCTGAAAACTGAAAGAAAAAATATAGAGGTACTACAAAATAACACAAGACAATGTTTTCAACAAAATTTTCATTAACATGCTTGGTTGTAAGGCCTTCCAAATTAGGTCCAAATACAATCAAAAGTATTTTTGCAATCTCTCTATCTATTCTAGTTCTAAAACAATCAACAACTGATGGAAAACACTAAGGGAGATCTGAACTTGAGCTCGCAAGCCTCCAAGAAATCTCCTTGTCTCCAAGCATGCAAACCACTAGCTATGCTATTACAAACTATCAGATAACAATCTGATCTTCAAGAACTTGAAGGATCCAAATCTAATCTTCTATTTCTACCTTCTATTGAATTTGCCTCTAAACAACTACCTAAGCACTCCTTAAATACTAATCTTCAGCCACAAGCCGACTGGAAGAAATAATTAACTCCTAAGCCAAGTCAGCTCCTATTAAAAACAAATATTAAATGCAACAACAGTCGGCTCATAAATAGCCTTACAAACATTTAATTCTCCATGTCAGCCTCTAGATCTACATAGGAGAATACAACAAAAGCTACCAACAATAAATGCACCAAGTCGGCCAACCAAATCTCCAAGAACTCCAGTCGATAAACCAAAACTACTGAGTGCCAGAGAAACAACCGAGCACTAGTGAAACAACTAACCACGTCAAGCATCACCAAGTAAGCACATCGACCAAGCACCATAGACATCACCGAGTACAAGTTCCACCGAGCACAAGAGGTTTCACTGAGTTCCTTCAGTGACTGAGCTTCCTTCAATAACTGAGACCATCAGTTAAAGCTACAACCAAGTTACACAGAACCAAAACAACACACCACCATGCAGATTCACCAAGTACCCTAGAATGCCCCTGCATCATTAATGAAGATACACCAATAATGGACCAACTTGCTACTTTAGTTCAAGAAATCAATGCCCTAGATACAGAAGCAAAAAAGAGAATTGAGAAAAGGGATAAATCCAAGATACAATAAAAATTCATAGAGAAAATCAGCCAAGAAGTGGCAATAAATACGGTAAAGTTATCTGAGGTAATAACCAGCATTCAATCTATTACTCAAAAAATTATTCAAATGTTGGTAAAGCTTTTCACAATGGAAAGTTTCACTGCTGAGATCAGTGTGAAGATAAAATAGCTGGATACCGAAATTCAAGCCAGTGCACAAGTAGCCTTAACTGAGACAAATGCTATTAATAAGCATATACTCAAAGTTCAAGAACTTAGGCGGTTAAGAGAAGATTTAAGGAAGCAGGAGGATAGAATAAGTGACCAAGTCACAAAGATCAAGCTGAGTTACTTCCCCACCTAAAGATAATTGAAAGGAATATTGTCAAAGTGCAAGGTTTAGTTGCAACACCAGAGATTTTTGGGTTTTAGAACATTTTTGACATGCATGCACAAGTCGGTCTTGAGCACATTGCTCTCACTAACTTGAAAGAGGAATGGGAGAACCTCTTAGATTCTTTGAAGAAAACCCATCAGCACATATTTGATAAACTATAAGTACATATTTTTTAGTTTTCCATGAATCTCAAAAAGGGAGAAAACATAATGTATATGCAAAATTGTATAGTTATATGCCAAGTGTACTACATATATACTAAGAGCATGCACCGAGTGGGAGTTATGAAAATTTTGTGGAGTTATAATTTTTTTGTCATGTATATATGAAGTAAGGATAGTAAAGGTTATATCAGTGTATATACATTATAGATTTTGATACTAATGCCAAAGGGGGAGACTTTTATCTCTATTGAGCATTAGATATTGTCATTAGTATCAAAGTAGATCAGTCAGTTATCTATGCTTATCAGTCGATAAAAGGAAGTACTACATGCTACAATATGCTAGTTGGTTAGAAAAACAAGCTTTAATACCAAGTATTCATAAGGCAGTACCAAGAGCTAAATGGAAACAGGTTTAACCAGGCACCAGAGTAGTATTATCGAGCATCAAAGTATACCGAGCACCGAGCCTCAGTAAACACTAAGAAGACTGGACACTGAGCACCAGTGTATTCACTAAACAGTATTGATAGTATTTACCGAGCGATCCAAGAAACAACATGGTAATCAGTTTTGGCACATTTATCTATGTAAATGGTTACAACATAATCACAAAACATTTTACCAAGATCGAGGATTATTTATTATAGATGTAATCATTAAATGTGATGATGATCTCTATGTAATAGTTAGATCTAGGTTATTTTTGTATACCATAGATCTTAGGTTATTTTCCTAAGATGATGTAAACCTAATTAGGTCATGAAGGTTAGGCAGTGATGGAAATCATAGCATTATGCTATATATTTGTAATTCATGACATTTTGACATAATTTTTCAATATGTAATGCGAAGGACAAGAAGGAGATCTTGAAGTAAGTAGTCATCTTCAAGACATCAGATTTTAGACAAGGTTGAGCAACATTCATAGATATTCAGCTTATTCAGAATCAGTCAAGACTACTGAGCACTACAGAGGAAAGATATCTACACATTGAGGTGATATATATTTGATATTTCATAGATCTGATTTAGACAAGCATAAGTTGTCAATTATAGATACTTTCTATTATTCTCTAATCATTGTAACAAAGTTAGCAAAATCTCTTAACAAAGTAGACCTAATAGTCTTGTTGTAAATATCTTAACCAAGTACACAGTCAAGAAGTGTTGTTGAAATCCTTTAACCAGGTAGATCTAGTCGATCTTATTGTTACTCCTAATAGGTTAAGATCATCAGAAGTGATCACAACTTGTAGCCTTAATTGACATAATTTATTATCTGCAGTAGTGAAGAATTTGTGGGTGTCATCCCCACCGCATTTTTTACCTTCTAACAACGGTTTATGCGTAAAAAAATATATGTGTTATGTGATTGAATTATTGTTTTTTTTCATGCAATTTATATTTACAAGCTAATTGAATGCTGGATAGTTTAGTTATCTAGTGTTTGCAGATTGAGTATCAAGTTAAAAAAATTTGAGGGCACTGATTCACCCCTCCCCTCGCAGTACCTTATCTCTCAATTCCAACAAAATCCTCCAATCCTAATGGCTCCAATATATGGGAAACCTTTATTGTTATACATATTAGTGATAGATACGTCATTGGGAGTATTGTGTGTGCAAGAAGATGAGGCTAAGAAGGAGAGAGATATATACTACATCAGCAGAACTTTGGTCAAAAAGCATGTTTAGCAGTGGTATTTGCATCCCAAAATATTAGGCATTATATGTTGGCACACAAGGTGAAGCTAGTGGCTAAGATAGATCCACTCAAAAATTTGTTGAGTAAAGCAACATTGACAGAGAAACTAGCAAAGTGGGTCTTGGTCCTAAGTAAATTTGACATTGAATATTTTGATAGAAAATCCATTAAAGGACAAGTAATAGCTGATCAACTTGTAGAAACACCATTAATAGATGATATGCCATTACATGTTGAATTTCCCGATGAAGCAATTATGCACTTGATTGAGCACCCATGGAAAATGTATTTTGATGGCTCCTTCACACAATAAGGATCAAGAATTGGATGCTTATTCATTACACCACAAGGATATAAGTTTCCAAAAGCATATAAGATGATCTTTCCATGTACAAACAACATAGCAGAGTATGAAGGTCTAGTAAATGTACTAAAACTTGCAATAGAATGGAAAATCATTGAATTACACATCTATGGAGATTCATAGCTCATTATCAATCATGTGAATGGTGACTATTAGACAAAAGATGATAATCTAATGCCTTACAAAAGAACGGTGGATGACTTGAAGAAATACTTTATCTTCGTCACATTTGAGCAAATTCCAAGATCAGAAAATAGAGCAGCAGATGTGATGGCTACTTTAGCATCCATGTTACAACTTGAAGAACATCAATTTCTCTATGATTTCCTGGTGGAAGAAATCCCATTCCCATCTTATGACTCACCCAAATCCCAGATTGTTTGTGCCCTTGAATCTCAAGTTTTATCTCGATATGCCCATATCTACTCTTACCTAAAAGACGAAACAATCCCTGAAAGTTATTCTAGAAATGAAAAGAGATGCCTTATAAGAGAGGCATCACGTTATATAATCAACACTAGTGACTTATATAGACATGGTCTAGATGGTACACTTATTAGGTGTTTAGAAAATGAAGATTCTAATCATGCATTAAAGGAAGTTCATGAAGGTGTGTGTGGGTCACACTCAAACGGTTTCTCATTAACCAAGAAACTCTTAAGGGTAGGATATTATTAACCAACAATGGAAAAAGATGCTATCCATTTTTCAAAAACATGTAATAAATGCTAGATTCACAGCAACCTAATACATGCTCCAGCAAGGGAGCTAATTCTTTTATAACACACTGGCCATTTCAACAATGGGCCTTTGATCTGTGTGTGTGAATTTTGTACCTGATCTGTAGACACAACACTTCAGTAAAACATTAGAGGTTAGCAAAATGAAATCATGCAATAATTGAAAGCTAAACTAACCAGGTGATTTACTGCCTTCTAATAGGTGCGAGTATGATGTTCTCAGATTGTTATCGAGATTAGTGACCTTGACGACACCTAAACGAAGGATTTGAATGCAAAAGATGGATATAGAATGTATGCAATTAATCTATTTTTTTTATTTTCTATGCAATGATATGATGAAAATTGATATGAATCTATGATATGTAAAAAAAAAACTGATATGCTATGATGATCTAACAAATGAAAACTAATATGATATGAAAAACTATGCAATATTGATCTCACAAAGCTTGGATTTGCAAAGATGATTCTTCAGTCTCCAATTTGACAGTGTGATTATGCAATTCTTGTGGATTTGAGAGATGATTTGTGAAGAGCTAAAGCCTTAATTTATAGAAATCTAGGGCTTTGAGGATGCATGAATAAAAGCCATAAATCACTCAAATAAACTCAACTTGATTTTTGAGTTATCTGATTATAAAGAATAATTAACTCACAAAAACATGCAAATCATGCAAAAATAGCTTTTTAACTCAAATTAGAAGTTTAGATCAACTTTAAAACTCAAAAATGATGTTGAGTTCCAAAAAGTCAATAACTTGCATTAATTTTTTGATTTGGAGTTTAACTGCTCTTTGATTATGCACATGGATAATTATGAATTAATAAATAAATAAAGTGATTTATTCTCAACTTAACTGATTTTGAAAAATAAAACAATTGATTTATGGGTTAATAAATCATTTAATCAAACTTTTATTCAAAAATAATATTATTAAAAATTGACAACTTGCTTTAATTAATTAAATAAGAATTTAATCAATTATTCATAGGATTTTTATTTATTGTCAAAATTAAATAATACAATTTAGGAATAAATAGAATTAACTTCAATTAAACAATTAAGTGGCAGAATTAAATCTAATTAATTAAATATTGAGAATATTCAATTAATCAAACTTTAGGATAAATTGGATTTATCACCAAATAATCATTAAATTAAAGATAATTAAGATAATTAGGAATATTACTAAGAATATTCCCCGATGCAGAATTTGAGATAATCAATTAGGATTCGATGATGTTTAGATGTGCCTTAGGTTAGGACTTTGATGTCAATTTCATTCGTTATGTTGATATAGGAGGTTAATGAACCTATAGCCCATTTTTGGGGTATTACATTTTGTCCCTCTTTGAATTACTGTGCAAAGTGTAGTGGTTCAAAGATAGTTTGTGTTTGATAAAGATATGAAACTGATGTCTGATAATTGATATGAGATAGAAGCTGATTAAAAGATTTGATATGAAGATAATAGGTCCTGAATGACCAAAGATAATGTTAACTATAACAACGATGAACCAATGAAATAAAAGTGTCAAAATGCCTGATTCTGAACCTTATGATTCTGAAGAAGTGAGTGACCAATTCCAAACTAGACTGTCCTTAGAAGAATCACGTAGGTATCACATATGAACCCTTCAATTACCGAAGAACCAAGGAAATAACACTAATGAACTAATGGTTACGAAAAACTGATATAATTTACAAGATTAAGAGAATACCAGATTGATATGGATCTCGATGAATCTGATATGCCCTGAGTGATGATTGATTTTCCCCAAACGATGAGGTCTTTTTGATGAATGAGTAACTAGACGTGGTTGTTGTCTTGATTACTGAGGAAAGATATGATTCCAACTTTGATTACAGACTTTGAATGATATGCAATATCGTGCCCCCTTCGGGATTAAAATTGAAATCTGACAAGAAAAGTCAGCATTTATAGTTTAGAAGCATGTTAATTGATTTGAGAAGTGGTTAAACACGTTCGAGAATGCATTCTACATCGTTTGGAGGTCCAAAAGACCAAGTTTGACTAGGTTTGACCATAAGTTGACCATGGTTGAAATTTTGATAGTTTGATGGAAGATAATCAGTTAAGTTGAATTCTAGATTTCTGTGATGATCGAAGGTCGAATATGCAAGCAGTAGACCATCCTGGGTCCAAAAATTTTAAATCGTGATTTCGACATAGTAAATGATCTCAGATTTTGATTTTGATCCCGAAAATGGATTCAGAATGTCGAAATTAGCCAGGGGTGCAATTTTTGTGAAAAATGGAGCACTTTTGAAAATTAGGTCAAAAGCTATATAAAAGTCGGAAGGGTCATTTTCAAATCATTTCAACCATTTGACTTTTGAGATCTTGTGGAGCCCTCTAAGCAAGAAAATGGTAGAACAACAAGAACCAAAGGTACCAGTGAGTTCACATCGATTTGAGCACAGTCGGAGACATGATAGACCTCGACAGTATGGACATCCGGTATGTGGACCTTCATGCCCCTCTGAAAATTCAAATTTTTCATGTTTTATAGCATTTTAGAATTTTTTCGTATGCATTTTGCTTTTTGAATTTCGCATGTATGAAAACTCATATGAGTCCCAACCCAGACTTGTACGACATTTGAATTCCATTTGCTTTGTCATTTCATGCATTACCTGGTGTCGTATGAAGGGGACCCGTGTGTCGTACAACATTTCATCGGGTCCCTGGAAACTCGTATGATACTGAATCCAGTGTCGTATGACCATGGATTGTTGTATGGTCTATTGTGGAGTGTTGTACGACTTTTGATGCCAGTCTGGACTGTCATATGAAAAACAATAAGCTTAAAACTGATATTTAGGGCCAAATTTTGACTTTTCTAATGTCTGATACTGATAGCTAACCTCTTAACCTACCTTCTGAAGTACCAAACTGTTCAATTTTGGCACTATTAGCCTATTGTTGAACCCAATTTCTCATAGAATTCCCTATTTTTGCATGATATAGGTCACATATCCAAATATTCATGTCTGACATTCATACCCGATGACCTAGAGATTATGTGTCTCTCTTCCTGACCCTATGAGAGTTCATCTTGCTACATGTGGGTTCGAGTATTTGATCCATTTACCCAATATTAGGGTAAACCATGGCCTATTGACTGCACTTATCGAGAGATTCCACTCCAAGACATAGACGTTTCATTTACCGACTGGAGAGATGACTGTGACTCCAGAGGATATTTATAGGATACTATGCATTCCATTCCATAGTAGTCGACATCCTGAGTATGTGAGTTCCGGCCAGACTGGTCTTCATGCCCTTAGGTGTCTGTTTGGGGATGATACACAATTGACAGGGTCCATTTCCTAGGAGACCCTTGTACAGAGATATGGTAAGATGCACAGTTTAGAGTGCATTATTGCTGGGATGATCGGTGAGCTCATCATGCCAGGCCATCAGCAGAATGGTTTCTTGATGGGATGGGCCCTGATGGTAGCACTTCTTATGGCCACTCCTACTGAGCTTGCCTGGGGTCAGTGCCTATTAGCCCACATGTTTTCAGAGATGCACGAGGTCATGTATCAGGATTGCAAGAGCTTCACTTCTGGAGCTCTTGTATTACAGATATGGGCATGCGAGCATATCCCAGTGTTGAGACTGGTTTTCCAGACACAGCGGTAGCCACAGGAGCCAGTGATATATATGTATGCTAGTTATGTCACATAGGTCTGCATGGGTCACACTGAGTACTTTCGACAATGCTTAGATGATATGACATTTGTGCATTGGAGACCCTACTTGCAGATAAAGGCCTGGCCTACTGCGAGGGAGCAATATAGTTTTCTTTTTCAGAGTCGGGTACTCATTGGTCATTCTCCAACCATTTTGGAGAGATTCTTGATTACTAGAGTGTGGCATCAGTATGGACGCAGATAGGATGCCCCACAGGAGTATACTGCATATGCTTGCATTGTTCATGAGATTGGGCTCAGATGGACACAGAAGCTCACCTATTCTTTATGTTTAGAGGAGTATAGTGCTATCATAGGTAGAGACTGGGACTACCATCCATAGGTTGTGGATGTAGGGGTCATAGATGGATACATCTCTTGGCTAGCGGATCATCTCGTTCACAGATTCTCAAATCCTAATGAGTTGATACCCTCCATGGAGGAGGCAATGGATGTTACAGGTGCTCCCGTGATACAAGGTCTGAGACCTCAAGTAGTGCATCCTACACCACCTAGATAGAGAGCAACGACTCCACTTCAGAGACCATCAGGACATATGAGGCCCCCTCATCCTTTTACTTCTTCAGCAGGTACATCCACAGGTTCACAAAGATGGATCAGGGGTGAGAGGGGCACTTTGGGCGGTGTTGGTTCTGTGGATGATGTCTTAGCCATGGAGCAGTTTGTAGGTGGTGATGGAGATCCCTTATAGGCAGATACCACATTTGATCTAGGAGCTGAGGTTAGACGTCATAAGGTGCATAGAGTAGATACCACTGATCAGCAGCCAGAGTAGCCAGCATAGGACACAGAGATGCCAACAGCTGAGGCAGATCCTACTGTTCCTCTCACTTCATCAAAGACTATCAGATGTCTCAGAGCTCAGGTCCAGGACCTGAACGTATAGAGTGCTAGGTGGGAGGAGAGGTATCTAGAGGTAGATAGGCAGTGCACAGAGCTTTGCGTAGATTTTCACTTAGAGGTTCATAGATTACAGACAGAGGTGACCCATCAGACCTCACGAGCTTCATATTATGTGTCTGCATATTATGCTATTGTCCCTGTTGCGCAGAGAGTACCTACTTATTCAGATTACATGGCAACCTTAGAGGGAGCTAGGGCACTGAGAGTAGAGGTGATACTAGATGCACCACACCCTCCTCCACCAGATGCAGAGGAGCATGTCAATAGTTGATTCCTATTCTTATGTTTTGATATACTTTGTTCTCTTTGATCATTGATATACTGTTCTGACTCTAATAGATCTCAGGAGCTCATTCCTTTGTACAGTGTGCCAGTAGTGCACCCCTGACACATTTTGAGTTTATGATATATATGAGATCAATTTTTTGGGTCGTGACTTCATTTGTACTTGTCATGTTTGGATTTATGATGATATCATGTTATGCTTATGCTATGAGTAGTGTAGAATGTATGTATGGATCAATGCAATGCAATGATTTCTTTCATATGTATGGATGTTATGCAAATGTAATTGATTATGAAAAGATGTATGTATGATTTATGCTTATGCACTGGATGTAATGTAATGCAACAAATGGTAATGATATGAGATGTAAATGCAGCGATACACATGATATGTTTTTGCAGGTTGATGAAGACAAGTACTCAGTCTTATGTCAAAAGGATGTTTAACCCAGGAGAATTACTGCTTGCGGTTCGGTGAAGAGACCTTCAAGTGAGACTCAGCTCTCGTTGGATATGAAGAATGGATATGAAGAATTTTTTAAGCTTTGAAGTGTTTTCAAACATTTGTGAGATCATGCAAACATGCAAAATGCAAGGAAACATGCAAAATGAAATGCAACCTAAGACCTAGGACCTAGTCACTAATCATGTGTCGATTTGTTATCATCATTGAATTTTTAGGTAACCAAATAAATCAATACAATGCCCACTAGTTATGAAACCATAGACATATGAATATCGAGTTGTATACGCAAGAATCAATACAACACCCACTAGTCAACAACCATGGATATATGAATATTGATTTTATTTTCGGAATGTCAGATTAGATAGAAGCACCAAAGCATAAATGCCAGGATGACCTGAATATCATGTCCATTTTGATATAGCAATTTGTATAAGCATCAAAACATCAACGTCATGATGACCAGAATATGCCTTGCATTTAAACACATCAAATAGTCAAGATATCATTATAAATCCAATGTGAATTACCCGTAGTGACCCTTTATCATTCACATCTTTAGGTAAGATCGTGTTTCACAATAGGAGCAAGAACTCACTCAAAAAGACAATAGTTAGATCAAACTTCCTTGAATTTTTTGGGTATCAATGGTTGAGGTACGCATGGCCATCCAATTTGAGATAGAGGCTCTTACAGTCGGACACCATTTCAATCCAGAATTTTCAAAGTTGTTAGATTTTCACATACAAGCAGAAAACAAAGAAAAGATTATGCCCCCAGTCATCACTCTCTAAATCTTGTAAAGGACATCATCAAAGAGCTTGAAGAGACACAATATGAAAAAATCTAAATGCGAATCAGTAAGCATACAAGGAGATAAAAGCATGTAAAAAGCATACATTTTTTTCAGTTTGTGTTTGATGTGATTGCGTTGTTGTAGATGCAAAATCCTTTGTAGAGACAAGACTGACTGACTAACTCACATGAAGCTTCAAAGGAATCTGACTAGATATGACATGTCTAAGATACATTTGAGGCCATAGGATATGACATTGATTTCCCCCAAGTGTTAAACATTGATAGGATACGGACGCTTGAGCAGACTGGTGTACAGACCGACATATTGAAAATTGGAAATGCAGAAACAAATCGGGAGATATGTACAAACTAAAGCAAGATGAAAAGCTGGGAAAGACCAAGATTGCACTGATAGATGGAGCATTTTGAAACAAGTGACACCCGTTTGCCAGGTTTTCACCATCTTGGCAGAGATTCTATTTTTGCTACCAAGGCGCCTGTTTCCAGGTTTTCACCAAGGCACTTTTTCTTTTTCTCATTTTATTTTTTTTCATTTTTTCAATTTTTTTGTACTTTTGATATTTTTTTCTTTTTTTATAAATCATCAAGGTGCCCATTTCTAGGTTTTCACCAAGACGTTATTTTTTTCAGGACTTTTTCAGATTTTTAAGAATTTTTTCAGGACATTTTTCCATAGACTGAATGCTTTAGGCATAGAATTTCTTCAGATGCAGAATGTTGATTGGTTCTCGGACCTCTTCTCCTTTAGTCATTGAGAGTTGATAGGCACCAGAGCCAAAAGTAGCAGTGATAACAAATGGACCTAGCTAGTTGGGTTCAAACTTCCCCTTGTGTTCTCGATGTGATTGATTTTTAGGATTCTCTCTCAAGACTAGATCACCAACCTGAAATTCTCTGTGTCTGACTTTCTTGTTGTAGCCTCTAGACATTCTCTTTTGATATACTCTAATATGATCATATGCTACTTGTCTATGCTCATCTAGTAATTCAAGTTCTTGCAACCTAGACACTCTGTAGTCATCATCAGTTACTAGACCATGCATTTGGATTCTTAGTGATGGGATTTCAACCTCAATAGGTAGTACCACTTCAGACCCATAAACTAAAGAAAAAGGTGTGGCCCTAGTAGGTGTTTTGATACTTGTTCTATAGGCCCAAAGAGCTGGATTGATCATGAGATGCCAGTCTCTTCCTATTTTATTAACTGTTTGGTGTAAGATTTTCAATAGATTTTTGTTAGAGGCCTCAGCTTGGCCATTCCCTTGAGGATAGTAGATAGAAGACCAATGTTGCATGATCTTGAATTTGGCAAATCGATCATCTAGGTCTTTGTTCTTGAATTTTCCACCATTATCTATTATTATAGAATGAGGTATCCCATATGTGCATATGATATAGTTCAATATGAACATAGATATTTGCTTTCTAGTTGCTTGTGTCAAATTGACTGCTTCTACCCATTTTGTAAAATAATATGTAGCTGTGATTATATGGGCATGTCCATTAGAAGAATGAGGATGAATCATCCCGATAAGATCAAATGCCCATTGATGGAAAGGCCATTGTGTTGTAAAGGGGATTAGATCCCTCCCTGGAGCATAAATTAAGTTGTCATGCACTTGGCATTTTTGACAATTCTTAGCAAATTTGATAGATTCTTTCTCCATTTCAGGCCAATAGTACCCAGCCCTAATAAGTTTTCAAGCTAGTGTTAAACCATTCAAGTGTGACCCACAAATACCATCATGGACTTCCTCTAATGCACGTTGAGACTCTTCCCATTCTAAACATCTAAGTAGCGTACCATCTAGACCTCGTTTGTATAGATCGTGACCAATGATGACATATCGAGAGGCATTACAGATAAGGTATCTCTTCTCATGGCGGTTGAAGGTATCAGGAATGATTTGGTCTTGGAGATAGGAAAATAGGTTTTTGTATCTGGATGAATCATGACCTACAATGGTGCAAATCATGCGAGTTTCAGGGGAGTCATATACAGGATAAGATAGTGCTTCCACCAGGAACTTGTAGCGTAGCTCATGTTCAGGCTGCTGTAATAAAGTAGATAATGTTGCCATTGCATTGGATGCCTTATTCTCCATTCTAGGAATTTTCTCAAATGTGATAGATATGAAATACTTCTTTAAATCATCTACCATTCTCTTGTAAGGAATGAGCTTTTCATCTTTAGTTTGGTACACATCATTGACTTGATGGATAACAAGTTGTGAGTCTCCATGAATGTGTAGCTCTATGACTCTCCATTCAATTGCTATTTTCATACCATTCAAAAGGGCTTCATATTATGCAATATTGTTTGTGCAAGGAAATTTTAATCTGAATGCTTTTGGGATTGAGTATCCTTGAGGACTTATGAACAATATGCCTGCTCCTGATCTATTCTATGTATAGGAGCCATCAAAGAATAACTGCCATTCTCTAGAAGAAAGAGTCATGATAGAGGAATCTAGAAATTCCATTTGCATTGGTGTATTATCAATCATAGGTGCATCTACTAATTGATCAGCAATAACCTGTCCTTTGATAGCTTTTCGTTCCACATATTCAATGTCAAATTCACTTAAGAGCATAACCCATTTAGCTAATCTACTTGTGAGGGCAGCTTTGCTTAGTAGGTACTTGAGTGGATCAATCTTAGCTACCAAATGTGTGGTATGAGCTAACATGTAGTGTCTCAGTTTCTATGATGCAAAGATCATAGCTAGACAAGCCTTCTCAATCATTGAATAGTTCTTCTCATATGCAACCAATGTTCTACTGATATAGTATATAGCTCTTTCCTTTTTGTTCTCATTGTGTTGTGCTAGCAATGCCCCCAGTGATGTATTTGTTGCGGAGACATATAAGATTAATGGCTTCCCATGAATAGGAGGCATCAAGATAGGAGGATTTGATAGATACTTCTTGATATGATCAAATTTGTTCTCACATTCTCCATTCCATGCAAAGGTCACACCTTTATGTAATGTTTTTGTAAAAGGCTGTGATATGTCCGCTAGCTGTGATATGAATCTTCTGATAGATTGAACTCTTCCTTGCAATGTCCTCATTTGACTGATATTCTTAGAAGGTTGCATCTCCATTATAGCCTTTACTTTAGCTAGATCAACCTCAATGCCCTTCTTTGAAACTATGTATCCTAAGAGCTTCCAGAAGTGACACCAAAAGCACACTTCTTAGGATTTAGTCGTAGACTAAACTTTTTCATTCTATCTAGGATCATGCTCAAGTCCTTTAGATGTTCAGTTCTAATCATAGATTTTGCTAAAGTATCATCAACATAATCTTCCATAGTTCGATGCATCATGTCATGGCTCTTTGATATGTAGCATTAGCATTTTTAAGCCCAAATGGCATGACATTCCAACAAAAGGTACCCCATGCACATGTGAAAGTAGTTTTCTCTTGATCCTCTGGAGCAATTTTTATTTGATTATATCCAGAGAAACCATCCATTAAGGAATACATCTCGAAACCCGCAGTCATGTCCACTATCATATCAATGGTAGGTAGTGGAAAATCATCCTTAGGGCATGCTCTATTCACATCTCTAAAGTTTGTGCACACTCTGATTGAACCATCTGGTTTAGAAATACATACAATATTAGAGATCCACTCTGCATAGTCAATAACTCAAATGAATTCGGCTTTCAAGAGCTTCTCTAGTTCAGCTTTTACTAAGAGTGCAACATGAGGATGCATCTTTCACAATTTTTTCTTGACAAGTTTTACATTAGGAGCTATAGATAAATGGTGCATGATAAGATTAGGATCCAACCCTAGCATATCTGAGTATTTCCATGCAAAGTTGATCTTTTTCTCTATTAGGAATGTAGTGAATTTTTTCTTCTCTTCTTCTGATAATGATTTTGCTACATGCACCAATTGTGGTTCCTCTGTTGTACCCAAATTGATAGATTGAGTGGGCTCAATTAGAACTGGAGATCTATCCTATAAATGACTCAGAAGGACATCAAATATCTCATCCTTAGGTGCCTCAAAGAGGTTTTCACCTTTGGATATGTCTTTTATTTTTACTTTTGTAGGTTCTAAGACTGCCACAAAGTGGTTTTCACCCTCATAACTCCTTTTCTTTTTATTCTTATTCTTATTTTTCTGACTAAGATATTTGATGTCTGACTCGGTCATGCTAACGCTCGGTTCACTGATGGAAGTACTCATAGGCTCAACTATATTTAGGTAGCAAGCAAGGGCATAGTCATTCGGGAAGGTATAAATACCATGGCTCAAATTTGTGGGGGTTTGATCAATAAGGTCTGGATATTGGATAGTCAAAGTGGGGAATGATTGGGAGATAGTGTTTACGGATATGGATCTATCATCATTGGTCCTAACTTGACGCTTGAGTTCAAAGGTGATATTACAACTTAAGACATTCAATTCATGAATAGGCTCAATGTCATTGTGGGAATCCAATTTAGCCATAGGTGGATCAGACTCGATAGGTTCATCATTTCTCTCTAGACTTATGTTGGGATTAGGTGCATATTGGTGAATAACATCAACATGTTTCTCGGTGATAAGCTCATCTAGTTCTGGAATGAATCCCCATTCATAGTCATTAGATTCATCTTCTGATTCAAGATCTCTAGGAAATCTTAGAACATGAGTAAAGTCAGGGTGAATACCCCAAGAAGGGTTACCCTCAAATTCTGATTTGAATTCATACTCATGGGAATCTATCTCAGAATCACTACCACCTCCCTCTTCTTGATTTTTTTTGAGATTAGCTGGTTCTTATGTTGCAACTATCTCTTGGTTGATAGTAGGTTCTTGTGTTTCTACTACATTAATTCTTTTGTTTGGATAATCTTTATCATCATGAAGGTCTTTGATTGCTTTAGGCAATTTTTTATAGGGGATGAGTTCTGAGCTGTCTAAATCACTATCTGATGGTTCTATTTCTTCTTTCTTAAGAAGAGGTTCTCCTAGTGCGATCTTCTCTATGACATGAGAACAATTACCTTTGAGGTGATAGGGTTTCTTCTTAAAGCCTAGGCCAACAGTATTCTTATTTGCTCTACTAGTATGTGAAATAGGTGCCACAAGACCTTTTCCTCTGACTCCTAGAGGTCCTTGACCTGGATATCCCATCTTAGCTATTAATTTATCTCCTAGACCATATGACTTAGAAGAGATTTTGGATACTGTAGAGTCACTACTTTGAACAACTTGAGATTTAGGTTCGTCTTTGTATAGCCATGATAGCATAGCTTCATCCTCTTCAAACTCTTTCTTGGATACTTGTTCTACTATAAAATTCTTTTTATATGCCTCAAGAGGGTCCTTAGGTTCAGACTTGGACTATTTCAAAGATTGTCCATAAGACTTAGGCAAGATAGGGAGAGATCTCAAAGATAAGACTGGCTCGATAGTATATTCTCCCATATTATTTTCTTTGATATTAACCTCTTTTGCAAGATCTTCCATTGTAGATGTGGATGCTTCTTTAGTTAGTTCAATGGAAGATTCTCTGTTATTAGGCACAAGCTTATCTACACTTTCCTTCAAGGTATTGCAAGTTGTATTCAGATTCGTGGGGATAGTAACCTCTACTCCTTCATAAGGAAACTTCAAACATTGATGGTATGTAGATGGAATAGCTTGCATTTCATGTATCCATGGTCTCCCTAGGAGGATTTTGTAGGCCAAAGGTATATCAAGCACTTGACAGATGGTATCTCTGATAACTGGACTTGCTCTGATGGGTAAGATAATGGTGCCTTTAGAAGATCTTTCTTATTCATCATAGGCTTTTATGGTGATCTTCTTTCAAGGATCAATAGCCAATTTTGAAAATCCCAATTGTGTGATCAAGTTGTAAGAACAAATGTTTAGGCTAGCGCCCCCATCTATCAACACATGTTTGACTTTACGGTTCTGGATCAAGACTTCTATTTGCAAAGGCTGATTATGTGGGTGACTCAAGGAGTTGTCATCTTCCTCTGAAAAGGACATATATTGCGGAGATGTAAGATATCCAACCATAGTCTAGAACCTGTCTAAATCAAGGTCATCAGGAACATTGGAACCGAGAAAAGCTTTGTCTAGTATGGCTCTATGAGCTGGAGATATTTGAAGCAACTCAAACATGGAGATTTTGGCATTAGTGTGCTAGAGTTGTTGAATAATGCTATAAGATGTAGGCCTCGTATCATTTGGATTGGAAGATTTGGAAGCAGCCTTCTATTTAGAAGCAGATGAAAGATTGAAGGGTATCTTAGGGACATTTGATGAATCTGGGATTTGTCCTTTCAGATGTGCTTGGGCTTGTGATCGAGTAACTAAATTGGTGGATTGATTTTCTCTATCTCTTCTTACAATTATGATGACATTCCAACTTTCAGAGAGACATGGTTCAACCATATTGATGACAACATTATTTCCAGGGTAGGCATAGTTGAATTTTGCCCCCATATTAGGCTGAGAAGTTGAAACTCCTTGACCATGTTGTAGAAATGGTTCTATAAATGCCATATGATCATTATTTCTCTTAGGATTGTCAACTATGATGTTTCCACTATCGATCAGATCTTGAATGGTGTGTTTCAACCGGAAGCAGTTATTTGTTTTGTGACCTTTACCTTGATGGAAATCACAGAATTAATTTTCTCTCCACCATTTTGGCTTAGGCTCAGAATCAGGTGGTCGGATTGCTAGCAAAGAGATAATGTTATCAGCTAGTAGAGTTTTCATAGCTTATTCTAAAGATTCTCCAAGAGGAGTGAACTTTCGATGTTTATCCCAAGATTTGTATTCTGGCTTCTTTTGAAATGGTTCGGATGACTTTTGTTCTGAAGCTTTAATGGCTTGGGAACCAAGAGTTAGGTTGTAGGCTGGTGCCTTTGATGGGGCATGGATAGTGTCAACAATGCCATCTATGATGATGCCTTTATTCTTGTTCCAGTTTTTGTTCTTGTCTTTAGAACTGGATCCTAATTCGTACTTGTCTTTTTGAAGTGTGATTTCTCCTTTTTTCACAAGCACTTTTTCAATTTTGATAGCATTGTCCACCATCTTATCAAAAGATGTATGATCTTGCATTTGTAGAGGATAATTGATTTCTAGAACAAGGTTATTGATGAAGATTTCTAGTTTTTCTATTTCTAGAATAGGTCTAGCATATAGAGAGAACTTCTTCCTCCATCTCTTGAGAAATGTTAGGAATGGTTCCCCTGGATATTGCTTGAGATTACAGATATCAATCATGGTGACTGGATGTTAAATATTGTAGGAGTATTGCTGATAAAACAATTTGATCAACTCCTCAAAAATTTTGATAGTAGAAGGCAATCTAGAGAACCAGTGGATGGCTGCTCCCCCTAGAGATCGAGGGAAGAGATGCATCAGATAGGTTGGTTCATGCATGAACTCCATTGATTGTGTACAAAATTCTCGAACATGATCTTGAGGATCTGAGTGTCCATCATACTTATCATACTTCAGCATCTCCACTCTTTTTGGAAATGGTGGCATGTACAAGTCTTTGTCAAATGGAAAAGGACATAGAGCCTCCATGGAGAACTCTTTGGGTTCCTTCTATTTTTCAAGGCTGTTAAGTTTGACTTGCATGGCATGCATCTGTTTCATAATAGCTGTGAGTGGAATTTCTTCCTCATGTGTAATGATATTTTCCACATTAAAGTTGGGAGGAAGTTTAGCTCCTTGATGAGCCAATTGTAAAAAGTATGCTTCTCTGTCTTCTTTCAAGAAATGCTTCATCATTCGTTTGAAGTTATCATCATTTTGATATTGAGCAATTTCTTCAGGTGTGGGTTCCTGATCTGCACCATGTTGAGATTGAGTTCTTTGAGAGCCAAAGTTTGTCCCTGCTTGAGACATGGTAGGAGTTTTTGGACTCCCTAGAATAGATTGATGTGGGGTTTGTTGGGTACCTCTGTGAGTTGATGAAGGAGGTATGTAACCAGTTTTTAATCGAAGGTTGCCAGCATTGTTGTCTTCGTAAAGACTAGAATTGATGAGTTTCTCAAGAGTTGGACCCTTGGTAGCAGTTATAGGTAAGGTCTGGGATGCTTCTCCAGATTTCTTGTGTGAGGAAGCTCTAGTTTCCACCATCAACTTTGAGTGAAACAAAAGAATAAGGTCCAGATGACTGAAGAATGAATTGAATCAAGATGATCAGATGATGCAACCTTGTCAAGGTTTGATTGATTTGAAGATTTGATTAGATGTGGGTGAACGATATTGTGCCCTAGATGTATGGGTAGATTTCCCAAAAGATAGAGGACAAGATATCACAACACTTAGTTGTTTTGCTAATTGATTGAAGATTGATAGTTATGACAAGGTTTTGACACAAGATGAAAAGGACTCAAATTGATTAAATAGAAGGCTAAATCAGATTCAAAAGGCCACTTTAAGAAAATGATTGGATTCTCAATAGCTACTACTCTATTCTTAACATAGTGATTTGTTCGACAGATTCTGGAAATAGGCTGAAAAAGCTAAATATCTGGCAATTCTGACAATTTTTTGACAAATTTCAAAATTTTCCCAAATGACACTCTATAGACTCATACGACAGTGGGTATGCTATGAAATGATAGTTGAAAAGCTTGTATGATAGTTGCAAAACTCGTACGATAGTGGGTATGCTATGAAACGATAGTTGAAAAGCTCGCATGACAGTTGCTAGCAAGAAGAATCGTACGACACTAGGTTCCTTACCATACGAAGTTGGGCATGGATAAAATGACATTTGACAAAAACTCATATGACTTTCTGACCTCCTGAGATGACTTTTGACTCCAGAAAAGAATTTTACTTCAGATTTTGCAAATTTTGAGTTTTCAAATTTGGATTGTTTGCAAATTTCAATGTCCAGATTTGAGGATTGCAATAGATTGTTTCATTTTCAATAACTAGATAGATAAACAAGCATGCAAAATAGCAAGCAAGTGATTTCAAGCATGTCTAAAAACAATGAACAAGGGCAAAAGCAACCTTGTGCATGAACAATCAAGTGATTTTATTCGTTCTAATCCTCCGAAGCGCTAATTGTGTATGTTCCAAAAATATTTTGCAATAACACACATATACCCTAGAAAATGAAAATTTGGCCTTGCTAGGGTTTTTAGTAATGGTTTGACTCTGCAACTTTTATGATCCAAAGGGGTGAACTCCAATCCCAGCGCACCAAGGTTTTGACACAGTTCGAGAACTTAATCTTTAGGATCTACTAGGGAGATCTGACAACCCAACAATTAACCACACCTGTGAAGATTTCTTCCACAAGGACATTTATATAGTGGCTGTCACTACCACGACAAAAATGGCTATTACTGCTCAAGGTTTCGTCAACGTAGTTTGCCCTGTGAAGGGAGTGTCCGCTACGATTAACCCTCTCTAAAGGTGACTCACAATAGTATACCACAAGGGGACTTGGCTCCCGATCCAAGGGTTTAACGCCTTTTCAATTTTAACCCAGACAAAGTAGGCAGATAAATCCGACATGCTAAGACAAAGATTATCTCACCAAGGTCTATGATATCAACCCCACATGATCTATCAACCTCTTCGGAGAGAGAATGTATCAATTAATAAGGGAAGATGCACGGACCAAGTAGAACATGAGACACACTAAGTATCCTCCCTACCTACAAGGATTCCATCATCAAGAAGGATTTCACTGGGAATCCAATCTCTCAAGAACCACAAATAGTGTTCACAGGGCCTAATTACTATGTTTTCACAGATATATCAGGAAGCAAATCTATCCAAAAGCATTCAAAAGCACAAAAAGGTGGTACACTTAATGCTCCAAATAAATGTGAGGTGGGTCCACAAAGTGGTGCATTTAACTCACACAAATTTAAAAGCAAGTCCACACCCTAGAATACTAATGAGATCTGAAAAGCACAAAATGGGAAAGAACTGGTGGAACAATTAACACTCTTTCTAAGTAGACCCCTCCCCTAAATATGGTGCTGACCTTGCAACCATGGGGTGAAAATGAGGGGTGAGTAAGAATAAGTGAGTCCAATATCCCAATTTCACTAATAAGATCAATCAAAAATATCCTAAGACTGCTTATCAATACTTAAGGTGTTACAACCTAGTATTCAATTATGCAAATTTGAAGAAAAGCATGCAAAGAAAACACTCAAGCCAAACACATGAGAGATTCATTTTATGATCCAAATTGAAATGTTATCAGATTAAGGAGAATACCTAGAATCCTCGCAACGTGCTTAGTAGATGTTTACCTATTTTTAGCAATTCTTGCGCTTTTTCCAATCAAAACCAGCAGGAGTCAATCAAAAATAGAGAATTTCAATTGTTAAGATTAGCTGTTAGTCAAAATCTAAAAACCAAATATGACAAACTGCCTTGAAAAATGAAACAACAGTTGAAATCTGATGTCAAAACTCGTACGATAGTGGGTCTGTTACTAGACGATAGTATGAAACTCATACGAGAGTGGGTGTGCTCCCAGACGACAGTCGAGAAACTCATATGACACTGGCTGTTCTGTGAAATGACAGTTGAACTTTCAAACGATAGTGTGTTCAGCATGGCACAACCCTCAATCTGATAGACTGTCGTATGACAGTGGGTACAGTGTGAAATGACTTTTGTCAAAAACTCATACGAAGATTGTACGGATAGAAATTAAAAATCATAGTTTTGCACAGAAACTGAGGAGAAAAAGATAGAAATTGATACAATTGAAATGGAAACCCATTTCAGGGCCCCACGATGAGTGCCAAAAATGTGTGTAAATTTTGTACCTAATCTATAGACACAACACTTCAGTAAAACATTAGAGGTTAGCAAAATGAAATCATGCAATAATTGAAAGCTAAACTAACCAGGCAATTTACTGCCTTCTAATAGGTGTGAGTATGATGTTCTCAGATTGTTATCGAGATCAGTGACCTTGATGACACCTAAACGAAGGATTTGAATGCAAAAGATGGATATAGAATGTATGCAATTAATCTATTTTTTTTATTTTCTATGCAATGATATGATGAAAATTGATATGAATCTATGATATGTAAAAAAAAATTGATATGCTATGATGATCTAACAAATGAAAACTAATATGATATGAAAAACTATGCAATATTGATCTCACAAAGCTTGGATTCGCAAAGATGATTCTTTAGTCTCCAATTCGACAGCGTGATTATACAATTCTTGTGGATTTGAGAGATGATTTGTGAAGAGCTAAAGCCTTAATTTATAGAAATCTAGGGCTTTGAGGATGCATGAATAAAAGCCATAAATCACTCAAATAAACTCAACTTGATTTTTGAGTTATCTGATTATAAAGAATAATTAACTCACAAAAACATGCAAATCATGCAAAAATAGCTTTTTAACTCAAATTAGAAGTTTAGATCAACTTTAAAACTCAAAAATGATGTTGAGTTACAAAAAGTCAATAACTTGCATTGATTTTCTAATTTGGAGTTTAACTGCTCTTTGATTGTGCACATGGATAATTATGAATTAATAAATAAATAAAGTGATTTATTCTCAACTTAACTAATTTTGAAAAATAAAACAATTGATTTATGGGTTAATAAATCATTTAATCAAACTTTTATTCAAAAATAATATTATTAAAAATTGACAACTTGCTTTAATTAATTAAATAAGAATTTAATCAATTATTCATAGGATTTTTATTTATTGTCAAAATTAAATAATGGAATTTAGGAATAAATAGAATTAACTTCAATTAAACAATTAAGTGGCAGAATTAAATCTAATTAATTAAATATTGAGAATATTCAATTAATCAAACTTTAGGATAAATTGGTTTTATCGACAAATAATCATTAAATTAAAGATAATTAAGATAATTAGGAATATTACTAAGAATATTCCTTGATGCAGAATTTGAGATAATCAATTAGGATTCGATGATGTTTAGATGTGCCTTAGGTTAGGACTTTGATGTCGATTTCATTCAATATGTTGATATAGGAGGTTAATGAACCTATAGCCCATTTTTGGGGTATTACATGATCTAGTTGGATAGATCTATCCAAATTCATCAAATGGACACAAAATATCATTACTGCAACTGATTATTTCACAAAATGGGTGGAAGTTGTGCCACTGTCTAATGCAGCTGAAAAATAAATTTCACTATTTATCTTGAACTATATCATATTTCAATATGTAATATCCTCATCGATTTTGATTGACAATGGGGGTTAATTTAAAAACAAAGACATGGATGACCTATGTCTTCAGTTCAAAATTACCCAACATTGTTCATCAATCTATTACCCTCAAGGTAACAGGTAGGCTGAGGCATCAAACAAAACTATATTGAAAATCTTCCATCAGATAGTGAGTAAATCAAGAAGGGACTGGCATTTACAAATAAATCCAGAATTGTGGGCTTACCGAACTAGTATTAGAACACCAACTGGTGCACCTCCTTTCGCACTAGTTTATGGATCAGAGGTAGTATTACCAGTCAGAGTAGAGATTCTATCACTAAGAGTGTCATTGAAACATCTAGTCACTGATGAGGAATATAGAATCTCTAGACTACAAGAGCTAGAATTGCTAAATGAGTGCAGGCAACAAACATTTGATCATCTCAAAGTCTATCAAAAGAGAATGTCAAGAGGATACAATAAGAAGGTAAAACCAAGAAGTTTTCAGGTAGGAGATCTAGTTTTGAGAGAGAATCCTAAAAATCAACAAAATTGAGAGAAAAAGGGAAAATTTGAACCCAACTAGTTGGGTCCCTTTGTCATCACAACATCATTTGGATCAGGAGCCTATCAATTGGCTACACCTGAGGGAGATGTTTTACTAGATCCAATCAATACTCTACACCTGAAAAGGTTTTATGCCTGACATTCTTGAGATAGCACCTATACAATAAAAAGAGTTCTTGAAAAAAACTACAAAATAGCAAAAATAGATCCTAAAAAAAATCAAAAACAATGGAAAAAGTCCTGAAAAAATGATCATCTAGGTGAAAACCTAGTAAACATACACCTTGGTGAGTCCAAAAAAAATAGAAAAAGAAAAAGTACAAAAAAATTGGAAAAGAGAAAAAATGTCTTAGTGAAAACCTGGTAAATAGGTGCCATGATAGCAAAAATAGAAAAGTTTGGCCAAGTGGTGAAAACCCGATAAACAGGCACTACTTATAATCAATGCTTTATCTATCAAGACAACACTTGAATGCTTGGCTGATGTAAATTTCAATTTGTGCATATCTTTCAGTCACTGTCGTGACAAGCTAAATCCCTAAAGTATACTATCAGAAAATCATATCTTCCTAAGGATGGAATCTATCTACATTGAGGTCCTAGGGTAAATTGTTTTCCTAGGGGGCAATGATCAAAGTCACGCATATCACAAAGTTGCTTAGTCATTGTTAGGACTTTTTGCTAGGGTGTCAATTATCCCTAGTCCACAATATATGTTAAACTATGAAAACAAAGGTATTTCTCAATACCACCAACAATAGTATTTCTTAATACTCAAACCTATAAAGTGTTCCTAAACACTATGTCATGACAATAAGGGTGTTTTTAAACACTAAACAAGTGAAACACTTATTGATTAAAAGAAAAGTCTATAATTGATAATAACCTTTACGTGTGTTTGCAAATTAACCAAAAGTGTTCCTAAACACTATAATCACAATTTTATGTTCTTAAAGCAAATACATTAACTATAATAAAGGAACAATGAGTTTTTCTTATTATCAATTTTTTATTATTATGTTTCCTTGAGTCACTCGATGATGTCTAAAATGGACTAGAGAAATGAGCACTGGGGCCATAACATTTTCTTTGTCTTATGTTTGTGGTGATAAATCTAATGATCTAAGGTGATCTTAGGGAATGGGTGTCTATGATAAGTGCCTCCATCACAATTGGAACACCACGTATATCTCGACCTATTTCCTATGAAAGCTTTAGTGAGGTCAGACTTATTTCCTTGCCTTTTTTAAACTAAAATGAGGACTACTTCCTAGTAAGATGCATACTAAATCAAGAAAATACCCAAGGATATGAATATAAAATGAAAGGTCATTGCAGGTATATATACATTTTTCATTAGAAAAGAAAAGGTTTATATCAAACAGGAAGTAACTGACAGAACATTCTAGACTATATCCTTTAATGTTTAGGTTAACTTTTGACATGACAAAAGAGAGGAAAATATTCATATTTTCATGATTGCTAAGTCTACCAGTGAAAATTGTACTAACCTATGAGGTCCAAATTACAAACACTCTATGATGATAATAGATCCACTTTCAATAAACAGTGAGTGTCCTAGGTGTCTTAGTCTAGGTGTATTTCATTGTTAATTGCATTTAGGTTCATTTTAGTTGCATTTTCATCTTAAGCTGCATTAGATTCATTTAGATGCATTTCATTGTTTAGTTGCATTGAAATTCATTTTAAATTGCATTCATTTTAATATAGTAGCATTCATTTTAAATTGCATCAGTATGAATGTGTGAATTTAATTAACTAACATCAATATATAACTGAAAATTCTAAAAACATAACCATTTCCCTAGTTTGACCAAGTACATCATATAATCATAAAAAACTTAAAATGAAATGACTAAGTATTTATCATTGATATCCATTCACATTCATAATCATGTCAATACCATAAATACGCCTACATAATGCATTCATAATCATTCATACAAAAATAAAAGTGAGATGTCCATACATCACATCGCATTACATCTCATACATACGCATGCATGCATAAAACTAAAAAGAAGTACATTATCACAAAGCATCACATAACTCTACATTCATACATCCATAAAGTGTTAAAAAGACAAAAACATATGCATATATATCAATGAAATAATATCCCGACGTCAATATATCATCATTTGTCTAATCATCATGACCAAGAATCAACATGAGATCAATATCCAAAGAATGAGAAATATATTACAGATTACAACACATGTGCAGAAATCAGAGAACATCAGATGTGAGCAACAGAAATAAGCTAGAGCATCAATGTCATAAATCATTAGTATATTAGAGAGTACTAAAGCATCACAATATCAATGAATCAGAGCATAAAGAGTATCAGAATATCAACAAAGAAAAGTATCAGTGTATCATTATAAGTGTTTAGAAGACATCATAATGTACATCAATAAAAAATGGTACATAATACAAGATATATCAATGAGGTACAATATAGTCTATAAGATACAAAAATGGAGTATACGATAAAAAAATCACATTTGGCTAGCGCCCTCATCCTCTCATGGAGGATCCAGAGGAAGCGTGTCCACTCTACCTGGAATGGGTGGAGGCATGGCACCCTCTGACTATTGTGATATAATAGATTACAATGGAGCTCTCTGTGCAGAAGGTATGATAACACAATACAATGCAAAATAATAAGTGTCCTTCTGTCCCTGATGGGTGGTCATATGAGTGTATCGGTCTCACTTTCCTCTAATCTCAGCAAGTTGTGTGTCTCTCACTACAAGATGTGCTCTTAGTGTCACCACCTCAAGATGTAGTGTTGCCTTGTCCTACTCACAACATGATAATGGATCACCATCACCACCTACTGGAGGATCTCTAGGAGCCTGTTGATCTCCTCCACCACTACTACTACCCCCTGTTGCTGAGCATGCTAATCCTAGTGTAAAAGTGGGCCTGTATCTCTCTTGGGTGGGTATACTCTAAGCTACCTCTTTCGACTCTGCTACCCTCCATCTCCACCAAGTGCTTTTCGCCTGCCTCTATATCCTCCTCCACCTCCTCCTCCATTTCCACCCCCTCCGCGGGCACCATCCCTATCTCTACCTCTACCTCTACCTCTGTCATTACCTCTGGCATCTTAGCCTTAGCCACCACCCTCATCAACAAGATCATAGTCAAGAGTGTCCTCAAGGAGAGGAGCAATCTCATTAGGTGAAGTAAATGATACAGATGCTAAGAATAATGGGTGTGATACCCATCTATAATTCTGCCATCCATCACCTCTGGAAGATAGTCCCAAGGAACTGGTACCATCTGCAAAATCTCATGTAAGGTTATCTCATAGATAAGACAAGACCCCCACTATGCCTCCTCATCATGGATATGGGCGTAGACATCTTTCTCCTAGGACATGCCATGTACCCACCCAAACTATCTCATAACTCAGGTAACCAAAAACCACTTGATAATATACCTCATCCTACCTATTAGATATCGAGACTGGAAGAAAAATGGCATCTGGTGGACATCTGAGTGCCACTCCTCACAATCTAGATATGGCCTCCATACAACATGGGTAATGTCATCCAGTACCCGCCGCCAATAATCTAACTTGCCTAGGTGGGGCTACTATAACATGCTAGAATACATATAAATATAAGGTAACTCGACATCTCTCTATCGGTCTACTATCGGTTGTGTGACAGGAATGTTCTCCCAAGCCCAGATCTGCAAAACTAAAATCTCAATGGTCATATTATAGGAATGATGATAAATAATCTCATAGAGCTCATGGTACATGTGGGTGAGAATGTAACTCCCCTGGGAAAATCTATGAGGTGACTGAATCATCTCATCTATGACTCAAGACCACCCACACATGAAGCCATGCTACCCACAGTCAGGCATCATAAGCCCTCCTATTAGCCCTATAAGGTACACAGGTAGTCACTCGTAGTTGTCCACCATGTGGTCCCAACTAAGGTATCTTCATGCTATGGTATCATCATAAAAAAGGCATCGAGCATCTGACATCGCCACAGTAGCTCTGTCCTCATACTCAATGTGGGACCCCATCACAGGAACATGCAAGATCCACCAAATATCTTTGGGAGTCACTGTCATCTCTCCAATGGGAAAATGAAAAGTGTTATGCTCTGAATGCCACCTCTCAACGAGGGAAGTCAATAACCCATGATTTACCTGAATGTCAGGTAAATTGACAAAACTCCACAAACCACACTGAGTTATAACTCGCATCTCTGCAAGAGTGAGATGCTCATGTAAGTATAAGACCTATGTAGGTCAGGGAGAGCAGAATGATATGACACTAAGATGTGCATACACAACAAAAAAAAAAAAAAAGGGACACTACGTCAGCATTAGACATGAGAAATTGAAGGGAAATTGCCTAAAAAGTTTAAATAGACAAGTAAGGTTGGCTCAAAAATCAAAATAGACCATATGCGATCCTGGTTCCCTTATGTGATTCAAGAAACTCAAGATGTGACACCCTAACTACATGTGACACTTTGCATCTGGGATGCGGCCTAGGATATGCGAGATGCAATCCAGAATCCATATGTGACCCTGTTCTTACCAAATGTGAAAATCTGGTTAAATAACCTTAAATTTGGGCTAGAAATGACTAGATGCGACTTGACAAGTGTGTGATTTGGGAAATACGAGATGTGACACAGGTTGGACCAAGTGCAATCCTGCATACACGATGTGATCCTAAACTAAATTGGCTATAAAATTCATAAAAAGGCAGAAAATTGAAATTTCAAATTTGAATGGAAGCGTTATAGGGTACTCACAGATGTTGCATAGTGAGGAGGTCGGTTGTGGCACCGAGCAAGCTCGAATCTATGACGCTCAACTGGGAACACCATTTCATCGGTCAAAGCTCAAAAATAACTATGGTAAAAAGTGAAAATAAATAGTAAAATGACCCTTTTGGACCTATTTAAGCCTCCCAGAGACCTCAACGACCTAGGGCACTTTGATGGCAGGATGTCACAGAAGCTTCATATCGGGACCAAAATCAAAATGGATGATCAATATCACTTAAATGTAGTAAAAATGAAGTTACAGAGCAAAGTCAACTTTCAAAATACAAAAGTCAACTATGGTAAAATTGTAATCAAACAGGGGCAAAATGAGCAGAGAGGATACTGCAAACATGGAAAATCAGTTCAGTAATGATTATCACTCAAATGCATAGTCAACAAAAGTAAAAAATCAGTCAAACGCAAGTTATGAAAGTTGGGCAAAGCCTAATTAATGCACAAAAATCTTACCAGAAGCTATGAAAAGTGAATTTCTCACTCATGCATTAAATTTTCAAACTAGGATATTGGTCAACCATCAGTCAAAATTGGTCAACATGCATACTTTCTTGGTCAAACGATGTTCCTTTGACACTAAAATTGATCCTAATTCCTTTCTAACACTTTATAAACAATTTGTACTTGATCCAGATCCATTTCAATCACTATAATATTTTCTAAATGCTTGAAAATGCTGATTTTATCCGAATTTCTTCTGATTTCGGTCCTAAGGGGGCATAATCATACCAGAATTCAAATTTTTCAATCAAATTTTCAAACACCAGGGGCATGATAGTTGTCTTCAATCAAGTTGGTGTTGTTAATCTTTACGAAATTGATCAATTTCATTTCTTCAAATCAAATTGGTTATTTGTTATCATGTTCAGTTACTGCAAATCAAATTTTAACTAGAATTTTTGTCTAAATCTCTTATCATTTTTCATTCAATAAAACTTTTGGAATCTATATGGTCAATTCTTGTTTAATCAAGTTCAGAATTGATGACTTTTGAATAATGTAGGATTTCGTTAGATCAAGTTCAGAGTTCTCAAATTTAGAGTAGTTCTCTTTACTACTCTCTAAATCTTTCAAGTGGATTCACTACTCTCTAAATCTCTTCAAAATCAGAGTGGTTCTTAGTGCTCTCTAAATCAATTAAGTTTAGAGTGCAGTTCTCGTTGCTCTCTAAATCTCCTCAATCTATCAGTTCTACTAAATCATTTGTTAAATCATATATTCTTTAAATCCCTATGATGTTCGCAAAGCAATTCAAAGAGGGGCAAATGTAATCACTTAAAATTAGGCTAATAGAACCTAAGGCCCTATTTTCCCTAATTCGGGATAAACTCCTAATTGTGTTAATTTGATTCTTGATTATTAACATAATTCATCAAATTTGATAAAATCAATAAAACTTCATAATTCAATCATTAATCATCAATAATTGAGCAAACATCACATTGATTATCTCTAGGCCTAATTAATTGATTCAATCCCATTAAATGCATGGCTAGAGTAATTAATTAAAAAAAATGAATAAAAGGTTCAAAAATGACATGTCTCCTCTCAAGGGGACAACAAAGACACATTTTACCAATGAGAGCTCATCACATGGATCACACACATGGATCAATCTTGGAAGCATCTCAACTACTCATCATGGATGCATCTCAACTGTTCAAATTCTCAAAGTTCTACAAAAAAAGAATTTTCAAATCTCAATCAAGGTTGATAATTGTTAATTTGAATTCATACTTACATGTTACTTATTTGATTTCATAGTTAATTATAAAACATCTCAATTTGTTTAATAGTTAATGAATCAATGGATTTCTTCAATGAATTTGATTTATTAGCTTCATATTTGACTTGAATATCTCATTCTAACATGCATTGTCACTGTTTAGGATCTAATTATGAGATTACATTTAGATTCTTATCATACTTGTGTTAGTTAGAGAGAAATAGAACAATTTTGTGTAGTTTAATGGCTTCGTAATACCTAAAAAGTAGTGTCTAAGAATACTAAACAAAGTTAGCATTCAACAAAACAAAAGAAGGTAAAACCTTTAGTTTAGACCTACAAAATGGAAGCAAAAGTACCAAAAGGAAATGCAAACCTTCAAGTAGCCTCCAAGATGTAGAGGAGTTGTCCAATAGATTGGATGTGTGCTCATGAACTATGCTTCAAGCTTCAAAATCTGGGAGGATTTTGGCATTATGAGGTTGCTTTGGATTTTTTTGGTTCTCAAACTAGAATTGTAAATGAAGGAGGAGGCTCAATTTACAGGCAAGAGGAGGGATGAATGGATGGTCAAGATGCAAACCTAAGGAAGGGTCAAGATGCATTTGAGAGAAAGCACATGGATTGTGCTTTCTCAAATGCATCTCATTGTGACAAGTGTCACAATGGGAGAGGTTGGAAGAAAAGGGGGAATGTGACCATTTTGGGAGATGTGAGAGGGGACAATTGTGTAAGAGAAGGATGGAGTGTGTAAGAGATGTGTAAGAGCATTTAAGGTTGACATTAGGTGATGAAATTAGGGGATGTGAGGATGTGACATGAGGGTTGACTTGGTTTAGCTTAGGATTTATTAATCCATGGATTATGATTGTGCAAATGCTTAGGAGGTGATTAGGTTTGGATTAGGAGGCAAGTGGGAGGTTTAAGAGGATGTGATGGGAGGAGAGAGAATGAGTGGAGAGTTGGATTAGCTAATCATGATTTATTAGCTAATTAAGAAGGATTAGTATGGGTGAATGGGTTGGGTTGAGTATGAACTACATGTTAGAAGTTTTGGGACGGGTTTAGTTGAGGGTTAAGGGTTGGAATTAAATATTTATTTAATTCCAAGTAAGAGGAAAAAGAGGTTTCATGAATTAATTTAATTAGATAAGTCTATTCATTTAAATTAATAGAAAAATATGGATTAATCAATTATCAGACTATAAGTTTGTCATTTAGATAATTAATTGGACTATAGTTAATTAATTAAATTAATTAACTAGGGGATGACATAAATTAACCAAATAATAATATTTAATTAATATGATGTCTTAGGAGAAGACTAAATAATATTACGAACTTATGTAATCAAATTTAGGTGTCTACATTTTGCGCTTCTTCGACAGTGTTAAAATAATGCTATTTTGAAGATATTTTTAGCAATAATATACGACACGAAGAAAGGACTAGGTAGCAAAAATGCCCCATATTATGGGTCAGGATGTTAGACTAGGTGATGCCCCCTCGAGAGGGTGGAAAGGAAAGAAAAAAGGGCCCGGGTGGTGTCTCAAAAGGAAAAGGTGAAAAAGGCATGTTGCAGGCTAGAAAGGGGGATGAACACGAAAAAGAGAGATGAAAAAGGCAATGGGTGGCAAGATTCAGCATAAGAGAAGGAAACGGTGGGTGAAAAGGTATCTAGGAGGGAAAATTAAGGCTTGAAGGGGCCTTAAAAAGGGCAGGAGGGGGAAAAAAGAAGTCATTTGTGCACTTTAGAGCCTAGAAATGGAGATTTAGAGCTCTAATAAGCGAGGATGAGATGGCAGAGAAAGGGTGGCTGACTCACTGTTCTAAGATCGTGTGACATGTCCAACATTTGGAGCTCTTGACCGATAGGTAGGCTTGAAAAATGTGCCTTTTCATTGAGTTTATTTAGCATTTATTACATGTTTTATTAGAAAAAAAGTGATCCCGCAAGCGCGAGATTGGCGGGAACACACCCGTGCATGCAACAATGCGTTCCCGTAGAAAATGGTAGAGGAGGGTGGATGGGATAGGTTGAGGGATTTTTCATGGGATCGTGAAATTCCAAGGGTCAGGAGGGACATTTGCCAGGACCGCGATCCTGAAAGGCATTATCGTGAGATCGCATTCCCAGAGTAGAACACAATGGGATGTCAAAAAAAAGGCATTCTTGGGGGGAGGGGGGATAGACAGGCAGCACAAGAATGAGATCATGTGATGGTGGGATCATGGGAAAGGGACTCCTTGCCAGAACATGGGGAGAACAAAGTTTGTGGGAATGCAAGGAAAAGGGGAGATGGCAGGAATGAGGGAAGAAAAATAGGTTTTGGTATAGAAGAAAGTCTAACATTTTGGCTTGATTTGGGTGTAGTGGTCCTTGGATCAGCTGACGAGATGAGAGTGATGTGCCTCAGTCTTGGTGGTTGGAGAGTAGTTCACTCCAATAGAGTGGGCTCAATTGGATGCACTCAAGTTAGGCTATTTGGCATGGATGTCACGGAGGCAGACATTCATGGTACTGGTGACAGCGCTCTGCAAGCATTGGCATTTGGAGATTGAGACCTTTCACCTGTCAACTGGGGAGATGACAGTGACCCTAGAGGATGTGTACCAAATATTTCAGCTACTAGTGCAAGGTACACCAGTGGTGGAGGGATCATATGTACAATTGCATGCAGTGGCCCTATTACTAGGGCCAAGTGTAGCACCTATCTTGCAACACAGGTAGTTAGCCTTGGTAGAGCATGTAGAAACAGTGCCAATAGCATGACAGATATACTTCTTCATGTGTGGACTAGTGTCGGGGTACCTTTCCCCAAACACCAGAGGGACAAGTGTGACACTGGCTTTGACCTAGGGATAGTACAGATTGTGGATGTAGGGGTCCCAGCAGCCTGGGGGACACTGATATTAGTGGATATGTATAAAGATCTATATCAGATCATCTATCATGGGATAGGGACTATGGGGAGGATCTTTGGTTTTACTTCTCTTCTATAGGTATGGGCATGGGAGCACATATTCATGTTGTGGCCTGTAGGCCGAGTTGACAGACGGCCATAGGAGCATGTGGCCTACAATTGGGGGACTTGGTGACATACCAAGGAGGTGGAGACACTAACTTCTGGCAAGAGACACTGGACGGGATCCAGGATGGGACCACCTAGCGACCATATCTAGGTCATGCACAATGGGCAAAGGATGATAGCAAGCTGCCATACACCCCACTGTCGATATTTTTGACAAGGAGATGGGACTTTATTGTTGATCAGTACAATTTAGATAGGGTCACATGACTATTTGGTTATGTGCAGGATGTGCCAGGGCTATCATGGTGGTATCAGGGAGCCACACAAGAGTGGGTGGCAGAGTTTGGGTCGGCACATGACAGGATAGGGTTGTTGGCCAAGATCAGGCCATGCAACCATTTCATTAGGATTGGGTAGGTAGAGTAGTAGATCCCAGGACCACACCTACATATGATGGATGGTTTTAGCATCCGAGACCAGTGGGGAGATCAAGGTTACCCAATGGTGGGGGAGCAGCGCCCGTATATAGGGGTCGGGGGAGGAGAGGAGGGAGAGGGAGAGGGAGAGGTGGAGATGGGGATGGAGACAAATATGGCATGGATGTGGACAGGGGATGGGATGGTGGGGGAAGAGATAGGGGATAGATACCTGTAGGGCCACCACTACCGCCAGGATCACCACCACCTGCAGGGCCACCACCACCACTAGGGGCACCACCATCAGCATGGCCACCACCAATAGTGGGGGTGGGATCATTTAGAGAAGAGGGGATGATGTAATAGGGCACTTGGCCTCACTACAAGCCACATAGGATAAGATTGGTTAGATGCTCTGAGATGTGCAGGATGAGCGGGACAGCCTGAGAGGGGAGAGGTGATTTGAGTGTTCCAAGGTTTTCTTGCACACCTTGCTTAAGAAGAACTTCCTTGTCTTCTTCTAGGAACCTAATCTCCTTTAGATCCTAATTAGGCTTAGATGATTAACTAAGACCTATTCCAACTCTTCTCCAAGAGTTCTATACCTTGTGCTTCACCTTGAAAGACTAACACCCTTTAGTTAGTTCAATTCTTCACCTTCACTTAGAAGGATCTAAGTGCCAACTTCTCTCCACTCATGAATTTCATTGTGGGGATGTCTAATGCTTCATTGACATTCATATCTTTTCCATTTTGATCCATTTAGAAGGATCTACAAGCCTATCCTTATCGGGTTCAAGAATCAACCATTAGGAGGCCTGATTAGGCCTATTTCCTTGTAGCCTTTACCATAGACCTTTTGCCACTTCTTGTAAAAACTTTCCAAACAACCTAAAAATCTAGTCCCATATTAGGATACCCTTTTTTATTTTACAAAATATTATGAAGGTTTTGGAGCTTGATGGCCTCTGTACACTACCTTCCTACAATCTAGGCCTAATAGGACTAAAAGACCTATTTCCTAGGACCTCATTGGTTTCTTGTTCTAACCTTGACCAAATGGATTGGTGGGTTCACAAATATTCTAACATAACATGATTCTAACATGTCACACCTATAATTGTACTTGTGCCGTATATTACTTCAATACCCTACAAGAAATCTTCAATTCTTCTATTCTAAACCTCTAATAGGGCACTATCTGCTCGCCTAGGGCGTAGTAGTAAAAATATCTATCCATGTGCTCATGACTCCTAATCCTAAATATGTATAGAATAATGACTCCACTATCATACTCAACCACCCTTAGGAAGATCCCATGGTTAGTTTTCATGGGGGAGCTATGAAATGATTGACTGGTCAGGACAGGACCAGGAGAACTACAAAACCAAAAACAATTTATACAGGGCCTTAAACAATCTCAAAAAAACTTGATTAATGAATGAAAAAACTCTTAGAAAAATCCTAAGAACACTATGAAATCACTAATTTATAACATGCAATCCATTAGATATCATTGTCACATCAATAAGCTCGGGTTCTTCACAAACTGAATTGCAGAGCTCTATTCACATTACTCAAACTTGTTACAATGCACACTGACTTTGAGATTCAAGCCTTACCTTACATTAGATTCCCTTTCCATATTTTTAGGGCTTTTTGGTTGATCTCCCACTTCCTATCTTTTAGGGGATCCAAGGTAACCGAGTTGCATGCAACATTTGCCATTATTGCAAATGTTGTCATGACAACTTCTAACAACTTTTGGCATCTTTTCTTTATGCCTTCATCCTACTTCTTAGGACCTCTATCTCCTATATCTTGAGGAACCAAAATCATAAATGGCCTCAAGGCATCTTCCTAACATCATTCATGTGTTTAAGACACATTGAAGACTCTAACTCAAACTTTAAGCTCTAAGACTAAGAAATTAAAACTACTAACAATGGCTATTTTGGTGACCTTAGTCCTAATGACTAACTCACCTAGCCCACAATAGCAATGACCTTCTTAGGTCTAAAAAAAACTCAAACCTTTTTGACATGGCCAAAGTTAGATACAAGCCAAAACACCTAAACAATGGAGGTTAGCCTAGGTGTTCTCCTTCACTAAGAGGGACAGTCTGATAGCACAGTTAGCGCAATCTATAGAGGAGGGTCTAATGACCATTGATGAGAGGGACCAACTAAGGAGGGAGAGGGGTGCACTATTGTTGAAGAGAGATCAGCTAAGAGGAGAGAGAGACAATTTGCGGTCAGAGAGAGACCATCTCTAGGGAGAGAGGGACATGGTCATCCAGCCGCGCATGGCAGACACCGTTGCATGTGGCACACATGATCAATCAGGGGAGGTATCCCACCTCTAGCAAGAGCTCCTTAGGATGAGTGAGCAGATCAGATGGTACCGGGGGGTTTATCATGCAGTAGTGCCCACCAAGAGATGCTAGCACTATAGGTGTCTGAGCCACTCAATGGCCATAGGGTCAAGGACTAGTGGGAGTTCAGGTGCAAAGGTTGGCAATAGCCAGAGGATAGGGGGCAGCACACCCATGATTGGAACATCTCACAAGTTAGGTCAGGGGAGCCATCGGTTAGGGCACACACAAAGTTAGCAGCAGTCAGTCAGAAGCTTGGTATAGATGGCTAGGCTAAGGTCTTGGGGGTAGGGATGGAGGTGGAATCCTTGACAGGTCATGGAGTCATACAAGTACAAGGTATAGGTACACAGGGCTTGGTGGGTAGACATGCATCATTATAGGATCCAGCACAGGTGGACCCCCTGGGTGATGATTTTGATATGCAACCTCCCTCAGGAGAGGCAGATAGGAAGTGATGTGTTGTGAGCCATATTTTTGTATTGTAGCTATTTATTGATGGAGGGCATAGTCCTTATGTATATTTATATCTATACTCTTGGATGGACATGGACTGAGATAGACATTTATTCTTTCATTCTTTGGGTTGGGATGTGTTGTACTATTCTGTGCCATGATTTATATATATGATGAGCTGGGTGGGATATGATATGTAAATGTATGGACGTATGGAGTCATATGATGTACTAACATGGATGATGTAGGATGTGATGTGATTTTCTATATGCTGTGAGACTGACATGTATGTGATGTAGGATGTGATGTACGATTTATGTATATGATGATCAAATGTGCTTATGGATGTTTTAATGTGTTAATAATGCAAGATAAAAAAAATGACTTAACAATGCAAGATAAAAATGAACCTGAAGGATAATGATAACTGAAAATGTCTTAATGAAAGATAATTAATGAACTGAAAATGAACCTTAACAATGCAAGATGATAAATGATGAACTAAAATGAACTAAATGAAAGATAATGAATGAACCTAAAATGAACTCTTAACAATGCAAGATGATAAATGATGAACTAAAATGAACTAAATGAAAGATAATGAATGAACCTAAAATGAACTCTTAATAATGCAAGATGATAAATGATGATCTAAAATGAACTAAATGAAAGATAATGAATGAACCTAAAATGAACTCTTAATAATGCAAGATGAAAATGAACCTATGTGATAATGAATGATAATGAATTAAATGAAAGACAATGGATGCAATGAAAATTAATCTTAACAATGTAAGATAAAATGAACCTTTGTGATAATGAATCTAATAATGCACAATGAAGATAAAATGGATTAATGATGCAAAACTCAAATGGATTCCGAATGATAATGGAAGAACTAAAATGACTTAAATGAATGCACGTAGAAGGAAACTTAACAATGAAAGATTAAAATAAATTGAATCTAGCATGAAAATGGTTAATGAGATGCAAAATTAAATGAACCTAAAATAGGTACTAACAATGCAAGATAAAATGGACTTGATATGAGAAAATGGATGCAATGAAGTAAAATGAGATGAGTCAATACAACCTAGGATAGTGGTATGAAATGAAATGCATGCGGGAAGGTGGAGGAGAACATATGGATGCAGAAGGAAGGTCAAAGGCAAGGTGTAAGGACAAGTTGGCACAACATATCACTTCCTGACTAAACCCTCACTCAGGGATGAAGAGGTTGGTGTGGAGGGGATGATGAACAAGGGGGTATTTTCACAATCAAAATCCATGAGTTAGGGATGTGAGGTGAGGGTGAAAGAGGTGGATAGGTTTGCATCATGATGAGGTGTTTATGAGGGAAAAGATGGGTGAAGAGAAGGATGTGAGGATGATGCTTTTGGGGGATTTTTGAGGATGATTGCTAAGGTTGGATAAGGATGTGGGTTTTAGCTAGGAAGTTTTGTAGGAGGGGGGATATTTAGTGAAGCTTGAGTATGGGGTATTTTGAAGGGGAACACCACCATGTAGTTTGAGCACTTAATTTGATATAGAAATAGAAGGGACTAACCAAAGTTACTAGGAACTTGAGGTTATGTCGCTAGCATTACATAGGACTGATGCAAAAAAGAAACGCAAGGGTTGCCCCAACATCACGCATGCAACCAGAAGGAAGCTTGGTGGAAATGATGTAGGGGAACCCACAAACAAAAAACATTTATCAAATGCATCAAGTAATCTAGAAGATCACACGTGGACTGTGCAAGGGTCATGTCTGACTGACTCAGGTAGAAACAAAAGAATGTAAAGACCGTGCCCTAGAAGATGTCCCTTGTCACACCGAACCATGATATAAAGGATCATGGTGACTTTGAGGAGAGAAACCAATTGAGACCTCAAAAACTAACTAATAAATCCAATAAAACACTATGAAATGTGATAAGACCAAAAGATGTCCTTTGCCAAAAGAGATCGACCGACTGTAGATGATGTTGGGATTAGATCAGACATGGAGGAAAGATGCATCCTACAACGACCTGGTTGGTGGGTTGACTACAAATTGAATTGGTGATGGGAAAATGAAGAACCTTAGAGAATCACAGTGACATGGGATGCTTGGTGAGGAGATATTTTTGATAGTGTGGTCATGACAGGCCATGTGTTTTGCTATCAAAAGGTACTACGGGGAAAACATGATGATATGTACAAAACTGGAGACATTATATACAATGGATATTTACAGAAGCTCAAGTAGTCAGGATAGGTCAAATAGGTCACAAATATATACAAAGCTTAGTGTACAGGGATAGTTCATGTCTTGGTATATATAGGAAGCTTAGTATGTAGGATAGTAGATCTCGTTTGATGCAATGGGGATGACACCTTGGGAATAAGGGATGGGTGAAATGGGATGGAAAGTGATAGCAAGTGGGTTTTGATGGAGGAATGGGAGTTTGATAGATAATGATATGGTCTATTATGTGTGGCACCTATTTCTAGGTTTTCACCAACATATTTACCCAAGGTGCCTAATTTCCAAGTTTTCACCATTGGGCGGTTATTTTCTCTTTACTTTTTTTTCATTTTTTTTGTATTTTTACTTTTTTTTAACTTTTTTGTTGATTTTTTGAAGATCATATAAATGGTTCAAGCATAGAACCACTTCAGATGTATGATTTTAATGGGATCATTAAGGGGCTCCCCTTCAGGTGTGGATAACTAATAAGCTCTAGAGCCAAAGCAAGCTATCACTACATAGGGACCCAACCAGGTGGGCTCAAACTTCCCCTTCTTCTCACGATTAGCCTACACTTTTTGGTTTTCTTTTAGGACCAAGTCTCCCACTTGGAACTGTCGGGGGTGCACCTTTTTATTGAATCTCCTCTTGAGGTGGTTTTGGTACATGATAAGGTGATCATAGGCCTGTTGCCTCTTTTCATCTAGCAGATCCAACTGGGTAAGGCGCACCACATGGTAGTCTTCATCTGTGATGTAGTTCTTCATGGATATGCATAGTGAAGGGATTTCAACCTCGATTGGTAGAATGGCTTCAGCACCATATACCAGAGAGTATGGGGTGGTGCATATGGGGGTATAGAATGAGTGCGATAGGCCCAGAGGGAAGGATTGATTTGTAAATGTCAGTCACGGCCAAAATCATTGACAACTTTCTGTAGGATTTTTAGGATAGTCTTGTTAGTTTCCTCAGCTTGACCATTTCCTTGTGGGAAATATGGGCTAGAAAAGCATTCATGGATGTGGAACTAGGTATACAAGTCTTGAACATGCTTATTTTTTAATGGAGTGACATGATCTATGAAGATGGTGGAGGGGATGTTGAAACATAAAATGATGCGGTAGAGAATGAATTTGGATATTTGGACACTCGTAGTTAGGTTGAGTGGAATTTCTTTGACCCACTTTGTGAAATACTCAGTGGTCATTATGATGTACTTGTGTCCATCAGAGGAATGGGGTGTAATCATGCCAACAAGGTCGAAACCCCAACACAAGAAGGGCCACGAAGGTGCAATGGGTTGTAGATCTTGTGCTAGTACATGTATAAAATTAGCATGTTGCTGACACTGTAGGCACTTCTTTACAAATTCACAGGGGTCATGCTCCATTGTCAGCCAGTAATACCCAACTCTAAGAAGCTACTTGGCAAGGATGATACCACTTGTGTGAGCACTACAAAAAATAGCGTGAACCTCCTATAAAGCCAAGATGGCCTCATTTGAGTCTAAACATTGGGAGAGGACATTATGATACCCATGACGATATAGGGTGTTAGCTACAAGAGTGTAGCGGGATGCTCTGCGAATGAGGTTTTGGCATTGGGTGTTGGTGAGGTAGGGAGATATGATACCATTCTTTAGATAAGCATGAATGTCGTGGTACCACAAGGAGTGGGGACCAACCAAGACGCATACCATGTCAAAGTCAACATTCTCATAAGCAAGCATGTGTAGCTTCTCAACTAGAAACTCATATTGTGACGTGTCATGGGGGATCTCCAATAATGATTCAATGGTTTCCATAGTGTCAGCTACCTTGTTTTGGAGTCTCGGCACTTGCGTGAACTATATGCTGATGAAGTGTTCTTTGATTTTATCCACAAGCTCTTTGTAAGGTAATAGCTTGTCATCCTTTATCTGAAACTCATCAAGGACCTGTTTGATGATCAATTGAGAGTCCCCAAATACTTTTAATTCTGTGATATTCTAGTAGATAGTCATTCTGAGGCTTGCAATGAGGGCTTCATGCTCTAAAATGTTATTGGTACACTGGAATCCCAATTTTAAAGACTTGGGGATATAGTCACCCTGAGGGGTCACAAAAAGTATCTATGCCCCTGATCCATGTGATGTGTATGATCTATCAAAGTATAGCTTCCATGGAGGTTGTTCTTCAACTATACAAAGATGCTCATCTGGGAATTCCATCACTAGAGGGTATGCGTTGACTATGGGTGCTTCGGCAAGGTGATATGTGATAACCTATCCCTTGATGGATTTTCAATCGATGTACTAGATGTCAAATTCACTGAGTAGCATCACCACTTTGTCATCCATCCTATGATTGTGGTCTTTGAGAGTAGGTACTTGAGAGGATCAACTTTTGAGGCTAGTTTTACTATGTGGCTAAGCATATAGTGAAAAATATTTTGAGTGGAAAAGACCACCACTAAGCATGCTTTTTCCATTGGAGAGTAATTCAGCTCATAGCCCACTAGTGTGAAGCTGATATAGTAAATGGCCTGCTCTTTTCCATTATTGTCAAGATAGGCTAGGAGTGCCCCCAGTGTTGTGGTAGTTGCAGATATGTACAAAATGAGGGGCCTGCCTGGCATTGGTGGTACAAGAATAGGTGATTTTTCTAGGTATTCCTTGAGGTTCTCGAAGCTATGCTGATAGATAGGATCCCATTTGAAGGTGGTATCCTTGCGTAATAGATGTGTGAAAGGTTGGCACTTATCTTCTAGCTGGGAAATGAACCTTCGGACAAACTATAACTTTCCTTATAGGCTCCTCAATTTCTTGAGTGTCTGGGAGGAGGTATTTATGTGATGGCCTTCACCTTCTTTGTGTTGATCTCTATGCCTCACCTGGATATAATGAATCCTAGAAGCTTTTCAGATGTAATGCCAAAGACACATTTCTTTGGATTCAGTTTCAGGCCATACTGATGTGGGTGGTCGAATACACATTCAAGGACATCAAGGTGTTCATGTCATGTTTTGGATTTTGCTAGGATGTCATCCACATAGTCCTCAAGGATCTTATGTATCATGTCATGAAAAATTATGGTCATTTCCCTTTGATATATGGCTCCTGCATTTTTTAGCCCAAATGGCATCATGTTGTAGTAGAAGGTGCCCCATGGCATGATGAATGTTGTTTTATGTTGATCCTCTTCTGCTATTCTAATTTGTTTGTACCTAGAAAAACCATCCATGAGGGACAACATTTCATGGCCAGCTGTGAGGTCGATGATCATATCGATGTTGGGCAATGGAAAATAATCTTTGGGACACACCTTGTTCAAGTCCTTGAAATCCATGCAGATCTTGATCTCACCAGAAGGCTTTGTGATAGGTACCATATTAGAAATCCATTCCGAGTAATCTATGGCTCTAATGATCTTGGCATCTAAGAGCTTTTCTAGTTCTATTTTTAGCAAAAGGGCTACCTTGGGATGCATCTTTCTTAGTTTCTATGTTACCAGTTTGGTGTTAGGGTCCACTGCAAGATTGTGAATGACAAGACTTGGATCAAGCCCCAGCATATGCGCATATGACCATGCAAAATTGGTGGTGGCCTCTTGGAGAAGTGTAGCAAGAGACATTTCTTCACCCTCAGTTAGAGATGTGGTGATGTAGGTGATTCATGGACATTCTTTCATGCCCAAATTAATTGGCTTGGTTTCCTTGATGAGAATGGATGACTATTCTGGCCGATAATCTTGGATGGGTGGAAGAGGCAAGTCTCCATCCTCTAGTGCCTTAGAGAGATTTTCACTAGAGGATACGCCCTTTATTTTTACTATTTCTGAATCAAGATGTGCCCCAGAGGATTTTTCACATGAGGATTCTTTATTTTTCTTTTTATTTTTAATTTTGCGGCTGGAGACTTCCTCTTCCCCAAAATATCCCTTGGAATGGAGCTGATAAACTTTTGCTGAGTCCTACCCCCAATCTGATTGGGGATCTATGGCACCCATGAACTTTAGGAGTGTGGCCTCACTTTAGAACTCATTGATTTGTACCACACTTAGTTGGTCCCAGTCTATGAGGTCGGGGTGAATGAGTAGGAGGTCAATGAGGTTGATGGCAAGTTGGCAAAGGACATAATTGCCTAGGAAAGTTTCATCATCAAAGATATCATCAAAGGACTATTTTTCCTCCTCTTCCGGAATGTCTTCAACTTTCATGATTTCATTTTGAATATTCAAAAGGGTTGCGCCAAGAATATTAGTGCCCCCAGTCATGAAATTAGGCCCTCATATGTGCAAGTGAGGGGTATTAAAGTCGAGGCCTTAATTTTGTGGATTTTTGGATGCTTCCATGGGATCTTTCATTCCAGCCTCATTGGGTCCTAGACCACCTCCTTGATAATCCCATTGTTTAGTGGCCCACTTGTGTGACATGGGATATTTATCCTTTAAATACCTAAGGAGCTCAGTATCAGGAGGTGGGGGCTCCTTGTACAACCATTGGTTGATATTAGCTTTCAGCTCTTGGCCATTCAAAATTCCATTGGAGACGAAGGCAGATGAACCCAGAGTCTTGATCTTGGGGCCTTCTTGAGAGGCCTTGGTTTGATGACATGGTCATTCCTAAGTGTGCGGGTCTAGGGGGAGAGCCCCTACTATGAAGACATCGGTAAGGTTGTATTCTCCGTAGCCCTTGTTGTTGATCTTGAAAAGGGAGAGGGTGGAGGCTAAGATTGTTTATGGATCGCAGTGGGATCGGGAAGAACTAGTGGCAGATGTGCTGATGTCAATTCTAGGATAATGAGTGGAGTGGGGGAATGAAGTTTCAATCACACAATAGTATGTGAAAGGATGGGGGTCTGCATGGATGGTGATTTCAGTGCCCTGATATGGGAATTCAATGCACTAATGGTAAGTGGAGGAAATGGCATGGATGGAATGGATCCACAGGTGACCAAGAAAGATGTTGTAGGGAAGGTCAAGATCAATAGTGTAGCATATGGTATCTTGGACTATGGGACCAATATTGATAGGAAATAAAATATTACCTTCAAAGGTATGCTCTAGGTTGTTGTAAAACTTGATGGTGATTACATTGTGAGAGATGTCTACTTCGGTGAGACCAACCCATTGGACAAACTTTAATGTACAAAGGTTTAGGGCTGAACCATTATCTATCATGACCCTTTTTATAGTGAAGTCATTAATCATGACGACAATGTGGAGTGGGAGATTGTGATCTGGTTCAATGAATGGCATGTCAGATTGCTGGAAGGAGAGGGTAGAAGGCGTGGATAGGTGTCCTACAAGGTTCTTGAATTGAATGGTGTTGATGTCTATAGGGACATAGGTTTCTTGGAGGGAATTATTGAGGACTTCCTAATGAAGGGGTAATGTGTGAAGGAGGTCAAGGATGGAAATTTGTGTGGGTATGTTTCCAAGGTGTTCCAGGAGGTTGTATTGTGTGTTGGGGATAGTTGTAGTACTAGCACCAAAAATAGATATCTGGCCTCTGCGGGTAGTCACGGCACATTGACTGTGAGCACCTTTGACATGGATTACATTTACAGTTGGTTCAACCTAGGAGATGCAACCAATGAATTTATCATAGTTGATGTACGTAGTGGTGTAATCTTTCCCATCACCGTGGTCACCTTGTTTACCCTTACCTTGGTTCGTGGTCGCGGGAGGATTTGCATTGGTCTGATTCTTTCCTGCATTGTGTTGAGGAAACACATTTTGATAAATCTATAGGTTGGCATTTGGTCTAGGAAGGGGCATCGACTGTGATCTCTTTTTTATCAATGAGGTCTTGGACATAGTGCTTGAGTTTCATGCACTTCACAGTGGTGTGTCCCTTAACATGGTGATAGTTGCAATACTCATTGTCCTTATACCAGGCTGGCTTGGGTGTTGACTCATCAAAGGGCTAGGTTTGTGGATATACAATCAGGTTTGCACTAACCATGCAGTAGAAGATAACATCCAAGGGCTCTCCAAGGGGAGTAAGTGTGCACTTCTGGTTATTCTTAACGTGAGGATTATTCTATCCCTGGATGATGGATATGGTGTTGGTTTGATTAATGGGTGGTTGACAAGGTGGTTTTTGATAGGTGGGCACTTGTTTCTGGTATGTGGGTTCCTGTTGTTGGTACATTGGAGGAGGGGAATTGGGACCGGCTACAAAAACTTGGACATGCTTGGTATCTGTGGCTCTATCTATGACCACATTCTTGTTCTTGTTCCAGTAGCGAGATCGATCATTGTTAGGCATGTCTTGGGAGCTCTCCTTATAATGTTTAATAGCATCATCATCCAAAAGACCTCATTCGATGTCCATGCCTTTCCCTTTTATATCTTGGTAGGTCTGTATACAGTTCATTTGCATGAAGTGAGATAACTTCAGATACAAATTGTCAATGAATATCTTGGTAAGGTGTTTTTCTGGCAGTTGACATGACAACCTCGAGGTGAGGTTCTGCCATATTTGTAGATAGTCGACCAGGGTTTCACCTCCCTTTTGTTTAGTATTGCATATGTCTAACAAGGAGAGCTCATTCTCAATGTTGTGTGTGTACTATGCTACAAATTTTTTTGAGAGTTCTGCAAATGTGGAGATAGACCCATATGGTATTTTATAGAACCACTCAATGGCGGTTCCTCCCAGACTCTTAGAGAAAAGGCGCATGAGATATATGTCATTATATGCCACCTCTTGGCATGCCATGTATAATTCCTTGATGTGGTTGACTGGGTCTCCCTTCCCTCGATACTTATTGAACTTGGGTGTTTCAAAATGCTTGGGGAAGGGGAGTGTTGTGATTGATCTGTAGAAAGGGTATGGATAGACTTCTTCAAACTTGAATGCTTTACCATCAGTGCCAGCCTTGAGTTCTCTGAGGGAATTCTTCATTTTTTCCCATCATGAATTGACAGGCATTGGGGTTGGTACTCCCATTGGGAATGGATCTGATGCTGCGGGTGAATATGGGGGGATATGTGGGGGATATTGTGAGATTGGGTACGAAGATTACCTGGTAGCAAAGGCTATTTGAAATGGATTTTGGCTAGCCTATTGGGTGATGTATTGTTGATGTAGGTTTGAGCCATGTTGTTACGTGGGATATGGTGTGGCTTGCTGCTATGGGATGAGAGGGCTAGGCTATTATGTTGGGAAGTATTGTTGTCATGGAGGAGGTTGGTAGAAGGGTTATTATTGGGACTGGCATTGGGCTTGGCTGCTATATGAAGGGTGCATACCTACATTGCTAAAAGGAGGAATGGAGGCTTGGGTATGTACTATGGGTGGTTGGGTGAGGGGACCAGTAGGATGGGTAGAGCTAGATTATTGTGATTGTGGAAGGGTAACTTGTCGAGAAACTGGTGGCATAGATAAATAATTGGTGAATGTGGGGAAAGATGCAGTGAAAGGTGGTGGTGGTGGTTTTTGTTCTTCTTGGGGGAAGGTTTGTTGCTGATGAATTTTTTGAAGAATATGCCCTTATGTAGGTATTCCTAGGGCATGCATTTTTTCTTGGTTGAGGCTCCAAGAGGCATCAATCCCTACCAAGGGTTGTGATGTAGATGTTGCTATGAACGTGGGAGTGAAAATGGGAGTTTGTGATGCAAGTGGAGGTTTTTGGGATGCCATAGGTGGCATTCCTATTGTAAAGGTGACTTATTGGGCCTACGTTCCAACAAAAAATGTGGGAGGGGGAACTTGTGTGGAGTGAGATTGTATAATGGACTAGGTAGATGCAGGTGGGGTGGCTTGTGTTGCTCCTTGTGAAAGGGATGAAAATATAGGGGTTTGGCTTACAGTGGGTGTAGGTATCATTTGTGTGGTAGCTTGTGTGGGGGTGGTGGTGCTTGTGCGGATGCTTGCAATTTTGTGGCTATCTGCGAGGAAGCAGGTGGGGGTGGTGTACCCATAATGAAGTTGTGTGAGATATTTGCATGGTTGGATCATGGTTTCATTGGATGACATAAGGGGGGATGTTAGTGGAGATATGAATAGGTTTTGGAGGATCAAAAGGGTATAAATGTGGGGGAATGGGAGTACCCTCATGTGCATAGTTTTCCAAGATAGCGAGATGGTTATGTGCAATAATCACGCTTACTATCTGTACATGTCCTAGAAGACACATGAAATCTTCCATGGAGTTGGTGGTAGGTGTCTCATGGGGATCTTCCCACACATTTTGGACCAATGGTGGTTGAGGATCATACATTACCATCATGCCAGTGGGGTTGTTTGGGTCTACTAAACTAGTGGCTTGGTTGGGATCCATTCCTTTCCTCTTCTTTGATCGTGTCTCAAAAAGCATGAAAATGCAAAGTCCTAAGATGAGGGAGGATGCAGATGCAACTAAAGGATTATGGGGATGAGGATTTTAGATCTAGATTAGGTTGGTGGTAGCCTAGATGTAGGATTATGGGTGGTGATAGATTTTGGTGGTGTGCTTTTTTGGAAGATGGGGGCTAAGGGTCAAAATGAGCTACCTTTCCTGATGTGAGATCAAAATATGGGGGATTGTCATCCTTGGATAGACTTGTGATCTTTGGACTATGAGATCCTTATTAGTGTGAACCAATCTCTGGATCGAGATGATGAGATCCACAAGAGAAAGTATTAGCTACCCTAGATAATGCTTAGTCGAATGGGTGCAGTTGAGATTTTGATTCGTAGGATGGGGTTCAGGTAACTCAAGGTGATTCCTTGGATGTGATGTGGATCTAGGATAGTGATTTTGGGATTTAGATAGGAGATTATGCTAAATGATGTTTCCTAAGAGGATGATGTACCTATAGGATTTTCTAGGATGAAGGGATGTTGAGACAACTTCATAGATTTTGAAAAGGGAGGATATTGTGCCCACTAGTCATCACTTTCTAGCCTGAGATACTGACGGTTAACTCAGATTCAAAAGGTAAATTGTTTAACCCTTGCATTGTATTCCATGTCTAATCTGGCTTGGTATTTCTCTTCTTCTTTGGTTACAGTGACAATGGGTTGGTGATCTTTGAGCTTTCTTTCGGCAACCTTTTTCTCTCAATACACATGTGGTGTTGGTAGCTTAGATTTCTTATGCTTAACTAGTTCAATCATAGGTCCAAAAATATCTCTGCTCTCTGGATACTGGAATAGATCAAGCTAGGAAGTAGCTACGGTAAGTATACCTTGGCTTGGTTTTGAACAAACTTGGTTTTATTTTCAGGATAGTTGACAAACAGTCCCACAGGAGACAAATCAATCTTGTGGGAGAATAGGAAGATGATATCTTTTGGAAAAGAACTTTGTAACCTCGATTTGTGTATGTTCAAACAAATGTTTTCATGAGGTTTGATAACTTTGAGAACACACACAAGCAATTTCTACCTAACAGACAAGCTAGTATCACAACTTTTGCCCACAACTTGGTATCCCAAAAGAGGAATACAGATGGTGAGTAATCTTCAGGCAAATTTGGAAACCACTTGGGTTAGTCCTTGCACAAAGATTATGATACCTTCGGGAGTAGGTTAGGTGGGCTTCTAATTAATGGCTTTTAGTAAGATCTGTGGCATCCTCCCAATCAGTTTGTACACACAAGACTCACTTAAGAACTTAGTTGACCATGCCAAAATCATAGGGATATTCACCTACCTCGGGCTACCATAAACATGCCTCTCCTAAGCTTGAGAGGATAAAGTGAGAGTTTTCTCAGCACCTTGTTTCTATGTCGATCAGGGAATTACCGGTTTGAGGTCGTTCTCTAAAGAGGAAGCACTTCTCTCTATACAGACCTCACTAGAAGTGTAGTCAATCGGACTTGATCTTTCTCTTCACCCAAGATCCATAAAGACAAGGGGAGAGGATATGGATACAAGTGGATTGCTTCCACGTCACTTATTTTACCAAGGTTTTGCAAGAATTTAAAAAGCTCTTAAGTGTTGAAAAACACTCCTTCAAACACGCCAAGAAGTATTCATTCCAAATTGAACCTAGTTTTAGACTAAGTGTTTGCAATCCTAGAACATCAAACACTCATTTTCTTAACATGCAAGGTTCTTTGAGAAGTAAATGACAACGCTTGAGAATGGAAATTGCTTTGCAAAAACAAGAAAAGTGTTACTCCCTTTAGCATTCAAGGCTTTATTTCTTTCTTTTTAAGCAGCAATTCGAAGTGTTTTGATTGCAATTTTATTGTCCCTTAAGCATTCAAGATTGAGTTTTGATAGATTTTAAGCACCAAAAGAAATGTGTTTGATTGTTCATTTTCAGCCCTTGTTCATTTTAAACCCAAATCAAAAAGTGAGGTGTTGTGTAGGCATGCAATGTTCTTTTTAGTGCACCAAAATAAAGTGTGTTAATTCTATTTTAAAAAATTTAACCAACATTCCCGCAAAAACCTGCAATCCCACAAACAGAAAAAAGTGTTCTCGCAAATCGTACAAGCGATCCCGTAGGACTATCAAAATTTAAAAAAACTCACAAAAAATAGTAAATGCCGAATTGAAAATGATACCTGCAGATGCAGTCCCAGCAGGTCAAACAGCGTTCCCGCAAAGTCAATAGGTGATCCCACATAATGGGAATGAGGGCACAAATTTCAAGATTTTAATTAATGCCTTATGGCTTACAAAAGTCAACAGGCAATCCCGCTTGGTCAAACAGCGTTCCCACTCTATGGGAATGTGATCCCACAAAAGGGGTACAGAGAACTGACTGGTGAATTTGGGACAGAGAGCAAGAAAAAGATAGAAGATAGAAAGTTCCTTCACGAGAATGCATTCTCACCGACCGTACAAGTGTTCCCGCAAACTGTACCCACATTCCCACAAAACTGCATGTTTTTTTTCCACTGTGTAAAATCCAAAGATGGGAATGATGGTGCAAATGTGTCTTCTTCGGCCTCAAACTTGCAAAACACCCAAAAAACCCTTGCAAAGAAGTTTAAACAACAAGAAACGTTAGTTTTTGGTTAGTTTTGCAATGTAAAATAGATGAGAAAGATGAAGAAATGACCCTAGAAGTGGGTCCCACCAGACGTGCCAAAATGTAATACCTAAAAAGTAGTGTCTAAGAATACTAAACTAAGTTAGCATTCAACAAAACAAAAGAAGGTAAAGCCTTTAGTTTAGACCTACAAAATGAAAGAAAAAGAACCAAAAGAAAATGTAAACCTTCAAGTAGCCTCCAAGATGTAGAGGATTTGTCCAATAGATTGGATGTGTGCTCATGAACTATGCTTCAAGCTTCAAATTCTGGGAGGATTTTGGCATTATAAGGTTGCTTTGGATGTTTTCGGTTCTCAAACTAGCATTATAACTTTTCTCAAAATGGTGGATGAAAATGAAGGAGAAGGAGGCTCAATTTATAGGTAAGAGGAGGGATGAATGGATGGTCAAGATGCATTTGAGAGAGAGAGAACATGGATTGTGCATTCTCAAATGCATCTCATTGTGACAAGTGTCACAATGGGAGAGGTTGGAAGAAATGGGGGAATGTGACCATTTTGGGAGATGTAAGAGGGGACAATTGTGTAAGAGAAGGATGGAGTGTGTAAGAGATGTGTAAGAGCTTTTAAGGTTGACATGAGGTAAGGGAATTGGGGGATATGAGGATGTGACATGAGGGTTGACTTAGTTTGGCTTAGGATTTCTTAATCCATGGATTATTATTGTGCAAATTCTTAGGAGGTGATTAGTCTTGGATTCGAAGGCAAGTGGGAGGTTTAGGAGGATGTGCTGGGAGGAGAGAGAATGAGTGGACGGTTGGATTAGCTAATGATGGGTCATTAGCTAATTAAGAAGGATTAGTGTGGGTGAATAGGTTGGATTGAGTATGAACTACATGTTAGGAGTTTTGGGATGGGTTTAGTTGAGGGTTAAGGGTTAGAATTAAATATTTATTTAATTCCAAGTAAGAAGAAAAAGAGGTTTCATGAATTAATTTAATTAGATAAGTCTATTCATTTAAATTAATAGAAGAATGGGGATTAATCACTTATCAAACTATATATTTTCCATTTAGATAATTAATTGGACTATAGTTAATTAATTAAATTAATTAGCTAGGGGATGACATAAATTAACCAAATAATAATATTTAATTAATATGATGTCTTAGGAGAAGACTAAATAAGATTACCAACTTATGTAATCAAATTTACGTGTCTAAAAGCTTTAATTTGCTTTCAATTTGATTTAAACTAACAAGTTAATGTTCTATTGAAGTGTTGTATTGCAGGATTACAACTACCACAAAATACACACACAACATCAAGGTGATATCTTTATTGTATTTAATGGATCTGATGTCAGCAATTTGAGTTGTATTACATACAAGTCATATATCACTGTTACTCTTTAAAAATTGTAGCAGATTAAAAATCTCCTAACATAGTGGACTTAACCGTTCTTAGTTAAATCTCTTAATTGAGTGCACATATATATTGTGTTACTAAAATCCTTTAACAGGGTAGATCTAGCTGGTCTTTTTTTTACTCCTAATAGGGTAAGATTACCAGAAGTGATCATTCTTGTAAGCCTTAACCGACAACTTTATTTCTATAAAAGTAAAGCTTTGTGGGTTCCATCCCCACCATAGTTTTTACCTTCTAATAAGGGTTTTTGCAATACCAAATACATGTGTCAATGTGTGTTGAAGTTTCATGAAAGTTTTATTGATTTACCTTCATGCATTTACATTTCAATTATATTATTGAATGTATGTTGAATGCAATTTACACAATTAGTTATTGAAGTTGGTATTTACAAGGATTACTTTGAAAAATTTAGGGATACTGATTCACCCCTCCCCTCTCAATATAAACCTTTCCATAATTCCATAGAGACCTGCTAGGATCCACCTGGTTAAGGGATTTGGACTATTGTAATTGTTAGGGAACAACAAGGAGAATGATCTGTAGAATAGTATCATTTTAGTTGATCAGATCCACTGAAGAAGAAAATATCTTCACAACACACTAAATTCTACCCTAGATTTATCACAACTTGTCCTTCACAACTGCACTTTCCCAACACATTATCAACACAAAACTTTCAGCTTCATCCATTATATATTGAAATTTTAAGTCCACCACCTTAATCAAGCCCTAAATCTGAAATAGATTTGAATTTCAAACATCCCATTCAAATCAAACATGCCACAAGAAAAAATTCAATGTACAAAAAAATTTCAAAGATCACGTTGGCCATTACAATGATTTACATAGAATTTTGTGTCATAGGGTCTGGTGCAGGAGCACCAAGGTCACAAGTTGAAGTCAGGAAGAGCACTAGGATCACTGATGGATCCTTGGGAGGAATAGAAGACCAATGGCCTTCAAAGGTCATTAAAATATGTAATGAGACCAATCATGGTCATGTAATATGGTTTTGATCATAAATTGATCTTATTGTAATCAAAAGTCTAAATGTAAGCCTAATGGAAATGATAAGCTACCTAGGGGTCACTAGGAAAGGATTAAGGTTTGATCCTAGGTTAGGGGATTTGGAAATGACCAATAAGGATCTTAATAGATATAATAAGGCTACTCAAGTCTTTAAATAGTGTTAAAAGCACTAAAAGTGCAAGATATTGTAAATTGCCACTATTGGTAATATAAGCCAAACAAAGGCTTGGTTGGGGTTAGTAGGTTGATTTTGGTCTAATAAAGGTTGTCTTTAAACCTTTATAAGACTTTTGTTGTCAACTTGACAACAACTTTTCTTGTTTAAATTGTTAACAATCAGTTTAGATTGGTAAAGGGGATAGTTAGGAGTTAGTTATAAGGTTATAGTTAGTATTTAGATTATTAGAGTCTATTTCATAGACACCCACATGAGTGGACAATAGAGATCCTAAGGGATATGTAGTGGCACGATTTTGAAATGGTTGTGATCAATAAAATTTTAATTCTCTGCAAATTTGGAAGCCACCGCATCAGGGTATAGTTTGATGACAGCAGATTGGTTTTAATATATATAATGAGATATTTTCTTATTTGAATGTAAGAACATTTATTTTCATTTGTATTTTCTTGATTAAATTATCTTTTATTATCTTTGTCATTGGAAACACCAAGGAAACTTACTAGTGCAGAATAGTGGCTAATTAAAAAAGTGTACAATCATTTGTCTAGGTTTTGAAGACCATAAAATGTAATGAATCTCCCACCCCATGGTTATTGTGGATGGTGGGAGAGGTCTAAACATTTACCATTCCTTGTATACTAGTTTTAATTTAGGGAAGGATGCCAGGAGTGAGAATAAGCAAAGACAGGCCTGTTAAAATCCAGTGAAGGAACACTTAAATTGACACCAGTCATGGCTAGGAGTAATTGGATGAATGGAGAAGGTAAATGAGGATTGGAATGGTCTATTGGGATGCATTTTGATATTTTATATACCTTATTATGGTTGTGAGAAGTATTAGAAACTTTGCAGGTGTTTTCGATGGAGAAAAAGAATAGTTTCCTGAGGGTGAATGCTTGACTGTCATAAAAATTGCAGTCTTAGTACGGGGGCATTATCTCATAAACCAACTATTGGATGTGGCTAATACTTGGATATTTTTTTCACAATGAGGTTTTCTTGATCCTCACTAGAGTGATTGAATAAATGTTATGTTTGATGAAAGATATGGATTAGTATGGGTATGTCAAAGGAGACAGCAAGCGGGTAATTTATTTTGATTTTGTTAAGAGTGATTAATGGGTGATGAAATGTTGGGATAAGGGATGGTGGAAAGATCCTAAAATTTTATTAGGGTGAATTTATAGCAAGTGACAAAGCAAAAAGGCTTGGGAAGGATTTAGATGATTATCTTAGTAGTGGAGTCATAGGAAGTGGAAGAATGTTGGAGCATAGGATGTATTTTATTGGGTTGTGGGTCTAGGTGAGTGGATCCAAGTCCCATACCTTGAATGTGTTGCAAGGGGGATTATGTGAGAGTTGATACAAGAGGGATAGGTCATGTTGAATACACTAGGTGCACTAGGTGGCCTAGGAAGGAGTTGATGCTATGAGAGATTGGGACAAATAAAAGTGATAGTGAACTTGAATAGGATGGTTGTGGGAGTGACTTACCAAGTCAGAGAACTCCATTTGGTCCTTGAGTGAGGTTAACTCCTTGAGTGGATTCCAAGTTTCTTGTTGAATCCTCAAGTTGAGTTAGTCTCCTTAGTGTGATAGTGGAGGGCTCTGCATCAGGGTCAAACGCATTTTGACCAAACATGTGCTTCCTCAAGAATCTCTTTCACATGCTAGCATCAAACAATGTGATGCTAGATCACCACCTCCAATCATTAAGACATGTCACTAGATTATGACTGGCTCGACTGAATCTACTGCAACCTCTACACTTATCACTAATCAAAGATTCATCAACTATTACTCAAGAACACAAATACTTACACCCATTAACAAATTTATCTCTTCTCACCAATCACTAATCCTACACACCTATCATCCAAGTTAGTTGTGATTGCAACCACAACATCTGAACACTATTTTCCACCATATCATGTGATCACACCACAAGACTCAACAAATATTTGACAAACCAATCAAATCACCTATCGCCTATCACTAACTATTCTAACAGTTGCATTATTTACCTTCATCTAATTCTTTCTTACCAGTCAATATCAATAGTAGTGGTCATGCATTTAACATTCAGAGATATCCCTAAGTCTCCCATAAGAATATATACAACTGAAACTTACCGCAACACCTTGATCATCCTACTTTTTCTTAGAAACATACTAGAAACACTAGGTCAATACTTGACATCAATCACAACCCAATAATTGATCATCAAGCAATAAAATCTATATCATTACAGCTTCAAAAATCACTTACCATCACTGCATTAGTCATGCCAACAATCTCCCCCTTTGGAATTTATGGAAACACTCTCTTCAACTCTCTAACATGATACATTATGCAACACTAGGAACATAAAAGAAAAATGTTCTCACTTCTATCTTTTACCCATTCTGCAATTACTCCCCCCTTTCACTGAACTTATGTTATTTGCAATTCTAAATCCTCACTATCCTTTACTTACTCTCCCTCTAAATTCCTCTCCCCCTTTGACAAAAATGCCAAAGGTATCAAATACACCTGATATCTACTATGTTGTACCTGACTAACCACAACTCAAGACTTCATAGACTGCTCCCCCTAATATTAGCCCCATAAAATCAATCCAAACATAAAGGTATTCACTAGATACACATGGATTGATGCAAATACATCTTCTTTCAATTCAAATCAAATAGGGGAATGAACCCTAACCTACCTCTTAGATACTCAAATGTATCCTTAGGTAATGGCTTTATAAAAATATCAGCAACCTTCTCTTTAATTGGCACATACTCCAACCTTACTTCCTTTTCCTATACTTGTTCTCTAATAAAATAGTATTTAATATCTATATGTTTAGTCTTAGAGTGCATCACCGGGTTTTTGGATATGTTAATGGCACTTGTATTGTCACAATAGATAACCACCGGTTCAGTTACCATTTCTTGAATTCCTTCCAGAATTTTCTTATTCCACACCACCTATGTATAATTAATTACAACAGTGACATATTCAGTTTCAGTTGTTGATTGTAATATACAGTTATGCTTCTTGTTTGTCCAATATAAAATTCTATCACCAAGAAAGAGTGCACCTCCACATGTTCTCTTCTAATCATCAACATTTCCTGCCTAATCAGTAAACACACTCAAAGATAAATCACCTTTATGTCCATTCCAGAGACCATAATCTTCAGTCCCCTTAAGATATCTGAATATCCTCTTTGCCACAACCAAATGTGGTCCCTTAATATTAGAATAAAATCTGGCCACTAATCCAACTTCCTATGCAATGTCTGGTCTACTATACACCACATATTGTAGCTTACCGATCATGGATCAGTAAATATTCACATCCACCTCTTTAGAATCATCTTCTTTTGACAATTTACAACCAGTTACCATAAGGGTACCGACCAATTTTGAGTCTTCTAACCCAAATGTCTTTAATAGCTCCCTTGCATACTTGGACTAGCTAATGTAGATACCATTTTTCATTTTTTGAACCTACAATCTAATGAAGAATTTTATCTCACCAATCATAGACACCTTGAATTATTTCCTCATCTCATCTCTTCATTTCCACCAAAAATGATATCATCTACAAATATCTTTGCAATCAACTATCTATCATCTTTCTCAATCTTCAAATACACGTTAATGTTGTCACTTGTCCTTATGAAACCAATCTAAATCAGATATGAATGAAATATCTCATACCATGCCCAAGGTTCTTTTTTTAACCCATCTAGATCTTTTTATAATTAACACACCATGTTTTTACCTTCTGAATTAGCAAATCCTTCATGTTGTTCAATGTATAACTCATCTTCTAATCCACCATTAAAGAAAGTTGACTTAACATCCATTTAATATACCTTGAGTCCTTTGTAAGCATCATATGCAAGTAATATTCTTAGACCTTCAAGTCTTGCCACAGATGTGAATGTTTCACCATAGTCCAAGCCTTCCTCCTATGCATATCTTCTGTACACCAATCTTGCCTTGTGTGGGACAAATTTTTTATTCTTTTGTTTTTATGTGAAGGCCACTTAAAAATTAGAGAAAATACATATGAAAAGGATCAAGATTTAATATCCTCTTAAAAACATGTGTCAGAAGCCTTTTTTCGCTACTGCACGGGGTGAGAAAATGAAGATCGTGAAATGGTGAAATTTCACATATGCACGAAGGTGAAAAGAAAAAGTGGTGAAATAGAAAAAATTTTCTATTATAAAAACAAGGGATAAAGGGCTCATGAAATAGCAATTTTTTTCTTTTGCATAGGCCACATTTTAAAGGATCGTAAAATGACAAAAAGTGAGCATTTAATGAAAATTTGGCAGAATTGATGATTGAAGTCTTGTGACACATCCTTCATACATTCAAAATGTCTCATGAGGTGTGTTGGAATTAATAAGCATTAAATGGAATAAATTATAAGGAAGAAATGACCCAACTTGATTTGCTAAAATCATTGGAGATTGAGTTGAGAAATTTGAAAGAGTAGAGATAGAAAAGAAAATACAAGCTTGCACCCTTTGAACCAATAAGTAAAATTTCTCATATGATCTTGTAATTACTACATTTATTTAAAATTAAAATGTCTAGAAAGAAAGAGATAAATGTAAAGAAAGAGGTCTTGGAGAAAATGAAATTTGTTAAGGAAAGGCCTCTGCAGTATTCATTTCTCAGTCTACTACTAGGTTCGATGGATACTAGAGCCAAAAATTTCTTCTCAGACAAATGGAGGGAGTGCAAAGATTCAACAATTCCAGTTCCTGGCAGGTCCATGATCTAGTTCTTTTATGCAAATAAAGGTGAGAAGGAGATGAGATGTAACCCTTAGAAGTTAGACTTGGAAAATTCTACAGTGCCAAATGTGTGTGTTGATATGGAATTGATGAACGTTCTAGTTGAGCACTATAAGCCAAAAATCAAGACAATCAAAAAATGGATGGTTCATATTTTGTAAATATATCTAGGGCATGTATAGAGGAATATTTAAATTGAGAAAGTGAGCCCTGACCAAGATTGACAAAGAGAAATTTTCTATTGATTATGAGAGAATGGTGAGAGCGGCAGGTTCAAGGAAGTTTCATACTTCATGAAGAGAGGAGTCAGAAATAGGATGATTCCAGTGGGCAGCAAAGGCCCACATTTGACAAGTAAGTTCATGGGTTTTCTCCAGAATACATACTCTACATGGGCTCAATTGTGTGGTGAAGATGCCAAGTCAAAAATTTCCCTTGACTTCATGTACATGTCAATGAGAATTCAGAACCCAAATTGTTACCTATAGTTTGATTTTTCTACAAAGATTGAGAGGTTATTGCATCGGCAGTTGGTGAATTGGAAGACGCCAGATTATTCAAAAATTATTATTTTTTATTACATTTGATTATATACCATAATATTTTAGAATTAAAGGATTCATTGAAGCTAACTACATGATGCAGGGCAAGGATGGAGGATCCAATAATGGACAATCCAAGCCTACACTGCTAGTTATGACAACAACAAGCATAGCGGAATACAACAATATAATTCTTCAAAAAATAGAATTTCATTCAACATGCCCGGCTGTGAGGCCTTCTGGATTTTGGCCTTATACAATGAAATTACAAAGTATTATCAAGATCTTGAAAGATCCAAGGAACCACCAACTAGTTCAGATCTACAACAGGCAACCTCTGACAGGAACAACCAAGATAGGGTCTAAACTTGTGCTCGCAAGCCACCAAGCAACCTCTTGTTGTCCTAAGCCCTCAAGCCACTAGTTCTGCTACAAACTCCCATATTCAAAAATCTTCTTCTACTCTACTACTACTACTCTTCCATCATATCCCTCTACATATTTCCTGATAATGATACTCTACATCAACCTAAGCTCTCAATATATAGCCAGCTAAGCCACAAGTCGGCCAGTCAGGCTTTAATTACATTATAGGTCTAGCCTAAGGAGAGATACCAAAAATAATGAAATAAATAACCAAAAATGATGCACCTTTATATTTAGGTCCAAAAATGATCCAATAACATGTCCCTAACTTAGCAAGATCCCATCTCATCACAAGAAATCGTGCAAGATGAAAAACTCCACGTTTCACATGCAAACTGGTTGAAAATCAATACCTGAGAAAAATTGTCATAACTTTTAGCTCATAATGAATTAGTACTTGTGGTCTTAGGAGAAGATATTACTTTAGGTCCTCTTAAAGGCCCTAAGATTTCAAAGGCTGGATCATTAAGTATCAATGGCTACATGATGCACAATCAGCACCCAAAAAGCAGGAAAATACGGCTTCGACAGCAAGGAAAACAACTTTAACTTTGAAACGGTCCATCCAAGATCTCCCAAACCATGCCACCTCAAGAGATTAAATCTTAGACATAACCTCCACAAACCTCAAGGGAAAAACCCCTAACATCATACATGCCAGAGATCTCCACAGATCATCGCAACACAGAAACTCAGAAAGATGCCCAAAACAAAGTACTATATCCCTTTGACAAGAAATTCCTCCAAGACTAAGAAAGATCTTCAGGAACCCAAAATGCTCCTGCATCACTACAAATTATGGGCAAGGAAATAAATTAATAGTCCAGTTGTGGTGAAGATCTTGGGATAGAAATAGTAGACACTGTGACTTCAATAAATTTTGTGATTTTTTTATGTTGTGGATTTTCAAGTTAATGGGACAACGGAAGGAAATGGTTCCACATAAAATAAAATTTATGATTAGACAAAAATCAAATAACTTTTTGGATTGGATCTGTAAGCCTAAATATATGTTGATCAGGACCTATGGGTGTAGACAAAAACCTCATAAATTGCCTATTCATGTATTAGAAAGGATAGGGTTTTTAGAATTCATATGGCATATATTATGGTTAGAGAAGAAGGTTATAGTTCCAAGGAGGAAAGGAACATACATGCCTTAGAGTGTGAAATTTTTTGGATTCACTATTCATTCCAATATGTTGAACAAGGTACAAGAGCATATCAAGAGTAATTTCATATTGGACAGTGAAAATGGCAGGGATTATGATCTATGATTTCCAAGTAAAAACATCAATTGAATACTGATGAAGATGTTGTTATGAATTATGATCAAACTTCAGCCATTTTCCAAAAGGTCAAGAAGTGGGGAACCTTGTTGAAGATTGAAGTAGAAAGGCTAAAATTTGGAAATCCTAGGTTTTATGATGAGGAGAAATTTGAAGTTTTAAGAATTGAGAAATGCATTCATAATTTTGAAGAATTGTGTAATAGAAATCAATACTAGAAATACCTAAGGAAGTTGAAAAGGAACTTCCCCTTCCTAGGAAAAGGAGGAAACTAATTATACATGATTCATATTCAGACTCTCCACCTTAAGTTTAGCATGAAGCAGATGTTTCTCCATTGGTTTTATATAATGACTCTGATGATGAATGAGACTCAATAGAGGAGGCACATATCTTAAGAGGATTGAGGGGAGATAATAAAGTTGGGCCATAATCTCCATCCCTTGTGTTCCAAGAGGAGGTCCATGGTTATAAGGTGTAGAATGTTGAAAATGAAACTCAAATTGATACTAATGATGAAAGAGAGGCTATTTATATTATATTCCTGCAAGAAGATGATTTTAAAAAGACACAAGAGTTTAAGGATTTCTGGGTGCAGTATAAGATGAAAGATTTTGAGGAGAAAAATAAAGTGAGACTTAAGGGTTTTGATTAATTTCAACACAAAAAAATTGTTAGACAAATGATTGATGATCTCTATTTGGAAAAAATCACATGTACTATTCAAGAAGCCAAGGAGATTGTAAATAATAGCAACATGTTAATTACGCTTGGACTTAGTTTAAAAGAATTATTTCTATTGGATCAAGTAAGGAAGAAAGATGATCCTACATTTATTGTTGAGTTTGATACTTTAGAAAAGATTGAGGGATCTAGTTTTGATCCAAAGATAAAGACTCTAACCACATGGGTGAGTTTTAAAGGAGATAGAAAGCCTAAGCTATTTGATATGACAAAAGGCTCAGAAGGAATAGTTGTCATCCATGCTATCAACACCACTAACCCATTTTCATGAGCTTTAGAATTAATGCATAGGGAAATGTTTAATAAGGCACAAGTAAAACATATGCAGGACAAGATTGAAGAATCACAAGTCAGGTAAATGGAGATGAGCAATGTTATAAATGAGTTATATTTGAGAATAGCATTGATGGAAAGTGAGATTTTCCAATTAAAATCTCCAAGATGCAATGGGACCATGTTGGCTCCAAGAATTGTTCCATGAATTGCAGCAAATTCAACACTAGAAGATATGGAGAAACCCAAGGATGCCCATGAGAGATATGTTTTTATGAATCTAGAAGAGATATTGTCATTTAGAGTGAAGTGTGTTTTAAATAAGTGTGACTAATTTCATTAGGGGTATAATATCCTTACTCATATGATAGATACTTTTAAACAAAGTAAACCCATGTTGAAAGAATAGTTAGGGAAATGGAAGCCATCCCAGTTTGAGTTGAATAAATTATATGAAGTGACAAGGAGGGACCCAAATGCTCCACCACAAATTAAGGCCATTATAAAAATATTAGAAACCATTTTAAATGACTTGGGTTATATGGAGCAAGAGGAGGGAAAATTAGAACATAAGTTAACTACTTTTGTGTTAAACAAACATTGGTCTACCCATGAAATTGTTGATGAGGGAGGGAAAGTAAAAGATATTCAAACATGTTTCAAACATGTTGAACTAAGTATAAAGATTTTCCTAAGAGGATCTTGGCTCGATTAGAAAAGGAGAAGAATTCTAAAATCGATGATTTTAACATCCTCTTGGAAAAAGTAATTTCTCTAGAAACCAAATATGCCAAATTTCAGGCTGAGGTCTGTCTATTAACAGGGAATAAATGGTGGGATTTTCTTCTAGATATTCCTGAAATATCACAATTCAAATGGTCATCACATGTTGAGTTTTAAAATGGATAAATGAATACTTTAAGGCTCCAGAGATGTCTACTAAGGACAGGGACAACGAGGAAGATACTATCTTTTTGGATTAGTTTATTTTAGTCTTTGATTGTAATTAAAGTTTTCGGTTGCAATTAGTTAGCTTTAGGAATAGATGTGTCAGTTGGAATCTTGTTTGCATCACACCAATTTTTTATAAAATGGGATACTACAACTGATATGAGGGGGATATAATATAAGTAATTTTTGGGTTTTATACGGATAATATATTGTAATGGATAATACTCTTGGATAGATGACTGCACTAATATGAAAATTAATTGTATTCACTTTTTTTTATTAATACAAAGAAAACATATTTCATGTCCAAGGTTGAGGAAGTAAGTTCTTTATTTTTTATTGGATTGGTCCTTTGCATTTTTCAGTTTCAAGAATTTCCTCTTATCTATTAGATGTCAGAAAATTGAAGTTAATATTTATTTTTGAATATCAAGGGTTGTATATGTATAGTTCATCTATAACATCTCTTGTCTAATTAGTTTCCTACCAAGGAATTAAATTTATTAGACTAAGATAAATGTTGTAATAAATTTATCTTGATGTCATAGCAGAAGGAATCTAAAATTGAATTACAGAGTGTACATGAGGGTTCAAACAAAACTTGACTACATTCTACCCAATTACTTGGATAAGGGACTGATCTGTGTATTTTCCCAAAGAAGGTTTTTTACAATTGTGTGAGCATTGAAGTTCTTTCATTTCATCCTTGTATATTTTAAATTACTACTTATTATCCCATACAACATTTTCTCATACATCATTCAATTTAAAATATTCATAAGTAACCAAAGAAATTGAACACAAGTGAGAATTAAACATTCTTATTCTGATTAATCTCAAGGAACATTTTTCATCTTGAGAAGTCAAGGAAGTTTAGATTCTCTATAGAAGAACACCTTTGTGTTTGGGGTGAGGGTTTACCCACCTAGGTTTAGTGAAGCCTAAAGTGTAGGGGAATTAGATTTTTCTTGTTCGTTGGCCAAGGCTAATTGAAGCAATCCAATAGGGAATCGGCAAAGCTCTTGGATTTCCAATATGTGGTTGTGAGAACCAATAGATTGGTGACTCTACTAGGGATTTTTTCAAAAAATATTATTGAAGGATACTCAGAATCTCTTGTGTTGTTTTTTTGAAGATTTGATAGTTTTAGTTTGCCCCATCCAAGTCACACAACAGATTGGCGACTCCGTTGGGGAGTTGTCTTTGAAAGACATTATCAATACTAATAATATCTGGTGTAAGTTTAGAGGCTCTACTAGAGACAAGAACTTGGATACAACATATATATATTTTCCCTTGAGGACAATAGTGGCAACTCTAATATTGTGATTTATGCAGTGCTTTGTAAAAAGAACAAGGAATAATCCCAGGCACGTATCTACCAGATACATGTGGGGTAGAAGGTCCTTAGATGAAGGATCAGATAATCATATTGAATTGGATACATATTCTAAGAGAGGCAAAAATCCAATCCAGATATGACTTTTGTTGGATTTAAAGATTTTCCAGAAAGAGAAAGGAGACATCAAGATGAAGGTGATGATCCACAATATAGACATCACACTAGTGATGAAGATAATAGAAACCCATTCTATATAGCTGAAAATGAAAATAATGCCCGACAAGATGATGTAGAAGATCAGGAGAATAATGAAGAAGATGAAGAATATTGTAATAAGGTAGGTAATATTTTTCATGAATTGGAAAATCTAGATCTTGGAGATAGAAGGACAACTAAGGCTCTTAGAAGACAACCTACCAAAGTATTGAAGATGTTGGGAATAACAAGAGATCAGATTATTACCCCAAAAGGAGGTAGAAGAAAATTCAAACAAACGGATGAGGAAAGAGATGGAACAAGAAGAAATAATGGCTAGGATAGAAATCCTAAAGGTAGGGATGCAACATATAACCCTCCTCACAGGAAAAATGCTAAGAAGATTTTTAATAACAGTTATGTTAACCCTCTATTTGAACAAGGTGATAGAGAAAGAAGAGGAAATAATAATGGGCATTGGAGGCAACCAAATAATGGAAATCATTATCCTAGAAATCCTAGGCAGCTAAACCATGGAGGACAACAAAATAACGATAAAAGAGGTCAAGGTCAAAGAAACAATAATTATGAAAATTTAAGGTTTGGCTTGAACAATCAAGGTAGACATCACATTAATGCCAGGGCCCCAATGACATTGGAAAGATATAGGCAATTAGAATTTGTTGGTATAATTGGATACCCCAATCCTGTATCAAATGAACTAAGGAATGCTATTCCTAAATTCTCAGGTAATGGATTAGAATCTATTGAATTGCATTGTATAAATCTAAAGAATACAATTGAAGAACTAGAGAAGGAAAATGAAGATGTTTTTATGAAGTTGTTTGTTCAATCCCTGACTAAGGATGCAGATGAATGGTATAGAAGTTTTCCAGATAGATCTATCTCAAGTTGGCATTATTTTTTCAGTCAGTTCATGGAGTATTTTGGGGATCATACTGACACTTCTTTTTCTTCACATGAGTTGACTAGTATAAAGAAAAATTAGAATGAATCTATGGTTGAAATTAACAAAAGATTTAATAAAATACTTAATAGAATTCCAAGAGATATTAGACTTGTCGATTCATTTTTTATTGATTTCTATCTAGGAGATTTTGATAGTAAAAATCTTTATAAGATCAAGTCTCATAGACCACATAAACTACAACAAGCATTCAAAATAGCCATAACGATTGAAAATGAGAGAAACGCTGCTAGCATGGTTTCTAGAAGAGATGATCCTAAGTTATTCAATCCAAAGGCCACTAGGCATAACAAGGAAGAATATCAAATTTATAAATTAATGAATCTAGATAAGAATCTCCAAATTAGTAAAGGCACAGATAATGTTCAATCTAATAGAAATGAATGCCCACTCATTAGAAATGAAAGATACAAATTGCAAGATATGCCTTACAACACAACATGGAAAGATGGTAAGCTAGTCAATAAATATGGAGACACCCTTAATCCTTTGAAGAAGATAAATAATTTCTTAGATAATGGACCTTAGTGTGAGGTTTATGAAATTCCCCATGCACCAGAACAATGTGTAATAGCGCAAAGTATTTTGGAAGAAGAAAATCAAATGCAGGATAAGTGGCCTATAATAAATGTGTTATCATCTAGATCATATTGGGGAGGAGACAATGATGATTCATCTAAAAATGAGTACATACCTGATATGAATGATGGGATAATGAGACAAAAAAATGTCCAGCAAGTGTTCTCAGAGGACGAGGAAATTCTAAGAATCAAAAGACTGACAAATGAAGAAAAGAGCACATATAATATAGAAGCATTGGAACAGGCCCGTAGTGATTACCACTTCAAGAATATAATAGTAAATATTGATCAAGGTAAACCTGTAGTGATGTTTTCTAAAGTTACAAAACAAAATAAAGCTAGAAGAAAAGAGATGAAGAAGCCCCAAAGGGACAAGTAGAACAAGTGCAACCACCAAAACTGACTAAGCCTTCTAATAGGAAGAATTTTGGTAAGAAATCTTCTCTTGTAAATATTTTATGTCTCAAGCTCTATCTTAGATAAAAGTTTATATCCCTCTTATAAAAATTATAAAATTTCCTTATTACAGGAATGAAACTCTTACAATATTAGCTAATGTAGAAGTTCCTACAAAATATGCTAAGGAAAAGGAAGATAACAAAGTTACCCCAATCATTTGTTTAGGAACCATAGTGAACAAAACCCCCTCTCAAGTTGATCCATTTTATTTAACATTGTTAATAAATAATAAATTAGTTAAAAATTGCATGATTGACTCAGGGGAAGCAGTTAATATAATGCCTTATGAAGTTATGAAAGAATTAGGAATGGGAGTTGATACTACATATGGAAAATGTTATTCTTTTTGGGATTATGGAAAGGTCAGTACTGAGATGGGAGGGGTGAATCAATACCCTTAAAAACATTCATTAACCGACTGTATCATTTGCATTCACTATACACTCAATAACATAACTAAAATGTAAATGCATGTAATCTAATCAATTAAGCATACATGAAACTCCATACACATAACACATGTATTTTTCTATTGCAAAAACCCTTGTTAGAAGGTAAAAATTGTAGTGGGGATGGAACCCACAAAGCTTCACTTCTGCATAAATAAAGTTGTCGGTTAAGGCTTACAAAGATTGATCACTTCTGGTGATCTTACCCTGTTAGGAGTAACAAAACAATCAGCTAGATCTACTTGGTAAGAGGATTTTAGCAACACAATTAAGTGTGCACTCGATTAAGAGATTTTACAAAAGATTGTTAAGTCTATGTTAGGAGATTTTAAGTCTGCTACAATTGCTAGAGAGTAACAGTGAAGTTTTGATATGTTTGAAAAACAACTTACATTGTTGATCGTAGATCCATTAAGTAGAATAGTAATATCACCTTGTTGTGATGAATATGTCTTTCTATACTACTCAGTAGCCTTGAACTTTCTGATAAACTAAATACTCTGTCAAAATTCTTCCAATATTAACCCTATCAAATCTTTAGATGTCTCCCAATGGCAGCTACTTTATGAGATACTCATCAAAATGACATCTTTACAGTTCTTATATCAAAATTATTTGACCTAATTAGGGTTGTAACACTTTCTAGAAAACCTAAGATCAATGGCTCAAATGATTAACCTAGATCATTTTTACATAGCAATCATCAGTCATTAAATGATTACATTTGTATTAAATATTCACCTCAATCTTGGTAAACCATTTTCTAGCTCAGCAAAAAGTTTTTCACCTTGAACTATGTGTCATTTCAAAATTGTATGCAAACTTTGGATTACTCGATAAATTTTGAGTCTCGATCTCGGTATTATACTAACACTCGGTAATCTTGTGTGCTTGGTGACTACTGTACTAGGTAATCTCTATGCTCAGTGACTACTGTGTATTTATGACTAACTAAACTGTCTTGCTATGTTTACCAACTATGTAAATGAATACTAATGACAACTCTTAATCTATTTAGGAGTAACATTCTCCTCATTTGGCATTAGTTTCAAAAACATATATGTGTATGCCGACTATAAAATTTTGAATTGAAAATTTTGTAAACTAAAAAATGTATGAACTATGTGAACTCCCCCTTTGAATATGCTCTTGTTATATATACATATATTTCCCCCTTTTTTGAAATTAATGCCAAAAATTTACTTAAAATTTGTGAAATATATTCTGATGGGTTTTCTATAGAGTGGCCAAGAGGTTATCCCATTCCTCTTTGATATTTTCTAAATCCATTTGATCTAAACCGACTTGTGCATGCATATCAAAAATGTTCTCAATCACTGATATCACGGGGGTGGCAACTAATTCCTTTTCCTTATTCACATATTTTTGCATCACCTTTAAGTGGGGTAGTAACTAGGTCTGAAGCTTGGTTACATGTTCCCTTATCTTGTCTTCTTCCTTCCTTAACTCTAGTCTCAATTGTTGAATGTTTGTAACCTTTGTATAATGCTCATAAAATGTATTAGGCTCAATTGTTAGACTAGTGGCACTATTATTTAGATCTTCATCTAATTGCTTCATATTTTCACTAATCTCGGTAGTAAATGAGTCTATAGTGCATGTTTTTTGAAAAATTGTAATAACCCATTGAATAATACTATCTAGGTTAGTTATTACCTCAAAATGTTTGACCTTCTTGACTACCACTATTTGGTTGATTTTCTTGGTCAGTTTGTACTGAATATTTTGTTCTGCTCTTTCTTCAATCATCTACTTAGTATCAATAGTTGGTCCATTGATGGTCTTGGTGAGTAGTGCAATTTTGTCAATGATGGGGGTTGATTCATCTACATTGACGTTTGAGGCAACTTGCATTAATATTTCTTTGACATCCTCTAGCACCTTGGTGTTCTTATGTTCTTGCTTCATCTTCTCTTGAGATACTTTTTAGGTGCATAGTTCTCCATATTTCCTAGGAGCTTCGGGTTCAAGTGTCCTCGGGTCACATGCTAGAATTTCTATGATCTCATCAAGAGTGACCAAACCCTTACTTCCTCATTTCCTCTTCTTCTTCTTATCTTGCACACTGTATGTTGGAGATTGTGCAATGGAATCTTGAGCCTTGTGCTCCTGATTTGTCTTTAGGTGGATTGGTGGATTTTAATTCTTCTTTATTATGCCCGGTAGTTGATTCTTCAATCTATTGCATTGGGGCTTGTGACCTAGTGTCTGTGGTAGAAGTGTCTACTATTGTCTCTACTTGTGTGCCTTGATCATCTCCTTTTGCATCAATGGTCTCGGTGGGTACTTCACTTTGTGTAGCTTCACCACTATTCCTAGTCTCTTTACCAATCTCCTCACCCTTGTCTTCAGATGTATCTTTCTCTTTCTCGGGTGGAGCTTCCTTAGTTTGTTGTTTAGAAGCTATATCTATAGCTTGTACCAGAATAGGAAAATTACTTGGTACCATTTCTCATGCTACCTCAATTTCTTCTTCTTCTCCAAGGTTCTCGGTAACATTGGTTATTATTTCATCTTCCTTTGATTCTTCATCAGGGTCTCTTGTTATATCTTCAATCAATATTTCATCATCCCCTAAAGTTGTCAACATCTCTGGAATCCCTTCCATGACATTCTCAGTAGTGGTTATGAAGTCTTTTGCATAATTTTCCTCCTCGGGCTACTTAATATATAAGATGTGAATAGGTTCATCCTCAACATTGATCGGTACACCTTCTTGTAAGCTCAGTTGAGATTGCTTGATATCAACTGTAGATGCAATTGCCTCAATTTGTTCTAATGGACTAAGGGTTTTAGTCCATATTCTGTTACTTTCTTCATCAAATTCTTGTATTTTTCCTTGTAAAATTTTAAATTCTCTAGCCTTCATCAAAAATTTACCTGTATATTATTTCAAGGTTGTATCTATCTCAAGGACAGAGAAGTCAGGTTTTGCCAAGATTAGTGACCTTTCTCTCATCCTCTTCTTAGTTTGAAGTGCATACATCCATCTAGAAGATACTTTTTCATATAATTCCTTAGGTATGTTGCTTGCAAACTCAACTGGAACTCATTTGAAATTAATCATCATACCTATTATAGCTTCCTCTAGCTTTTCATGATCCTCGGTGCTCAGGTTGGAATACCTATTCAGCTTGGGAGTAGCAAGTCTTCCAATTTTCTTTATCCCTTCCGCAACTTCATCTATATTTTCTGGTCCTTTATTTATGACAACTCGAAATTGATCAGTATCTTCCTCTTCTGAGTCTATGTCATCTTTACTTCTTATCATTTTTATTCTCCTATTTGGTTTAGGGAGCTGAGTAGGTTCTTTTTCTCCTCTCATTTTTCTTATATGTGTAGGTTGGTGTAGGCCTTGGTATCTTTGCTATGCCTTTCTTCAAAGGTGGTATACTACCAGTTTTTGACCTTGTCCTTATTCGGGTTAAAGCATCAACATGTATACCTTTACCTTTTTTAGCCTTAGGTGGCTCTGCCTATTCATTTTCATCAGACTCGGTGGCCTCTTCATTAATATCTTCACCGACTGGTGCTTGTTCCTCAGTTTTATCATCAGACGATTTCTCAATATCTTCATATGTTACACCAAATTGTTTATTCAACAATTTTACCATTTTATCCTTTTTCCTTCCCATATTTTCTACTACCATTCCCATCTTTATTCTAGACTTGGCCTCTTCATAAGTTCCAAACCATGTAGCACCTTTATTCTTAGGCTCAGCAACTAAAACCTTAATTTATTTTGTGGCTAGGTCTATATCAATTTCATATTCCATGGGAGGTAGCCAATTTGTCCTTAGTTCAACTTCTTTGATCAGGGTGGTATTGGTGTCCACCAGAAAATAAATATCATCCTTATATTTTTCATCTAGTTGTGCAGGAATCCTAGTTCTTTTCTCCATTCTCTCCTTGAATTTTCCAAAATAATCCTCCATAACCGGTTCAAAATTCTTGTCTAGGTTTCTAATGAATTCACTTATTTTCACAATAATTGGTCGGTTGACATCTCATTATACATTACCGACTGATGGAAAATAGTTTTTTATATAGAAAAATGTACATACCAATAGTGAACCAAATTTGCATGTGTTTGAACTAGCAACTCTGATGGTTCGCATGTTTTCTTCCAAGTGTCTCAGCATCAACTCGGCTAGGTCGAGTTGCAAACCCTACTTCACAATTTTATGTGGAATGTCAACTGCTCTACATGCAATGCTATTTGGTCTACTCAACTGAAATATCTTATATTCAATGACATATGCACCGAATCTCATCTCAGGGTCAATGATGGTGTTTATTCTCATGCCTCTACCATCCCATTCTACTCCTGTTAACTTCTCAATCTTGGTCTTTGGCAGATGTCTTAGGTATTTTTCTTTTTCATTCATGGGATACTCGATAACCACATGTATAACATCCTTTTTGATCCTTATCGGTTCATATAGCCACCTCTTTCCTTCATGTACTCAGCTAAGTACAATTCTTATTCATTCAGTTTTAAATTCCTTCAAAAAATATAGGGCATTGGTTAACCCTTTTACCTCCAAGTGTTTGTGATCATCCTTTAGTTTTCCATCAGTGTAAAGCTCTTGATAAGTGGCCAAGAGCTCGAAGTCACCAATCTCTACGATCTTGCAATGAATGTATGATCTTATGTCCTTTACCAGTAGAACCCTAGGCAGAATCAAAGACAACACACCCTTGCCATCGGGTTGTGCAACAACTTATGGATGAAGTTTGTAATAAGGTTTAGTGTATGTTATTGACTTGATCAAAGTTTCCTTTTTCCCTTTCTCTTCCTTAGATTGAACATTTTGAGAAGATGATGTCATTGTGACTGTAAATTTAGGGCTTTCAATAAACTATGTAGAAATCTTGGTTAGCTACAAACTTACTTGAATCGGTCTACTCATAATGTACTCAAATCATTGTGAATGGCTCAAATTCGCTTCACTCAAATCACTCTAGTTTTATCTTGAATGTAATGTGAAAAAATGATTTCATTTTCTATGTATTTATAACCAAAAACCTTGTTAGGTGCATTAAATTCTTTGCCAACTACTACTCGGTCAACATTAAAATCCCTCGGTTAACTCGAAGATACCTCAGCTCGGTGAACACTATCAATGCTTGGCTGACTGTGCAACTCGATTGTCTCTAACACTTTCAACAACTGGAATTTTCTTACTTGTTCTAGCTTAACCAACTATAATCATTTCAAGATAACAACGCATAATACCCTAGTGCATCTTAATTCATGTTGATTTAGTATTCACACAATAGATATAGGGAAATGTTGTAAGATATAACCAATTAAAATTTAGTTCCATAATTGATTTTTCTTAGGTGGAGGTGGTGAGATCACCTAATCCAAATAATGAGGTGTCATTAAATGTTGTGCTTGTTCCAACATTATCATATGTTTCTCTTCTCCACATTTGGTTATGTATCCTCATGATTTCTTCAATGGTGTTCTCACTTTCATTAATACTCAGTTTTGGTGCTTGGTCTCTATAGTCTCTACTTAAATGACCAACCTTATGATAGTGCAAACATGCCATACCAGAATTTGTCCAATTTTGAGATCTTCCTCTCCAATGCATTCTCATGCAATTTTCTTCTATATGACCATATCTACCACATGTTTTATAGCTAGTCCAAGTTTTGTAATCCCAAGTGTATGCATTACATTGTCTTCTTGGTTTCTATGCCTTGTTTTGTCCTTTCAGTTTCCAGACTTGTTTCATTTTTTTCCTGCATTCTTGTGATATATGTCCATGCATGTTGCAAGTGCGACAGTTCTATTCCATGTAGTGTTTCTTATCTGACTTAATCAACTTTGATCTACATTCATGTGCTTGATGTTCATACTCATTGCAATTATAACAATAACGATTAAATTTAGGAGTGGATATAAGAATACCTTTTGCTTTGATTCTGCAAATATATGATGTGTGCCCTGGTTTTCCACAATGATAGTATGAGAGCTTCTTTGGCCTTAGATTTGCATAGATACTCTTTTGTTCAGCTTGTTTTGATGACTCTCCTTGCTCGGTATAGCCTAAACCAGTAGTGTTGTCAAGTTTTCTTTGATTGTTTATAAATTCATCCATCCTTTTAGTAATTTCTTCAACTTTCTTTATCATCTCATTATGTTTTTGTTGAATCTTCACTTCATTTTTTAGTCTTTCATTTTATTCTCTCAATTCACCAATGTCTTCCAATTTTCTAGTAAACTCACTATTCACTCAGTTGATTTCCTAACTCATGACAACCATCTAATTGGAAATTTCAAAATGATGCTTAGTAAGTCTTAGTATTTCAGATTCCTTTTCTTCCAACTTTTTAGTGATTTATCTTCTATCTTCAATAGCCAAATTTCTTTCTTGTTCAGCTTGTTCATGACATCAATCATTCTTACCATTTGAGTCTCTTGCCCAATTTGTAGTGCTTTCACTTGTTTGGTAAGGTGTTGATTCTTTTTAGATAGATCTGATATGGTTCCTTTAGATGCATTAGATACACTTCCAGATCCAAATCCTTCAAATGGATCATCTATCTCTTCTTCCTGATAATCAGTCTCATCATGCCAAAATGCCATTTCCTTTATTTTGATCATGTGATCAATGAAAACCTAATCTATCTTGAAAGGCTTAAACATGTCAAACATTAGTTAAATAGCATTTACCTAACATATTACAGAAATTTGTTTACAAAGTCATTCAGATAGAGCTTAAACAGGAGCACCCTGTGGCCGTTTGATTTCCTCTCGCTTTAGGGATGTGGATGTGCTCTCGAATAACTTGGAGCAATTCCATAATGATGATTAGGAGGTTTTGAGATTGATTAAGGACCATAAGAACCCCACAGTGGCACAAAACCAGGTATGGAACACTCATTTTTCCCCTAAGGCATTAAGGATCCTAATGAGATAAAATGCAGTTATGTTATTGAACGATTATTCTAAGTTGATTTTAATCCAAAATAGATGTGATGTGATAAAGAAGCTATGCAAAACAATGAAAGAAACTAAGTTAATCCATTATTGCTAATCTATGATGTGTGTTAAGAAATATTGAAAATGATGAAATCTAACAATTATATGCTAAAAGCTTAAGATCTAGGTTTAAACTAGCATTATAACACTACCATGAAATGAAAGGTGAATTGGTGTTTTTCTCTTAGGAAGTAAGGGTATTTATAGGATTTGGGAAGGGCTTGGGTTAGGAGGATGAGTTAGGGTTAGGGGTAAGGTTTGAGGTAGACTAAGGGGTATGGTTTGGGGTATGGTAAGGTTTAGCTTGGGTTAGGGGTTGCTCACACATGTGTGAGAAATACTAGGGAAATGTGAAAAGGGAACATGTGTGGAAGAAGAGACATGGGTCACTTTATGAGGTTGTAAGAGGCCTTAAAGAGTGTGTAAGAGGCTTGAATGAGTGTGTAAGGCTCATTTGGGGAAGGGTTTGACTAAAAGTCAAAGAGACTTGGATTAGCTTAGGAAAAGTAGGTAACTTTCTCCTAAATAGGTTTAGGGAATATTAAAAGGGTTTAGGAAAGGTTAGAAGATTCTAGGCTTTTGAGGCTTTAAATAAATATAAAATTTATTTAGGGATTGTGACATCATTTATTGAATATTGATCCAATAAAGAAAGAAAAATCATTTAAATTTGATTTAAATGCTTTGGTGAAAGATTCTTTAATTAAAGATGCTTAATTAAAATAAAGGGATTTAATGGCATAAAAATATACTAATTAATTAACAAATGATGATGTCATCAGGGGTTTTCAAAAAATAAAAATACTTTTATTTTCTAAAGGATTTTTAGGTGTATACATTTTACCCTTCTTTGATGCGATATCGCAAGTGGTGTGGCGTCAAAGACAAGAAAATAAGATGCCCCAGGCTAGAAGTTAGAAGAATAAGGGGTTGTGCCCCCTCGAGAAAATAATACAAAGAAAATGTTGTGGAATTTTCTCGAAAGGAAATAGAAGGGGAAAGACCAAGGAAGAAGGGAGATAAAGAACCAAGCTTCTAAGAGCAAAGATGGATGAATGCAAGATGAAAATGGAATGCAAAATGCAGGATGTAGCTATATGAAGATGCAAAATTAATCTAGATGATGCAGGATGGGGGATTCTGGGAGTTCCAAATGAAAATGTGGAGAGCACAACCTAGTTTGATATAGCAATGCTAGAGACCTACCAAGGTTACAACAGAACACAAGGCCTTGTCACCAGCGTTGCATAGGACTAGCGCTAAAAAGACACGCAGGGTTGCCCCAGCATCATACATGAATCCAAAAAGAAGCATGGTAGAAATGATGTTGGAGAAACCAAAAAAAATTGACATTTCACAAGTGCACCATGTAACCAAGAAGATCATATGTGAACCATGCAAGGGTCATATCCGACTGACTCACAAGCAGAAGCAAAAGATCAAAAGACCTCACCCCAAATTACCCTCATTCACAGGGCACCATGATATAAAGGATTATGGCGAATTTGAGTAGAGGAACAATGAGAAGCCATAAAAGATTAACAAGATCCAAAGGACAAAATCCAAGACCAAAATGATAACTCCAAAAGACCTCCTTTTCCAAGGAGAGAGATTAATGTGATGGATTTGATTGATGGTGGGAATATTGGTCTGAACGTGTGGAAGGATACATCGACACGGACCTAGTGTGATTGGTGGAAGATATGAGTGTTGTTGTTTGCTAGAAAATGATGAGTCAAGGAATAATCGCAGTGATCAAGAATAGTTGATAATTGATTTTGCTGAAGTACAAGGCTGAGTGGGATAAGATTTCTGATCAAATGCTACTACAAGACTGACAAGGATATGTACAATAAGATGTGAGGATATGTACAATAGATGGAGAAAGATTTACAATGGCTATGTACACAAGCTCATGATTTGGGATAGGAAGATCTCGCTATACAAGAGATAGTACAAGAAGGATTGCACTATACAAGATATGGTACAAGATATGGATGGGCGGGATTGCAGATTTACTTGAGGATTAAAAAGATGAATGTTGGGGGATGGTGGTGGGGATGATGGGAGTTTGATAGATAATGACTCGTTCCACTATGTTTGGCACCTGTTTGCCAGGTTTTCACCAACATACTTGTCCAAGGTGCTTGAATTGCCAAGTTTTCACCATTGGATGATTATTTTTCTTTTCTTTTTTGCTTTTTGATTTTTTTGTATTTTTCTACTTTTTCAAATTTTTATGGATTTTCTGAATATGTAGGATCTGGTTCAGGCATAGAACCTCTTCAGATGTATGATGTTGATTGGATCATTCAAAGGCTCACATTCTGGTGTAGATAGCTGATAGGCTCCGGAGCTGAAGCATGTTGTGACAACATAGGGGCCTAGCCATGTAGGCTCAAACTTGCCTTTCTTTTCTCTATGTGCTTGGACCTTTTGATTTTCCTTTAGGACCATGTCTCTGACCTAGAACTGTTTGGCATGGACCTTCTTGTTATAACTTCTTTTGATTCAATTCTGGTATGCAACCAGGTGATCATATGCTTGTTGTCTCTTTTCATCTAACAGGTCTAGCTGTGTGAGACATGCCACGCGATAGTCCTTATCAGTGGTATAGTTCTTCATGGAGACTCGCAATGATGGGAGCTCGACCTCAATTGGTAGAATGGCTTCAGCATCATATACAAGGGAATATGGGGTGGTGCCTATGGGAGTGTGATAAGAAGTGTGATAGGCCCAGAGGGTGGGATTTATCTGGAGGTGCCAGTCACGACTAGAATCATTTACAACCTTCTTGAGAATTTTTAGAATAGTTTTGTTGGTTGCCTCAACTTGGCCATTTCCTTGGGGGAAGTATGGACTGGAGAAATGGTGATGGATGTGGATTCTAGCATGCAGATCATCCACATGTTGGTTTTCAAAAGGTGTGCCATGGTCTATGAAGATGGTAGATGGTATGCCGAAGTGGTAAACAATATGGTAAAGGATGAGCTTGGATATTTGGATGCCAGTAGTTAGGGTGAGAAGAATCACTTTGACCCATTTTGTGAAGTACTATGTGGTAGTTATTATGTACTTGTGTCCATTTTAGGAGAGGGGAGTGATTAAGTCAATGAGGTTGAAGCCCCAACATGAAAATGGCCAAGGTGGTGTAATGGGCTGCAAGTCTTGTGCTAGTGCATGAATCAAATTTGCATGCTACTGACATGGTCGACATTTCCTAACAAATTCACAAGTATCATGTTCCATGGTTGGCCAATAATACCCGACTCAAAGAAACTGCTTTGCTAGAACCATGCCACTTGTGTGGGCATCGCAAATTCCAGCGTGGACCTCTGGTAAATTCAGGATGGCCTCGTTTGAATCTAAGAACCTAGAAAGGATATTGTGATATCCTTGATGATAAAGGGTGTTGGCTACAAGAGTGTAGCGGGAAGCTCTGTGAATTAATTTTTTGTGTTGGTTGTTGGTGAGATGGGGAGATATGATACCATTCTTTAGATATGCATGGATGTCATGGTACCATGGAGACTGAGGACCAACCAAGACACACACCATTTCTTCATCGGCGTTCGCATAAGCAGGCATGTGTAGCTGCTCGACTAAAAATTTGTACTGAGTTGAATCATGAGGGATCTCCAATAAGGATCTGATGGTTTCCATTGCGTCGGCTACTTTATTTTGAAGCCTTGGTATCTATGTGAACTGTAGATTTAGGAAATGCTCTTTCAACCTGTCCACCAATTTTTTGTAGTGTAGCAACTTGTCATCCTTTGTCTGATATTCATCTAGGACTTGCTTGATAATCAGCTGTGAATCTCCAAACACTTGTAGTTTTTTTATGTTCCATTGAATAGTTGTCTTGAGACCTAAGATGAGTGCCTCATATTCTACAATGTTATTAGTACATGGGAATCTGAACTTGAATGATTTTGGAATATAGTCACCTTGACGTGTGATGAATAGGATTCCATCCCCTGATCCATGTGATGTGTAGGAGCCATCAAATTATAACTTCCACATGGGTTGTTCTTCAATCATACATAAGTGCTCATCAAGGAATTTTGTGATTAGTGGATAGGCATCCACCAGAGGTGCTTCTGCTACATGGTTGGCAATGACTTGCCCCTTGATTTCTTTCTGATCTATGTACTAGATGTCAAACTCACTGAGTAGCATGACCCATTTTTCCATACGGCCTATGAGAGTTGTCCTTGATAATAGATACTTGAGGGGGTCCACCTTTTAAATGAGCCTAATTATGTGGCTGAGCATGTAGTGTCTAAGCTTTTGAGTGGCAAAGACCACTACAAGACATGCTTTCTCCATTGGTGAATAGTTAAGCTCATAGCTGACAAGAGTTCAGATTATATCGTAGATGGCTCTCTCTTTGTTGTCATCATCATGCTGAGCTAAGAGTGTCCCTAGTACTGTAGTGGTCACCGAGATGTAGAGTATGAGAGGGCATCCTGAAACAGGTGGTACAAGGATTGGAGAGTTGGCTAGATATTCCTTGAGTTTGTCAAAGCTTTTCTAATAGATGGGATCCCATTTGAAGCTCATGTCTTTGTGAAGTAGATGCGTGAATGGTTGGCACTTGTTTGCCAGCTGAGAGATAAATCAACACACTGATTGGAGTTTTCCTTGTAGGCTTCTAAGTTGCCTGAGTGTTCTTGGTGGAGGCATTTCTGTTATATCTTTGACCTTCTTAGCGTCGATCTATATGCCATGTCATGATACTATAAAACCTAGAATCTTTCTAGATGTTATGCCAAAGACACATTTCTTTGGATTTAGCTTCAAGCCATAATGTTGTAGGTGATCGAACACACTCTCAAGAATGCTTAGGTGTTCACCTCATGTTTTAGATTTTGCAAGAATGTCATCCACATAGTCTTCCAAGATTTTTTGGGTCATGGAATATGGTTGTCATTGCTCTTTGATATGTAGCTCATGTGTTCTTCAGCCCAAATGGCATCATGTTGTAACATAAGGTACCCCAAGGAGTTGTGAATGTTGTTTTATGTTGATCTGCTTTTGCTATCCAGATCTTATTATAACCTGAAAAGTCATCCATGAGTGACAACATCTCATGGCCCATTGTAAGATCTACGATCATGTCTATGTTGGGTAGTGGGAAATCATCCTTAGGACATGCCTTGTTTAGGTCCCTAAAATCTATGCAAATTCTGATGTCACCTGAAGGCTTTGTGACAGGTACCATATTGGAGATCCAATCTAAGTAATCAATGGCTCTAATGATTTTTTAATGGAGAAGCTTTTCTAATTCTACTTTGACTAGTAAGGCCACTTTAGGATGCATTTTTCTTAGCTTCTACTTGACTGGCTTGAGATTAGGATCCACTACAAGATTGTGCACAATAATATTTGGATTGATCCCAGGCATATGCACATATGACCACGCAAAGTTGATGGTGGCTTCTTAGAGTAGTGCAGTGAGAGCCATTTCTTCACCCTTTATTAAATATGTTGCAAGGTAGGTGATTCTTGGATATTCTTCTATTCCCAAGTTGACTGGTTTAGTTTCCTCTATGATGATAGGTGACTGCTCGGGTCTGTAATCTTGGATGGGAGGAAGAGGCAAGTCTCCATCTTCTAGCGCTTGAATTGCCAAGTTTTCACTAGAAGATATGCCCTTTATTTTTACCTTTTTGGAATCAAAATGTGCCCCAGAAGGGTCTTCACATAAGGACTCATGCTTTTCTTTTTTTCTTTCACTTTTATGGCTAAAGCTTGCCTCTTCCCCAAAATATTCTTTAGGGTTGAGCTTATAGATGCGAGTTGATTCTAGATCCTGATCTACTTGTTGGTCTAATGCTCCCATGAACCTTAGGAGTGCTTCTATGCTTTGGAACTCATCGATGTGTGTGACACTTGGTTGGTCCTAGTCTATGAGTTTGGGGTGGATGAGGGCAAGTTTAATGAGGTTAATGGTGAGTTGTTGTAGGATAGAAGTGCCCATGAGGGTATCATCATATGATTTCTTTACTTCTTCTTCGGGGATGTCTTTGATTTCTACAAGGTCATCCTGGCTATTCAAGAAGGGAACGCTAGTCATGTTGGTGCCCCTAATTGTGGTATTGGGATCTTGTATACGTAGGTGAGGGGTATTAAAGCCAAGACCTTGATGTTGTGGGTTCTTTGATGTTGCAATCAGGTCTTTACTTCCACCTTCTTATGGTCCTAGACCATCGCCTTGATATTTCCATTGTTTAGTGGCACACTTGTGCGATTGGGGATACTTGTCTTTGAAGTAGCCAAGAAGTTGAGTGTCAAGTGGTGGGGGATCTCTATACAACCACCTATTGATTTCAAGATCCATCTCTTGACTATTTATGTTGCCATGGGAGACAAAAGTCATAGGTCCCATTTTCTTGATTTCATAATTTGCTTCAGTGGTTTCGCTTTGGTGACTCAGGTGCCCTTGTGTATGTGGATCAAGTGGGAGGTCCCCTACTACAAATGCATCATTCAGGGTGTATTCACCATAGCCCTGGTTATTGATCTTGATAGAAGAGAGAGTGGAGGTGAGAATATTCTCTGGATCGCAATGGGATCAGGACAAACTGGCAATAGAAGTACCAATGTCAGTTCCAGAACAATGGGTGGAATGAGGGAATGATGCTTCCATCACACGACAATATGCAAAGGGTTGGGGATCTGCATGGATGGTGACCTCAGTGCCTTGAAGCATAAATTTGACACACTGATGGTAAGTAGATGGTATAGCCTTGATGGAATGGATCCACGGTCAGCCAAGGAGAATGTTGAATGGTAGGTCAAGATCAACAATGTGGAAAATGGTGTCTTGTGTTCTTGGGCCTAGCTGGATAGGAAAAATAATAGTACCTTCAGAGGTATGCTCCAAGTTTTCATATGCCTTGATGGTGATGACTTCATGTGATATATCAGCTTTTGTGAACCCAATCTGCTGAATGAATTTTAAAGTACACAGGTTTAGGGCTGAGCCATTATCTATCATGACCCATTTGATGGCAAAATCTCTTACCATAACAATGATGCAGATAGGGAGATTGTGGTTAGATGCAATGGTTTTCATGTCAGATGGTTTGAAGGAAAGAGAACATGGTGCGAATAGATGTCCCACAAGGTTTTCAAACTGGACAGTGTTTATATCTGTGGGGACTTGTGCTTCATGGAGGGATTGGTCAAGGATTTATTGATGGAGGGGTGAAGTGTGGAGAAGGTCAAGGATGGATATTTGGGCTAGTGTGTTCCCAAGATGTTCTATAAGGTTTTATTGTGCATTGTGTGCATTGTGTGTTGGTCTTGGATAGGCACCGATGACAATTATTTGGTCTCTATGGGTGGTAATGGCACATTGACTATCTACTCCTTTGACATGGATGACATTGACTATGGGCTCAACTTGGGTTATACATCCAACAAACTTGTCACAATTGATATAAGTAGTGGTGTAGTCTTTGTGGCCAGTGTGATCTCCTTGTTTTCCTTTGCCTTGGTTCTGGGGAGGAGGATTGGTATTAGCTTGGTTCTTCCTAGTATTGTGTTGTGGGAACACATTCTGATACATTTGCAAATTGGCATTAGGCGAGGCTTGAGTAGGTGTGTCTACTTGGATCTCCTTTTGGTCAATGAGATCTTGGATGTAATTCTTGAGTTTCATACACCTTAAGGTAGTGTATCCTTTGACATGATGATAATCATAGTACTTGTGATCCTTATACCAGTTGAGCTTAGGAGTGGCATCATCAAATTACTGGATTGGTGGGTATGTAATCAAGTTAGCCTTGGCCATTCGGTGAAAGATAACATCTAGAGGTTCACCAAGTGATGTGAAGATCCTCTTATGATAATTCTGGGCTCTGGGTCTGTTTTGATTGGGAGTAGTATTAATGGCATTAACCTGATTGGCTGGATTGCCTTGATGGGCCTGATGTGCTTGCTGCTGATAGTTCTATTGATTGTTTTGAGGTTGATATTATTGCATGGGTTGTTGATGGACCTGAGGAGATTGTTGATAGATGGGTGCTTGTTGTTGTTGGTATGTAGGAGTTGGTGTAGGACTAGCCATGACAATTTGAACATGCTTGGTGTCAATGGTTCCATCAGTAACAACATTTTTGTTATGATTCCAGTAATGAGGTTTGTCATTGTTAGATTTACTTTGGGAATCATTCTTGAAATGTCAAATTGTGCCTTCTTCTAGAAGACCTCTTTCGATATCTATCCCCTTGCTTTTGATATCCAAATATGTTTGGATGCAATTCAAACTCATGAAGTGGGATAGTTTGCGATGCAGGTATTGATGAAGATTTTGGTTAGATGCTTCTCAGGTGGTTGGTATGATAACCTGGTGGTGAGGTTCTGCCATCATTGCAAGTAGTCTGCTAGGCTCTCCTTCTTTCTATTTTGAGTTGCAAAGGTCTAATAGGGTCAACTCATTCTCAACGTTGTGGGCATATTGAGCAATAAACTTCTCAGAGAGCTCAGCAAAAGTTGTGATGGTCCCACATGGTATCTTGTAAAACCACTCAATAGCAGTTCCTCCCAAGCTTTTGGGGAATAGGCACAAAAGATAATTGTCACTATAAGCCACTTCTTGGCACACCATATAGAACTCTTTGATGTGATTCACTGGGTCTCCTTTTCCTCAATATTTATCAAACTTGGGTGTCTCAAAGTTCTTAGGGAAAGGAACAATTGTGATTGATCGGTCAAATGGGTAAGGACACACCTCTTCAAACTTGAAGGTTTTATTCTTTGTACCTATTTGGAGATCCTTAAGAGAATTCTTCATTGTTTCCCACTCAGTATTGATTGGCGTTGGAGTGGGTACTCCCATTTGAAAAGGATTTAGTGGTGCTAGTGAATAAGGATGATTTTGGGGTGGATATTGTGGAGTGGGATACGGAAATTGTCTGATGAGATAAGTAGATTGGAATGGATTTTGGAGTGATGATTGTTGGGGAGGATATTGTTGATGTGGTGCGGGGATATATTATGGTGGAGGATATGGAACTACTTGCTGGTGTTGGGGGATGATGGGATGTTGATGTTGCACTAGATAAGATGAATCTTGTTGTTGTTGGGGAATGATAGGGATTTGTTGATGCGATTGGAAGTATTGTTGTTACGGAGGAGGTTGGTGTATTTACGCAACTTGTTGGTAAGATGGCCCTTGTTGTACTTGGCCTTGTGCTTGGTTGATGTAGGATGGATGCATTCTCGCATTGCTTAAAGGTGGAACTGATGTAGGGAAGCCAAAAGTAGGAGGTGGTTGGGTAAGGTAACTTGCAAGATGAGATGAACTCTGCTACTGAGGTGGTGGAACTTGCTGAGAAGCATTAGGTGGCATGAATAGATGGTTTGCAAATGGGGAAAAGGATGAAGCTGGTGGAAGTTGATATGGTTTTTGTTGCACTCCTTGGGAGAAGGTGGCTTGTTGGTTTGTTGGCATGGATGCAGTGAAGTGGGTTGGTATTCTGAAGGCTTACATTTCTTCTTTAGTGAGGCCCCATCGAGAACCAGTGCATGGTGGGAACTGTGATGCAAAGGATGTTGGAAAGGTAGATGTAATGGGGGTTTGGGACATCTGTTGGTGCCCAAAAATGATGGATCACTTTTGGCCAACTGACAGGTACACACTAATACCTCTGTAATTCTGGCTTAATCAAGCCAAGGCTGGTAGGCCTAAATTCACTTTAAACTATCAAATTCTCTATGCTACACAACTGCATACATAAATAAACAAAGTTCCTCCCAAGGTGGTGAATGATCCTTGGAGGAAAGAAAAAAATCCTCTAATAATCTCTATTCTATAAATCTTGACTAAAGTGGATTAAACTAAGGACTCAAAAGTAATATTTTTAAAATAATGATTATATAATCTACAAACCACAAAGTATGAACCAAATGACAATTTCCAAATTATAGTTAGATCAGTGCCTTCTAAATACTTGGGCTATAGAGTCATCAATCCTACATACAATCAGAGATGGTTTTAAGGTAACTCACTCCTGTAAAGCGAGACCATCACCCTACAAGCTTCTATTGAAACAAAATTTAAAACAACTTATACAATAGGTCCTATGGTTTTTAACCCAACATAAGAGCCCGAAAGGAAATAGTAATAGGTTCTCAGACCATGCTACCATTATTCAAATTGTACAAATTAGTCATAAATGAATACATCAAATAGAAAAACATAGTAGGATACCTTGGTTCATAGAGTGATCTGAAAGACTAATTGAAAACATATAACTTATAACCACAAATAAAAAAGAAGAGCACTTATCTTTATTAATATTGAAAAAATAGTACATTAGAGTTCATATTGTAGTTTTGATCGAATTATAGCCTATGAAAATATATCTTGTATTTTCTTGTCTCTCTTTACATTTTACATTATGTATATATACATGTTTGAGTGGCTTTCACGCCTCTTTATGGTGAAAAGACACACCCTTATTACAAATTGTTTTGAAAAAAATGATAAACTAACTAAAAAATAACTACCTAACTTTCGGATTTGGGCTTGGTTGAAAAAACAAAACACCTCGTGGAAAGATAAGATTTTCATTAGTGATAGGAAATTTTATTTTCCGAACTAGGTCTTTTTTAGATTTTTAAAATTCGACCATCTTCTGCCTCTGTCGACATCATCTTTGCAGCAGGTCAAAATTCTAGCATTTTCTGAAGGCTTTGATCATAGAATTTTGATTGTTCTTGTCACAGAGCTTCCTTCCATAATATCTCAAATTGTTAATTGAAAATTAATGTAATATTTTATCCCATTTCATGTACTCCATCATTAATTATTTGGCATGGAGTTTAAGAGGCCATTTTTTAGGGTTTTATCACTATATAGGGCTCCAAAATTTAGAGCTCCAACAACATGAATGGTGGATTTGAAAAAACCATAGAAGGCATACCTATAGTAAATGCATTTTTCTGGGCTTGTGCTTGGGTAGATGTTTTCTGGCCAGTAAACGAAGATGCTTGTGTTCCCCATAAAAAGGGTGATGCAGATGTGGAAGTTTGCTGGGAGAAAGAGGAGAATGATTGTGTTGCCCCTGGAAATGATGTCATGGGTGTAGAAGTTTGTGAAGTGAAGGGGAAGGATGATTGCATCCCCCCTAGAAAGAATGGTGTGGATGCAAAGGCTTGTGAAGTGAAGGGGAAGGATGATTGCGTCCCCCCTAGAAATAATCATGTTGAAGTAGAGGCTTGCTGGAAAGATGAGGGAAATGATTGTGTTGCCCCTGGAAACAATGATGTTGCTTGGCCCATGGAAGGTGGTGGAACTTCTTGTATAAAGGCTTGTGTGGGAGGTGGCACTTGGTTTTGAGAAAATATTTGGGTAGGCATGATGGATTGAGCTTCTATAGAAGATAACGGTGTGCCTATGAGAGGAAATGGAGCAGATTGTGTCAATTGTGTTGTAGGGCCTATTAAACTGCTTTGCAAAAGAGGAGGGATGGGTGAAGCTACATGTGATATGTGGAGAAGTGGATCAAGGATCTATTGGATGATGGGGGTGTATACTTCTATTAGGATTTGGATGTTGTTGATGGGGATGAGAGGTTGGATATATGGTGGAATGGGAGTACCCTCTTGTGTGAAGTTGGCCAACATGTTTCTTTGATTCTAAGCAGTGAGTGCACTAATCATTTGTGCATTCCCCGAATGATTCATAAGTGTTTCTATCACAAAAGAAGCCGGGGGGATATTGGGATCATCCCATACATTACCAGCTTGTTGAATCTAGGGATTGTAAGCTACCATCATGCTGGTAGAAATGTTGGGATCAGACGAGCTGGGGACTTGATAAGAATCCATGTTCCTTCATTTTCTAGATCTTGTCTTGACAGGCATGGAGTGGAGATGCAGATGCTAGATGGATGCAAGATGTTCCTAAGAGACTCTATAGAGTGAGGATGCAAGCCTAAGAAACTTCTAAGGATGGTGGATTTCTAGAATGCAATGCAAGGATTGGTGAGATGTTTGGATTTGGATCAAGGATGGCGAAAGATGATGACAGATTTGGTGAAATGTTTGGCAATGATGGGGGCTTGGTGGGATACTCTGATTTGGATCAAGATTTGGTGGATGATTGGTGGGATGGTGGTGGAAGATTACTAAGTTTCAACAAATGAGCTTCTATTTTCTCAATGGAGGATTAGTGATAGGATTTGGTTAATCAAGGATAGACTAATGATCTTTGGTCAACAAGATTCTTATCAATGCAAGCCAATCTCTTGCTCGAGATGATGAGGTTGTGCAAGGACAAGTTGGATTTCCTTTAGACAATGCTCTATCAAAAAGGGGGTGATTTCTGATTTAGGATGAGGATTGAAAACAACTCAAAGGTTTTGAACACTTAGTGCTTGTGGATTTGGATCACTAGATTTGGTGCAAAGATGGTGGGTTTTGATTTGGATGATGGATGTTGGATTTGGATCAAGGATTTTGGGATTTTGATTATGGATTGTTGATGGAATGATGGTGAAGGATGATGGAATGATGCTATTTCTAAGAGGATGACCTAGATGCAACTAGGGAGATGATGACAAATGAAACTAAGGACTCTAGGATGCAACTAAGGTTTGGTGGTGATGCAAGGATGAAACTAGGATGAGCTAGGATGAAGGACTGTCGAGATAGGATTTGGGATCTTGAAGGTAGAATGGACATGTGATGGATCCAGCTAGTCTTCTCTTTCAAGATTGACGTAGTGATGGTTTACTTAGAATCTATAAGAAAATTGCTTGAATCTTGCATTATAACCCATGTTATCAAGATTTTCTTGATACTTTTCTTTGGCTTGGGTTTCTTGCACAAAAGATTGATGGCTTTTAAGATTTTTCTCTACAACTTTCTTCTCTTGATAGGCTTGGGATTTGGGAAGTTTAGCTTTCAGGTGTTTGATCAAATTAGTCATAACTTGGGGAGATTTGGATAATTGGATTGGGACAAAGGTATGGGTATCTGATTTTGAAGGATTCCTCTGCAAGGTTTTCTGAGTATCTTGAATCAAGTTGTAGATCAGTTTGATGTTTCCAATGGCAATGGGTAGACTTGACAAAGACTTTTGAAATAGAAATCTCACAAGGGACAAAGCAACCTTGTGGGATACAAGCAAGATGGAAAACTCCTTAATCTGAAAAATCTTTTAAAAGGTGTATGTTCCAACAAATGTTTTTACAGAGCCTTTGACTATTCAATTACTTCAAGAAGATCTACCTAAGGGAGGTGAGTATCAAAATCCTTGACCACAGCTTGATACCCCCTGAAAGGGGATACATATGGTGAGTATTCTTAAGGTGATCCAGTAAACCCCTTGGATCATTCCTTGCACAAGGATTCTGATACCTTCAGATGTGGATAGGGTAGCCTCTATTTTATCAAGTTTGTAGTTGTTCCATGGAGTCCTCCCAATTGGTTTGTACATGCGTGACTCACTTAAGAGCCTAGTTGACCATGCCGAAATAGTAGAGATTATTCACCTACCCCGGGCTACCATCAACATACATCACCCGAGCTTGAGGGGATGTAAGCAAGAGTTTTCTCAGTGCTTTATTTCTATACTGGTCAGGGAAGATACCGGTTTGAGGTGGTTCTCCAGAGAGGAAGTACTTTTCTCCCCAGACAGGCCTCTCTAAAAGTAAAACAGGTGAACTTGTCTGAGTTCAAGTGTTTTACGTTACTTAGATTAACAAGGATTTTGCAAGAATGGAAAACTCCTAGATGCACATCATGAAGATTCTTTTCCCAAAAATTGATTAAGTGTTTGAATTGAAAATCTTGAAGACACAAGTGTTTAGGATTTTGATTTGTTCTTTCTTCCTTCAAAAAGTAAAGCTTACGAGCGTTTGCAAGCTCTTTATTTTGGGAATTCAAGATTGAGTTTGTGTGTTGCTTTAGAACTTTGAAAAGAGATTTGTTTTGATCTTTAAGTCATTCAAGATTTTGTTTGTTTTGAACTAAATTTGAAAGAGGAAGGAATAGATATGCTTTTCTTTCACCGCTTAATTCATTCAAGAGTGTGTTTGATTTGGACTCAAAGAAAAATGACTTTTTGGACTTTGTTTTTCGTTCAAGATTTCATGTGTTAGTTTGTATGTTTTATGCCCAAAAAGAGGTATTCCTAAATTTGTTTGATGTATGAAACTTGGAAATCATTCAAGATTGAATTTGGATTGATTTTAAAACACTAAATGGAAATGTTTTGTTTGTTCATGTTTTAGCCTTTCACTCAAGATTTGGTGTTTTTAGAGCCCAATTTGATTAGCACAAAAAACTAGCTAATTAAAAAAAACTAATTTGAAAATTTTACCCCCATTGCAGAAGGCATAACTTTCTGCTCACAACTCGAAAAGATGCATCGTTTACACCATTGGAAAGATAATCCAATTATCTAGAGGCAAATTTCAACAGTACAAGACTGTTGCAAAGCAAATTAGGCCTAAAAATGCTCCGAAGACCTCCAAAAATGTGATTTACTAAAACATCTAAAAAATGTAGATTTTTTTTATTATTTTTCTTAGGCATTCGAGATTAGATTTTGATTTATTTTAAACACTAAGAGAAATGTGTGAGTTCTATTTTAACAAATTTTAACCAGCATTTCTGCAAATACCTGCAATCCCGCAGACAGAAAATAGCATTCCCACAGACCATACAAGCGATCTCATGGGACTGTCAGAATAATAAAAAAAATTGATAGAAAGAAATAAAAATGTCAAACTAAAAGTGACCTGTGGACACATTCCTGCCTAGTCAAACAGCATTCCTGCAAAGTCAAAAGGCAATCCCGCAGTGCGGGAATGATGGCACAAACTATGACTATAAATTTAGGGCTTTCGATAAACTATGTAGAAATCTTGGTTGGCGGCAAACTTACTTGAATTGGTCTACTCGTAATGTAATCAAATCATTGTGAATGGCTCAAATTCACTTCGCTCAAATCTCGCTCAAATCACTCTAGTTTTCTCTTGAATGTAATGTGAATAAATGATTTCATTTTCTCTGTATTTATACCCAAAAACCTTGTTAGGTGCATTAAATTATTTGCCAACTACCACTCGGTCAACAATAAAATCACTCAGTTAAATCGAAGATACCTTAGCTCAGTGAACACTATCAATGCTTGGTTGACTATGCAACTTGATTGTCTCTAACACTTTCAACGACTAGAATTTTCTTACTTGGTCTAGCTTAACCAACTATACTCATTTCAAGATAACAACGTATAATACCCTAGATCATCTTAATTCATGTTGATTTGGTATTCACACAATAGATATACGGAAACATTGTAAGATATAACCGATTGAAATTCAGTTCCATAATTGATTTTTCTTAGGTGGAGGTGGTGAGATCACCTAATCCAAACAATGAGGTGTCACTGACTATTGTGCTTGTTTGAGCATTATCATATGTTTCTATTATGCACATTTGGTTCCTTATCCTCATGATTTCTTCAATGGTGTTCTCACTTTCATTAATACTTAGTTTTTTTGCTCGGTCTCTATAGTCTCTACTTAAATGACCAACCTTATGATAGTGCAAACATGCCATACCAAAATTTGTCTAGTTTCAAGATCTTCCTCTCCAGTGTATTCTCATGCAATTTTCTTCTATATGACCATATCTACCACATGTTTTACAGCTAGTCCAATTTTTGTAATCCCAAGTGTATGCATTACATTGTCTTCTTGGTTGCTATGCCTTGTTTTGTCCTTTCGATTTCTAAACTTGTTTCATTTTTTTCCTGCATTCTTGTGATATATGTCCATGCATGTTGCAAGTGTGATAGTTCTTTTCCATGTAGTGTTTCTTAGCTGACTTAATCAACTTTGATCTACATTCATGTGCTTGATGTTCATACTTATTGCAATTATAACAATAACCATTAAATTTAGGAGTGGATATAAGAATACCTTTCACTTTTCTTCTACAAATATATGATGTGTGGCTTGGTTTTCCACAATGATAGTATGAGAGCTTCTTTGTCCTTAGATTTGCATAGATACTCTTTTGTTCAGCTTGTTTTGATGACTCTCCTTGCTCGATATAGCCTAAACCAGTAGTGTTGTCAAGTCTTCTTTGACTATTTAGAAATTCATCCATCCTTTTAGTAATTTCTTCAACTTTCTTTATCATCTCATTATGTTTTTGTTGAATCTTCACTTCATTTTTTAGTCTTTCATTTTATTCTCTCAATTCACCAATGTCTTCCAATTTTCTAGTAAACTCACTATTCACTCAGTTGATTTCCTAACTCATGACAACCATCTGATTGGAAATTTCAAAATGATGCTCAGTAAGTCTCAGTATTTTAGATTCCTTTTCTTCCAGCTTTTTACTGATTTGTCTTCTATCTCAATAGCCAAATTTCTTTCTTGTTCAGCTTGTTCATGACATCAATCATTCTTACCATTTGAGTCTCTTGCCCAATTTGTAGTGCTTTCACTTGTCTAGTAAGGTGTTGATTCTTTTTAGATAAATCTGATATGGTTCCTTCAAATGCATCAAATACACTGCCACATCCAAATCCTTCAAATGGATCATCTATCTCTTCTTCCTGATAATCAGTCTCATCGTGCCAAAATGACATTTCCTTTCTTTTGATCATGTGATCAGTGCAAACCTAATCTATCTTGAAAGGTGTAAACATGTCAAACATTAGTTAAACAGCATATACCTAACATGTTATAGAAAGTTATTTACAAAGTCATTCAGATAGAACTTAAACGGGAGCACCCTGTGGCCATTTGATTTTCTCTCACTTTAGGGATGTGGGTGTGCTCTTGAATCACTTGGAACAATTCCCTAATGATGATTAGGAGGTTTCAGGATGGATTAGGGACCATAAGAACCCCATAGTGGCACAAAATTTGGTATGGAACACCCATTTTGCCCCTAAGGCCTTAAGGATCCTAATGAGCTAAAATGCAGTTATGCTATTGAAAGATTATTCTAAGTTGATTTTAATCCAAAATAGATGTGATATGATGAAGAAGCTATGCAAAACAATGAAAGAAACTAAGTTAATCCATTATTGCTAATCTATGATGTGTGTTAAGAAAGATTGAAAATGATGAAATCTAACAATTATATGCTAAAAGCTTAAGATCTAGGTTTAAACTAGCATTATAACACTACTATGAAATGAAAGGTGAATTTTTTTTTTTCTCTTAGGAAGTGAGGGTATTTATATTATTTTGGAAGGGCTTGGGTTAGGAGGATGAGTTAGAGTTAGGGGTAAGGTTTGAGATAGAGTAAGAGGTATGGTTTGAGGTAGAGTAAGAGGTATGGTTTGGGGTATGGTAAGGTTTAGCTTAGGTTAGGGTTTTCTCACACATGTGTGAGCAACACTAGGGAAATGTGCAAAGGGAATATGTGTGGAAGAAGAGACATAGGTCTCTTTATGAGGTTTTAAGAGGCCTTAAAGAGTGTGTAAGAGGCTTGAATGAGTGTGTAAGGCTCATTTGGGGAAGGGTTTGACTAAAAGTCAAAGAGACTTGGATTATCTTAGGAAAAGTAGGTAACTTTCTCCTAAATAGGTTTAGGGAAGATTAGAAGGGTTTAGGAAAGGTTAGAAGATTCTAGGCTTTTGAGGCTTTAAATAAATATAAAATTCATTTAGGGATTGTGACATCATTTATTGAATATTGATCCAATAAAGAAAGAAAAATCATTTAAATTTGATTTAAATGCTTTGGGGAAAGATTCTTTAATTAAAGATGGTTAATTAAAATAGAGGGATTTAATGGCATAAAAATATACTAATTAATTAACAAATGATGATGTCATCAGGGGTTTTCAAAAAATAAAAATACTTTTATTTTCTAAACGATTTTTAGGTGTCTACAGATCAGTAAATCTCTCAATTTTTCTTTGGCTTCCTTAAATTGTTCTATGAGAATTTGCATCCCCAATTTCTGATTTTCAATAGTCTTATCAAGCTTATACATTTCCATCCCTAAGATCTTTTATTTTTCAGTTATTAAAATTCCTCAACAAGAGAACTAGCTCTCATACCAATTGTTGGGATTATGGAAAGGTGAGTACTGAGAGGGGAGGGGTGAATCACTACCCTTAAAAACTTTCAAACTGAATTCTTGTAAACATGTAATTCATTAACCGATTGTATCATTTGCATTTACTATACACTCAATAACATAATTGAAATATAAATTCATGTAATATAATCAATTAATCATACATGAAACTCCATACACATAACACATATATTTTGGTATTGCAAAAACCCTTGTTAGAAGGTAAAAACTACGATGGGGATGGAACCCACAAAGCTTCACTTCTGTAGAAATAAATTTGTTGGTTAAGGCTTACAAAGATTGATCACTTCTGGTGATCTTACCCTGTTAGGAGTAACAAAATGATCATCTAGATCTACCTGGTTAGAGGATTTTACCTACACAATTAAGTGTGCACTCGATTAAGAGATTTTTAAAAAGATGATTAAGTCTACTTTGTTAGGAGAAATTAAGTTTGCTACAATTGCTAGAGAGTAACGGTGAAGTTTTGATCTGTTTGAAAAATAACTTACATTGTTGATATCAGATCCATTAAATACAATAATGATATCACTTTGTTGTGATGAATATGTCTTTCTGTACTGCTCAGTAGCCTTGAACTATTTTTGATAAATTGAATACTCTGTCAAAATCCTTCCAATCTTAACCCTGTCAGATCTTCAGATATCTCCCAATGGCAGCTACTTCATGTGATACTCATCAAAATGACATCTTTACAATTCTTAAATCAAAATTATTTGGCCTAATTAGGGTTGTAACACTTTCTAGAAACCCTAATATCAACTGCTCAAATGATTAACCTAGATCATTTTTACATAGGAATCATCAGTCATTAAATGATTACATATGTATTAAATATTCACCTCAATCTTGGCAAACTGTTTTCTAGCTCGGCAAAAAAATTTCACCTTGAACTATGTGTCATTTCAAAATTTTATGTGAACTCTAGATTACACGGTAAATGTTGAGTCTCAGTCTCAATATTATACTAACGCTCAGTAATCCTATGTGCTCGGTGACTACTGTACTCGGTAATCTATGTGCTTGGTCACTACTATGTAGTTATGACCGACTGAACTGTCTTTCTCTATTTATTGACTGTATAAATGAATACTAATGACAACTCTTAGTCCATTTAGGAGTAACAATGCTATGGATAATAGATCTATTATGGTTATTGGTATAATGAGAAACATTGAATTTAAATTTCCTATTTTTCTTGAAATGTCTTATAATATTGATATTACTATGGTTAAAGTACCTGCTAATTATGGGATGTTGTTGTCTAGACAATGGCCTAACTTAGTAGGTGGAAATGTGCAATTGGATTTATCTTACACTTCTATCCCATCAAATGGAAGGAATGTGAGAATTGATAAGGAACCAAGGTCTCCTTACATTATTGAGGAAATGGATCCAAATCAAATGACATGCTTTTTCCATAGGGACATGGATAATTTCCATGTAAGTATCCCTAAACCAGCCCTAAAGATTAGTAACCCATGAAAGTGCACTTGCAGGAAAGTCACAATGACCTTTGGAAAATGAACTTTGATGGAGAATGTAGCAAGGAAGGTAATGGAACTTGAATCATTTTTGTTTCCCCATATGGTAAGGTTTTCAAATTTTCCTTTTTATTGAATTTTGAATGTACAAACAACATTTCAAAGTATGAAGCACTAATCCTTGGATTGGAGCTTGCAAGATCATATGGTATTAAAATTATTTCCGCGTATGATGATTCTGATTTAGTTGTCTCTCAAGTTGGAGATAAATTCACAACTAGAAATCCTAGGTTAAAACAATATAGAAATTTTATTTGGGATCTACTTGAATTTTTTTATGCCTTTTCAATCAAGTGGATAGACAGATTAGAGAATTTTCTTGTAGACCTAATGGCTAATTTTTGTTGCATTGGATGAGATTGTGCAGGTGGAAATAAAGAGTAGGCCATCAATTCCTGACAATGTGCAAAATTGGCAGGTGTTCGAAGATGACAAAGATCTCCTTAGATTCCTTATGAGTGAAGACATATATGAGGATTAGAATATAGATTGGAACGGCTATGTAGAGAACCAAAATGGAAAAGAAGCCTTATTCGGAAAGGAAGTAGTACAGCTCAAGACAAACAAGATTCCTAGAGGATTGGTAGCCCTAGAAGGATTTATTAATGAATGAGATAGTTTTAAAGAAAATAGGTCTGTTGAAAAATATGAAGAAAGTGAAAAGATAAATCTGGGAAATGAATATAACCCTAAAGAAGTTTTTATTTGCAAAAAGTTGGCCCCAAAGGTCAGGGTTGATATTATAGGATTATTAAGGAAATATAGGCATGTATTTGTCTGGTCATATGATGACCTCAAAGCATAAAGAGAAGATTTGTTCCAATATAAGTTACCTCTCTAAAAACTAGATGCAAAACCTTTCAGGTAAAGACAAAGGCCAATGAATCTAATTCTGGCTCCTAAGATGAAAGAAGAATTAGTCAAGATAAGGGATGTTGGCATAATAAAACCAATTAGACATTCCACATGGGTTTCAAATTTAGTACCTGTCAGGAAGAAGAATAGAGACATTATGCTTTGTGTAGACCTCAGCAAATTAAATGTGTCTTCACTTAAAGATAACTATGTGTTGCCAAACATGGAAGCATTATTGCATAAAGTGACAGGGAATGAATTATTGTCCATGATGGATTGTTTCTATGGTTACAACCAGGTGAAGGTTAAAGAGGAGGAACAATACAAGATAGCATTCACTACACCATGGGGAACCTATGTTTATGCTAGGATTCCTTTTGGACTCACCAATGTAGGGGCTACTTTCCAGAGAGCCGTGGATGTAGCTTTTGATGATTTTATTGATGTTATCATGGTTTTCTACCAAGATGACCTTACTACATATGCTAAAAGGAAAGAAGACCATTCTAAGCATTTGGAGCAGATTTTTAAAAGAGCCTTTGAATATGGAATATCTTTGAATCCCAAGAAGTGTCATTTTGGAGTAACCGAGGAGAATCTCTTAGGACATATTGTTTCTAAAGGAGTAAGAATAGATCCTGACAGAATATCAACTATTGATAAAATTCAAGTTCCTAAGACAATGAAAGCCATTCAATAATTTTTTGGACATATTAACTTTCTAAGAAGATTTGTATCCAATTTCTCAGAGATAGTTAAACTTATTGCTAAGATGCTCAAAAAGGGTGCAGAGATCAAATGGACTGATGAGGCCTTGGAGATGTTCATCAATATCAAGAAAGCAATCAAGGAGGCTCCAGTCCTTAAATAACCTAATTTCTCCAAACCATTATAGTTGTTTTATTTTTCCTCTTATCACACTATTGTTGTTGTTATGTTACAAAAGAATGATGAGGGTTATATTTGGTAGGGGAAAAACTAATAGCTTATGTGCCTAATGCAGCAATTAAGGACATATTTAGGCAATCAGAGGCCATGGGAAAAAGATGCAAATGGGTGAATCAAATCCAGGAGTTTGATATGGAAATCTAGATCACAAAATTGGTTAGAGGGCAATGTTTGGCCAAACTTATGGCGGAATCAAATTTGGAAGCAACTCAGGTAAATCAGGTGAACCCTGATAAGTCAATAGTAAGTATTGAGCATTGTCCTTGGTACACTTATATAGTCTATTTCTTAAATCATATGAAATGTAAGGAGGGCTTAAATGATAATAAAAAAAGAACAATAAAATTGAAAGCATCTAGATATGTTTTGATACAAGGTGACTTATATTGGAAAAATGGAGATAGTATACTCCTATTTTGTTTAGATATGTACCAAGAAAATTTAGTATTAAAATAAATGCATGAAGGGGTCTGTGGTGGTCACTTTTCATCAAAAACCACCACCCATAGGATACTACATGCAAGATATTATTGGCCACATGTGTTCAAGGATTGTTATGCATATGTTAAAAAATGTGAGGCTTGTCATAAGTTTGCAGGGAAATTGAAATATGATGGTACACTACCCCTTAGACCTTTATCTACTGAGGAACCTTTTCAAATGTGGGGAATAGATTTCATTGGTGAAATTTTTGATGCTTCAAGTGGAGGGCATAAGTGGATCTTATGTGCAACAAACTACTTCACTAAATAGGTTGAGGCCATACCCTCTAGACAAGAAATGAACAAGGTGGTGGTAAAAATTTTAACAGAAAATATATTAACAAGGTTTGGTGTTCCTTGCAAAATTGTTTGTGATAATGGCATGTGTTTTAGATCAAAGGAGTTTTCTGATTTTTGCAATACTTATGGTATTAATTTTTCATACTCTTCCCCTTACCATCCACAAGGAAATGGTCAAGCAGAGTCAAGTAACAAGAATATAATGAAGATCATAAAGAGAATGTTAAGCAATAAAAAAAGGGCATGGGACTCCAAATTGATTATGGCACTTTGGGCAGATAGAGTAACAATCAAGAAGTCAACGGGATTTTCTCCCTGTGAATTGGTTTATGGGAAACAAGATAGATTTCCATTGAATAACCTTCTTCCAATTTATAAATTTGTCACGAAGGATCAATTAGAAGACATAAATTTCATGGAAGATAGGATGAATCAGCTTGCATAATTAGATGAAATCATAAGAAATACACAAAGTCAGAATGCTAGAAAACAACTACAAGTGAATATAACATGAGGGCCAAGGAGATGAATTTTTAGAAGGGATATTGGGTGTTGAAATGGAACACTAAGGACCAAGATAAAGGAAAACATGGGAAATTTGAATCTTTGTGGCTAGGACCTTATGTGATATTCAAGAAAGGGGGTGAGAATAATTATTTCTTACAAGATACAAAAGGCTATGTTCAAGAGCTCCCAATGCACGCCCAATACCTGAAACCTTTTTTCTCCTAATCAGGAAGTATTTCTAACTTGTATTATTAATTTATTTATTTATGTTTTATTTTCTTGTTTTCTTGTGTTGTTCTTTTCCAGAGATAGCTAATTTATCTCTATACCTTATCACTTTTTATAAAGGCTTAGAAAGTAGGCATAATTTGAAACTCAGAGATTGGACATCTGACCGAGCAGTTTATCCTCCTTATGAAAATTTATTTAAGATGTCAACCCAGGTATGTGTTACTTGAAATGGTCCAACAAGATATATGTACCAAGTACCACTTAGCCACACATTCTACAGTTGCTGCAGGAAAGAAATGCTGGAAGGAAACTACTTTATGATTGCAGGAAGCAAATATTGGAATGGAAATTAAACTATAGTTGCAGAAAAGAAAGTATTGGAATGGAATTTGTAGAAGTGAAGGTGCTAAAAAAACATGAAGACTCTTGCAAACTAGGCTATAACACTTTAGCTTCTCTACCTCTTTGGCTGCAGGAAGCGTTAGCTAGCCTGTGGCTTTGCCTGCATGAACGGTTTAACACTTAATGTTGAAATAACAGAAATGCAAGAAAAATATATTTAACTAGAATGAATCTAACTAACTATGGATTTCTCACCAAGTAGACCCCCTTGGATGAGTATCCCAAACACACAATTATGAAAATTTAAATCTCAATACTTCATTTTCTCATTGATTGAATAACTGAGTACAAAGATGTATATAAACCAGAAACAACAAAATGAAACTATATTGCAAATAAACTGATAATGCCCTCCTTCTCACATAGGAGTGAGGCTTTATTTAAAAGGAAAAATTCTAATAGCTAACTAATCATGCCACATAAATAGGTAGAACTTTTATTACACCACTACTAATAGAAAAGAAGAAAGCTATAGAAATGGAAATAGATTAGATCTAGAAAAGAAGAAGAGTTGTTGCGACAGCAAATCTAACTTCTCACTCTCTCCTAGATTTCCTCAGAGAATTCATCACATTTGTCTTGGTCTTTGCTTGGTGGCTGCCACCTTGATCATCTGGAAACCTTCCTACTGGTGCTGCGTTAATATTTCTCCATTGGAGTTTGCTGAAAGACTGAGTCGAGCATCTAGTATATGAGTGCGCTTCACCTGGTCAAGATGATGGTTGCTATATTGATGCACTGCACTTCAGATGTTAGGATAAAGATATTTATGGTAATAAACACCAAAACACACATGCATTATTCATGTTTAAATAGCTATTTTACTTATAAAAATAGAATCATAACTTCAAAGTAAGTAATATAGTATATTCATCCAAGTGTAGCATATTAAGTATGTTTAAACCATGGTAGTAGTCTAGTGGTAGCATGCCATATAATAAAAGAAATGAGTATAAAATTCTTTGAGAAAATATAACAGAGCAAGGAAAAAGACCTAGCAAAGACTATCCTAGGGGGTCTACAGTATGGCATTAATATGCCTCATCAATACCCACAAGGGGTATACGCCCCCAATAAGAGCCATTGTTGAACCAATTTTTGATTCTATTATTTTTATATGAAGGCCACTTAGAATCAGAGAAAACACATATGAAAATGATCAAGATTTAATATCCCCTTCAAACCATGTGTTAGAGGTCTTTTTTCACTACTACGCAGGCTGAGAAAATAAAGATAGCGAAATGGCAAAATTTTGCGTCTGTGTGAAGGTGAAAAGTAAAAGTGGTAAAATATTGAAATTTTACTATTACGCAAACAAGGGATAAAGGGCTCGTCAAATAGAATTTTTTTGCTATTGCATAGGACACATTTTAAAGGATCGTGAAATGGTGAAAAGTGAGCATTTAATGAAAAGTTGGCAGAATTGATGATTGAAGTAATCTGACACATCCTTCACACATTTGAAATGTCTCATGAGTAGTGTTGGAATTAATGAGCATTAAATGGAATAAATTATAAGGAAGAAATAACGCAACTCAATTTTCTGAAAGCATTGGAGATTGAGTTGATCAAATTGAACAAGTGGATCTAGCGGATAAAATATGAACTTGTGCCCTCTGAACCAATAAGTAAAATTTCTCATTTGAGCTTGTAATTACTGCATAGTTTTAAATTTAAAATGTCTAGAAAGAAAGAGATAAATGTAAAGAAAGAGGTCTCAAAGAAAATGAAATTTGTCAAGGAAAGGCCTTTCCAGTATACATTTCTCAATCTACTACCAGATTTGGCAGATACTGGAGCCAAAAATGTCTTCTCAGATGAATGGAGGGAGTGCAGATATTCAACGATTCCAGTTACTGGTAGGTCCCTATTTTGGTTTTTTATGAAAAAAAAGGTGAGAAGGAGCTAAGATGTAACCCTTGGAAGTTAGACTTGGAAAAGGTTATAGTGCCAAATGTGTGTGCTGATGTGGAATTGATAAATTTTCTATTTGAGCACTATAAGCCAAAAATCGGGATGATCAAAAAAATGGATGGTTCACAGTTTGTAAATATATCTAGGGCATGTATAGAGGAATGTTTTAAATTGAGCAAGCAAGCCCTAACCAAGATTGACAAAGAGCAATTTTCCATTGATTATGAGAGAATGGTGAGGGTGGAAAGTTTCAGGGAAGTTTCATACTTCATGAAGAGAGGTGTTGGAAATAGGGTGATTCCAATGGACAACAAAGGCCCACATTTGACAAGTAACTTGATGGGTTTTCTCCACAATACATATTTTGCATGGGCTGAATTGTGTGGACAAGATACCAAGTCAAAAATGTCACTTGACTTCATGCACATGTCAATGAGAATTCAGAACCCTAATTTCTACCTAGAGTTTGATTTTTCTATAGAGAATGAGAGGTTATTGCATCAGCAATTGGTGAATTGGAAGACCACCAAATCATTCAAAAATTATTCTTTGTTATTACTGTGTGTGTATGCTAAACACTTTCATGAAATTAGGATATTTAAATAACAATTCAAAGCAAATACAATACAAATTTAACTAGGAATTGAAACTAAAATCCATGACATCTCATGGTTCTCTAATCAGATATGGTAAGTGAAGCTCTCAGCTCAATCTCCACTAGTGACACTTCTAAAATGAGAAAATATGATGCTACAAATGCTTATTTTAGCTCACTAACTCTCAAATTGATACAAAGATCATTCAAATGCTCTCAAATGCTCTTGATTGCTATGAAATTGACTATAATAAGGATGCTTTGCAAATGAATTTCTAAGATGATTATTGCTCTCAAAATGCCTCTCATTTATAGTAAATTCTCAAGGGTAGGGGGTAGAGTGAAGTAATCATGATTTACCTTTGGTTGAGTCAAAAACTTTGCAATGTTCATAAATGGGGGGACAATTTAAATGTTTGTCTCAAAGCTTTGGACAAAAGGACAAAATTGAGTGGATGAGATTCAAAGTTTGAAATGTGTGATCAAGATTTAACCATTTTGAGTGATTTATGTCTCTTTGTCTCTCAATTCTCATTGGTTCCTCAAATCTTTGTTGAAAGATATTAGGATTAATTAAATTCCATTAATTAATTAAATTAGCCATGTAAGGGAATAGGTTCATTTTGATTTTTGATTTAAAACTATACAATTAATTGATTAAAATCAATTATATAGTGTTTTTCACCCCTTTAAGCTTTGATTTAATTATTTAATGTCCTTATTTGATTTTTCCTTTGATTTAATGATTTTTTCCAATTTGATTTAATAAATGTCCATTTAATGTGATTTGATCCATTTTATGAGAATTAGTGCATTTTGATGATTTTGAGCCATTTTAATGATTTTAAAAGCACTTGCCCATTTTTTAGTGTCTACAAATGCCCCTCTTTGAATTGATGTGCGAAGAACATTGATTCAAAGAAATTTTGAGTCTTGATCGCTTTTAGGTCCTAGTTTTATTTTGATTAACTAATATGCCACTGATATGATTGTTGTCTGATATAATATGCCTCTGATCTGATTTGATAAATGATATGTGCCCCACTGATAATGATTCAAAAAATTTGATGCCCCAGATTTCATGATGTTTGATGCCAATTTGATACTCTGATGCCCCCTCAGAAATAAAACATATTGATTGCTTGATTTGAAATTTCTTGTTATTTGATTGATTGATCCAATATGTTTTCATTTCTAAAAAATATTTGATGATATGCCATGATTTCGTAATTTTGCCCCAGTTGAATTGATAGTTTGACATTAGGTAATATAGGTCAAAGTCAAAATTTCACCTCTAAATTAGGTCAAAATTAGCTTAAATAGGTTGAAAAACCTAGATTTACTATTCATTTTCACTTTTGACTATTGAGATTTTTCTCTGATCTTGCTTTGATTTTTGTGATGGTTGTGCCTATCAGAGAGCATCGGTTAGAGAGGGGTCATCGCTATCAGCGACCTTTGGATTATGGTCCTCTAGTGAGTCATTTTAAACCTCCTTTTGTGCATTTATTGCTCTTTTTCTACATTTATTGCATCTTTTTCATGCTTTTGTATTTTAGTTTTTGCAAAATGTCGCTTAGGATAGTTTAAATGTTGTGTAAACCTGTTAAGTGCCGCATTCATGCTTTTTACTCACGCCTCCGCGTAGTAGTGTCGCTTAAGAACTTTTATGCCTCGCCTGATAGTGATATGTTTCTATGTAGCAGTAGGGTTTTCTTGCTATTTAAATATGTTTTCACACCTATAAAACGCTAGCTTTAACATGCTGCCTAGGCTCCTTAAAATATCGCCTAGCATTATAAAATGTCACCTGAAATGTTAAGTTACGCGTGCTAATGATAAAAAGATACGTAATACTTTTTCTGCACCACGTAAGGTAAAATGTCACGTGGTAATAGGCAAATGACACCTGTAGGATTTTTGAAAAAAAAATTCAAATTTTCCACTTGATTTTCTAATAAAAATTTGATTAGTCTGACTGATTGATTGATTTCCTAGATAGTGAGGTCTGTTGTAGTTTAACAAAACAATTGATTAGGATATTAGGATAGTGGTACCAATGAATTTGATTTGTCAATCTGATAGGATATAAAAAATTGATAGGTAGGATACTGATAGGTAGGATTGATAATTCATTCTCAAGACATAGAGACACGAACAAATGGTACTGGGTTTGATTGCTTGATACTTTGATTCTGATAGAACTGATTGACTTTAAATGATTCACTGATATAGAAAACTGATATGATTCTCTTGATTTTTGCCAAACAGGCACATTTTCGTAAGTTGTATATACGGATCGTCACTTCATGGGTAATTGAGTTAGGTCAGGCTTTGACTCCGGCTGAGTTTTGAGTGATTGAGTTGTGCGATCTTAGCTTCCTTCTTGACATCCCATAGTTCCAGTTGAACCATGGACTTCTTACCATAGTGGCAGAGAGATGGTACTCTGACCACAATACCTTCCATCTACCATTTGGAGAGATGACGATCACGCCAAAGGACATGTATCGATTGTTGCATATTCCTTGTCACAAAGAAATGGCATATTACGAATCTGTGTATGATATTACATTCTGCAGATGAGTGTTTGGAGACAACACTATTGATGATGATACTATCATGTGGGCATAGTTTACTTCATTCCCCACATTTCTAGAAGTATTGGGTGCTCTTATCTGTGGCTTACTAATTCCTGACCGGCGAGGTCGTGGCTTCTTAGTTGGATGGGGCAGGATACTTGAGGACTTTCTTGCACAGCCTTAATGGTTTGATTGGGGCTCATGTGTCCTTTCTTAGCTTTATCATGACTTGCATGAGGTTGTGTACAGAGAGAGTGCTTCTTTTTCGGTAGGCACTATGATCTTGCAGTTATGGGTATGGGAGCATCTTCCCATCACTAGGCCAGTGTCAGACAAGATTTGGTAGTGTGGTTTCCCTTATGCTTTTCTGTATGGTGGCATGGTTGTCCAGCATCATCTGGGAAAACTTGAGTATTGGCTCCATTAGATTGATGATCTTGATAAGGTTCAGTGGCATCCATATATAGGTTAAGAGGTAATGGAGAGAGGATTATGATGAGCTCCCATATATGTTTGCTCCTCAGTGGATGATCGGCAGAGCTACTACAGTGATCAAGCATTTCTGCTTCGACTGAGTTTCTAGGAAGTATGGAAGAGTACAGGATATGCCACAAGGTACAACACTATATGCTAGAGTCTAGGCAGAGAGATCCTTGTGGGGTGCTCAGATATATTTTTAGTTTGCCTATGATCAGATTTCTTGTTTGGCATACTACAGATGGTCTTTACTTGGGGGTGTTGTTGATGTTGGTATGTCTCATGAGTATCGATACTGGTGGGCTCGAAATAGATTCCTTAGATTTACAAATCCAGCAGAGCCTATCCCAGGATGTGATGAGAGATCTGAGGATGACGAAGGTGATGATGATGGGGATGGTGGTGGTGGTAGGAGGAGATGTCAGAGATGATGAGGTTAGCAAGGATAGAGAGCTCCTCAAGTCATGGGTTGAGGATGAGATGGACCATGGGTGAGAGGCAGACATGCTAGGGATAGAGCTAGGGATGATCACGGGGCTGAGATTGTACATCCTAGAGTAGCTGGAGGTGATAGACATCAAAGATGACAGAGACAGTAGAGGGCTCAAAGATAGGCTCATGTAGATATTTCTTGACAGATTCCTAGTAGCTTGGATCCTTTAGTTTAGTTACAGTGAGTTGCCTTAGCATAGCAGGATCAGGATCAGGTACAGTAGGATCAGACAATAGGTGCCTCCACAAGTTCCTAGATCATAGGATATGGGTCAGTCATCTCAGGTAGCTCCTAGTATTGACACTCTTTCATGAGATGTCAGTCATTGAGGACAGATGTATCTACTGTTGCTGGTAGACTAGACTAGGTGGCTATGTTGATGCAGTAGTTTATGACTTGTGTGAGTCAGAGGCCCAGTATGGCTAGCACTTCTCAGGCTCCTCCTTCACAGAATAGACAGGATGACAGGGGTCCAGATGGGTCAGGTGTTGGGGATGGATCAGGTGCTACTATGGGATCTTGATGATTTGATGACTATTGTATCATGTTATTGATCTTTATTGATCGGAACATTTGATGTATCACTTTGTTGATATTGTATCTTGCTGTACTGGATCAATGATGTTTATGAACACTTTATATGATGATGATATACCTTCCTTGATTTTCTTGATGATTTTATGTGAGATCATCTTTATATGCAGCTATATGATGTTTATGATGCATTTACTTTTGATTATGCTATGGATGCAATGTACCTTATTTATGATATAGATAGATGGATGCAATGATGTATGAATTTTGATGTGTTTTTCTTGTTTTTCAATCTATGGATGCAAAGTGTTTTATTGAAATATGGATATGAATGCCCCTATGTTTTTTAATTTTTGAATGTATGAAATTCTATCCTTAATTACAAGTATGCAAATGATGTATGAGTAATGAATCTTTTGCTTTTGCTTTTCTGATATATGGATAATGAATAATGATTAATGCTATGCATGAATGCAAAAGATAACCACACTTTTTGATTGATATCAAGATAAGATGTTTAATTGAACTCCTCATTTCTTTAATGTTTTGACCAACCAAGATTATTAGTGTACCCCCTTGTCCTTTGGAAAAATAACCACAAACAAATGCACTTAATCTAACATGAAAATGCAATGCAATGCAAGTGTCACTAGCTTTTAGCAAAGAAATGCCATAGAGATAAATTTTCATCATTGAGCATTTTGGGACCGGAAAGCTAGTACAACCATCACTGACCACATCATGATGATATGAATATCACTTTTTATTACTTTTGGTAACCTCTTTTTGGAAACTAGTACAACCCTCACTAGTTGGATGACCAAACTATGGGAGTATGAATACCGGTTTCAACAGATTCAATGTTGCAAGTGGATTTTCGTATTAAGATATGGAAGATCTAAATAGCCAAGGTATCCATTTGTGTAAACAAGAAAAGGTCAATCCTTCATCTTATGTGATAGTCCTTGATGGTTCTTTGATGACCATGTCCTTAGACGAATTCTCATAAGTTGATGAATTTTCCTGAAAACAGTCACTCAAAGGTAAAAAAATATCATGTCTCTATCATGGCCAATCTAGTCGAAACATCATCGATCAGCTAAAAAGATGTGATAAAAATTATTCTAGTAAAGATTATCAAAAGAAAGTTTCAAGTGTTTTGCAATGTATCACAATTTTCAAGTAGAATTTCCAAACATTCTGATCTTTAAAGTGTTGTTAATTTTTAATCCTAAATAATAAAGTCAATGAAGGCTCAAGGATCAAGTTGTGGGATCAGAATAATTGGGTGTGAACAATGATATCCATCAAAGGTTCAATGAAAATCTCTCTTCTGAAGCTCTGATAAATCTCTCTCTGATATTGCAACCGAATGTAGCACTATTGAATTCGTTTGTACCAAATTTCCAATCTTCTTCTGCCACCAAGTGACAAATGTGATTGTGCAACAAAATTAGGGCAAAAAGACAATGCAATGATGCAACTGAAAGGCTTTATTATGACTATGCACAAATGACGGATGCAATGAAGGTTACAAGTGAGATGTTGGGAATGCAATATGTACATATGCTACTAGGAATGACTTAAGGGAAGAAAAGGTGCTTGATTACCAAGTTTTCACCTTTTGGGTCTTTTTCTCTTTTTTTGCTACCAAGGCGCCTATTGCTAGGTTTTCACCAAGGCACTTTTTCTTTTTTCAATTTTTTTTGTCTTTTTTTCTTTTTTTCAATTTTTTTGTTTTTTTCTTTTTTCAATTTTTTTGCATTTTCAAGATCTCTTTTGACTATGTACAATAAATATGATGCTCCTCATCTGATACTCTTTATACTCTTTCATCTACCTCATGTATAGAACCTCTTTAGATGGATGCTATTTATAGGTTCTTGTAGCTCTTCTCCATCACAATCTGCTAACTTATAAGTTCCTGTTCCAAATGAAGAAAAAATGATGAACGGACCAAGCCAATTAGCCTCCTAGTTTCCTTTCTTTTCTCTTTTAGCTTGATTTTTAGGGTTTTCTCTTAGTACTAAGTCTCCTACTTGAAAGACTCTCGGTTTGATATGCTTATTGTAGTTTCTTGAGATCCTATTCTGATAGACTTTCAAGTGTTCATAGGATTGTGTTTGGTGTTCTTCTAACAACTGTAATTGTTGAAGTCTAGCAACTTTATAGTCTTCATCTGTTATCAACCCTTGCAATGATACTCATAGAGACAAGATCTCAACCTCCAATGGTAGAACAGCTTCAGCTCCATAGACTAATGAAAATGGTGTAGCTCCCGTAGGTGTCTGAATGCTAGTTCTATAGGCCCATAATGTCAGGTTAATTTGCACATGCCAATCTCTTCAAGATTTTTAAAATGTTCTTATTTGTAGCTTCGGCTTGTCCATTTCCTTGAGGATAATAAATGGATGAAGAGTGATGTGTAATATGGAATGTGCCACAAAGTTCATCCACATCTTTGTTTTTGAATTGCTTTCCATTGTCTATGATTATGGCATGAGCGATACCATATCTGCAAATGATGTGATTGATTATGAACATGGAAATTTGTTTACCTATAGCAATGATCAAAGGAACTGCTTCTACCCACTTAGTGAAATACTCTATAGCGGTGATGATATATTTGTGCCTGTTGGAAGATGGTGGATAGATTACGCCAATTAAGTTGAATCCCCATTGATAGAATGGCCATGGTGTAACAAGTGGTTGCAATTCTTGTGCCAGAACATGTATCATGTCACTTTGGTATTGACATTTGTTGCATATTTTGACAAAGTGACAAGCATCTTTCTCTAAGGTTTTCTAGAAATACCCCATATGAAGGATCTTCTTGGCTAGGTTTAATCCACTTGAATGTGACCCAAAAATGCCCTCATGAACCTCACTTAAAGCTAACTTAGACTCCTCTTCCTCTAGACATCTAAGTAGCATCCCGTCAAGACCCTTTCGATATAATGTTTCAGAAAGGATTATGTAACGGGCTGACTGTCAGATGAAATTTCATTTTTGGGCTTGAGATTGGTCTAAAGGGAGCACTTGGTCTTTAAGATAAGTATAGATAGGGTCGTACCAAGGTGAGTCATGTCCATTGAGTAATGCAATGATTTGGGTTTCGGGAAGGTCAAATGCTAGTTTTACCAACTCTTCCACCAAGAACTCATACTTCTCATTTTGATCTGGTTTTTGTAATAAGGAAGCTAAAGTCACCATGGCATCAACTTCTCTATTCTTCTCTCTTGGAATTTTCTTGAAAGTGATCATAGCAAAGTAATTTTTCCAAGCATCTATCATAGTCTTGTATGGCATGAGTTTCTCATCTTTGGTATTGTATTCATCATTGATCTAATTTATTATTAACTGAGAGTATCCATACACTTGTCCTTTTATAGCTTTTCTATCCACATACTCAATGTCGAACTCACTTAATATCATGACCCATTTCTCTATTCTACCCGTTAAGGCAGTTTTGCTTAGCAAGTATTTGAGAGGATCAATTTTTGCAATAAGTTTCACCTTGTGCATCAACATGTAATGCCTCAATTTTTGGGATGCAAAGACAACCGCCAAACAAGATCTCTCCATGAATGTGTAGTTAAGTTCATATCTGATCAATGTTCTACTCAAATAGTAGATTGCTCTTTCTTTCCCTTGGTCATCTTCTTGCACCAAAAGAACTCCTAGAGACCTCTTGGTGGTAGATATGTATAGCAGCAATGGTTTTCCCTTGATTGGTGGCATTAGGATAGGTGGATTTATCAAATAAGTCTTCAATAAAGTGAAGGCTTTGTCACATTCTTCATCCCACCTAAAAATAGTGTCTTTGTGTAGTAGCCTTGTGAATGAATGACATTTTTCTGCCAGTTGAGAGATAAATCTCCTTATTGATTGAATCTTTCCTTGAAGGGACCTCATTTGGCTTATGTTTTTTGGAATCTCCATATCCATTATTGCTTCGAATTTTTCTGGATCTACTTCAATGCCTTTAGCTGAAACTATGTAGTCTAATAACTTGTCGGATTGGACCCCAAAGGCACATTTTTTTGGGTTAAGTCTCACTTTGAATTGTTCCAATCTTGTGAATATCTTTTCTAGAATTTTTAGGTGATCTTCTCTTTTGTGTGACTTTTCCAATATGTCATCCACATAATCTTCTTGAAAGGTGTGCATCATATCATGGAAGATAGTTGTCATTTCCCTTTGGTATGTGGCTTCAGCATTTTTGAGGCTGAAGGGCATGACGTTCCAAAAAAAGGTACCCCAAGGGCATGTAAAGGTTGTCTTCTCTTGGTCTTCTCTTGGTCTTTCTAAAGGTGTAAGTGACACTGCTAGGTGTATAAATTTTGGATCTAATTATGTCCCAATGTTGACCTTTTCTATCGGATCTATGAGAATCGGTGACCTTTCTTCTTCATGCTCGGGTAGGGTATCCAACCTCTCTTCCTTTGGTGCCACAGTTGGGTTTTCACCATAGAAAACATCCTTTATCTTTACTTTTTTTGGTTCTAGTGCTACCACATAGTGGTTTTCATCACTAGAACTTTTCATTTTTTTATTTTTTTTCATTCTTTCCTTTGGATTAAGAGATTGGACCCCTGTTGTTCTCATCATGTTCAATTCAAATTTTTTGGTGAAAGAGGGCTCAACTATATTAAGATATTGGGTCATCACTTGGTCATTTGGGAAATAGAGTAAGTCACTTGGCTTGTTTAGGTCCCAATGAATAAGGTCAGGGTGCATCAAGGATAGGGATTCATTTGGAAAAGTGTCATTGGTTAGGTTTATGGACATGACTTCATTGGATGGTTCATACATTGTATCATTTAGGTCTATGACGTGAGCTTCCTCGAGATGGTCCATGGAAGAAGGATCAAAGTCCTCTTCACTTGAGTTGTCAAGGACTTATACGGGAAATAGCATAGGAAATACAATACGTGGATTAATCCTAACGTTCGAATCATCCTCCTTCGATGGTTCCCAAAATTCCTCTATGCATGGTTGATTAACGGGTGCTTGTCCTACATTGAGTTGCATGATGGGCTCTTCACACCTTAGAGTTTGTTGCCTTGGAACATCAACGTAAGCATGTATTGTGACAACCTCTTTATCATGACATGAGTCATTAGATAAATTATCACATTCATAGTCTTGGGAATCATCACTATCCATATCAGATTCCACCATGTTCACTTGAGGATATGAATCATGCATTGGACTGGAGCTTTCTCCTTTGTGTTGGTAGCCTACCCCTGATCTTTCTTCTTTTGACCTCCATGAGGGTTCAATAGGCTCTAGAAAGCCTCTATTTCTTTTTCCTAAGGGTCCTCTTCCCTTGTACCCCATTTTTTGCATTATCTCAAATCCTTTCCCATATTGCTCGGTTTGAATGTTAATGTGCTGAATTCTCTCTACGAGAGTATTGGAGGTATCATCTTCATCATGATAAAGCCATTGAAGAACTTCATCTTCTTCTTTATCAAATGTTTCTTTGTCACTTTCTCTTACAAAATAAGAGTTATACTTATGAGGAAGATGTTCTTTGGATGGTTTCCCATGTGTTCTTGGAGATGTGGGTAAATCAAATAAGGAAACAAAATATTCCCCTACTCCCTTGGACTGGATTTTACATTATTTTTCAAATGTATGCATCATTTCACTCATTTTCTTGTAATGATCCTCCTTAGCTTTATCTTTCTCCTCTTTGGTGGGTTTGAAGAGTTCTACTTCTGGTTTAGATGCTTTGTTTGAATCGTCATTCGACGTTGGACCCTCGTAACTCACTTTCTCCTTTCCTTTAGTTGATGTAGTTGAGTTAGCTTAAGGAGGGTTTGAAGTAGCATTTAATGTTAATTTTGGATCATCCTCTTTGATGTCTTCAATGGTGGCCCTTTGGATAATACCCTCTCTATTATGGGGAATAAATAGTTCATGGAGAGGCTTGAGTGTATTACAATATTGGAAAGGATTTGAATCCCCTCCAATTGTGATTTCCTCACCCATGCATGGAAATTTTATGCATTGGTGATACATGGATGGAACTGCTTGCATCTCATGAATCAACAGCCTCCCCAATAAGATATTACAAGTTAGTTTCATATCTAATACCTGGCATTTTGTGTCCTTTTTTACTAGTCCCACCTGAATGGGAAATATAATCATGCCTTTTGAAGCTCTTTCAACTTCATCATATGCCTTTATGGTTATTCTTTTTGTAGGATCAATGCATGACTCGGATAATCCTAGAGACTTGACAAGACTCAAAGTATAGATGTTAAGACCAGCTCCCCCATCTATGAGAGCTCTTTTGACTCTATGTCTTTCAATCAAGACTTCTATATGCAATGGCAGATTTTGGGGATGAGTAATGGACATGTCATCATGGTCTGAAAATGAAAGGCAATGGGGTGCAATGAGGTGCCCTACCATATTCTAAAACTTCTCTTCATCCAAGTTGGTAAGAACGTTAGTTTCCACTAATGCATTCTCTAAGATTTCTTTATGATTTGGTGATAACTTCAATAACTCCAATATAGAAAATTGTGTTGGAGTCCTTTGTAGTTGATCCACCAAACTATATGGTTTTGCTGTGGTAACCAATTGCTTTGCCAAAATGCTAGATTGCGGAGGGCCAATAGGTTTAGGATCAACCCCTTGTAGGATAATCCTTGAATTCTGCCCCCTAGTGATAACATTAGACATTTCTTTTTGGGGCTTTTCTTTGATCACTATAGTATTTACCACATGTTCACTTTTGGCCAATGTATTGACAACATTATCATAGGGAGGCGCAAAATTGATATTGTTGCTGCTCTGTTTATTCCCATTGGATGACTCACCTTTGTCATGATTATAAAAAGGTTGTTTAAATGTTGTATGATCTTCATTACCTTGAGGTCCTTCAATGGTGATTATACCATTATCAATCAGGTCTTGCACCACATTCTTCAGCTGTAAGCACTCATTGGTTGGATGGCCTCAAATTTTATGGTATTCACAATGACTATTTTCCCTCCACCAGCTGGGTTTATTCTATGGTTCATAGGGTTGAATGCTAGGTAAATTAATGATCTTGCTGGCAATGAGAGTCCTCAATGCTTTCTCAAGAGGCTCACCCAAAGGTGTGAAATTCCTCTTAGGGGTTGGTACCAAAAATTTGGTAAATTTGTTACCTCCTTGATTATTCCCAGAATTGCCACTATTGTTATTGCTATTGTAAGGCACTTTGGGAGCCTGATTTGCATTATTCACCCAATTAGGTGTTCTTGTAAGAGCAAAGGGAGTCACTTTTATATTTCTAGAATCGACAACTCTATCATTGACCACTCCCTTATTGTTTATCTTCAACCCATACCGATTATAGTTATTAGAAAAGTTCTTATTCTGGTTGTTATTGGAGGTATTGTTATTGTAATTCTTGTTGTCTTTGTAGAGTTTTAACTCTCCACTCTTGAATAATACCTCTTTCATGGTTACTCTATTCTCAATAAGGTCTTGTAAGGTCTTGGGACATTGCATTCTCAATCAGTAATTCATCTCATTGCTCAAACCTTTTGATGAAGATATCCTTCTCTTTTTCAGGTACACTCCTAGGGTATCGAGCAAATCCCGTCCTCCATCTTTGTAGAAAAATGAGGAATCCTTCTCCATCCTTTTTTTTGGTATTACATAAAGTTATCATTGTGACCTCATGCTTGATTTTATATGAATAGTGGGCCACAAACTTTGAAGCTAGCTCTTCAAAGGTTTTAATGTTAGGTGGTAATTTTGAAAACTACTCCATGGCCATACCTCCTAAGCTTCTTGGGAATAATCTCATTAAATAGGTGGTATCATGCATGAACTCCAAGCTCAATGCACAAAATTTCTATAGGTGATCTTGAGGATCCGATGTTCCTTCGTACTTATCATACTTAGGAAATACTACATTGATAGGGAATGGTACCATAACTAGACTTTTGTCAAATGGAAATGGACATAATGCTTCTTGGAAAAGGTATTTGGAGCCCCACTTTGTTTTATCATGTCCAATTGCATCTGAAATAACTTAAATTTCTTGTGCATTACATCGAGCGGGCTCTCTTCAACTTTGGCTGGTCTAAGTTGATTAACATCATAATCACAAGGGAGTTTAAGTCCCTTTCAGGCTAGATCCATAAAATGATTTTCTTTATCTCTTTCCATTGCTTTCTCCATAAGTTTCAAGAAATGAGGACTTTGTATAGCCTCACTAACCCTTTCATCAATGGCATCTTCGGCAGTTGGTTCACCATTAGTCTTAGGGTTAGTGTTATCAATTCCTTGAGTACTTGAGTCTATTCCTCCATTATTGGTGTTACCTTGATTATTTGGATCATTACCACCATTGTTGGTATTACCTTGGTTGTTTGGATTGATACCACCACTGTTATTATTACCCAAGCCACCAGAGTACATCATGTTGGTTTTTGCTTCTTGAACGGGTTGTTTTTGTGGTACTCTTGGGGTGGTAGAAGCATCACCTGGATAACGAAGCTCTTGTCTCAAATAAGTCCCATTTGCTTGCAAGGTTTGCTTTACGTAGTATGATCAAGTAAAAGTAGGCATCAACATAAACCACTTTGAAAATGGGCTTCAATCTCGTTTGTGGTCAAATCCATGTGAAATTTTCAAAAATGGCTCAAGCCAGGATTTACGACCAGGCTGAATGTTGGAACAGCAAGAACAATGAAAAGGGTATTTGAATATGCAATCAAAATTTTTTAACACCCTCAGTAAATACTCATTGTTTTCCCTTTTCTTGTTTCTGGGTGTCACTTGCCTATGTGTAGGCATGACTTAAAGAGTGATATGCATCGACTAGAATTGATTTAGGCGGCACACTGCAGGTGTGCAAGCGGCACTTTACTATTGATAGGCATTTTTCCAATTTTTTCAAGTGTCACTTAATATATCTTAGGCGTGACTTTATTGTTGATAGGCATTTGTTTAGCAGTCGCATGCATGACTTTACTGGTGACACGCGATATTTCTCTATGCACAGGTGGCACTTTGCTGACCAGGTTATGAATTTTAGATTTTAAAAATTGCAAGATCAATTTTATGGAATTTCTTTGTTTGAAAATGGAACACAATCGCAACACACAGATCAAATTTTAATCATGTCCCTAAAACCACACTAAAGTGTATGTTCTCGGTCATTTTTCACAAGTATTTGAACAAGAGATTCTTCCAAGTAGTCTACCTATAGTCAATTTTGGCTTTTAACATTGTTGGCTCTATAAGGTAGCTTACTAATTTATCAGGTGTTTAATGAATAATCCATTCTAAACTATGTCAAGTTCTTTTTCCCACTTGCAGGCTTCCCACACACATAAAACCATGATTTGGTGCAATCCTCGAAAGGACTACTAGAGGAAGTGAAGACACGTGCACATAATCTAGCCACTTCCCTTTTAAGGAAAAGTGTATTTTTATTATAGTGGGTTGGATATTACCATGGCAAAGATGTTTGTCTCCCACTTGGGTCATTCCCTCTCATCGGCCTCGTTAAGGCAATTTCTCAGGAGGCAAGCCCTCTAATGTTCTAGCATGTTCATGTTAAAGCAAGGAAATGGAGTTAAGAATAAGTTTCTGGGAATTTGGTTCACCAAAAGGTGAAGAGAAAATCCCTAACTTTTCCTTAATTTCCCAAACACAATAAGCAATGTTCAATTTCTTTCACCCACTAACTATAGGGATTTGAGTATTTCTACTCTCTTCCACAAACAAGGGGCTTTGATTTTATGTGTTTGATTCCTCAACCTTTCTTATTAATCAAAAAGTTCAACACCTTTGGCATTTTGATTCACTAGAAGAAGTGAAGAGTTAAACTTTCCAAACAAAGAGAAGTTGTTTTGTAATTACTAGATTTTGAAATGCTTCAATGCCACAATCTAAGGAAAATATTGACTTGTTTAAGGCTTACCTCTCCTTGTAGCTAGCATAATCTAGGGGCATTTTTAAGTTATTTTTGTCATTTTTTCAACCTTACCTTGGCAATAGCTCCTTTCCAAATGTGCTTTTCCACCAGCAAGTTAGTCAACACAAACAATCACAATGAGGGAAACCAAATTGAATTTGAAGAAGCAAAGTTTATGTTGAATCTTAAAACCTTATTTGCAAATTTTGATGAAAACTTGAACTAAGGAAAGAAAATCCAATTGAGAGATACAAATTTATTTTTGTAAGCTTCTATGATTTTGGGATAGTTTTGATGTACCTTGTTTTCTTCTTCTTGTGACTCCTCAAGAACCGATTTGATGTGCTCAAAATTCTCCTTCTTGATCTTCCTAGCCAAAGCCTCGTCTTCTTGGTTGAACCTGCTCTCTAGCTTTTGAACCTTTCTGTGCCTGCTCATTTACAGTTAAAAAAAATATAGACAAAGAGTGAGATAGCTGAATTTATCAATCTGACAGCAAATTAAAACAAAACACAATAGGCGTCATTATCCAGCTAATAAGCGTAATTAAACTGTTAGCAGGTGTAACTTTAAAAATAGCGAGTGTCACTTTCCAGTGGCTCAAGCATTATTTAAAGTTACTCAGGCGTGACAATTTATTTACTAAGCGTAACAATTAATGCAAATTGCGTAATATAAGCTATTAAAAGCGGCAATTAAAAAAACATTAAGTGTCAGTTAGAAGATACTAGGCATGACTGTTTACAGTAAATTGTGTCGTAAAGCTTGTCACAGGTGATAAAAGATAGAGAATAAGCAGCACTTCTCTGGTCGCAAGAGTCACTTTACACTCCCGAGCATGACAATTTATCTCTCAGGCGCAACAATTTATCTAGCAGGCATCAGATGACTGCTATTAAGCGGCAGAACAATAGGCACAGGAGTCAGTTAATTCTTTGTACACATCATTTTACCTATTTTCTACAAAAATTTCATGTAAAAGTGAAGATACAAACACACAAAACATGATAGAAATGTTAGAAATTAGGCTTACGGCCCCACGGTGGGTGCCATTTGTGTGTGTATGCTAAACACCTTCATGAAATTAGGATATTTAACTAACAATTCAAAGTAAATGCTATACAAATTTAACTAGGAATTGAAACTAAAATCCATGACATTTCATGGTTCTCTAATCAGATGTGGTAAGTGAAGCTCTCAGCTCAATCTCCACTAGTGACACTTCTAAAATGATAAAATATGATGCTACAAATGCTTATTTTAGCTCACTAACTCTCAAATTGATACAAAGATAATTCAAATGCTCTCAAATGCTCTTGATTGCTATGAAATTGACTATAATAAGGATGCTTTGCAAATGAATTTCTAAGATGATTATTGCTCTCAAAATGCCTCTCATTTATAGTAAATTCTCAAGGGTAGGGGGTAGAGTGAAGTAATCATGATTTACCTTTGGTTGAGTCAAAAACTTTGCAATGTTCATAAATGGGGGGACAATTTAAATGTTTGTCTCAAAGCTTTGGACAAAAGGACAAAATTGAGTGGATGAGATTCAAAGTTTGAAATGTGTGATCAAGATTTAACCATTTTGAGTGATTTATATCTCTTTGTCTCTCAATTCCCATTGGTTCCTCAATTCTTTGTTGAAAGATATTAGGATTAATTAAATTCTATTAATTAATTAAATTAGCCATGTAAGGGAATAGCTTCATTTTGATTTTTGATTTAAAACTATACAATTAATTGATTAAAATCAATTATATAGTGTTTTTCACCCCTTTAAGCTTTGATTTAATTATTTAATGTCCTTATTTGATTTTTCCTTTGATTTAATGATTTTTTCCAATTTGATTTAATAAATGTCCATTTAATGTGATTTGATCCATTTTATGAGAATTAGTGCATTTTGATGATTTTGAGCCATTTTAATGATTTCAAAAGCACTTGCCCATTTTTTAGTGTCTACAATTACATTTGATTCTATACCAGAATGTTTCTAAATTTAGGGATTCATTGAAGCTGACTACAAATGATGGGCAAGGAAATAAATTTCCAGTACAATTGTGGTGCAAAGCTTGGATAAGAAACAGAAGAGACTGTGACTTCAACAAATTCCAGGATGTTTTTGTGATGTGAATTTTTAAGTTATTGGGACAACAGAAGGAAAGGGTTTTGCAAAAAAATAAAGTTATGCTTAGATCAAAGGAATATTTTCCTGAGAAGGAGTATCCAAATAACTTTGGGGATTGGATCTACAAGCCTAAATATACATTGATCAGGATCTATGGGTGTAGACAACAACCTCATAAATTGCCTATTCATGTATCAGAAAGGATAGGGTTTCTGGAATTCATATGGCAGATTTTATCGCTAGAGAAGGAGGTTATAGCTCCAGGAAAGCCACATATATGCCTCATAGTGTTAAATTTTCTATATTCACTATTGGTTCCAATATGTTGAATGAGATACAGGAGTATATCAAGAGTAATTTCAAATTGGATAGTGAAAATGGCAGGGATTATGATCCAGAAGGGCATATCCAATCTATGATTGCCAAGTACAAACATCAATTGAATACTAAAGATGTTATTAGGAATTGTGATTAGACTTCGGCCATTTTCCAAAAGGTCAAGAAGTGGGGAACCTTGTTGAAAATTGAAGCAAAAAGGCTAAAAGTTGGAAAGCCTAGGTTTTATGATGAGGAGAAATTTGAAGTTGAAAAGGAACTTCCCTCTCCTAGGAAAAGGAGGAAACTATTTATACATTATTCGAATTTGAATTCTCCACCTCAAGTTCAGCATGAAGCAAATGTTTATCCATTGGTTTCATATAATGACTCCAATGATGAATGGGAGTCAACAGAGGTGGCACATATCTTAAGAGGATTTAGGGGAGATAAGAAATTTGGGCCATCATCTCCATCCCTTGTGTTCCAAGAGTAGGTCCATGGTTATAATGTGCAGACTATTGAAAATGAAACTCAAATTGATACTAATAATGAAAGAGAGGCTATTTCTCTTAGATTCCTACACGAAGATGATTTTACAAAGACACAAGAGTTTAAGGATTTCTAGGTGTAGTATAAGATGAAATATTTTGAGGAGAAGAAGAAAGCAAGACTTGAGGGTGTTGAGGAACTCAAAATGAAGCAATTATTAGACAAATGATTGATGATCTCCATCTAGATGAAATCACATGTACTATTCAAGAAGCTAGGGAGATTGTAAAGAATAGAAACATGTTAATTATGTCTGGAATTACTTTAAAAGAATTATTTATATTGGATCAAGTAAGGAATCAAGATGATCCTACATTTATTGTTGAGTTTGATACTTTAGAAAAGGTTGATGGATCTGGTCTTGATCCAAAGATAGAGAATCTAGCCACATGGGTGAGATTTAAAGGAGATAGAAAGCCTAAGCTAGTTGATACGACAAAAGGCTCAGAAGGAATGGTTTTCATCCACACTATTGACACCACCAACCCATTGGCATTAGCTTCAAAATCAATGCATAGGTAAATATTTAATAAGGCACAGGTAAAACATATGCAGGACAAGATTGAAGAATCACAAACCAGAGAAATGGAGATGCACAAGGTTATAAATGAATTATATTTGAGAATGGCATTGATGGAAAGTGAGATTTTCCAATTAAAATCTCCAAGAGGCATTGGGACCATTACGACTCCAAGAATTGTTCCACAAATTGCAGTAGGTTCATCACCAGAAGATATGGAGAAACCCAAGGATGCCCATGACAAATATGTTTTTTATGAATCTAGAAGAGATATTGTCATTTAGAGTGAAGCAATTTTTAAATAAGTGTGTTGAAGTTCATGAGGGGTATAATAGCCTTACTCATATGATAGATAATTTTAAACAAACTAAACACATGTCGAAATAATTGTTGAGGAAATGGAAGCCATCCCAGTTTGAGTTGAATAAATTATATGAAGTGACAAGGAGGGACCCGGATGCTCCACCAAAAATTAAGGTCATTGTACAAATTATAGAAACCATTTAAAATGACTTGAGTTATATGGAGCAAGAGGAGGGAAAAATAGAACATAAGTTATCTTCTTGTGTTAAATAAACATTGGTGTACCCCTAAAATTGTTGATGAAGGAGGGACAGTAAAAGATCTTCAAACATGGAGAAATGAGTATAAAGATTTTTCTAAGAGGATCTTGGCTCGATTAGAAAAGGAGAAGGATTTTAAAATTGATGATTTTAATATCCTCTTGGACAAATTTATTTATCTGGAAACCAAATTTGCCAAATTTTAGGCTGAGGTTCATCTATTAATAGGGAAGAAATGGCAGGATGTTCTTCTAGATATTCCTAAAATATCACAATTCAAATGGCCATCACATGTTGGGATTTCAAAATGGATAAATGAATACTTGAAGGCTCTAGAGGTGTCGACTAAGGATAGAAACAATGAGGAAGATACTATCTTTTTGGATTAATTTGTTTGTCTTTGATTGTAATTAAAGTTTTCAGTTGCAATTAGTTAGCTTTAGGAATAGACATGTCGGTTGGAAGCTTGTTTACATCCCACCAATTTTGTATAAAATGGGATACCACAACCGATACGAGGGAGATACAATATAAGTAATTTTGGGGTTTTATAAGGATAATATATTGTAATGGAGAATACTCTTGGATAGATGACTGCAACCGATATGAAAATCAATTGTATTCACTTTTCTAATTAATACAAAGAAAATATGTTTCATGTCCAAGGTTGAGGAAGCAAGTTCGTTGTTTTTTATTGGATTGGTCCTTTGCATTTTTCAGTTTCAATAATTTTCTCTCATCTATTAGATGTCAAAAAATTAAAGTAAATATTTATTTTTGAATATCAAGGGTTGTATATGTTTAGTTCATCTATACCATCCCTTGTCTAATTGGTTTCCTGCCAAGGAATTAAATTCATTAGACTAAGATAAATATTATAATTGATTTATCCTTGACGTCATAGAGGAGGGAATCTAAAATTGAATTTTAGAGTGCACATGAGGGTTCAAACAAAACCTAACTACATTCTATCCAATTAGTTGGATAAGGGACTTATTTGTATAGTTTCCCAAAGAAGGTTTTTTACAATTGTATGATAATTAAAGTTCTTTTGTTTCATCCTTTTATATTTGAAATTACCGGTATATTATCCCATACTTACAACATTTTCTCATGCATCATTCAATTTCAAGTATTCATAAGTAACCAGAACAATCAAACACAATTAATAATTAAACATTCTTATTCTGATTGATCTCAAGCAACATTTTCCATCTTGAGAAGTTGAGGAAGTTTAAATTCTCTATAGAAGAACACCTTTGTGTTTGGGGTGAGGGTTTACCCACCTAGGTTTAGTGAAGCCTAAAGTGCAGGGGAATTAGATTATTCATGTTCGTTGGCCAAGGTTCATTGAAGAAATCCAATACGAGAATTGACAAAACTCTTTTATTTCCAATCTGTGATTTTGGGAACTAGCACCTTTTTTCTAACCATTTCACCTTTCTCATTCATCTTATTTTTGAAAATTCACTTAGTATCGATAACATTCTTGTCGATCGGTCTAGGTACTAATGTCCAGGTTTTATTCTTCTATATCTGCTCCAATTCTTCTTCCATAGCTTTCATCCAATCATCATATTTCAATGCATCTTTCACATTTTTGGGCTCAAGTTCAAATAGAAAACATGTACTTTCTCTTTCCTTTCTTCTTATTAAAACATCAACATTTCTGTCATCAATAATTTGATCAGGGGAATGATTTAGTTTCACATACCTTGGCAATACCAGTTCAGTACTAGGAGTACCTTCAATTGATTGAATCAGTTCATGTTTATTGACTTGTCTCTCTATCAATTCTACTATATTGTCCTACTCCACCAGTTGTACATATATGAACCCATGATAGTCTTCAAAAAAAAAAATTTTGGATTCATCATTTTTCTTAGAGAATTCATCTATTCTTACATTAGTAATTTCCACTATCTTATTTGTTAACTTGTTCAAGCACTTATAAGCATTTCTCTTTGTGGAATATCCTAAGAATATCCCCTCATCACTTCTTGGGTCAAACTTTCATGTATTCTCATCTCTTTTTATGTAACATCTACCTCCAAAAACATTGAGATAACTTACACATGGAGATTGACCATGCCACATCTCCTAAGGAGTTTTCTTTGTACCTTTTTTCAACTAAGCTTTATTCAATGTGTAAACAACAGTTCTCACCACTTCTCTCCAAAAATTATTTGCAACACCTTTCTGTTAGAATGATTTTAGAATAACTGAGAGGGGGGTGAATCAGTTATCCTCAAGTCCAAATGTACCAATTTAAATTTTAAACACTTCAACAAACATAGATCTAATTAGAAATTCACTCGGTCTCTATAGAATATATCAATAACATAAAACTTGTAGTCCATTGTCCAAAAGTAATCAACTTGTAGAATATAAAACTTTCAACAACATAACACATCAAATAACATTCACGCAAGTATGACACCAGGATTTAACGTGGAAACCCAAAATGGGAAAAACCACTAGTAACATGCTACCAAATTTTCACTCTTCTGAAGTGAGCTCTATGAGAAGCCAACCCTGTTAAAGGTTACAATACATTGTTAGGTGTGACCCTATTAAAGGATTTAATCACCCTATTAGGAGTGGCCTGGTTAGAGGGCTTAAGAACATTCTATTAGAATGTCACCTTGATTAAAGGTTTTACAAAATGACTGTTAGGTCAACCTTGATTAAAGGATTTTAACTGATACAATGGTTAGAAAGTAATAGTAGGTTCTGATCTGAAATATACAACTCACTTTTCATATACAAATTCAATTCACTCATATGTCTAACCTTCATTACCATCTACATCTTTGATCTGCTCGAAAATCCCTTCAAGCAATCACCTCCACTCTGTTCAGCTCTTCACAGCTCTTCTTAGCCTTCTGCTTAGATTCGCCAGTCAATAACATCAACCTCTTCCACACTCTCCATACCACATAATTAGGTCATCCTTATACCTCCTTGATTAGGTATATTAATCTTTTGTCACTTAATCATCTTTGTAGATCTTAGTTTTAGGTCAGATTCATCAAATCCTTCCATCATTTTGTTCTCCTCCTTATCTTTCTAGATACTTCTCAAAACTTCTCCTTGAATCCATAAGAAAATGATTTACCATGCATTAAATGTTTCAGGTCAGCTAGGATTCTCAATTCCTTCACAAAATGTAAATTACTGACACTCGATCAATCATCTACTCGGTCATCACTAAATAACTCGGTCATTGCTAAAATTGTTCTACTCGGAAAACACTATCTTCACTTAGTTAATTCTCTGATACTCAACAATTACTGATGCTCGGCCAACACTAAAATTTTCTCAGATTATACTGGCGCTCGATCGACACTCGCATCACTTGACTTAAACTGAATTTCTTCTCTTTTACTCAGTTAAGCCTATGCTTCAAATCAACTGACTTCTCCACTTAGTGTTAAAGATAAACAACACATTACCTTGCCAATGTGCCAACTAATCAAGTACCCATTGTAGTATCTCATAACTCAACCTTTCCTTAGGTCCTCTTGTTATCTCTTCTTTTCAAATCATCATCATCAATCAAAAGATATGGTACTCTACTAGATATAAATTGTCTTACTAGTTAAGGTTTGACATCAATGAGAATATAACAATTGTTTCAATTATAGTTTCCAATAATCTCCATCTTTCGCATTGATGGAAACACTTACATGTTCTACCATAAACTCCATATGCATAGTCACCATACAATCCAAAAAAAATCTCTTTAGTCTGTTCAAAAGTTTACTGAATCTCTCCCTCATCTTATTCAATCTCTCCCTCTTTGCTTAGGGTAACTTCTTCCATGTCTTATCTAATCTCTCCCTCTTTGAAAACAATGCCAAAGACATTCATCTTCACCATGTAGATATCTTCATGTTAGTTATCTGAAGTTTGTTTTTCCCTCTATCATCTTTCTTATGATTGATCAACATCTTGTGCTTGACTCTTCACAACTTTAGGCAACTCCTAAAGTGTGACCTCCTTTGCATCAATTTGTCAGATATTCTATTTTAATAAATTTGATGTAATGATCCTATATGATTATAGGTAGCCTTAGTTAGGGGAATCACCCCTAATTTACCTCTTAGATATTCATGAGCATCCTTAGGTAATGCCTTAGTGAATATATCTACTAACTGTTCCTTTGTATTCACATACTCCAATCTCACTTCTTTGTCTTGAACTAGCTCTCTCAAGTAATGATACTTGAAAGAAATATGCTTAGTCTTTGTACATTATTCTTTGATATATTGATAGCACTTGTGCTATCACATGAAATAACAACTGGCTCAGTAATTTCTTCTTTCATACCTTTTAACAATGTCTTAATCCACACTAAATTTGAAAAATTCACTATTGTTGCTACATACTTAGCTTCTGTTGTAGATTGGGAAATGCAATTTTGTTTCTTGCTTGTCCAAGAGACTAATCTCTTTCCTAGAAATAATGCACCACCACTTGTACTCTTTTTGTCATCCACATTTCCTACCCAATCTGCATTAGTGTAAACTTTTAGTTCAAACTTTTCATTCTTCTTGTAATGCGGTCCATAGTTCTATGTCCCTTTTAGATATCTCAATATCCTTTTCACTGCCATCATGTGACTCTCCTTAGGATTTACAAAAAATATTGAAACAATCCAAACTACTAGGGAAATATCTGGTCTTCTATGAACAGCATATTGTAACTTTCCAATCATAGACCTGTACAAGGTTTGATTCACTTCAGTTGTATCATCATTCTTTGATATTTTCTATCCAGTAGCCATGGGTGTAATTATCGGTCTAGAATCCTCCATACCAAAAAAATTTAGTATCTCCTTGACATACTTAGATTGTGTAATATAGATACCTTTTTTTATCTGATAAAATTGCAAACTAAAAAAGAATTTGATCTCTCCAAACATAGAAATTTCAAATTCAAATTGCATCTCATTTGAAAATGTTTGACATAGGGCATCTTGTCCTCCAAATATGATATCATCAACAAATATTTCAGCTAACAATATCCCTTTACCTTTTTCAATTTTCAAATATAGATTATTATTGTCATTTGTTCTTACAAATCTAATCTTTATCAAGTAGTTGTGCAATCTCTCATACCATGCTCTGGGGGATTGTTTCAATCCATACAGTGCATTGTGTGGTTTACAAACCATGTTCTTCTTTCTTGGATCATCAAATCCTTTTGTTTTTTCAATGTATACTTCTTCTTCCAATATTCCATTTAGAAATGCAGATTTGACATCCATTTGATACACTTTGAATCCTTTGAAAGTTTCATATGCAAGTAGAGTTCTCACTCCTTCAAATCTCACAACTGGGGAAAAAGTTTTCCCCATAGTCAATTCCTTCTTCTTGTGCATATCCCTTGCATACCAATCTAGCTTTATTCCTAGTGACTTCTCCATGTTCATTTATCTTATTTTTTAATACCTACTTTGTTCCAATAACATTCTTTTATTTTGGTCTCGGTACTAGTGTCAAAGTTTTGTTCTTTTCTATGTACTCAATTTCTTCATTCATGGCTTGAATCCAATATTCATTCTCCAAAGCATCTTTCACTATCTTAGGCTCAAACTCACATAACAAGAATGTTTGATCTTCCAAATTACTTCTTGTCATGACTCTAGATTCTTTAGCTCTAATGATTTGTTCTGGCTTATGATGTCTTCTCGCATATTGTGCTAATGTCTAGGCTCATATATCCTTTCTTCTTGTTCTTGATCTTCAAGTTCATCTTGTGGATTCTCTGCCTCCTCTCCTGATTGCTCGACAACATCCTCCTGATGCTTGAAAATTTCTTGGTGTGACTCTGCAAGTTCATGTTATTGCTCTACATCTTTGTTTTTTGGTCCAAGTATATTATTGGTCTCTCCTTCTTCCATGTATACAAAAGATTTGTAATCTTCAGGTTCTTGCTTGCACTCAACTTCATTCTTTTCTACATATTCATCAACTCTAACATTTTCACTTTCCACAACTTTGTTAGTGTTAGAATTAAAACACTTGTAAGCTTTTCTCTTAGTGGAATATCATAGGAATATGCGTTCATCAGTTTTAGCATCAAGTTTTTCATTCCTATTTTCCTTCAGTATATAACATTTTCTTCCAAAGACTTTAAATTATTTTACATTAGGTGCATAACCATGCCATAATTCAAAAGGTGTGGCATTTGTACCTTTCTTGATTTGTACTTGGTTCAAGGTATAAACAGTTGTACTTACAGCTTCTCTCCAATATTTTTGTACAACATTCTTCTCTATCATCAGTGTTCTAGCACAATCCATAATTGATCTATTTCTTCTCTTTATTATACCATTATGTGGATGTGTCCTTGGTGTAGATGTTTGTCTCTTTATTCCTCTATCATTATAGAATATGTTGAACTCATTTGATATGAACTCTCCTCCTTTGTTAGATCTTAGACATTTCAAGCTTTTAATATTTCTTTCTCAACTTTTTCCAAATACCACTTAAACAACTTAAAGGCATCATTATTTCTTTCAAAAACATCACAGTCATCATTCTAGAATAGTCATCAACAAATAGAATGAAATATTTATCACCACAGTAACTTTGCACACCAATAGGTCCACAAAGGTCAGTATGAACCAATTCCAAAATATTATCATAAGTATATGTCTTGCTCTTGAAACTAGACTTTGTCATTTTTCCCAATTGACATTGCTTACTGTAGACATGGAAAATTGGCAAAGGCTTAATTCAATCAAAAGGTGCATCAAGTCATCAAAATAGCACTAAAAATCGATAAATGGAACAAAGGCAATTCAAATCAAAGGAAAATTCAATTAAATGATTAAATGATTAAATAAAGCTTGAAAAGGAGAAAAACACTAAGAAATTGATTAAATTCAATTAATGACATAGTTGTTGAAAGCAAAAATCAAAATGAACCTCTTACCCTTCATGGCTAAATTTAATTACTTTAATTAATTAATAAATATGAAATTCTCTCAACAAAGGAAAAAAGGAGACAAAATGGACACAAATCACTCACTTTTGTTGAAATGGTCCAGCCTTTTGAAACCATTTAAATGTTTGTCCCCCCATTTAGGGACAAAGCAAAGCCAATTGACCTTACCCAAGCATAACCATGGTTATCTCACTCTACCCCCTACCCTTGGGAAAATCTTATAAATAGAAGGCATTTTGAGGCATTATTCATCCACTCCATATCTTTGAATTGCAGCAAAGCTCTTGCAATTTGCATCCACACCACTCACTTAGCATTTTCATTGATATTTTAGCTTAATTGTTGATCATTTTAGAGATTTTCTTATCAAATAGAGCTAGAATTTGATAATTAGATCTATTTTGCATATCATTCTTAGTTCAATTCTCATAATTAGAGTGTCACTAGTGAGGATTTGCAGCTGAGAGCCTCATTTACCACTTCAATTTAGAGAACCATGAGATATTTAGATTAATTGTGCATTATTTAGATTAGTTTGCTTTGAATAGTGTAAATTCTCTTTAAATCTTGTTATTTCATGAAGGTGTAAATCACTCACACACAAATGGCGCCCACCGTGGGGCTCTAGGCCTCAAATTTATCAAAATTTCCACGTTATTTGCAAATTTAGGCTAGAATTGCATGATTTTGCTCACTGTTTGCAGGTTACAGGAAAGAAATCATGCCTATCAGTAAAGAAATCACGCCTACAGTAAAGAGATGTCGCTCGCGGAAATTTAGATGTCGCCTGGAGTCTGAACGCTCACGCTTCTTACAAGCAGAGTCACGCTTCTGGATAAAGAAATCACGCCTGCGGACATCAGATTATCGCCTTCTGCACAAAGATATGATGCCTTTGGCTATTTCAATGTCGCCTACAACGAATTAAAAGCCGCGGTCGACGAATTAGCTCACGCCTGGTGTAAAGGGAGTTTACTGCACTTTGCTTTTTCTTTGTCGCTCCTATTATTTGAAATGTCACTTTCATTTAATAAGATGTCGCTTACCTGAATTACTTTGTCACTTTTGGATAAACAGTTTGCGCGTTCATTTAATTTGATATCGCACGTAATCATTTTAATCTCGCTTGAGCCCCTTTTGGTGACGCTCGCGGTTAAATTGATTACGTCTTTGTTAAATTAGATATCGCCTTTGGTAAAAGAAATGTCGCCTGGTATAGCATCTATTTTCTGTTCGTGTAATTGCGGTTGTCGCCTGTAAGAAAGATTTCACGCGTTTGTTAAATTTGATATCGCGCTTGTCTATTTTAATCTCGCTTGAGCCCCTTTTGGTGACGCTCGCGGTTAAAGTAGTCACGCCTTTATTAAATTTAATCTCGCCTGTAGTCTGGACAATGTCGCCTGACAGTATTTTCACTATTTTGTCAAAATAAGGACTGTATGCTAACTTTACTGTCATTTTTTTTGTATCAGGAGCATGGTCTGTCATAAGAAAGTGCAAAAACCAGAGAGAAGATACAACTTAGAGGAGAAATTGATCTCTAAGAGGATAAGGAAAGAAAACCGGGTACATTCTACCTTTGTTCTCAATAATAATTTAGAGAAAGAAGTAGAATTGCATGCCAAATATATTGCTGTTGTAGATGCTTACAAACGAAAATATGTTTCATTGAATTGGGAATTTAGTCCTTAAATTTGTAAGAATTTTGCAAGTATCTTGGTAAAAAAAAAAAAAGAATCAAAAGCATAATCAATTACATCATTTTTAGCTTTGATTTTGGGTTTTCCCTCACTTTGTTTGTATTGTGCTGACTAACTTGTTGGTGGAGGGAACATTTTGCCAAGGTAAGAGAAGGATTTGGAGAGAAAACAAAAATCTACTACTTAAAAATGCGCCTAGCCTTTGCTAGCATCGTTTGAGGTATTTTTCTCATCAAGCTTGCACTTCCCTTAAATTGTGGCATTTTCAAAGTTCAAAAACATAGTTTAATCATAAAAAAGGAAAAAAATAAACACTTCAATTCTAAGAACCCCTTTGTCACGGGGTTGAAAAAGAACCAATTTGATTGTGAGTGTTTGGGATAAGGGAAAAGCAATAGGGATATGCTCTTCACTCTTTGAGTGAATCAAATTCCCAAACTTGCTCTACCAAATCCATTTTTCATGCTTTTCAATGAATATGTTTAAAACTTAGTGGGCTCGCCTCCCGAGATTGCCTTAGAAGGGCCAGTGAGAGGGACAGCCCAAAGTGGGATACACTTGCTTTTGCCGCGAGAATCCGACCCACTATAAAACGAAACGCGGGTATCCTTAATGGGGTACACGACAAAAGGATTTTAGCTCTTTCGAACTTCCTCTAGTAGTCCTAACGGATTGCGCAAAATCGTGCTTTTGTGCGTGTGGGAAGCCCCTTAACATAGTTGGGGGATGAAAAGCTAAGATCTCTTTTGAACGGAAAACTTACTACATAACGGTAAAATAGCAAAACTACCTATTAGAGCCATGTTTACGAACCAATTATGTGCTAGGTAGATTGTGTGGAAGCTATTCTTGTGTTAAACCTGTGAAAACGTTCAAAAATATACACATTAGAGCATTCTAGGGATATGGTACCCAATTGATGTGTGTGTTGAGATTGTTTTTATTTTCAAACAAGATATTCCAAAGTTATTGATCAAAACACCATTAAAATTTTAAACCATTTAAAATTGATCAAAAACTTTTACCTTATTCCAAAAATAGCTTATCAAGAGAAGAAAGTCAACATACCCTTAAAAGTTTGTTCATGCCTGTTATTACAAGGTCATTTTCTATAAGGAAAGCATTACAAACAGACAGGACCTACAACGGAGAAGAGCTCCCATTTCCAAAGAACACTTTCATTACTTCACAAGTGACTGAAAATCCCACTAAGGCAAAGGACATTAACAACATGTTTAGTGGTACCCTAGGAAATATCGATCCCACTAACCAAGGGAACAACATGAATGGGGGCATAGATCCCAATAAAAACCAAGGGAACAACATGAATGGAGGTATGGATCTTAACAACAATCAAGGAAATTCTAATAATGGAGGAAGAGACCCTAATTCTCAAGAGGCAAATTCACAAGGCAACAACTTATTGCCTCCTCATAATACAAACTTACCCCCAACTGCAGAAGAAGCCACGATTGAAAGAGCATTAGAGGCAAGACAATGTCCTTATTTCATAGAACTAATGAAAAAGACCATGCTTATGGATAAAGAAAAACACTTCATGGACTTAATACAAACGGGGGTAAAGCTACCTAAAGATTTTGACATAGAACAATTAAAGCCCAAGGAAATAGAAGACCCTATGGAAGCAATGAGGAAACAATTCAAAGCATTACAAATGGAAATTGACAATTTGAAACAAAATGGGGCTCCTAAGCCTTTCTCTATTGAAACATTATGCCCTTTTCCATTTGATAAGAGTTTGGTCATGGTGCCTTTTCCCATTAATGTAACATTTCCTAAATATGAGAGATATGAAGGAACATCCGACCCACATGACCATCTTCGGGGGTTTTGTGCATTAAGTCTTGAATTCATGCATGAATCAACCTATTTAATGAGACTATTTCCAAGAAGCTTGGGAGGAACAGCCATGGATTGGTTTTCAAAACTACCATCCGGCATAAAATCCTTTGAAGAGTTAGCATCTAAATTCGTGACTCATTACTCTTATAACATCAAACATGAGGTCACCATGATAACGTTATGTAACACGAAGCAACAAGATGGAGAAGCCTTTCTCACATTCTTGCAAAGATGGAGGACTGCATTTGCTAGATATCCAAGAAGTGTACCGGAAAAAGAAAAAATGGATATCTTTATTAACGGTTTGAGAAGCGAGCTGAATTATAGACTAAGGATGCAATGTCCCAAAACCTTTCAAGATCTAATTGATAACAGAATTACAACGGAAGAAGTGTTGATTAAGAGTGGAGAGTTGAAATTGCACAAGGAAAATAAGAATAACTCTAACTCCAACAACAACAATATCAACAATAACAACAATCCAAATAAAAGTTGGTACAACAACAATAGCCGTTATGCTGCAAGGAATAACAACAAAAGTATTGTTAATGATGGTGTAGTGGAATCCAGCAACTTGAAGGTGATTCCATTTGCCCTTACAAAGACACCAAATCAAGTGAATAATGCTAATCAAGCATATAATGCCCCTTCCAACAACAACAATAATGTCAATAAGAATAATCAAGGAAACAAGGATCAAAACAGCAAGTATGATAAGTATTTGAAACCCACTCCTGCAAGACACTTTACACCCTTGGGAGAATCACTTGAAACTGCATTAAAGACTCTCACAGCTAACAATGTTATTACATTACCCGCCATTAAACCTTATGAACCAGACCACAAGCCGGGTTGGTGGGATGCTAAGCATCATTGTGAATATCATAGGATTCGGGGGCACCCTACAAATGAATGTTTACAATTAAAGAATGTGGTGCAAGACTTGATAGATAATAACATAATCACTGTTGATGGACCCCAAAATAATGAAGATCATACGGCCTTCAAACAACCTTTTTACAAACATGATAAAGGTGAGTCATCAAATGGCAAGAAACAAAGTGCCAATAATCTCAACTTTGCGCCATCATATGATCATATTGTTAATGCTATCATCATTAATGAACAGCCTCAAAAGGAAGCAACAAATGTCATTACAAGAGGGCAGAATTCTAGAATGACTTTACAAGGGATAGTCCCTCAAAACACCAATATCCCATCATCCAACATTGTGGTCAAACAATCTCCTACAACAGCAAGACCTTATAGTTTGGTAGACCAATTGCAACGTACTCCAGCACAAATCTCAATCTTAGAGTTATTGAAGTTGTCACCAAATCATAAAGGGATTTTGGAAAAAGCTTTGGAAGAAACACATGTTTCTACTACCTTAGGGGAAGAAAAGTTTCAAAATATGGTAGGACATCTTGTGGCTCCTCATTGTCTTTCATTTTCAGATCAAGATGACATGTCTATAACTCATCCTCAAAATTTGCCATTACATATAGAGGTTTTGATCGAAAGGCATAGAGTCAAAAGAGCCCTTATTGATGGAGGGGCTGGCCTTAACATATGCACATTGAGTCTTGTAAAATCCCTAGGTTTCTCCGAGTCTTGCATTGACCCTACAAAGAAAATCACCATAAAAGCTTATGATGAGGCTGAAAGAGCTTCTAAAGGCATGATTGTGTTGCCCATCCAAGTGGGACCAATTAAGAAGGAAACCAAATGTCAAGTGTTGGACATGAAATTAACCTATAACATTTTATTGGGAAGACCTTGGATTCATGAGATGCAAGCTGTCCCCTCCACATACCACCAATGCATCAAGTTCCCATACATGGGTGAAGAAATCACAATTGGAGGAGACTCAAATCCATTTCAATATTGTAATGCACTCAAACCCTTGCATGAATTATACATTCCACATAATCGTGAAGTAGTTGTTCCAAGAATCACCAATGAAGATGCACAAAATCCTCTTCAAGCTAGCTCAACTACATCAACTAAGGGCAAGGAAAAAGTGAGCTACGAGGGTCCAAATGTGATGGAAAGTCCATATGTGGCACCTAAATTGGAAACATTGATTTACAAACCTACTAAAGAGGAAAAAGAACAAGCTAAAGCAGATCATTACCAATACATGAGTGAGATGATGAACAAATTTGACAAACAATGCAAGATTAGTTCAAAAGGGGTAGGAGAATATTCAGTTTCTCTATTTGACATGCCCATGTCTCCTAAATCACATGGAAAACCCTCAAAAGAACATCTTCCACATAAGTATAATTCTTATTTTGTGAGGGAAGATAACAAAGCAACATGGGATAAGGAAGAGGATGATGTCCTTCAATGGCTTTATCATGATGAGGATGGTACCCTAGACACTCCCATGGAAAGAATTCAGCATGTTAATATACAAACAGAACAATATGGGAAAGGATTTGATATTATGCAAAAGATGGGATACAAAGGAAGAGGACCCCTAGGCCAAAGAAATAGAGGATTATTAGAACCTATTGAACCTGTTTGGAGGGCAAGTCATGAAAAAGCCGGAGTAGGTTTTCAACATAAGGGAGAAAGTTCAAGTCCAATGCATGATTTTCATCCTCAAATAAATGCATTAGAATCCGAAGGAGATAGTGATGATTCTAGGGATTATGAATGGGATGCTTTATCAGATGAGTCGTGTCAAGATAAAGAAGTCATTGCTATACATACTTATGCAAAAATCTCAAAACAAGATGCTCCAATTAATGAAGAATCTTCTATTCAAGGGCCTAATATAGAACAAGCATCTAGTAGTGGAGCATGGATAGAAACATTTTGGACACCTTCAGAGGAGGGAAATTCAAACGTTAGTTTTAACCCGCTTGTGGCTTTTCCCACATTGTTTCCCGTAGAGGTCGACGAGGATTCAAGCGAAGGGGACTTTGACCCTGCTTCCATGGATCATCTTGAGGAAGCACACATCATAGACCTAAACGATACAATGTATGAACCCTCAAACGAAGTCATGTCCATAAATCCTATTGATGATACCTTACCCAATAATTCCTTAATTTTGATACATCCAGACCTCATTGATTGGGATCAAACTGAACCACATGACTTACTTTACTTCCCAAATGACCAAGCCACAAACCAATACCTCAATGCGGTTGAACCCTCTTTCATCAACGAACTCAATACGGACATGATGACAACAGCAAGGGTCCAATCTCTTAGTCAAAAAAAAGAAAAAACAAAAAAAAAAAAATAAATGAAAAGTTCTATTGGTGAAAACCCAACTGTGGCACCCTTAGAACCAAAAACAATGAAAATAAAAGACGTTTCTTTTGGTGAAAACCCAACTGTGGCACCATTAGAAGAGAGATTGGATACTTTGCCTGAACATGAAGAAGAACGGTCATCTATTCTTATAGAACCAACAGAAAAAGTTAACATTGGCACGGAACTAGAGCCAAAGGTTGTACACTTGGCTGCATCACTTACATCTATGGAAAGAAAGGACTTTATCAAATTCTTCCAAGAACAACAAGTAAATTTTGCATGGTCATATGCCGATATGCCTGGATTGGATCCTGATTTCATAATGCATCATCTGAATGTTAGACCCGGAGTTAAACCTGTAAAGCAAAAACTAAGGAAAATGCACCCACATGTGGCTCTTCTAGTCAAGGCAGAATTGGAAAAATTGTTAAAGGTGGGGTTCATAAGAACAATAGCATATGCTGATTGGATCTCTAACATTGTGCCAGTTACTAAACATGATAAATCTATCCGTGTGTGTACGGATTTCAGAGATTTAAACCTTGCATGTCCCAAAGATGACTTTCCATTGCCAAGCATTGATACCATAGTGGATTTGACAGCAGGTCACGCAATGTACTCATTAATGGATGGATTTAGTGGCTACAACCAAATCAAGATTGCTCCCGAAGACCAAGAAAAGACAGCATTTACTTGCCCTTGGGGTACCTTTTGTTGGAATGTTATGCCCTTCGGTTTAAAAAATGCTGGAGCTACATATCAAAGGGCCATGACAACTATTTTCCATGACATGATGCATACTTTTTTAGAAGATTATGTGGATGACATTCTAGCAAAATCCCACAATAGAGAAGAGCATTTACAAATCCTAAGAAAAATATTCATTCGGTTAGAACAATTCAAAGTTAGACTAAACCCAAAGAAGTGTGCCTTTGGTGTCCAATCCGGCAAGTTATTGTAAGATTTCACAAATGTGCAAATCCACAAAAAACCAAGATCACCTGCAAGCAAAATACCAGAAGCTGGAGCGAAAACCTAAGAGTGAGAGAGAGCAAGGGTTTTGAGAATCTCAGCGGAGTGAGAGCAAAATTGTATTCCCAAAAGTATGAACAATAATTACAAAAAGCGGCTTATAAGGTGAGAAACCCTAAAGCCGGAGAAAGCTAGGTTTGTGCATTTAATAATTAATAAACATATTAATTATTATGCACCTAAATGACAAGCTTAAGTGAAAAAAGAATAATAGTGACCTTTAATAATTAAATCAGATAGACTTAATTATAAAGGTAAATATACTATTACTCTAACACCCCCCCTTAAGCGAAGCTCAGGAGGAAGCTAACCTAGCACAACTAAGAAAGCAGGAAAAAATGGGTCCCGGCAACAAGGCCTGATCAGGTACCCAACAACAAAGAAATCTCTGTGAACCGGGGAAATAGAGAAAACCCAGTGGGAAAAACCCTACCCCAAAAAGAGATACAACAACATGCTGAAAAGAAACATGAAGGAAGGAAGGACTCAACAAGACCCCCCAAGGACAACTTCCGTCACCCTAAGCATAGAACGCAACTGAAGATAGCGCGGAGATGCAAAGGGTTTGGTGAAGATGTCAGCAACCTGCGCGTCAGTGGGAATGTACTCCAAAGTGAGAACACCATCCTGAATCTGCTGACGGATGAAGTGCATATGAAGCTCAATGTGTTTAGTGCGCTGATGCTCCACCGGGTTGCGGGAAATGTGAATAGCACTCTGATTATCGCACCACAGAACAGTGGGACGATCAGGAGGAAAACCAAACTCAGTCATCAACTGCCGAAGCCATAAAATCTCCTGACTAGCATGAACTGCCGCTCTGTACTCAGCCTCTGTAGATGAAAGTGCTCGAGCGTTCTGCTTCTTGCACGACCATGTGATAGGACCAGAGCCAAGACAAAAAACAAAGCCAGAAGTAGACTTCCGATCATCAACATCACCAGCCCAATCTGAGTCAGTGTAGCCAACAATGTGAGGAGCCCCTGATGTGTAGTGAATGCCATACATAAGTGTGCCCTGAATGTATCTCAAAATACGCTTGGCAGCTTGCCAATGACTCTCATGAGGCTCATGTGAGAACCGAGAGACTAGACCAACTGCAAAGGAGAGATCAGGACGAGTGTGTGTCAGGTATAACAAACTGCCAACCAACTGCCGATACAAAGTAGCATCCACTGAAGGCGTAGTGCAAGAGGTAGACAAAGTAACACCCGACTGAAAAGGTGTGGGAGCAGGCTTGCAATCAAGCATATCAAAGCGCTGAAGCATGTCAAGAGCATACTTCTGCTGGTAAACAAAGATCCCAGTAGGTGACTGCACAATCTGTAGACCCAGAAAGAAGTGTAAAAGACCAAGGTCTGTCATCTCAAACTGCTCCATCAATGCGCACTGAACATCCTGAATCATAGAAGATGAGCTACCTGTGATGAGAAGATCATCAACATATAGCACAAGTATCAAAATCTCATCCTCAAGACGCTGAATGTAGACTGTAGGATCGGAATGACAGCGTGTGAATCCTGTAGAAAGCAAAAAAGAGTCCATCTTCTCATACCAAGCCCGAGGGGCCTGTTTGAGACCATATAAAGAACGTCGAAGTCTGCAAACCAAGGAGGAATCCTGCACAAATCCTTGAGGCTGCTCCATGTAAATCTCCTCACTAAGATCACCGTGCAAGAAAGCACTCTTCACATCCATCTGAAAAATGGGCCATCCCTGAGAAGCTGCGAGGGATAAGACAAGGCGAATAGAGTTCATCTTGGCGACAGGGGCAAATGTCTCAGTGTAATCAATACCCTCAACCTGTGAAAAACCCTTCGCAACAAGACGTGCCTTGTACTTATCAATAGAACCATCAGCAGCAAACTTAGTACGATACAACCACTTGCATCGCACTAACTTTCTTCCCTTAGGAAGCGAACAAAGATCCCAAGTATGATTCTTCATCAAAGAAGAATACTCCTCCTCCATAGCACTGTCCCACTCAGTATGTCCTGTCGCTGCCCCAAATGTCTGAGGATCACCACAAATAGCATGACTCAGAAGACTGGAACCTGCAATATGAGACCGGGTGCGACGAGAGGTGAAAGGGTCACCAGCCAGAGATCCTGCAGCATCAACTGTAACACGAGCCCATCTAGGCATCTGTGGAGGATCCTGTGGTGGAGGTAAATGGGGATCACCAAGATCTTCATCCTCATCATCCTGAAACACAACTGGAAGAGAGGAGGGAGTAGTGGTGAGTGAAGTAGACTCTGGAAGCGGAGTATCTACTGCAGGAAGGCGCTCATCAAACTGGACATCCCGTCGAAACAGGACCTCTCTGGAATCAGGATCAAACAGCCTATATGCCTTAACATCCTCGCAGTAGCCAACAAAAATGAGGTGTCGGCTTTTCCGCTCCATCGCTTTCCTCTGAGCGTCAGGCACAAATGCCCATGCTTCACTGCCAAAAACTCAAAATGAAGATACATCAGGCTTGACATGAGACCAAGCCTCCTCAGGAGTCATATGTCGAACTGCCTTGTGAGGCATCCGATTCTGAATATAGTTGGCACAATTGACTGCCTCTGCCCAAAAAGACGAATCCATGGACCTGGACTGTATCATACAATTAGCCGTCTCCCGAAGTGTTCTGTTCTTTCTCTCTGCCACACCATTTTGCTGAGGGGTGTAGGGCACTGAAAACTGATGCTGAAGACCATGTTCAGAGCAAAAATCTCGGAAAGCCTGGTTCACATACTCCCCCCCATTATCTGTGCGTATCCGGCGAATCGAAAGACCAGATTGCTTCTCCACAAATGTCTTAAAGACTCGAAATGAATCAAAGACATCAGACTTGTACTTCAAAAAGTACACCCATGTGCGCCTGGAGAAGTCATCAATGAATGTGAGCACATATCTGGCACCAGAAAAAGAAGGAGTAGGAAAGGACATGAGGTCACTATGAATCAACTCCAATGGTGCCAAAGCACGAGTAGCTCGTCCCTGAGGAAAAGGATCCCTATGTTGTTTGCCAAGAACACAACCCTGACAAACCCCATCAGTGCAAGTAATCTGTGGAAGCCCAAGAACAAGTGCCTGTGTGCTCATCTGCTGAAGATATCTGTAATTGACATGGCCCAAACGCTCATGCCAAAGTCTACTCACTGAATCTGCATGTGCTATAAGACAGGAACCTGTGCCAACAGAAGACTCAAATCCATCAAATCTGTATAGGCGGGATGCAGTGTCAACACTCCCAGTAGCCACAATCATCTCAGTATCATGTAAGTCCCGAATAACCACATCATGTGGTGAGAACTCAACTGTCTTACCAGAGCCAGAGTGGCAAATCTGATAGATAGACAGAAGGTTCGTCGATATGTCGGGGACAAAAAGAACATCCTGAAGAGAACCCCCAGCTAATGCAACTGAACCAGAACCCAAAACCGAAAGATGAGATGAGTTCCCAACAGCAATCTGCGAAGTAGCGCAAGGAGCAATTGAGGTGACCAACTGCTGAGTGTGAGTCATGTGGTGAGAAGCACCGGAATCAAGAATCCAGGTGGGCCCAGAAGTCATAGCTCGTGCAGTAAGAGCATGACCTTTCCCTGCAGGGGAGGAGGTGGACTGGGGAGCTGAAATGTGATGCTCCTGCATGGCTTCCTCTAAAGCCTCCAAACATTTCCAACACCTGGAAACGGGATGTCCATCCTTGCCACAAAAGCTACAGGTCTCAACTGATTTCTTCTTAGTCTTGGAGGTAGACTCAGTAGACTTCGAAGAAGATTTACCCTTAGAAGGGTTTGCTGGAGGTTTGGAATCATTTTTCTGTGCAGGTTTGGAGGAAGACTCATTGCCTGCGGAATCTTTCTTCGGTTTGCCTTTCGGTTTTGGTTTCCCCTGTGAAGACTGAGCAACCAACGCTTGGCTAGAAGAGCCAGAAGCATCCATCTGTTGGATCTTTGCCTGTTCCCGTGTCAACCGATCACAGAATGTCTCAAAAGAAGGCATGGTGTGCCTAGCACCCAAAGCATCCATGGTGGAGTAGAAAGTGGAAGAAAAGATCTGATATTGTCCTCGCAACTTTGAGAGTATCAAGAAGATACACTCATCATCTGTCTTTGTTTTCCCACATCCCTGCAAAACTGAACGCAGAGACTTGAACTTCATCAAGAAGTCCTCAATGGTGGGAAAGCTGGTAGGAGTCAAAGTAGTCAACTCTGCATCTAGCTGAAGTGCCCTGAACTCATTAACTATGCCAAACAAATCTGAAAACTTGCCCCAAATGGCCCTAGGAGTGGTCATACCTTCCAAGTGAAAGAGGAGACTGTCGGAGATGTTCAGTGCAATCAAGCCCATGGCTTCATCCATCTTATTCCTGTGCTGAAGAATCTCAAAGGGACGTTGCAGGACAGGTTGGTTCTCATCCAGACATGACCATAAGCCACGTGACATAAGAAGTCTGGTCATGTGTGCTTTCCAGGTATGATAATTATGCGGTGTCAGCCGGGTCACAGAGGGATCCGACATTGAGAGAAGAAGAAGACAGAAGTAGAAGGGTCTTTTCTGAAGTAAATTACAGAAAGGAAACACACCCCCCCCACAATGTATAAATCAAACCCCCGTACAGCAAATAACTGAAAGCACAAAAAAAAATAAGGAGAAAACCTGGACTCCAGAAGCAGAGAAGGAGGAAACAGAAGCCTCTACTTTGACGCTGAAAACAGGTACTCAAACGGTTGAATCAGCTAACGAAACCAGCATCATTGCGTCCGTCTCGGAAAGACCTTTCCGGTGATATATCATATGTCGATTTTCGAGTCCGTATGAACCCTGTAGGAGCAAAAATGCCCAAGTACCCCCAAATGATAGCTCTCTGGAAAAAACCAGGGACGGCAAAAAATTTGACGGCCCTATGACCGTCACTGGGCCGTCGCTGACGTCAGCATGACGTCAGAATCGTACCACGCCGGAAAATTGACTGCCGCCGGAAAAATTTTTAAAACCGCCGGAAAAAAATTTTCCGGCAGGTGACGTCGGATGACGTCACCTGTGGCTGCCACGGGTGGCGGGCCGGTGGCCGGGAAGCGGCTCCACCGGCAGCGGTGGCGCCCGGGCGGAGCGCGGGTGGCGGCCGGGCGGTGGGCGCGGCGGCGGCTGGGCGCGGCGGCGCGGCGGAGGCGCGCTGGCGGCGCGCTGGCCGGCAGCCGCTGCGGGCTGAGCGCTGGCGGCGCGCTGGCGGTGCGCTGGCGGCGCGCTGGCGGCGCGCCGAAATTTAAATAAAAAAAACTTTTTAACTGCGTTTTCTGAGAATTTTTTCTCGATTTTCGAGCCGTACGGCCCTAGTAGGGCAAATTTTTCTCCTGAGGTCACGGAGGCCAAACTGGGTCGTGTTTTATATGATTTCGACTCTCCCGGACCTTCTGAACGCAATGGCGGAGTCTGTTTCTGCTCAATCTGCTCCAAAAGATTGTGCCTCCCTCAAAGTGACAGAAAACCCCAGAAACAAGCTGTGGCTGTCGTCTTCGAATCCAGGCTTCAAGAACTTCAACCTCGGCAGCGGCAGGGAGGCTCTGATACCATGTAAGATTTCACAAATGTGCAAATCCACAAAAAACCAAGATCACCTGCAAGCAAAATACCAGAAGCTGGAGCGAAAACCTAAGAGTGAGAGAGAGCAAGGGTTTTGAGAATCTCAGCGGAGTGAGAGCAAAATTGTATTCCCAAAAGTATGAACAATAATTACAAAAAGCGGCTTATAAGGTGAGAAACCCTAAAGCCGGAGAAAGCTAGGTTTGTGCATTTAATAATTAATAAACATATTAATTATTATGCACCTAAATGACAAGCTTAAGTGAAAAAAGAATAATAGTGACCTTTAATAATTAAATCAGATAGACTTAATTATAAAGGTAAATATACTATTACTCTAACAGTTATTGGGTTATATAGTGTCAGCAAAAGGTATTGAAGTTGATCCTGAAAAAGTACAAGCAATTCTAGAAATGGAGATTCCAAGAAATATTAGCCAAATGAGGTCACTCCAAGGAAAGATTCAATCAATAAGGAGATTTATCTCTCAATTAGCAGAAAAGTGTCACTCCTTCACAAGATTGTTACACAAGGACACTACATTTATGTGGGATGAGGAATGTGATAAGGCCTTTGCTACTTTGAAGACTTATTTGATAAACCCACCTATTCTTATGTCACCTATCAAAGGTAAAGAACTGTTGTTATACATATCAGCCACAGAAAGGTCTCTAGGCATATTGTTGGCACAAGAAGATGAGCAAGGAAAAGAAAGGGCAATCTACTATCTTAGTAGAACCTTAATAAAATATGAACTCAATTATTCATTCATGGAAAGAGCATGTCTAGCAGTGGTTTTTGCATCTCAAAAACTAAGACATTATATGTTGATGCATAAGATCAAATTAATTGCCAAGATTGATCCTCTCAAATACTTACTAAGTAAAACTGCCTTAACAGGTAGAATAGCAAAATGGGTCATGATCCTAAGTGAATTTGACATTGAATATGTTGATAGAAGAGCAATTAAAGGACAAGTGATAGCAGATCACTTAGCAGATAACCCAATGGAGTCTACACAAACCATGCAAATTGAATTTCCAGATGCAGAAATTGTCAACATAGAAGCAAAGACATGGAAGTTATATTTTGATGGATCTTACACACAAGGAGGTTCTGGAGCAGGTATATTATTGGTTACTCCTCAAGGATACACCATTCCAAAGTCTTATAAACTCTTATTTCCATGCACCAATAATATAGCGGAATATGAGGCATTAGTCATTGGCATCAAAATGGCTTTAGAATGGAGTATTGCAGAATTACAAGTGTATGGAGATTCCCAACTCATAATCAATCAGGTTAATAATGAATACAATACCAAGGACATAACATTGATGAAATATAAAGCCTTGATTGATGGATGGAAGAAGTACTTTGCTTTGATCACATTTGAACAGATTCCAAGATAAAAGAATAGAGCAGCAGATGCCATGGCTACCTTGGCTTCATTGTTACAAAAACCAGATCAACATGAGAAGTATGAGTTCTTGGTGGAAGAGTTGGTAAAACCAGCATTTAACCTTCCTGACACCCAAATTGTTGCTCTTTTACATGGACATGACTCTCCTTGGTATGGACCCATCTATACTTACCTTAAAGACCAAGTACTCCCCATAGACCAAACTCGTGCCCAAAAACGTAACTTCATACGCCAAGCCGCCCGTTACCTAATCCTTTCAGACACATTGTATCGTAAGGGTCTTGATGGGACGTTACTTAGATGTCTAGAGGAAGAAGAGTCTAAGTTAGCTTTACGCGAGGTCCACGAAGGCATTTGCGGGTCACACTCAAGTGGTTTTAATCTAGCTAAGAAAATCCTTCGTCTAGGGTACTTTTGGACAACATTAGAAAAGGATGCTTGTCAATTTGTGAAAACATGCAGCAAATGTCAATATCATGGTAATATGATACATGCACCGGCTCAAGAATTACACCCATTCATTACACCATGGCCTTTTTATCAATGGGGTTTTGACTTGATTGGGATCATATATCCTCCGTCTTCAAACGGACACAAGTATATCATCACAGCAACAGAATACTTCACCAAATGGGTGGAAGCAGTTCCATTAATAACAGCGACCGGCAAACAAATTTCAATGTTCATTTTGAACCACATAATTTGCCGCTATGGTATTCCACATGCCATTATCACGGATAATGGGAAACAATTCAAAAATCAGGATATTGATGAACTTTGCAGGACATTTCACATTACACATCATTCATCATCCATTTATTATCCACAAGGCAATGGACAAGCTGAGGCAACAAACAAAAATATCCTCAAAATATTAAAAAGATCAGTTAACAAATCAGGAAGAGATTGGCACGTGCAAATAAACCCCGCATTATGGGCTTACAGAACTAGTATCAGAACACCTACAGGAGCCACCCCATTCTCTTTAGTCTATGGAACTGAAGCAGTTCTACCATTAGAAGTTGAAATTCCATCTCTACGGGTTTCATTAAGAGGATTGATCACTAATGAGGATTATAGGATTGCTAGACTACAACAATTGGAATTGTTAGAGGAACATCAGACTCAAGCTTATGAGCATTTAAAAGGTTATCAAAATAGGATTGCCCACAATTACAACAAACACATCAAACCAAGAACTTTTCAAGTAGGAGACTTGGTACTAAGAGAAAATCCCAAAAATCAAGTTGAAAGGGAAAAGAAAGGAAAGTGGGAAGCTAATTGGATAGGCCCATTTGTTATAGCATCATCCTTTGGAACTGGAACATATAAATTATCAGATTGTAATGGTGAAGAATTACAAGAACCCATAAATAGCATTCATTTGAAGAGATTCTACACCTAAAACAGATGAAAGAGTATAAAGAGTATCAGATGAGAGAGCATCATAATTATTGTACATAATTGAAAATGGAAAAAACCAAAAACATTTGAAAATAGAAAATCCAAAAACATTGGAAAAGAAGAAAGATCAAAAACAGTGGAAAATTGAGCCTGAAGAAAGCAAAAACATTTGAAAAACTATCTCTTGGTGAAAACCTAGCAAATAGGCGCCAAGTTGATAATGAAAAAAAATTTAAAAAAAAAAAAAAATGAAAAAATGAAAAAAATGAAAAAAAAGAAAAAGTGCCTTGGTGAAAACCTAGCAAATAGGCGCCTTGGTAGCAAAAAAAAAAAAAAAAGAGAGAATATCCAAAAGTGAAAACTTGGTAACAAGCGCTTTTGGTTCCCTTAAGTCATTTCCTTCCTAGTCACATGTGTATATAATGCATCTCATCATCCCATTTGTTTAAACCTTCATTGCATCCGTCATTTGTACATAGTCATCATAACAGTTTGTAGCACCATCCTTTACATTGCCTAAAGTTGTCAAAGTTGATACATCAAATACTTGGGGGCAGCATAAATGGATTGGAAAGTGGGTACCTCAAAAGGGATTCATATGAACAACATTCAGTCACAAGCAGAAAGAGATCAACATTTTCAGAAGAGAGATCAGATTTGTGTAAACCTTTGATTGATAACGAAAAAGTTGACTACCACAACAAAATTCCATGAGCCTAAATTGACTTATTATTCAGGATTAAAAATCAAAAATCATGTCATGATCAAACACTTGGAAATATATTTTGTTGAAAATCAGAAAACAATGCAAAACACTTAGATAGATTCTTTTGAAAAGTTGGTTAAAAATCTGTTTACTTACATTCATTCAATTTGTATCAAGTCTTTTTAGCTCATCAAGGATGTTTCGACTAGATTGGCAATGATGGAGACATGATATTTTTCTTGACTATGATGTGACTGTTTGGAGGAAAATTCATTGCCTTATGAGAATTCATCTGAAGACATGGTCATCAAAGAACCATCGAGGATTATCTTATAAAATAATGAGTTAACCTTTGTTTGTTTACGCAACCGGATACCTTGGATATTTAGATTCTTCATATCTAAATGACAAAATCCACTTGCAACATAGAATCCGACAAAATCGGTATTCGTACTCTCATGATTTTTTTGGAAATCAGTGATAGTCGTATTGATGAGACCGATGGGAAAGCAAAACGGAGGTTACCATATGAGCAGTAAAGTAAAAAGCGATATTCATATCATCATGTCAGTGGGCAGTGGTCGTTGTGTCGACTTTCCGGTCCCAAGTGCTCAATGATGAAAATATATCCTCAAGGCATTTATTTGCTAAAAAGCTAGTGACACTTAGTTGCATTGCATTGCATTATCATGGAAGGTTAAATGCATTCTCATATTAGATTAATTGCATGTGCATTTTTTTTTTTCCCAAGGGTTTTATTTTCGCATCAAAAAGGGGGTACATGACATCATTAACAGGGTTAAATCAACAAGGACAACATCATTTCAACATCATCTTTTCTACAAAAATAAAAATAAATGAGATTATACTTTTTGCATTCATTCCATATCATTAATCATTACATAGATATTATCAAAGAAAAGAAGTAAATAATCATTTACATTTGCATACAGATTGCATACATGAGAAATAACATATCAAAACTGCATCCATACATGAAGAAGAAATGCATCCATCTATCTATATCATACATAAGATACGTTGCATCCATAACCAATAGTCATCCAAAAAAACAAATGCATTAGATAAACACATATAGCAGCATCTAAAGGAAATCTCATATATCATCAAGTAAAAGCAGGAAAGATCATAAATGTTCTCATATCACACGTCTACTCATAACAATGATGTCATAAAAACCCAACTCTATAATCGCCCATCAACAGGGGCATCAATGTTAAATAAGTGTCAAAATACAACTGGAAAGGTGACACCAAGGTCACAAGACTATGGTACAATATCAAATATCTCAGTATCAGTACATAAATGATCAATAAGAGCACTCATGGCTCATCTCTCGTCACCACTGGGAGGAGGCTGTGGAGGAGGCTGTGGAGGAGGCTGTGATGGAGGCTGCTGAGGAGGCGTCTGACCAACCATAGCAACAAGGAGAGGAACCAAGGGAGCCAAACCCGATACCAACTGCTGAATCATAGATGACATCTGTGACACCTCTGTCCGTAATGCTCCCACATCTGCTCGTAGCTGGCTAGTACTAGAGCTCTCTCCAACCTCATAGGTACTCTGAGGATCACCTGTATCTATAGGAGCTTTTCCCCGATCACGAGAAAAAGCTGCTGGCATCTGCTGTGCACCTGTGTCCTGATCATCCACAGTAGTCTGCTGTAATCCTGCTCTCGTATCCTGTCCTGTCCCTGGATCCTGTCTAGCAGCCCTCACATGATCCTGACGATCTAACCTCTGTCTCTGTGCTACTACAGGACGAGGAGGAGGAGGTGGTGCCTGTACCTGTGCATCTCTCGCTCGTCCTCTGAGCCGAATCACTGCCCTACCTCGGGGTCTACCTCTGCGTCTCCTCCCACCACCAACATAATCACCATCATCTCGCCCAGGTACTGGCTCTGCAGGGTCTGTAAAGCGAGGCATCGGATGCTCCATCAACCAAGCTAGATACTCCTGTGTGACGCCGGCATCTCTGATGTGTAACCTCATGTCCCAATCCATATAACCCAGTAATGATATCTGCTCTATAGCATCATCATATGAAGGCATGTGACCCCAAGTAACACGCTCTGCACTAGAACGAGCATATACTGCAGATCCCTGAGGCATAGGCTGAATCCGCCCAAACTGTCGTAGTACTCTCCCTGCCAAGAATCTCTCCAGAACAGAGTCAATCCTGCCGATCATCCATCGAGGAGCAAACATATAGGGTAACTCCAAGCTATCCTCTCTCCAATCCTCGACCTCAACATATGGTCTCCAATAGACCTCATCCATGTCATCAATCTGCCGTCGCCAATACTCCAAGTGACCCAAGTGATGCTGTGTCACCATACCAGTATACTGCCATGCAAAAGGATATCCTAGAGGATGATCTCGATCTGATATAGGACGACTGACTGGTAAGTGCTCCCATATCCACAACTGTAAAATATGAATCCCAGCAGATAATGAGGCTGCTCTCCTGTAAACCACCTCATGCAGATCATGATAAAGCTGTGCTAGCACACAAGATCCCCAGTCAAAGCGTCGAGGATGATGTAGCAAATCCTCGATAATCCTGCCCCATCCCACTGAAAATCCGCGACCTCGCCGATCAGGTAATAAGACACCACCAATGATAGCACCTAATAAAGCTGGTAAAATAGGAAATGAGGCAAACTGAGGCCATAAGATACAGTCATCACCAATAGATGGATCTCCGAATACTCATCGACAATATGTCCCGTCATAGACTGCGTCATAATATACTATCTCTCCATGAGTCGGGATCCGTAGCAATCTATAAACATCCTCCGGTGTAATAGTCATCTCGCCCTGTGGTAGCCAAAATGTGTTTGTCTCAGAGTGCCAACGCTCTGCGACAGCCGTAATCAAACCTCGGTTCATCTGGAACCGAGGAAGCTCTAGTACGCACAGTAAACCGCAGCGCCTAATCACTTGCCTCTCGGCGTTAGTCAACTGAGTCCTCAGCTCCATCACCCAGTGTGGTACAGTCCGAAGGTACAGCACAGGGACATCCTCCTGTTTAATCAAAACAAGGGAACCACATGAGTAACTTACTATCAGGAAATCAAACAATCAATCATGGTCATCAATTTAAATATACCTATCAGACTTACCAATCCTAACTCTAAGCGTTGAGGAAGGACGATCCTAGTTTTATGTCTCTAAGCATTTGGGCATAAAATGGATGGACATTTAGATCCATGATCTATCATTCATGATGAAGATTGATTAATCTTATTCTTTGATATTATAGTTACCTATGTTCTAATTCGTTGTTGAAGTCAAACAAAGGGAATACCCTAACTAAACATTCGATTGAATTCATTGACGTGATCGATATCAATCAAGTTGACGTAATCGAGCAATCAGACGTCTTAAAAAAGTTTTAAATAAACAAATTTTTTTTTACTCACGCGACTTTTCTTTCTGGCGTCATTTCTTTTACCAGAGGCGACATTTCTTTGATCAAACGCGTAATTTTATTTCACCGCGTGACTTATTTTCACGGAGGCGGTATAAGATTTTCTGTAGGCGACATCTTATTATCACGCGACACCTGATTAAAAATGTTTAAAACCTACGCGACATTAAATTTTCCTTAGGCGACACTAGATTTTCTAAATGCGTGAAAATACCTAAGGGACGTGACATAAGATTTATCAAAGGCGACATTTAAAATTTTCAGGCGATATTAAAATGCACGGAGGCGACATTTCTTTTCACGCACGCAGAATTAAAATTTTTAAAAGCATTAAATAAGGTCATAAATGCGACTTTACAGACATGAGGAAAATTTGAATGACATACCGGAGGACCATCGGTCGCTCTCCGACTGAACCGGCGCGCTCTCTCAAACCGATGCTCGCGATGTGGGACCACCATCGTCTCCAAAAGGCTAAAATCAGAGCTCAAATCTCAAGAAGGAACGGTGCAAATGAATAGTAAAATGAGGGGTTTTATCCTATTTAAGGTAAAATTGGTCCTCATAAACACTTAAAACAATGCACTTTGAACCTATCATAGGACATTTTCATTAATCGGGGCATAAATCAAATTTGATTATTTCTTTCAAACGGTATCAGAAATCAAAACATATTCCAACTACTCAAACTCGTTCAAATCAAGGACTCAATATGTTTTATTTCTGAGGGGGCATCAGAGTATCAAATGGGCATCACATCAAAAACATTTATCAGTGGGGCATATCATATCATATCATAGCAGTATCATATCAAGATATCAGTATCAAATCATATCATATCATCATATCAAATATGTCATCATATCAAATCTGTCATCGTATCAAACCTATCAACATATCAGCAATCAATCAACCCAGGACCTTTATCAGTGAACCCAGGACCTATCATCATATCAGGACCCATATCATATCAGAGGCATCAGAATCATATCAGCACCATCATCAGAGGCATATCATCATCATCAAGAAGTACATCAATCAGAATGATCAAAGGCATATCAGAACTAGGACCAGAATCAGATCATCATACTAAGGGAATCTTTGAATCAATGTTCTTCGCACATCGACTCAAAGAGGGGCATTTGTAGACATGGAAAATTGGCAAAGGCTTAATTCAATCAAAAGGTGCATCAAGTCATCAAAATAGCACTAAAAATCGATAAATGGAACAAAGGCAATTCAAATCAAAGGAAAATTCAATTAAATGATTAAATGATTAAATAAAGCTTGAAAAGGAGAAAAACACTAAGAAATTGATTAAATTCAATTAATGACATAGTTGTTGAAAGCAAAAATCAAAATGAACCTCTTACCCTTCATGGCTAAATTTAATTACTTTAATTAATTAATAAATATGAAATTCTCTCAACAAAGGAAAAAAGGAGACAAAATGGACACAAATCACTCACTTTTGTTGAAATGGTCCAGCCTTTTGAAACCATTTAAATGTTTGTCCCCCCATTTAGGGACAAAGCAAAGCCAATTGACCTTACCCAAGCATAACCATGGTTATCTCACTCTACCCCCTACCCTTGGGAAAATCTTATAAATAGAAGGCATTTTGAGGCATTATTCATCCACTCCATATCTTTGAATTGCAGCAAAGCTCTTGCAATTTGCATCCACACCACTCACTTAGCATTTTCATTGATATTTTAGCTTAATTGTTGATCATTTTAGAGATTTTCTTATCAAATAGAGCTAGAATTTGATAATTAGATCTATTTTGCATATCATTCTTAGTTCAATTCTCATAATTAGAGTGTCACTAGTGAGGATTTGCAGCTGAGAGCCTCATTTACCACTTCAATTTAGAGAACCATGAGATATTTAGATTAATTGTGCATTATTTAGATTAGTTTGCTTTGAATAGTGTAAATTCTCTTTAAATCTTGTTATTTCATGAAGGTGTAAATCACTCACACACACTTACACATCACATTATCAGGTTTCTTCAATTTTGGCAAACCTCTAACTTTCTTCATCTTACTAATGTTTACCAAATTGTCAAATTTTGCATGACACAACCTCTTATGTCATAACTATACATCATCAAATTGTGCAAATAAATATGTTTCTTCAGATAGGTCTAGATATAACAAATTAAACTCTTGTCTGTTCTCCACTTCTAACTAGTTCACTAGTGGCATCAAATATTTTAGCCTTCTTGTGATGAAATTCAACTCGATAACCAATATTGTTCAACTGTGCAACACTTAAAAAATTATAGTTAAGACCTTCAACCTAATAAGAATTGTCACATCTGATCTTATCAATCAATCTGATTGATCCTTTTCCTTTCACATGACATGGTGCATCATTACCAAACTTAACACTCCTACCTTTGTAATGATTTAAGATTTCAAACTTACTTTTATCACCAGTCATGTGATGTGAGAAACCACTATCAATAATCCATTTATCACCTTTACTCACATATGAAATAAGTGCAGTTTTCTCATCTTCATCAAAATCATCTTTCATAGAAACATAAACAACTTCTACATCACAATCATCAGATTCACTAGTTTTACCATTAGTTTCTTCTTCAGCAATATAACAAGACTTATTACCTTTATCTTTGTAGTCCTTATACCTTTTGTGATCTATGCCATTCCTTTTGTCTTTATATTTTCTTTCCCTTCTTTCATCCTTGTCATTCCTGTTAGGGTATCTTGCTGCAATATGGCCAACTTTGTTACATTAAAAATAGATTATAGGAAGTTTACCTTTGAATTTTATTTTTCCTCTTTGTAGTCTTCTAGCTATAAGTGCCTCAAGATCATCTATATCATCATCAGAAGTGTCATTGTCACTGTCACTATCACTACTCACACATCTTTCTTTTCCTTTCATAGACTTATGAAGAATCATTTGAGACTTGAATGCAGATTTAATATTATGAGTAGTAAAATTATCAAAATTTGACAACTTAAAAGAAGTAAGCCTACCAACAAGACCTTCCAAGGTTAGGATGTTACCAAGGGTACATCTTGATTCTTGTATTGTAGAAACTCTAATAGCATAAATAGGAAGTAGGGTTCTCAAAACTTTTCTAATAATAGTTTCATCATCAATGTTTCCATTAGCTCCTCTAATAGCATTTACTACCTCTTTAACTTTGTCATAATATTGAACAATGTTTTCACCTTCTAGCATTTTCATTTCATCAAACTTACCTCTCAAGCTTTTAGATTTGGCTCTCAGCACATTTGTGTCCCCACCATAGATAGATGCCAATGTGTCCCACATTTTCCTTGCATTAGTACAGTCATTGATGTCTTCAAATTTAGGATAACTTAGGGTTGATGCAATCTCCAACATTGTCTAGTTGTGTTATTTCTTTTTCTTCATCTCCTCAGATGTCATAGGTTTAGTAACTAGTACATAGTCATGTTCCACATAGTATTTCATTGAATCACTAATACCAGCTAGGTGTAATTTCATCAAGCTCTGTCATGTAGGGAAGTTCTCCTTGTTTAGCTTTGGTACCTCCTTTTTGTACATCTTGATCATTAGCTTTAAGTACATTTAAACTTTCTCCTTACAAGCACCATAAGCTCGTATACCAATTGTTAGAATGATTTTAGAATAACTAAGAGGAGGGGTGAATCAATTATCCTAAGGTCCAGATGTACCAATTCAAATTTTAAATATTTCAACAAACTTAGATCTAATCAGCAATTCACTTGGTCTCTATAGAATATATTAGTAACATAAAACTTGCAGTCCATTGTCCAAAAGTAATCAACTTGAAAAATATAAAACTTTCAACAACATAACACATCAAATAACATTCGCACAAGTATGACACCAAGATTTAACGTGGAAACCCAATATGGGCAAAACCACCAGTAACATGCTACCAAATTTTCACTCTTCTAAAGAGAGCTCTATGAGAAGCCAACATTGTTAAAGGTTACAATACACACTGTTAGGTGTGACCTTGTTAAAGGATTTAATCACCCTATTAGGAGTGGCCTAGTTAGAGGGCTTAAGAATATTCCATTAGAATGTCACCTTGATTAAAGGGTTTACAAAATAACTATTAGGTCAACCTTGATTAAAGGATTTTAACCGATACAATGGTTAGAAAGTAACAGTAGGTTCTGATCTAAAATATACAACTCACTTTTAAAATACAGATCCAATTCATTTATATGTTGATTTACTGACTAACCTTCATTACCATCTCCACCTTTGATCTTCTTATAAATCCCTTCAAGCAATCACCTCAACTATGTTCATCCACACCCCACAATTAGGTCATCCTTATACCTCCTTGATAAGGTAGATTAATCTTTTGCTGCTTAATCATCTCTGTAGATCTTAGGTTTAGGTCAGATTCATCGAATCCTTCCATCATTTTGTTCTCCTCCTTATCTTTCTAGATACTTCTCAAAACTTCTCCTTGAATCCATAAGAAAATAATTTACCATGCATTAAATGCTCCAAGTCATTCATCTTTAATGTCAACACATTTTACATATCCCAAGAATTCAACTATGTCAACTAGGATTCTCAATTCCTTCACAAACTGTAAATTACTAACACTCGATCAATACTATGTTCATCTACTTGGTCATCACTGAATAACTTGTTCATCACTAAAACTATTCTAATCAGAAAACATTGTCTTCACTCGGTTAATTCCCTGATACTTGGCAATTACTGATGCTCGATCAACACTAAAATTTTCTCGACTTATACTGATGCTCGGTCGACACTAGCATCACTCAGCTTAAACAAAATTTCTTCTCTTTTTCTTGGTTAAGCCTATGATTAAAATCAACTAAATTATTCACTTAGTGTTAAAGATAGACAACACATTACCTTGCCAATGTGCCAACTAATCAAGTACCCATTGTAGTATCTCATAACTCAACCTTTCCTTAGGTCCTCTTATTATCTCTTCTTTTCAAATCCTCTTCATCAATCAAAAGATATGGTACTCTGCTAGAAATAAATTGTCTTACCAGTTAAGGTTTGACATCAATGACAATATAACAATTGTTTCAATTGTAGTTTCCAACACTTTTTGAATCATTAATGTCCTAGCACAATCAATGATAGACCTTTTTCTTCTTTCAGCAATACCATTCTACTGAGGTTTCCTAGGAGCTGACATTTTCCTTATGATTCCTTGTTCCTCACAATATGAGACAAACTCATGTGAGGTGAACTCACCTCCTTTGTCAGATATAAGACATTTCAAGGTCTTACTGGTCTCCTTCTCCACTCTAGCTTTATAGATCTTAATCATCTGAAAATCCTCTAATTTGTCCTTTAGAAACACAACCCACGTCATTCTAGAATAGTCATAGACAAGCAACATGAAATACCTATCACCATAATAACTTCGAGCTCTCATTAGACCACATAGATTGGTATGCACCAAATCTAAGATACTTTTAGAAGAGTAATTCTTACTGACAAAAATAGAACTAGTTAACTTTCCAAACTAGCATTCTTTACACAATACATTGTCTAGATTCACTAAGTTAGGAAAACCTCTCACAGTACTCATCTTACTTACTTTGACCAAGTTATCAAAATTTACATAATAAAACCTCTTATGCCATAACCAACAATCTTCTACCTTAGCAATCAAACAACCTCAATAGTAGAATTCAGATGGAACAAGTTACCTTTAGTCTGTTCACCAATAGAGATCAATTCTCTTGATTTCTCATTGATCCTACATATGCCTTCATTGAACTCCAATCTATATCCTTTGTTATTCAACTGAGAAACGCTTAAAATTTTGCATCTCAAAACATCAACCTAGTAGACATCATCATAGTTTGTCTTATCATTCAAAGCAATAGATCTTATTGAAACTCCATCACATTCCTCCATCTTGATTTACTTGCTTCTATCACCAGCCATATGATGATTGCATCCACTACATATAATCCAGTCACCACTATGATTCATGTTGGAGACTAAAGCTTTCTCACCTTCTTCTGAGGGTTTTTCCTTCACTACAACAAACACTATTTCTGCTTCATCTCTTCCATCAGATTATTTATCAGTGACACCTTCCTCAGCTAGATAACATGCCTTCTTGTTCTTATTCTTGAATCTCCTTGGTTTTTCCTTCTTGTCATTATTAGGGAAACTAGAGGCAATATGTCCAATCTTTTTACATGAAAAACACTTCAAAGGTAACTTACCCTTATCTTTACATTTCCCTCTAGGCATATTTTTAGTAAATAAATCTTCTATTTCCTCATTTTCTCTTTCTTCAGATAAGACAGATTAATAATCATTAGAGTAATATGTTGAAGAGTCATTAGATACATCCTTTCCTTTCCTATATGGTGCAAGAGTCAATGATGACTTGAAAGCATGTTCAACTTTTGGCATACTATTATTATAATTGCTTCACTAAAATGCAGTTAACTTCCCTATTAATACATCAAGAGTAACAGTAATAGTTCCTAGAGATATGAGCTCTTGTATAGATGAAAATATAATAGCATATTGAGGCAATAGAGTTCTTAACACTTTTATTACCACATCCTCCTCATGATGATTACCATTGTTACCTCGAATAGCATCAACAACCTCTTTGATTCTGTGACTGTATTACTCAATGTTCTCATTTTCCTACATCCTCATTTCATCATAATTTCTTCTCAAACTATCAACCTTTTCCTTCTACATATGTGGATATCCACCATAGATGGTCTTCAATTTCTCCCACATCTCATGAGCAGTATCCAATTCTTTGACATCAATAAATTCTACATAAGAAAGAGTGCAGCAATAGCTTCCATAGTAGCAGTATGTTCTTTCCTAATCATCAATTGGTCTACATCCAAGCTTCTTGAAGGGACAATATACTTAGTAATAAATGATCCCAATATTGATCACTCATACCTTTAAGATAAAGCTTCATCTGGTCGCACCATACTGAGTAGTTCTCTCTTGTAAATTTAGGACCTTCCTTTCACATCATCTTCAGGTCTTTACCTCAAGTTGTTAAGCTTCACCACAATAGAGGCCCAAAGACCTGATACCAATTTTTAGTCCTAAGATCAAAATTAATGAGAGGGGGGTGAATTAGTAATCTACCTATTAAGAAACTTTTCCACTTCTTTAAACTTAAACCAGCATTCATAAGATTAGCTTTAATAGCAACAAATAAAAATCATAACAATAATAACATCCACATAACAATGAAACACTTGACACATAGATTTATCTTGTGGAAACACAAATTGAGAAAAAACCACAGTGGGGATTAGTACCCACTAAATGATGTACTCTTCTAAAGTACGCCCTCTACTAAACTCTTTCCTAGATTGAGTGCAACTTTTCCTTCACAACCGCACTTTCCCAACACATGATTAACACACAAAAATTTCACCTTCATCCATTGTATATTGACCTTTTAAGTCCACTGCCTTAATCAAGCCCTAAATCTAAAATATATTTGAATTTCAAACATCCTACTCAAATCAAACATGCCATAAGACAAAATCTAATGTAAAAAAAAAATTCCAAGACTGCGTCGGCCATTAAAATGATTTACATAGGATGTGTCATGGGGTCAAACACATTTTGACCAAATACACACTTCCTCAACAATCTCTTTCACATGCTAGCATCGAACAATGTGATGTCAAATCACCACCTCCAATTGTTAAGACATGTCACCAAATTGTGACTGGGTCAATTGAATCTACCACAACCTCTACACCAATCATCGATCAAAGACTCATCAACTACCGCTCAAGAACACAAACACTTCAAGATGTTAACAACTATGTCTCTTCTCATTGATCACCAATCCTACACATCGATCATCCAAATTAGTTGTGATTTCAACCACAAAAACTGAACACTATTTTATACCATATCATGTGACCGCACCATGACACTCAACAAAGATTTGACAAACCAATTAAATCACCTATCACCTGTCACTAATTGTTCTAGTAGTTGTACTATTTACCTTCATCTGATCATAAATTTCTTATCAATGAATATCAACAATAGAGGTCATGCATTTGACATTCAGAGACATCCCTGAGTCTTCCATAAGAATCTCTACAACTGAAACTTACCGCAACACCTTGATCATCATACTTTTTCTTAGCAACACACTAGGAACACTAGGTCAATACTTGACATCAATGACAACACAATAATTGATCATCAAGAAATCAAATCTATATCATTATAGGTCCAAAAATCACTTACAATCACTGCATCAGTTATGCCAACAATATGTGAGTCTTCCTAATCCTATTCTTCTTTCCCTTCCTTCAAGTATTCCATGTGTTTCATTGCCTTCATCTATGCCCAATTATCATAGTGTGCCATTTTCATATTCAAACATTCCTTCTATTTCCAACAATGCTCCTAAAATGTCTCATGTTTCTCCTCCTACCATTCTTTCTACCAATTCTAACCTTAATATCTTGGCTCAAATTGTGTCTTCTTTGCAGCAACAAATTGCTTCTATGACACAATCCAAGTTCAACACTCCTACTTGAGATATTTCTAGTCTTTTGTCTATGGATAGTATCTAAGTTGTTATTTCACAAAGTATTGAGATTCCTCATCTTGAAACTTATAATGGTAAGGGTGATCATGTGACTCATATCAAAAATTTCCAAACCTTGTGTAGCGATTTATCTCATGACTATAGGTTCATGGAAAAAAAATTACTATAACCTTTCAAGACAAAGCCTTGCAATGGTATTTTTCTTTGCCTCCTTATTCCATTGATTCCTTCCACAAGATTTCCAATTCTTTTATTCAACAATTTCAAAACAACTTTGGTCGTCAAATTTCTTTGATTGACTTAATGCATTGTAAACAAGGTGTTAAAGAAAAATTTAGTGATTTCATTGGTATTTAAGAATTTTCATGCTCAAATTTATTATCATGTGCCTGATGTTATTTCTAATTTACAAAAAGACATTAGAGATAAGATTATTCTTTCTGAGTTCTCTTCTTTTTCACTATTGTGTGTAGTGCTTCATCGTTATCAACTACAAGTGATTCAATTGGAGAGAACAACTCCAATGGCTCATGTTCCCATTGATAAAAGTGATGACACATCCAATTTCAACAAATTTTAGAAACCAAACTACTACATCAAAATTAACAATTCATCCAACAATGTTCATGAAAAAGTGACAACATCCAAAGGTGTGGCTCCTTTGTCATCTATTTCTAGAATTGCTCATACTTATACTCATATTTCTAAATATTTACATAATTTGATCATGAAGTTAATAAATGCTAATGTGTTAACACTTCCTCCTATCAAACCAATTGACCCATCCAAACCTAAGTCAAAATAGTTTGATCCCAAAGCTTTATGTTAATACCATCTTCAACCCGGTCATGATACTGAAAAGTGATTTCAATTGAAAAATGTTGTTCAAGACCTTATCAAATTCTAATGCTATATCTATAGATGCCAACATTAACAATGTAAACAAATAACTTGCACCTCCTAATAAAAATTTGAAAATCCACAACAACATTTTCCATCCCATTCAACTAATACTATTGATCAACCTTCTTCTTCCAAGTGTGGTTACTATGATGAGAAAGTTACTGAAGACAACCATGTTAAGAAACCCCAACCTAAACCTAAACCTACTCATGAGTATTTCATTACATTTGATCCTTCTAAGATAATTAAAGCACCTAATGGTCCTCTCCACATTGTCTTTAAGGTTAATGGCATTCCTTCCCATGGTACCCTTGTTCATTCCACTTGCATGGTGAATGTAATAACTGAAGAGCATATTTTTAGAAAACAATTGCAAAAATATTTCTATGATAAATTTGATGTCTTGATTCAAAATTGCAATGGTTTCCTTTATTTTTCCCATGGTTCTATTTCATTTCTTATGGAAGTTTGCGGTAAGACTTTAGATGCTACTTTCATTAGTAGTCCTACTATTGATCAATTTCAAGTCAAACTTCATCTTCCTTGGCTAACCTCTATTAAGTGGTGGCTTATCCTATTCATAAATATGTTAAATTTCCTCATAATAAAGAGATCATGATTGTTAATCATAGTATTTATCAGCCTTCTATGCCTAGAGACTCAGTTGACCTTGATTTATGTTGGCCTTCCATGTATCAACCAACTCAATCTCATATTGACTATCTCTTTCGATCATATCAAGGCTACAAGATTAAAAATATTTGTGAACTTAACAAACCTAAGTATGATCCTAGAGGTGGACTTCTTCCTACACTACCTATACCTCCTTTACATGCTTTTTTTCCACCTCCTATAGCTTATATGTATCCTCTTCTTGTCATCTCTCAACTTAGTGTGTCTCCTTCGGGTCTTCCTCCTAAAGAAGAAAAGGATTGGATGTTGATTGATACTATCCCAAACCAAATTTCTAGCAAGACCAAATGTAACTATCATACCCAAGATCATCATCAAAAACATCATGGTAGAGCCCATCAACGTGCTTATCAAAACATTTCTTCACCTCATACACCTCATTATACTTTTCTTCCCTTTGACATACACATGCTTGAGCCTATGGAGGAAGTGAAATTAAATCAACTAAAAATGAACAAACATGACAATGCTATTTGTATCTTAGATTCTATTACAATTAATATTGATGATGATGTTGGATTACAAAGAAGGGGGGTTAATCAATAATCCCTAAATCCAAATACCTAAAAAACTTTTCTTTGATTAACTCGGTAGTAGCTTGGTAAAATAAATTTTACTGCTTACTAAAAATAAAAATAAACTATAACAATTAGTAAATCATTCAAACAAATCATGCATCACATGTAACACCAATATTTAACATAGAAACCCATCTTTGGGAAAAACCACTGTAGGAATTGTCACCCACTAAGAAAATACTCTTTTGAAGTACGCTCAATTAAGAGCCAATCTGGTTAAAGGTTACAATGCACACTATTAGGTAAGACCCAGTTAAGGGATTTACTTCAGATCTATTAGGATCTTCACCCTATTAGGAGCGGCCTTGTTTGAGGGCTTCAAATACTCTTTAGAATGTTACATTTTTCAAAGATTTTACAATAAGACTGTTAAGTCCACTCTGTTAAGAGATTTCTCTATTATAAATGCTAGTAAGAAATAGTAAATAAATTGACCTGTAGATTTGCAACTATCTTTACTCAATTAGATCCTTTGTGTGATCTTCAATCTTCACATCAATTCTTCATTATCCACTAGCTTCAACACTTCATCAAATCTTTATTTTTCACTCAGAATCTCTCTGTTCCTTCTTCACTGCAACAGTCGGTGACCTTTGAACCATTCAATTTTCCATCCATTTGTTCATACAAATCCATCCTTTATATAGATAATTTTTTCCTCTTAATCTCCTCTATTACATTTTCCTTTAATCAATATTAATTTATCAATTCATTATACCATGAATCTGGATCTCGGTAACACATTTTCTTTTCACCTAGGAACTTGAAATTTCTTGTAACTTGTTCCATCTTCTTTAACCATTTAGATCTAAGTCGTAGATCTTCACCTTGAATTTTCTTGTTCATAGATCTTTGTAACTAACTTTCCTTGTCATCATGATCATCCATCTCATCATAGATAATCATTAAATGTTGATTCAGTCCTTATTTAATATATGTTCCTTTCTCAATGTCCTCCATTTGAATTTCAGGTAACTTTTATTGGTGCCTAAACCTTTCTTTTATGTTTTGTGCCTTCCATTCCTTTGTCTTTACCGCGTTACTTCCTTTTTACCTTATACCTTTATCAAGTGACATTTCCTTCTTAGTAGCCAAAATAACTTAACTTAGTGATTTGACAAATCTTTATCACCATGCTTTACCGACTTAACATAATTATATGTTAGGTAGAAAATAATTATATCAACATAATCTAATCATTGTCTGATCTATATCAGTTGCCCATTTATGTTCTTCAACTTCAAAACATCTCATTTCTTATTCTTCTTAACTCATTCAACTTATATCATTACCGAATGAAATGGCAACATAATATAAACCAAAAATCAATTTCTTGACATCAATGACAAGATAATAACTAATCTAACATTTCTCCTATCATGTATTCCTCTTATCTTTGGCGGGTCTTCTTCATCATCATCACCATCAGATAGTCAATCTTCATCATTACTATCAGTTATGGTAACAGATGATGTTCATGATGCTAATAATGATATTCATGCTAGTGATTCTGATGACATGTATGAGACTATTGACATTGATCATGATTTACCAATTATGCTTTCACAACACTTATATATCACTCCTAGTAATGAACATAGTGACCTATCTTCACAACATGGTTTGTGTTTATTATGCAGGAGCATCTTGGGTTTTTGGCAATCTTGTACCTCGGTAGCTTGTTATATTGGCTGAGTAACTACTTTGGAGTTCTTGGTGGAGTGTTTTTGTTGGTCACTAGCAGGCTCAGTTACTTTTTTTTTCTCAATACCTTTCACTAAGTGGCTTTGTTGTGTTCTTTCACCAAGATGGTTCATTGTTGTCTGTGTTTCTCGGTGGTCGTTTTCACTAAGGGGTTTATTTTGGATCTTTTTTTGAGGCCGACATGTGCATTTAACTTTTGGTCATGATATTAATATTGGGATCATTCATTAGGAAATATGTGGACCTCAATTTGGGTTGTTTCTTTCTCCAATGTTGGATCTAAATGTCTCTTTGGGCCGACCTATTTAGTAGCCTCAAGTATAAATTTGATAGTTTATCTTAGATTTAGGGTAGTGAAGTTGGTAGTGAAATTTAGAATTTGTAGATCATGAATCTCGCATGCCTAAAGATTGTAAATTTTATGTAATTGATTCTATTTTTATTGGTCATAACTGAGAAGGCCTTACAGCCTAGCATATATGAAGTTTGATGAATAAATCTATATAATTTGTCTTCTCTTCTCTTTGTTTCTTTGTTTTTCTTCTGTGTTGTAATTTTTCAAGGTGGTCTAGTATTTGGGAGAGCATTTGGCCCCATCTATTTATCATATCTTGTGTCAGGTGGTATCAGAGCAAGGTTTGATCTTGATCTAGTTTTTTGAATCTAGGTCTTTGGTCGAGGGTTCCTTCTAGTAAACCCTAGTTGGTTATTTTTTTTGTGGGGTAGAAAATTGTGATCTGGCCTACAATTGCAGAGGGTTTCAAGATGGTTCATGGAGGAAGGAATGCAGATCTAGGTTTAGTTGATATGCTAAGACAAATTGTTGCTAGATTAGAAGCTATTGAGATAGCCCAACACCGAAGAAGAAATCTTGATGATATTAGTGATGATGAAGCTGAAGAAATGTAGGAAGAAGTCACACTTACACCTATAATGGATCAAGGAGGAGAAATATTCCTGGAGGCATTGACTAGTTTGAAGGCTACACCACAGTTTAACCCTCCTGATTATAGTGGAAAGTTGGATTTAGATGAATTGATGGATTGGATTACCAACATGGAAAAATACTTTGAGCATGAGAATATACCAAATGAGAAGAAGGTGGAGATTGAAAGCACAAAATTGAAAGTTCATGCATCCTTGTGGTGGGAGCATCTGCAATTGGACTGAAAGAAAAAAGGTAAAACCAAAATCAAAGTATGGAATAAGATGGTAAATAAGTTGAAGGGAAAGTTTCTACCTTATGATTATCAAATTAACTTAGGAGAATGCAAAGTTTGAGGTAGAAAGATAGCTCAGTAAAGGATTGCACTGAGGAATTTTATAGGTTAGATATCATCTCTGGACATATTGAAGATGAGGTGGAAATAATTACAAGATATTTGAATGGGTTAAGGACTTCTATTCAAGAAGAAATCAGTTTGGTGAAAATGGAGAGTATTGAGAAGGCTTATTAGTTTTCCCTAAAAGCTGAGGAGAAATTGAACAAAAGGCATAAGAAAAGATAAAGAGGAAGAGGTAGATCCTATGGTGAAAATAGTAGATGTGATCAGGACAAGACAAATCAAGACAAAGGAAAGACTAAGTGGAAAGGTGAAAGTTCCTTCCAAGGAAGAGGCAATTACTCCTAAGGCAGCTATGGCAGAGGAGGATTATGAGGAACTTGTTACAATTGTGGTGAAGAGGGACATAGATCATTTGAGTATACACATGCAACTAAGAAGGTTGGTACCAATACAAATGCTTTGGTGCATGAAGGTTCACCGAATGAATCGGAGAAGGAAGGAAATCTAATTGTCAGAAGAGCATTGTGGAGTGAAAAGACTAAGGAAGATCTAGTAAGAAAGAGTTTGTTCAAGACCAAATGCAGAGTTGCAGACAAAGTTTAGAAAGTGATCATTAACAATGGAAGCTTAGAAAATTTGGCATCAGAACAAATAGTTACAAAGTTGCAATTGGAAAGATTGAAGCACCCAAAGCCCTATCAGATTTCATGGATCAAGGATGAGAATACACATATGGTAAGTGAACAATTTTTTGTGAATTTGAAAATTGGAAAGTACTATGATAAGGTGTTGTCTGATATTATGCGTATGGATTGTTGTCATATTTTGTTGGGTGGACCTTGGCAATATGATAGACATGCTATATATGATGGAAGATTGCACAAATATACTATTTGGGCTAATGGAAAGAGACAAACATTGTTACCTTTGATTGATGAACCTATTGGTGAGATATGTACATTTGTGAAAGTTTGTTTGATGGAAGGTAGATAGTTTGTTAAGGAATTTTTGTGTTATGTTGTGATTCCTAACAAACTGGGTGAGAAAACAGAAGATAAATTTCTTAAAGAGGTTGATAAGTTGCTCGCAAAATATAAGGAGATCATTTTAGATAATGTACTTGATGGTTTCCACCGATGAGAAGTATTAGTCATTGTATGGACCTGATTCCTGGAGCTAGTTTGTTGAATAAGGCACCACATTGACTGACACCAACCGAGATTGAGGAACTCAACCGACAATTTAAAGAGTTGTTGCATAAATGTTTGATCAGAGAAAGTTTGAGTCCATGTAAAGTACCAGTTGTGTTTGCACCTAAGAAGAATGGAGAATGGTGAATGTGTACTAGTTCAAGAGAAATAAACAAGATAACAGTTAAGCATAGGTTCCCTATACTAAGAATGGATGATATAATGAATTGTTTGAGTGGAGAAAAATATTTTACCAAGATTGATTTGAAGTGTGGATATCATCATATTATAATTAGAGAAGGTGATGAATGGATGAGTATCTTCAAGACAAAATAAGGTATTGTAGAGATTGAAAGAGGCAAAGTTGACAATTAATTTGAAAAAGTGTTCCTTCATGAAAGAGGAGATTGTGTATTTGGGATTTGTAATTTCAATAGATGGCTTGAAGATGGATCCTAAGAAGGTTGAAGATAATCTTGATTTGCCTACACCAGAGAATTTTGGTGAGGTAAGATCATTCCATGGTTTACCAAGTTTTTAACGAAAGTTCATCAAAAAATTTAGTTCAATTTGTAATGCTATAACCGAGAAAATGAGAGGAGATAAAAAAAATTCAATTGACACAAGGAGCTGATAAGAGTTTTGAGACTTTGAAATGGAAGGTTTTTGAATTGCATGTGTTAGATTTACCTGATTTCAATAAGGTATTCCAAGTTGAATTTGATGCAAGTGGCAGTGCAATAGGAGTTGTGTTGATTCAAGAAGGTAAACCTATTGCTTTCTTAAGTGAGAAATTAAATTATGCTAAAAGGAAATATTTTGTGTATGATCAAGAATTATATGCTATTGTGAAAGCCATAAATAAATGGAGACATTATTTGATGCCAAAGGAATTTGTGTTGTATATTGATCATAAGGATTTACAGTATTTGGGTAGTCAAACTAAGTTGAATCAGACACATATGAAATGGGTTGAGTATTTGCAGAATTGCACATTTGTGATAAAACATAAGAGTGGATTTTCTAACTGAGTTGTTGATGCATTAAGTAGAAGATCTTTAATGACTGAAATGAGAATTGAGGGTTTTGATGACATGAAGAATTTGTATGAAACTAACTCTGATTTTTCTAAGCTATGGAGAATGTGTAGAGAACCTATTCTAGATCAACTGAGTAAGTGGGAAGACTATTTCACTTAAGAATGTATGTTGTTCAAATTAATTCAGTTATGTATACTGAGAGGATCAATGAGAACTAATTTGATAAAGGAGAAGCATAGTAGTGGTTTCGTTGGATATTTTGGCATTGATAAGACATTAAGTTTTCTTAAGGAAAGGTATTTTTGGCCTGAGTTGTATAAGGATGTTCATAAATTTGTGAAGAGTTGTGGGGCTTGTCAAGTTGCAAAAGGAGTAAGTCAAAATAATGGATTGTATACACCAATTTCTATTCCTGAGAAACCTTGGAGAGATATCAGCATGGATTTTTTTCTTGGCTTACCGAGGACAACAAGAGGTAATGATTCCATATATGTTATTGTGGATGGATTTTCCAAGATGGCACATTCCATACCATGTAGGAAAACATCAAATGCAATGCATATAGTAGTTATTTTCTTCAAGGATATTTTCAGATTGCATGGATTATCGAGGAGTATCATTTCATACCGAGACAGTAAGTTTGTTGGTTATTTTTGGAAGACTCTTTGGAAGAAGCTAGGAACTGAGTTGAAGTATAGTTCTACATTGCATCCATGGACTAATGGACAAATAGAGGTTGTAAATAGAAGTTTCTGTAACTTATTGAGATGCTTAATTGGAGACAAACTGAGTAATTGGGATTCAATGTTAGCACAAGAAGAGTTTTCATACAATAATCTAGTGAATAGGAGTATTGCCAAGACACAATTTTAGATTGTTAATGACATACAACCAAGAGGTATATTAGACTTGAAATATATTGTTGGAGAAGAGAAGAAGAGTGATAAAGGGGAATAATTTACTAAGTTTATGAAATCATTTCATGAGGAAGTGAAACATAAGTCAGAGTAGAGTAATTATAAATATAGGGATAGTGTAGATAGGTCAAGAAGACATAAGGTTTTTGAGGTTGGTGATGAATTAATAGCTCATTCAAAGAAAGGAAGATTTCCTATTGGAACATATGGTAAATTGAAGATGAAGAAATTTGGTCCCTGCAAAGTATTGAAGAAGTTTGACATTGGAAATGCTTATGAAGTTGAATTACCTTATGACATGGATATATCACCAATATTCAACATTGCAAATTTGTAAGAGTACCATGAGCTTGATGAACAAGTGACAGTACTGAGTGATTATCCTAAGAAGCAGATAGAAGAAGTTGAACAGATTTTGGAACAAAGAGTTGGCAGAAGAATAGGAGGAAAGGATTACATGGAATATTTAGTAAAGTGGAAGAGCAGACTAATTGAAGACTTTACATGGATTTCTCAATTTGAGTTGGATTCAACTCAAGTTGTACCTCACTCACGATTCAGAGAATCATTTCTTTTCAACCTCAGGTGTCTGATGTAGGAGCATCTTGGGTTTTTGGCAATCTTGTATCTCGGTAGCTTGTTAGATGTGCTTAGTAATTTCTTTAGAGTTCTCATTGGAGTGTTCTTTTTGTTCACCAGTGGGCTTGGTTACTTTTTTTTGCTCAGTACCTTTCACTAAGTGGCCTTGTTGTGTTCTTTCATTGAGTGGCTTTGTTGTGTTCTTTCACTGAGTTGGTTTGATGTTTTTTGTGTTGCTCGGTGGCCTTGTTCACCAAGGAGTTTATTTTGGATCTTTTGTTGAGGCCAACATGTGCATTTAATTTTTGGTCATGATCTTAATGTTTGGATCATTCATTGGGAAATGTGTGGACCTAAATATAGGTCATTTATTTCTCTAATATTGGATCTAAATGTCTCTTTGGGCTGACATGTTTGGTAGCCTCAAGTATAAATTTGATAGTATGCCTTAGATTTAGGGTAGTGAAGCTGGTAGCAAAAGTTAGAAGTTATAGATCATGGATCTCGCATGCTTGAAGATTGTATTGTTTTTGTAATTGATTCTACTTGTATTGGCCATAATCAGAAAGGCCTTACAGCCTGACATGTATGAAGTTTAATGAATAAATCTATATGATCTTCATTCTCTTCTATATGTTTATTTGTTTTTCTTCTATGTTGTGATTCTACAAGGTGGTCTGGTTCTTGGGAGAGCCTTTGGCCCCATCTATCTGTCCTATCTTGCATCAGTTTTAGTAAAGAATAATAATAAAAGAAAGGAATGAAATAATAATCTGAGAGAGAGAGAGAGAGAGAGAGAGAGAGAGAGAGAATAATGTATTACCATGAGATAACCAAGAACTAGGAGCAAACCCAATAGCCAAACAACGGAGACAACAAGATTTTTAAAGAGGAAAAGAAAAGAAAAACCCCTTTGTGATATTATGAAAATGGAAAATCCTAAGAGAGAGAGAGAGAGAGAGAGAGCAATATCTCATTTACAATAACTTCATAGAGAGAAAATAAGAGAGGAGAGCATCTCTTTTATAAAGATGAGGATAGGAGTTACTAACTAACTCACCAATATAAGAATTCCATCTTCCATAATGGGTGTGTGCAAAGTGTCAAGTTCCTCTTAAGGAAGAAAAGCTAATTTCCTTATTAAAGGAAATACAAAATGTGACATGTCCTCCCACTTGGACTAGAGGACAAAATACAAGTAGGGATTCCATAGGAATCTCCTAAATTTAAAATAAAAAAAAATTATAAAAAAAAGGATACCTTGGTTTATCCTCAAATAAATAAATAATACAACCAAGGAAAGATTAATAATTCTAACACCAACACACACACCCCCCCCCCCCCCCCTCTTAATCATTACTTGGGGAGTTTACAAGAATTGGAATTAAACCCAAATTTTACAAAAATTTGCAACTTGATCTCAATACAAGAAAGAGGTATGATTGTCTTTAATTTTAGCTTGATATAAGTCTTCATGTAGTCTTCTTGAAGTTATAGGACATGTGAAGATGAATTGATTCCTTAAGTGGGCCTTGAAGATTCACCTAAAACAAATAACCATAGAAACATGAACCAAAGAAACTATCCACAAGAAGAATATCATCTAACATTCAAGTTAGTGAAACTATGAAACTTTTGCATGAGATTTCATGAAAAAGAAAAGGAGCTAACATGAAATCAAGATAAACCGGGCTTGCTGCTTAAAGGCTTTATGCCTGTTTTTTATTTTTTTGATGAATAGTTGTTAACTATTTCTGGCTTTGCTGTGTGAACTCTGCGGGGTGATTTCTATGTCCCTCAGCCCCTTTTTTGTGAATATGTAACTTTAATATTTTATCAATAGAAAAGGCACTATTCATCAAAAAAAAAATCAAGATAAACCAAATGGTCAAATTACCATTAATATAATCTAGTCTCCCATCTCAAAATAAATATATTAATGCACAAATGACCACAAACAAGGCCATCTAACAAAATTTGCATCAACACTGCATCAATCACATGGATATAGACCGTCCATTAATGATTCAATACTCCAAGTGAATGGGTGATCAGTCTACAACCTGCATGACTCACGATCTAAGCAATGAATAATGCAAACTCATCATCGCATTAGTAATTTACAAAGAGAAATGAGAGAGAATAAAACATAATCAAGGATAAAGAATTTAACCAACATTAACAAAACAAATATTGACATATGCTAAATAATAATCTGAACTAAGGATTATGAGTGAGAAAAACATATTGCCTTCCAAAATATATATGAGAAATCCAACAAAATTTCAAGAAGGATATCAAGAATACCATCCTCAGCATGAGGAAAAAAAAAACCAATAGAACACTTTGATAAACTCCAACTGAAGTAGGTGCGTCCCAAACATAGGATGGAGGGAAACTCCATGGGTCCATTTGTAGAATAAGGCAACAAGTTAACCTTGAAAATTGGGCTCCCAATGCAACTTACAAAAATAATGCAATAAAGTGCATATCAATCAATGGTATACAACCATAAAATGCTACCATGAGCATAAAGAGATGCTATAAAATCATAAAATTGCAACTAAGTGCAAATCAATATATCATATGGAACCTATAACAAATGCAACTGAGTGCATAACAATAGATCATAAAAACTAATAGCAATTAATGCTAAATAATGAGATAAAAAATCATCCACAAGAAGGCAATGGTGTTAGATAACTTGCAATACTAGAACAAATTAAAATTGAGAAATGGATGGAAATAAACATAAGGCACATATTTAAAAGGGGTTAAGACCATTATAATGAACTGTAAAAGCATGATGAGATTGATTACCATTACTTTTTTGAGAGTTGTGATTATTTTGATTCATAGGTTTCTTATCTTTTTGTTTTTTAAACCAATTGTTGGTCACGTGACCATCTTTCCAACAATAGGTGCACTGGGGTCTTTTATACGAACCATTATTTTGGTGGTTATTATTATGATTATTATTGTGATTATTGTTATTATTTTGATTATTGTTGTAGTTATGATTATTATTGGTATGATTATTAGATCTAAAGTTGGGATTTTGATTTTTAGAAATGAAAGCATGTTTACTAGATTTAAGAGTACCAAATTGAATTAATTTTGTTTCCTCTTGACGCAATAAGTTTTGAAAGATAATATAGGTTAATTGAGTTGCTAAACTAGGAATAGTTAATTGAGAATGAACATTAGTAATAAATTGTTGAAGCTGCCTAGGAAGACATTTCTTTAAAATAATATGAATCAATCTAATATCATCAATAGTAATTCCTAAACCATTTAATTGACTTTTAATTGAATCAAAATTTTGTAAAAATGCATCCATCGTTTCAAAATCAGTATACCTGAGATCCTCCATTTGATCTTGGAGTTGAATCTTTCTAGCTTCATTCAGACTGTCATAAGTATTTTTTGAAATTTCCCACACTGCATGGGTTGTAGTATAGTTATAAATAAGAACATATAAATATGGATTAAGAGAGATGCCAATGAGGCCAAGTGCCTCCTCATTTTTGGCATTCCAAGCATCTATATCAGCTTGAGCTGTAAAGGTGGTTGGAGTAGGAGTCACACCCGTGACAATATCTAGCATGTGTTTAAATTAAAATATTAATGAAATATACATTTTCCATGCCTGATAATTTGTACTATTTAACTTAATTTCAAGGATAATTGCAGACATGATGAAATAAACAAAAATTAAATTAAATTATTAAAATGATGAAGTACACAAAAAGATGTTAGAAACAAAAATAATAGATGCCTAATGAGTGTGAAAACTTGAATTAACTTAATGTTAATAACAATACGAATCACTAAAATTCTAAATGAATTTTTTGTCAATTTTTATTTAAATTTTTATTAAATAATTAAAATGATATTAAAATTTTGAATAAATAGATAAACAATGTGATAAACACTAATTAAAATTAAATTTAAACAAAGGATTAAATGATTATAACTTTTAAATGTAAGTTTTAAATGTTATTAGTACATTATTAAAATGATTTCAATTGATTAAGAACAATAAATAAAATGTTCTTGCATTGAAAATAATGATAACGAACAATAATATAATAATGGAGGATAATATAATGAACAGTTTGAATTTAAGTAATGTTAAACTAATATGCAATTTAAGCAAATGAATTTAAAAAAATAGTCAACTAATATTCAAATTGAAGTTAATCTTAGCAAATAAACTAAATTAGAACAAAGAAAAGCACACAAAGAGGAGAGTTGGTTGTCCAAAAGATAGAGATACTCATGCAAAGTAAGAAGGACTGGTCAAAGGCTGAATGGAAGGAAGACAAGTCTCATGCAACAAAGAAGAAACTCACACAAAGAGGGAAAGATTGGTTGGAGAAAGCATAAGGAAAATCTCACACAAGGGAAAGATAAAGCAAGGCTAGAAGAGATAGAGAAATAATGATAGATTTTCTCACGAAATAATGATTGGTTTGCTCATGAAAAAATGGTTAAAAACAAAAAAAATATAGGAAAAGGAAATACACACCTGGTGTGGGGGAATATCTCATAACTGAACCGTTGGATCGAGCTAATATTTGGATATGTTGGTGATAACCCAATTATAAAGGATCTCACTGGAGTGATTGAACAAATATTGATAGGTTCAAAAGTTATAGATGAGTGTGTACGCGTCTATCATAAGTTGAATGGTTAGAATAATAAACTAAACAAAACATAAAACACCTATAGTAATAAAGATTAGAATAATAAGGATAAACCAATGGAGATATTCCTGAACAAATGAAATAACCTCTGCATGCACAAAGATTATAAAAAACTAAAATATATGCCTGCAAGATCAAATATTAAAATAACAAAATAAGAGATTGGAGATACACCTGCAAAAAAATTGAAATAGCCTGCATGCAAAGGGATTAGAAAACCCAAAATATAGATTGTTTTGAACCATGCAATAGAGATTAGTTTTTAAACAAAACTAAATAGAAAAATACCCTATAATAAAGGTGAGATAAATAAAATGATGAGCCTTGTGATTGCCTGACTGAGGCTATCAAAACAAGTGCAAAAAAGAAATGGGTTTAGCGGTAAACCAGTCAAACCAAAAAAAGTTCAAATGTAACTCTTTGGTGTCAAGATGACCAAAGAGGGTTAGAATAAATTAGATAAAATAAAATAAAATCTGCAAATCAAATAAGTTAGTGAATGAAGCTTTAATCTTCTCTCTCAACCAAAAGTCTCCAAGAGGTGAGCTTAGAATAATGGTAACCTTCAATCAACACTCAAACAAGGATTAGCAACCTATGCTCTAATACCATATAAAGAATAATAAAAAGAGCAAGGAAAAAAATAATAATCCAAGAGAGAGAGAGAGAGAGAGAAGATTGTATTACCATGAGATAAAAAATAAATAGGAGCAAACTAAATAGCCAAAGAATGGAGACAACAAGATTTTGAAAGAGGAAAAGCAAAGAAAGACCCCTTTGTGATATTATGAAAATGGCAGAGAGAGAGAGAGAGAGAGAGAGAGCAATAACTTCAAAGAGAGAAAATAAGAGAGGAGAGCATGTCCTTTATAGAGATGAGGATAGGAGTTACTAAGTAACTCACCAATATAAGGATGTCATCATCCATAATGGCTGTGTGCAAAGTGTCAAGTTCCTCTTAAGGAGGAAAAGATAATTTCCTTATTAAAGGAATTAAAAAATGTGACATGTCCTCCCACTTGGACTAGAGGACAAAATACAAGTAGGAATTCCATAGGAATCTCCTAAATTAAAAAAAAAAATAGGATACCTTGGTTTATCCTCAAATAAATAAATAATACAACCAAGGAAAGATAAATAATTTTAACAGTTCCGAGATGGTTATTGTTCAATTTGTCATGCTTGATTTTTCTACTCTTATGAGTTTTCCACCTTCCCTAAACATTATCGACTAAGATAGGGGGCAGGAATATGCTCGAATAGCTCCTTGTGTATGGTGGATTTTGTGTGTTTGCATTTCATAATGTGCTTCCCCCGTGATGTGTTTCTTGTTATATTTTTTGTTTAGATTTCTTTAAATGACCCTTGTTTCTCTATTGGTTCAAGGTGATAAAGGAATCACCATGTCATAAAAATTATTCTATTTGTATCTCTCTTCTTCTATGTGTTGTTACATGTTATGTTATACCTATTCCATTGTTCGTGAATGTGCCTTTGCATTGTCTAATTGAGATGATGCAAAATGGTAGACACCTATTCTTTTTGGTCTTCATGATGTCGGTCCAAAAAGACTCTTCTTTGTAAATCTTACATGATTTTCTTCTATTGTGTTGTAGTTCTACTTCCTTTAGAGAATGATGTCATTTCATTTTGACATGATATTTCACATATTATCATATGATTATACTAACCCCAAAGTTGGTAGATCCCTTTCATGCTCTCTTTTTCCATGTGCTCATTTCTCGTGATTTGTCCTTTCTTGGGAGAATTTCATAATGGAAACATTCTTCGTGGATGCATGTACACTCCACTAAAGTCATTTCTCCCCTTGAGGCATTTTTAATTTCTTTAATGTGGGGGCATACACGTTTCTCATATTTTTCACACACACATTGTTTTAATGTTGCTTTGTATTTGGATCCCTTATGGGTACACTTTCCTTAAGGATGGATACTCCTTTTTTGTTTGATCCCTAAGGAAGCTTACCTTCCCTTAGGATAGATCGCCTTTTGGATCCCTTAATGGATACACTTTCCCTGAGGACAAATCCTTCCTTTCCCTGTTGACCCTTAAGGAAGCTTACCTTCCCTTAGGAAAAGTCATTCCTTTGTTGGATCCCTTATTAAATAAACTTTCCTTAAGAATAGATCCTTTATGGATTGACTAGCATGGCACACAAACCTGCTATAACTTTCAATGCCATCTTTTGCAGCACCTTCCTTGTGTGGTTCACAATAAGACACACAATCTTACTGGGATAAGGTGATCAAATTCCTCTCTCTCTCTCTCTCTCTCTCTCTCTCTCTCTCTCTCTCTCTCTCTCTCTCTCTCTCTCTCTCTCTCTCTCTCTCTCTCTCTCTCTCTCTCTCTCATGATGTCTCTCTTATATTATTTTTTTTATTTGATGAGGACTTAAGTCACTTAGGGTTTTATGCTTCCTTGTCTCCTTAACCTTGATGAGATCATCGTATACATTTGATCTACTTTACTATGAGCATGAGTTTGCCTCATACTCCTGCTAAAGTGGGGGATAAATGTACTATCTTAAAAAGTTATCACCCATTTATTTGGAAGCTCTAGGACCTATTAGGCCCCATTTTAGTGATTTTCTTAGATCCAAATGTGTTTATGCTTGATTTCCCGCTCCCGCCTTTTTCCTCTCTTCTCAAATCTCTTCACACTACCCTAATCTTGGGACCATTTTAAAAATTTGCCTCTCTAGGGATAGGTCAAATTTGGCCTATTCCTCAGGGGTTGATTTTTAGTGGGATCCAGGCCCAATGCAGGGATGTTTATTTTTATAATCTTAATTATTGGCGGCCTGTCAATTCTGCACCCCTAAATGAGTATAAAATGACATGAAAGGTCCTCATTTTGACATCCACTCTTTTGCAATTACATCCATTATTATCCACATACATGTTCAAGCAATCTATGTGTAAGAAATTATTGGTGATTTCAAGTGCTCTTTTAGATTCAAGATTGAAGAAAAGCTCCCAATTCAATATCTCCAAGTCTTATTCCATCCATCCAATGGTAGTCTTCTATCATTTTTAAGAAATTTTCTCTCTTCCATGGTGGCCAAGTAGAGGATTTCTCAAAGAAATCGGGAAGATCCAAATCCATCATTATTTCCTCTTCTCCTCCATTGAAGTGATCAAGCATACATTCATTCAAGATCTAAGGATTTGAAAAGTGTAGATAAATTGCATTTGTGAGGACATCCTTGAGTCTACAACACATCTCAAGCATACAAACATCTTTCTGGGTTTATCAAATCCTAACATCCATCCACAAGGGTTTTACAAACAAGGTGAATACTTACATTTGTCTTGTTTTACATGCATTTCTTATTTCATTTCAAGGTTAATTCCTATATAGGGGATTGACCAAGGCAAGCCCCTTTCCACAATAATTTCCTATTTTTCCTTATGTGAAGGAATAGGTGGCAAAGTTGTAGGTCTAGATTTTCAAAGTTTCAAAACCAGGGACCAATCCTTTATAGATTTTATAAGTTTTCACCCTTCCAAGAATAGGCTAACTTTTTGGGAATAGACCAACTTGGGTTGGCATTGTCCTGGAGGTCTACAAATTTCACAGTCTGGAGTTACAGGTGTCCAGGTTCTAGATCTAGAACAATTCCCAATTCTGAAAGGTTTTCAACAGTCAATAATAGATTCGAAGCTCACTTGTCCTATTATATCCCTCAAGGTGAGTACATCATTCTCATTTTCCTTTAGCATTTACTTTGATGCATTAGATCATATATTACATCTTGTCGATTATCATTTCATTTATCATTACATAAGTATTTGTCATAATTTACATTGCATGTACATACATTTATGTCCATTTAGAGAATACCCCAAAATCCTCCCCTTTCACTAGATCATGCATTAGCACCCCTTCATCCTTTTGGGTTGTGCTAATCATATTTGGCCTATGGGTGGGTTTTTTATTCCAATGTATATGGGAAGTGGGGATTTACCCTTGATAACTATTTCCCATATCATAGTTAGAAAGGTAGAAGGCTAGATTAGTGACTAACAACTACTCTTAGAGAGGGTCTATTTTAGTGAAATTTTGTCTCCCATTGTCTTTCCTTCTTGAAAACATATCAAATCAATTGATGAAGCCTTGTGATTTGGAACACCAATGCACTTTCATATAGATAATTTGAAGAACTAGTTCATTTGATGTGATATTCATCCACTTGGAAGATATAAATTTTTGAAAGGGCCTCTAACTGATTGTGTAATTTTGCAACTATCAAATCTGCACAAATTACATTTAGTTTCAATCAAGGAAAAATATCAAATGAACTTATAGGACCTTGAAATTTTTCACAAAAGTTCTTGATAGTACAAACAAAAGTAGGGATCCCTTGGTTTGATTCAGGGATGATCTGTGTGCAAAATACTAATTTATGCAAAGGGCCACTTGTATTTATTTCACAATGTGCAAGAAGAATTTTAAATAAATTGTAAATGGAATGGAGTTGGGAAACAAGCAAATGGGACGATGGGGTCTTGACATTGAACATATGGGTTCTCTGGTATAAAGGAAACTTCCTTATGTCACTATAATGGATAGGGTGCAAAACATGAGATTCCAAAGTAGGCTACTTCATTAAAAATGTAGTGCTCAGATTGCCAAATTGAAGAAACTTTACTAAGTTCAAGCCTTTGGAAAATATCATATTGTGGGATAGGATTATGAAAATGGGCCAGGATGTATACTACAACATAGGCCATATGAGGGAATGGTTTATTTTGAATGAGAAGCATAGGTTTTGAAATATTAAGCTGTTAAAGTGGCTATTTGAAATAACTGTAATATGCAACCTATGAACTTACTGTACACCCCAATATCTGTCACTTGATAGATGCATCAAAGCCTGACTTTGAAGGTACAAATGTGAATGTAAATACATCTTGATGGGAGGTAAGGGCCATTTAATAGTGAACTTTATCACTTATCATGAGATTTAGAGGGTATTTTTTAGGATTTTCTCCTTAAATGGAACTCTAAATTTTGCTAAAATTTAAAGCTCCAACAATAGCTCTTTCTGGGGACGTATACTCCATGTGAGCATAGCAAGAATATAAATATCTCTAGGATAAGAAGACCATGTGTCAATCACTTGTCCTCCACAAATAAAACTTAATTTGGTGGCCCCAGGCCCACCAAAATGAAAATCAATGTTTCCCCCTGTCATAAATTTTATTCTCATCTCCACATAACATCATAATTCTAAAAATATGTTCCTTATCTACTTGGATTCTCACATTATAGAATTTTCTTTTGTAATGTCCCTCAAAAAGTTTCTTTATTTGTCTTGAAAAATAATAGTTATAATTTCCCCCATATCTGACATTATTTAGTTTATTACAACTATGTGTATCACTTTTCAAAACATATCCATTGTGTTTCATGTAAAATGAAAGACTTATCTTTTGAATTATCTTTCACTTGTACTTCACGTTTGAGAGAAAAATTAATCAACAACCATAAATTTTCCTCACAATTCCTCTCTCTTACTTTTGAAAGAATTTTATCTTCAACTTTGGCACTCCATGTGGGCTCCATTTTAGGAGGATTTTCATGGCAATATTTAAGGCCGTCCCTTTTATTTATACTATTTTTTATTTTGTCCATTGACACAACCTCCTTACTATATGCAGATGATTAATCCTCCTCAAATAGTAAATGAAAGCCTTCTTTAATTGAAATATCATATAATATAGTTTCATGCTCCTCTATAATTTTATCATATAAAAAAATTAGAAATCTATTTTAAAAAGTAAATATCTCCTCCATCTGTTGATCAATACATGAGTCTTCACTATCATCAGTACATTCACTATTTTTATCAGAAAAATAGGAAAGCCTTTCATATATCATAGTGTCCTCAAAATCTAAATTTACCTTTTGTATATTAGGTTGCCTATCTATAAATCCTTCTTCACTTGAATCCAAAATATTATAGTTGTCAACTCTACATGTCTCTCTTTCATTTATCATTTCCTCATGCAAAGAATTTTTGAAGCAATTTCTTGACATATTGGTTTATGTAAATTGACCAACTTCTTCTTAAAAAATATTCACCTCTTCAATTTTATCATAGTCCTCTTTTTCACCAACAAATCTATTAAAAAATTTAGGTATGGATGGATTTTCCTCTCATCTAGCATCTCATGGGATATATTTATTATTTCCCTATTAGTTTGCTCATTACTATGAGCTAGAAAAAAATTACGTAATTTTTATGAACATACCTTTGATATTCCTTGTCCAATAAATATGAGATTAGTTCATTGTTGAGAAGATCTTACTCTCCCTTTTCCTCACTATTGCTGATATATGTTTTTATCCCATCAATGACATCATCATGATTCTTTGGTAAAAATGAACTTCTATCCTACTTTTCTCTAGGATCAATATATTCTCCATTTTCACTGTAGGTTTCAGAAAATTGAAAATATTCTTGATCATCCCTAATTTCTTCACACAATAAATTTGGACAAATCTAAAACTTATTTTTAGGTGTACATATTTATGTATTTTGATCACAATGTTTATCTTTATAAGATGCAACTTCCTCTTGAAGCAAAACAACATACCCCTGATACTTCAGTAGATATGAAGCCTATTCTATAATATATGCCTCTATGAACTCTTTAACTTTCATAGCTTCTTCTATTGGCAATGATTTCAAAGCATTCAATGGTTTTATATTTTCAATTATATTTTTTATTTTTCTATTCACTATATCAAAAATCATGAAGTCAACACTGTGTGCATCAGGCTTATAATCTACTTGGGATTCTTCTTGGTATTTAAATGGACAATCAAAGGAATCAATGGTAGATGCACCATCTTCAATAACACCATGAAATTCACTTATAAACCACCATTCCAACTCTTCCCATGATTAAAAAATTTGTGATGGTATAACAAACTATAAATTTCACCTACAACACCTTCGAATGAATTTGTAAAACATTTCATGATTTCATCTTCCTCAAAAATCTGGAAATCTTCAATAAATTCATAAAATGTCTTCAAGTACCCAATTGTTGATTCACCTGCACTTCCATATAACTATGGTACACTTTCTCTCAAGTAAAAATGAACATGATCTGGATAATCTAAAACATCACTGAAATACAATGGCTCATATAGTTTTCCCTATAAACATCTCTAATATTGTTGTTGTGGGTATTCTATTTCTTAATATGGGAATTTATATAAACCTATACAATGATAAATATTGAATGCATGAGATTGTTGCAACTTTTTCTTATTTTCATTAGGTCCTTTTAAAGTAGAGTCCCCACCTCTTTCAGAGAAATTTTTTTTATCTCTTTTTCTTATGGGTCTTCTCCTTCAACGGAGTCACTTTCTCAATGTTGCAACAAAGTCAAAATTTTTGAATTTCCCAATGATGGTCGAAGATTCTATAAATCTTCCCCAATAGAGTCTCCAATATGTTGGTTCCCAAATCAACAAATTGAGAAATCCTCAAATTATGGCAAATTCCTTCTACAAAATTCTCACTTGATCTGGCCAACAAATATGACTAACCAATTTATGGTTGAATTCTTCTGCACTTCAAGTTCTGTAGGACCTAGGTGGGTAATCCTATTCTCTAACTAAATATCCAAAGTTAGAGCTTTTTATAACAGATAATTTATGTTCTTCCTTATTAATCTTCACTTTAAAGTGGCATATGCTTGAAATAAATGATTAATTTGTTGATCACTTGATTCTTCTTATTCTAGCTTCGCTTCTTCAAATGCTTTACTTCTACACTTATTTGATTCAATTATATTTATGCTTCTACTTATTTTATGTTATACCGCTCCTACTTGCTTTAAATGAATAAAATTGATATTATTAAAGAATTCTCTACTTTTTTAAATAATCAAGACCGATCCCTTATCTTGATTGGGCATAGAGTCATTTCTTATCAAACCCTCATGTACAACTATGTGAGACAATATTTTATCCTTTAAATAAACCATCAGCTATCCAATCCTATTGATGCAAAGTGATAAAGTACACAACACATCAACCAGTCTAATTAATTTTAATTTCTCTTTCAAAAAGCCAATTAAACAAGAAACATAAGGACACACTTAGCAAATTCTCCTTGATAATTAGATTAATATGAAGGACAAATAACCTCTTTGCACAAGTTTTAAAGATGGCAATTGATTCAACAAGAAAATAACTTCATGCCACAATTTGAGAAAAGAAAACATGATCTTTGTACTGCTTCAAAAAATAGAGTATAATATATAAATTTTTGTTCATCTATTCTACTGCAATGCTATATATATATATATATATATATATATATATATATATATATATATATATATATATATATATATATATATATATATATATATATATATATATATATATTGTGTGTGAGTGATTTACACCTTCATGAAATAACAAGATTTAAAAGACAATTACACTATTCAAAGAAAACTAATCTAAATAATGCACAATTAATCTAAATATCTCATGGATCTCTAAAATAAAGTGGTAAATGAGGCTCTCAACTATGATCCTCACTAGTGACACTCTAAAGATGAGAATTGAACTAAGAATGATATGCAAACTAGATCTAATTATCAAATTCTAGCTCTATTTGATAAGAAATCTACAAAATGATCAACAATTGAAGCTAATTATCAATGAAAATTGCTAAGTGAGTGATGTGGATGCAAATTGCAAGAGCTTTGCTGAAATTCAAAGATATGGAGTGGATGAATAATGCCTCAAAATGCCTTCTATTTATAAGATTTTCCCAAGGGTAGGGGGTAGAGTGAGATAACCATGGTTATGCTTGGGTAAGTTCAATTGGCTTTGCTTTGTCCCTAAATTGGGGGACAAACATTTAAATGGTTTCAAAAGGCTGGACCATTTCAACAAAAGTGAGTGATTTGTGTCCATTTTGTCTCCTTTTTCCTTTGTTGAGGGAAATTATGATTTATTAATTAATTAAAGTAATTAAATTTAGCCATGAAGGGTAAGAGGTTCATTTTGATTTTTCATTTCAACAACTATGTCATTAATTGAATTTAATCAATTTCTTAGTGTTTTTCCCCTTTTCAAGCTTTATTTAATCATTTAATCATTTAATTGAATTTTCCTTTGATTTGAATTGCCTTTGTTCCATTTATTGATTTTTCATGCTATTTTGATGATTTGTTGCACCTTTTGATTGATTTAAGCCCTTTGCCAATTTTCCGTGTCTACATATATATATATATATATATATATATATATATATATATATATATATATATATATATATATATATATATATATATATATATATATATATATATATATATATATATATATATATATATATATATATATATATATATATATATATATATCTCCCAAAGTACGGTCTTGGTTTCTCCTTTATAGAAAATGAGGAGAAGCGACAAATTTCAAACCATTTACAATAGTGTATTTTCATAACTAAACAACTTAAACTAAACTAAAACATTAAAAAAGTTAATACATCAAAAAGATAAATAAAAGGTCTTTTGAAAACATTTTGTTTAAATAAGAAAGAAGTTTGTTCAAGTCTTGATGTGATCATTTGCCAATATGCTCCTCTTCCTCGAGTACAATGCGTCTTCTTCTAGGAAGGCATCCTGGTCAACTACAAATATTCTTGCACCCATTGTTTTCATGAATAATATCCATACGCAAGAGATTATCACACTACAAATCATAATTAAAAACATTTTATTGGGTTAACATAGGTGAAAAATATTTTGTCATAAAAATGATCCATCCCATATCACCACTTTTATTGCATATGTCTATAAATCTCCAGTAATTTCCTATCTTGAAAATATTCATACTCTTCTTCCATGATTTAATTATTCTTGGCTCTATGTGAAGATTTCATTTTTAAGTGAAATTATACTCTTATGAATTATCTTCCCGTCTACATTTTTCACACATATGATAAAACATTTACCATAATATGTATAAGTATTCACCCTTCATGTGAAAATATTCAATGTTGAATTTCTTCAAAAACAAATTTTCCCTAAGATCTTAAATCTTTGCAAATATTTCTTCATTTTATTCTTCCTTTTGTATCTACGTGAATAATCTATTTTGTGATAAATTTATTTTAATTACTATCACTTTTCTTTCATACTTCTGTTGGCACCTGCAAAAATTTCATGGCCCTACCTTTTTTCCTCTGGTCTCTGTAGTTGTTTTTCCCTATTTTCTGGCTAAAACCCTTGGTAAAATTCAAAAATTCTAGCCGTTTGAGTGAAAACCCTAAGTCGTTTGGCCCTATTCTAATTTTGTGTTACTTTATCAGGTCACTTAAAATCTCAATAACCCATGTGCTCAAATTTTATGTCCCCTCACTTGCTATGTGGTTAGGTTTTACACCGAGGTCCCCCTTTAATATTTCCCTAAGTTCCTAAGTCTTTCGGCGTTAATTTTTCCTAGGTCCCCCGCTATAATTTTTCTAATGTTTCACCCTTCTAGACTAGCGGTTTTCGTTAATCTGCAAGCCTTCCGCATGTCAGAGTTTCTGATATGCGCTTTAGCGACAAGGCACCACGTGTCCCGACAGGCCCATCTTCAAGGTCTGCAGCGGATTAAAGTGCTAACACATCTCATGGCTGTCGTTACACTGCTAAGGTAAAGTGCTCGATGTTTAATGTGGTGGTATAGCGATGGACGTCTGATGCGATGGTAGAAGATAGACTGTGGGTCCATAATGACACGTATGCACAAATGGCGGTATGTGATTGGTCCATGTATTGATACGGTGGCAATTGTCAATGGGACCTGGTTTCTGAGTTTGTCAGAGGGTCCTGACATTGCTATAAAATCGACGGTGGGCGTATGTTCTTATCGAATGTGTTAGAGGCTTAAGATTATGCGACAGTCGTTCATCCTCTTGTGTGACGTAACCTTTTATTTCAAGCGGGTCCACTGCCAAGTGTGCACAGTTGGCATCTTTTCATTGGTCCATGAGGTGATGTGGTGGAAGCTGTTAGGGTTGCTTGCGAAGGACATGGGGTAGTGGGGCCTGTGTCAGTCTTTTCTGATGTGGTCTCTCCTGATTTGTCCACATTGTTGTGACGAGGAAATGTCAGTGGGTCTAGACTTTCCTAAGGTGTTAAGTTGTTACTTGATCATGCGATCATCATTATACCATTGGTTTGAGATGCACGTGCTTTAGCATCATGGTATAGCAATGACCATCTGATGCGAGGGTAGGAGAAAGGACTTTGACGTGGGTTCTCTTTGTCAGAAGGGCTGATTTGGAGGTTTTTTATTGGTCCAGGTGGGATGAGCTGGATGTTGTTAGTGGGGCTGCAGTTTTCAAAGGAAGTAAAGTGCCTGCAGGTCTGTGAGGATCATGTGGTTGTCACTATACCGTTGAGGTGAGATGCTCAACTTTTTGCATCACGATATAATGATGACCGTCAATTTTGTTTAAAGAAATACAAAGCGCGCGAGCCCGGGGAAAGTAAACGAATCTAACGGTGGGGTTTTAAAGTTGATCAAGGTTTGAATATCGACCGCCGATTCTCTACTGGTGCCATGAGGGTGACCATTTCTGTTTAAATTCAAATTTTTTGAGGTTTTTAGTGACAGAAAGGACTGAAAATTGAATGTTTTAGCGGCAGGGTTTGATGAAGTTGTTGTGCCAGCTTCTGCAGGGTGGTCTAGAGGGTTTGATGATTGATTGCAAATGCCTATACCATCTTAAAATGAACATAGGTGAAGCTTGTGGCATGTTGTAGGTGTACAATTAGACTAATAAGTATGATGTTTACGTGATCTTCGGTATAAATCAGGAGATTTTCATTAATGAAGATCAATTTTGGATCTGTTTGTCTAGGTTGCTTGGTTTCTCCCCTGGAATTAATTGTTGATTGGTATTGGTTGGTTTAGTGGGTGAAACCCTAACCCTAGCTATCTGAAGCTTGTTGCACCTGAATTCGTTGAGGATCCCAAGATAGCTAGTGGTATAAGTAGTAAGAGTTCTAATTTTGTAAGGGTTCCAAAACTTTTGAGGCTCGAAAATTTTTAGTCTTTTCAAGCTTTTGGTTCCTAGTTCCAGTCTTTGGCAATCCAAGGGATTCTATTCTTTGGTTCCATATCGTTGATGGTTGAATGCTGATAATACAAACTTTGTACAGTAGATTATTGATCCTGTGATTTTGAGTAAAGAGTTTACTTGTATGTATTGATACACTTCCATGAAATACAATACAATTTCTACCTTGGTTCTATTATTGTCTCTTTACTTTGTGTTTATTCTTGTGTGTCTCTATTTGTAAGGCATATAGAACATACTAGTTGTAAGGTATCTATCTGATTGTTGCATGAGTTTCTTTCAAGGAAAGGATTAAATCCTCTTGTGCAATTTCAAGGAATGAATACATCTATTGAGATCTTGATGATAACAATCTAGGGTTGAGGGGATAGTTTGTAAGACATTCTATCCAAATTGTATGTGGTTTGTAAGGCATATCACCGTATTTCCTAGAAATTTCTCTATTGATTTATGTTAGACTCTTTGCCCAAAGGATTAGGCACTGATCTGATCCCTGTCATTCAAACACCTTTCAGTCATCAAACAAAAAATTCATCATTACCAATACCATTTCATTTCATGCTCATCTACCCAAAAAATAGGACTGGCCCTGATGTTTTACAATCCATAGTTGTTGATTCCTTGAAGAGTGAATCAAAGGTTAGCCTTCCTTGAGTTTTACTCATAAAAAGAAGGACTCATCACCCTTATGCCATTGTTCATGTTATCATACTAGGAGTTTCATCAGCCACATTCTGCAATAGGTTGTTCTCAGCTGTCTTCAAAATTATCTTTCATAAAAGTACCCCTGATGAACTCAAGCTAATCCACCAATCCATAGTTTACTTGAAAGATAGTAACCTATTTGTAGGAAATACCCGCCTGAGTCCTGTGGAGCTCAAAGCAAAAGGAGGATCTTATCCAATCCTCATCAATTAGGCTTTTCTTGCAAACTTGGAGACCCTTTTACTGAGAATCAAGCTAATACCCTTGCCAAGTTTAACCCACAAGAAAAATCCCTAATAGACTGGCAACTCTGCTGGGGAGTTGTAAGAAATATTTTGCTAAGTTAGAGGGTCTAGTTGAGCCAGGGCTCCTACCCTATACAAACCAGCTGGTTACCATTGGTGTCTATATTTTAAAGAAAAATTCCCAAATTTTTGGGTGGTGACTCTAATAATCTTTGCAACAGTGCTGGTTAGAAAATCATTCACAAGATGAGTTACAGAGGTACTAGGTCTCAAAGAAATAAGCTTCCTAAGGATAGATTGGAAGAAGGTATTCCAAGTACTTCTAGGCCTGGTCAAACAAAGAGAGGAAGGAAGAATAGGAGTATGTTTCATACTCAGAAACATAGAGAGAATGCAAGACAAGAGGAACAAATCTAGCTTATTCAGATGAATCAAGAAGGAAATGCCTCTGAATATGAGGACGCTGTTGATTTGGGCTTGAATCAATATGAAGACAAGGTTCAAGTAGGAGATGCTAGATCTAAGACTACTCTCCCTGAATCAGAAGAAATTTTTGAGGAAGTTTATGAGTTAGAAAGGAGAGTCCAAGAACAAATTCATTTGAGACAGAAAAGAGACAAGGAGAAAGAGGAAAAGATTAGACATGCTATGATTAGAGCTGAGAAATTGAAGAAACAATTGTTGGATCTTGAGGCCATGAATCAGGATCATGTGATAGAACAAGCAGAAGATCAGCCTGTTGTCCAGCAAGTTTATGAAGTGAGAAATCCTAGGGACAAAGGTAAACAAAAGGTTGTAGGAGTTTCAATAAATGAACCAAATCATGCAAAGAAGTCCATGGATCAAGAAGCAAGGTTAGATGCTGACCTAGAAGAAGCAAAAAGAAAACAAGAATTGTTGGCCAAAGAGTTAGAAAAGGCAGAGCTGGAAGCCACTACTGTTGAAATGAAGAGAAAGATTGATTTCCTTAAGCAATCTTCTAGACATGCTAATACCCTTTCCACTTCTCAAGCGCAAGGAGAAAATGTGTTGAATAGTGCTACAACTTCAAGTATGCCTAAGATTTCTAATATTTCTAATACTCAAACATCTGCATCTTTAGGTGGTGACCCATCTCAAGTAGGTCCCATTCATGAGAGGCATAAACAATTGGTTTTTATTGGGATTCCAGGTTATCCAAATCCCATCCCTGATGAAATTAGGAAGAAGCTCCCAAAATTCACTGGAAGCAATGCAGTTTCATGTGAAGAACATTTGAAAAATTTCATTGATGTGATAGATGACTACAATATTGAGCCTGATGATGTCATCATGAAGCTTTTTGTTCAGTCTCTGACTGAAGATGCTAGGGATTGGTTTAAAAATTTACCTCATGCCAACATATGTTCATGGAATCAGTTTAGGCAGTCTTTCAAGGAATAGTATGGTGATAAAACCAATGAAGGTTTCATACTTAATGAGTTTAACAACATCAAGAAAAATTCAAATGAGGGTGTTGTTGAATTCAATGTTAGATTTCAAAAATCTATGCATAAGTTGTTGCAGGTTATCAGATTGGATGACATAGTATGTCTTGTCACATACTTGAATGCTTTTGATTCAAAAATAGGATATCTTTTGAGAGATAAGAACCCTAGGAATCTTGTAGAGGCTTATAAATTGGCTATTAATATAGAGAGAAATAGAAGGATATCAAGGAAGTTGGGAAGGAGAGAAGATTGTCAGCCATCAGCCTCAAATAGAAGAGAGCCAGGGAAACCTGATGCAAAGCCAAAAGATGATGATAGTTTGAAGCAAATCTTGAAAACAATAAATGATTTAAATCCTGGTGAAGCAAGAAATAGTACAATGCAAGGGAATGACAGGCCATCTTTCAATAACTTTAATAAGTTGCCAAGAATGCAGAACTATCCCTATAATACTTAGTGGAAGGATGGAAAGTCAGTGCTTCCTGAGAGAAAGGATAAACCAAATGACAAGACCCTTGACCCTTTCCACAAAAATACAGTAAATATGAATGATGATGTTCCATGGTGTATTGTTTGCCAATCACCTCGTGATCCCTATTACTGTGTTATTGCTCAAAGTGTTTCTGCAGATGAAGATCAAGGCAAAAATAATGATGATACTTATGATGATCAAGGGTGTGGTATGACTTCTTCATACATATATGATGAGTTAGATTCTACAGATGAAGATGAAAACCAAGATGCTGGCAGTTCCCAAGTCAGAAATGAGGTTTACCATCAGCAAGTGTTTTCTGATGAAGAAGATAATCACCTTGATGTAGTTCAGTGCAATACTCTAAGAAGTGATGAGTCAGTAATGTTGAGAAGACCCTCTGATGAAGAAATTGCACAAATCACAGCAGACATGGTGTCTCAAGTTAAAAGCAACTATAATTTGAGAAATAGAGTGGTAGGTAGTCCAAGTGGCAGGCTTGCTGGAATTTTCATCAAGAAAACAAAAAGAGATGAAAAACAAGCCCAAAATAAGCAAAAGGTTACTAACACTGCTGACAAAACCAAGTTGAAGAAAAATGTCAACTTCACAAAGCCAATTGTAGCTTACAAGGTGACAGCTAAACCCCTTGTAGATGTTGATTCTCCTTTGCAAGAGAAAGAAAAGGGTCAGAGCAAAGATAGTCCCAATGTGGTTACACATGAAGAAAATAAGGAGGCTACTATCACTAAACAAGATGTAGTTGACCCCAAGTATATTCCCATTGACATGAGCAAACTGTTGTCACAAATCACTGTCAAGGTCCCCCTATTAGAAATGATGAGGGTAGAGGAGCATAAAGTTAAGGCTTTGAGTTGGGTAAAGGGAGCCTTTTCTTCTGATACCCAAAGTTCCACCAAGACTGATGGAATGACTACTGCAGGAGGTGATTCAACTGAGAACCAATGTGGGGAGATAATCTCTGAGATCCCTCAAATTTATTTGGAAACTAATGCTTCTAATTTTGTGTCAGGAATAGTTGATCCTTTCTTTTTGTCCTTAATAGTGAATGGAAAGTTGTTAAGAAATTGTATGATTGATTCAGGAGCCTCTGATACTATTATGCTTGTAGAAATAATGAGATCCTTGGGTCTGAAAGTAGACACACCTCATGGTAGATGTCAGGCTATGGATTCAAGAGAGGTCCCTGTTATTGGTACTATAAAAGCACTTCCTTACAGGTTGACGGCCTTCCCTAACAAGTTGCTAACAATGAGTGTCTTGGTGGTAGATATTCCCCCTCATTATGGGATGTTGTTGTCAAGGAAGTGGAGTGCTCAGATGGGAGGTAGTATCCAGTGTGATCTGTCCTTTACAACTTTCAATATTGATGGTGACAATGTGAAAGTATCCAGAGAAAGTAGAACTCCACATATGATTAAAATAAATGATGATCATTTAAACTGTTGTGTGGATGTTGACATGGAGAATTTCAAATTAGAAGAAACTGTCCCACCAATGGAAGAGATAGATCCACTGGTTGCAAAACTAAAGAAATAGCAAGATGGACAGTGGCAGATGTACTTTGATGGAGCATGCTCAAAAGAAGGCTCAAGAGTTGGAGTCCTATTCATATCTCCATCAGGTTCTACTTTTAAGTATTCATTCTCATTGACTTTTCAATGCACAAATAATACTGTTGAATATGAAGCATTGTCTTTGGGATTGGATATTGCTATCAAACATGGGATAAAATGTTTAAAGGTTTTTGGTGATTCTGAGCTTGTGGTAGCACAAGTCCGATCCAAGTATGCTGTCAAAAATGATAGATTGAAATTGTATAAGCATGTAATATGGGATCAAGTTGAAATGTTTGATGCTTTCAATATATGTTGGGTAGAAAGATCCAATAACATAATGGCTGATTTTCTGGCCAATATTGCTCTAAAAAGGGATGATTCAACTTTGTTTGGAGTATCAATTCTTGAAGTAAAAAGTAGACCAGTTGTTGCAGACAACATTTACAATTGGTAGGTCTTTGAAGATGATCATGACATCCTGAAATTTATTCAATGTCTTGACATATATGAGGATCAACCTATAGACTGCAACACTTTGGTTGAGGAAATTGAAGGTAAGGACATGGTCATGGGAAATGAAGTGATTCAGCTGAATTCAAATAGTATTCCTAAAGGCTTAACTAAGTTAAAAGCATTGTACAGTAGCCAAAATGATTATTTGTCAAAAATAAGTAATGCTAATGTAGAAGATTTGGAGGAAGTGAATTTGGGATCACACAATGCACCTCAAATGGTCTATATTGGAAAAGGATTAACCCCTCAATTGAAAGATAATTTTATAAAGTTTTTGAGGAGGTACAAGCATGTGTTTGCATGGTCTTATGATGACCTAAAAGCCTATAGAGAGGACCTTTTCCAACATCAGATCCCATTAAAGCAAGATGTTAAACCATTCAGATAGAAGAAGAGGCCCATTAATCCATTATTGGCTCCTAAGATGCAGCAGGAGCTAGTCAAGTTGAGTGATGCAGGAATAATTCAACCTATAAGGCATTCAACTTGGGTATCTAATTTGGTCCCAGTTAGAAAGAAGAATGGTGACATTAGGTTGTGTGTAGACTTTAGAAATTTGAATGGTGCATCATTGAAAGATAATTATTCACTACCTAACATGGAGGCAATGTTGCACAAAGTCACTAGATGTGAGTTGTTGTCCATGATGGATGGTTTTTCTGGATATAACTAGGTCTTGGTAAAGGAATCTGAACAATTCAAAACAGCATTCACAACACCTTGGGGAACTTATGTGTATGTCAGAATGTCATTTGGTCTCAAAAATGCTGGAGCAACTTTCCAAAGAGCCATGGATGTTGCTTTCAAAGAGTATATTGATCTATTTATGGTTGTGTACCTAGATGACCTAACTACTTATTCCAAGAGGGCTCATGATCATTGTTCGCACCTAGAAAAGATTTTTGTCAAAGCTCTGGAATATGGTGTGTCCCTGAATCCTAAAAAATGTAATTTTGCAGTCAAAGAAGGAAAGTTGCTAGGACACATTGTATCAAAAGATGGAATAAGAATTGATCCAGAGAGAGTTGAAGCCATAAGGAAGGTGTCTGCACCAAAAAATCTCAAGGGGGTGCAGTCATTTCTAGGGAAGATCAATTTTGTTAGGAGATTCATTGCAAATTTTGCTGAAATTGTCAAACCTATAGTAAAGTTGCTAAAAAAGGATGTGAAATTTCAATGGACTGTAGACGCTCAGGATGCATTTGAGAAAATTAAAGATGTGGTCCAACAAGCACCTATGCTTAGGTCTCCTAACTACACCAAGCCTTTTTCATTGTTTTCTTTTGCATCATTTCACACCATTACTGTTGTTTTATTGCAAAAGGACAATGAAGGTTTTGAACATCCAATTGCATTTTTTATTAAATCCTTGCAAGCTGCTGAGTTGAATTATGAGATGATGGAAAAGCAGGCATATGCATTGGTAAAAGTAGTCAAATCCTTTAGACCTTATCTGGTTTGTGTAAAGGTACTTGCATATGTCCCACATGTAGCAGTTAAGGATGTCCTCACTCAATCTGAAGTTACTGGAAAGAGATGCAAGTGGATTACTAGAATTTAGGAATTCAATTTAGAAATTCACATTACTAAGTTGGTAAGAGGACAAGGTCTAGAAAAATTGATGAGTGAAGAAAATATGGACTTAGTCCAAGTAAATAATGAAGGAACTCCTAATATAACAATTACAAGTATTGAATTGCAACCAGAATATGTTGATATTGTCTATTTCATAAAGAATGCTAGATGCCCAGACTATATGATAGATAACCAAAAGAAATCCTTGAAATTGCAAGCTCAAAAATATACATTGATACAAGGAGGCTTGTATTGGAAAAATAGAGATGGAATCTTGTTGTTTTGTCTTGACAAATATCAGGTAGAGAAGGTTTTAAATGAAATGCATGCTAGTGTTTGTGGAGGTCATTTTTCAGCAAGGACTACTGCTCACAAGATTTTAAGGGCTGGCTATTTCTGGCCTACATTGTTTAAAGATTCATTCCAATATGTTAGAAAATGTGAATCTTGTTAGAGTTTTGCTTCAAAATTAAAGTACTCAAGAGCACTGTCATTGAACCCAATAGTTGCTGAAGCACCATTTGCCATGTGGGGCTTGGATTTCATAGGTGAGTTTGCTGAGAAATATAGTGGAGGACATAGTTATATACTTGTTGCAACTGACTATTTCACAAAGTGGGTAGAGGCTATTCCTACAAAGAGGGCAACAAGTGGTGATTGATTTCTTACTTGACAATATTTTGACTAGATTTGGTGTCCCTATGAAGTTGATCACAGATAATGCAATGTGTTTTAGATCAGATGAGTTTGAGTTTTGTAATGAAAATGGAATCATCACTTCCTACTCATCTCCTTATCATCCTCAAGTAAATGGACAGGCTGAGTCTAGCAATAAAAGCATCCTGACAATCTTGAAGAAAAAACTTGAGAAGAATAAGAGAGCTTGGCATTCCAAGTTGAGATTGGCTTTATGGGCAGACAGGATTATAGTGAAAAGAGCCACTGGGAAGTCTCCCTTTGACCTTGTATACAGTTTGCAATCAAGGCTACCTATAAATAATCTAATCCCAATTTATCAGTTTATTCAGGATGAAGAATTGGATGTCACAGAGCCAATGCAGAATAGAATAATGCAGCTGACAGAGTTGGATGAGCAGAGAAAAGAAAGTCAAAAGAATAATATCAAGTTGCAGCAAAAGATGAAGTACTTATTTGACAAGAGAGCAACTACCAGGAAATTCAAAGCTGATGATTTGGTACTTCAATGGAATGTGAGGGCAGAGGATAAAGGGAAGCATAAAAAATTTGAATCATTGTGGCTTGGTCCTTTTGTGATTCATGATAGTTTTGGGAAGGATTCCTACTTGCTGAAGAACATGGATGGTGAAGTTTTTGAATTGCCAGTGCATGGGAAATTCTTGAAACCCTTTTTTAGTTAAGTTTTTGATTCTCATGCATGTGTAAATATTTTGTAAATTTTGTGTAGGTTTGTTTCCTTTCAGGTTGTGTGTTTCTTTCCCTGTTTTAGGTTAGTGCGGTTTTTTGGTCTGCGTCCCAGAGTCCTATGGTTCTTGTTAAAAATTGCATTTCAACATCTTCAAATAGAGCCACTATTGGCACCTACAAAAATTTCATGGCCCTACCTTTTTTCCTCTGGTCTCTCCAGTTGTTTTTCCCTGTTTTCTAGCTAAAACCCTTAGTAAAATTCAAAAAATCTAGCCGTTTGAGTGAAAACCCTAAGTCGTTTGGCCATGTTCTAATTTTGTGTTACTTTATCGAGTCACTTAAAATCTCAATAATCCATGTGCTCAAATTTATGTCCCCTCGCTCGCTATGTGGTTAGGTTTTACGCCGAGGTCCCCCTTTAATATTTTCCTAAGTTCCTAAGTCTTTCAGCGTTAATTTTTCCTAGGTCCCCCGCTGTAATTTTTCTAATGTTTCACCCTTCTAGACTAGTGGCTGTCATTAATCCGCAAGCCTTCCACATGTCAGAGTTTCTAACATGCGCTTTAGCGACAAGGCGCCACCTGTCCCGGCGGGCCTGTCTTCAAGGTCTGCAGTGGATTAAAGTGCTGACACATCTCGCGGCTATCGTTACACCGCTAAGGTAAAGTGCTTGATGTTTAATGTGGTGGTATAGTGATGGTCGTCTGATGCGATGGTAGAAGATAGACTATGGGTCCATAATGACATGTATGCACAAATGGCGGTATGTGATTGGTCCATGTATTGATATGGTGGCAATTGTCAGTGGGAGTTAGTTTTCAAGTTTGTCAAAGGGTCCTAACATTGCTAAAAAATTGACGGTGGGCGTATGTTCTTATCGAATGTGTTAGAGGCTTAAGATTATGTGACAGTCGTTCATCCTCTTGTGTGACATAACCTTTTATCCATGAGGTGATGTGGTGGAAGCTGTTAGGGTTGCTTGCGAAGGACATGGGGCAGTGGGGCCTGTGTCAGTCTTTTCTGATGTGGTCTCTCATGATTCATCCACGTTGTTGTGACGGGGACATGTCAGTGGGTCCGGACTTTCCTAAGGCATTAAGTTGTTGCTTGATCGTGCGATCATTGTTATACTGTTGGTCTGAGATGCACGTGCTTTAGTATCACGGTATAGCGATGACCGTCCGATGTGAGGGTAGGAGAAAGGACTTTGACGTGGGTTCTCTTTGTCAAACGGGCTAATTTGGAGGTTTTTTATTGGTCCAAGTGGGATGAGCTGGATGTTGTCAATGGGGCTGTAATTTTCAAAGGAAGTAAAGTGTCTGCAGGTCCGTGAGGATCATGTGGTTGTCACTATACCGCTGAGGTGAGATGCTCAACTTTTTAGCATCACGGTATAACGACGACCATCGATTTTGTTTAAAGAAATACAAAGCGCGTGAGCCCAGGGAAAGTAAACGAATCTAACAGTGGGGTTTTAAAGTTGATCAAGGTTTGAATATCGACCACCGATTCTCTACTGGCACCATGAGGGTGACCGTTGCTGTTTAAATTCAAATTTTTTGAGGGTTTTAGCGACAAAAAGGACTGAAAATTGAATGTTTTAGCGACAGGGTTTGATGAAGTTGTTGTGCCAACTGCTGCAGGGTGGTCCAGAGGGTTTGATGATTGATTGCAAACACCTGTACCATCTTAAAATGAGCATAGGTGAAGCTCGCGGCATGTTGCAGGTGTACAATTAGACTAATAAGTATGATGTTTGCGTGATCTTCGGTATAAATCAGGAGATTTTCATTAATGAAGATCAATTTTGGATCTATTTGTCCAAGTTGTTTGGTTTTCTCCCCTGGAATTAATTGTTGATTGATATTGGTTGGTTTAGTGGGTGAAACCCTAACCCTAGCTATCTGAAGCTTGTTGCATCCTGAATTCATTGAGGATCCCAAGATAGCTAGTGGTATAAGTAGTAAGAGTTCTGATTTTGTAAGGGTTCCAAAACTTTTGAGGCTTGAAGATTTTTGGTCTTTTCAGGTTTTTGGTTCCTGGTTCTGTAATACCCCAAAAATGGGCTATAAGTTCATTAATCTCCTACATCTTCAATTCGAACGAAATCGACATCAAAGTCTTAATCTAAGGCACATCTAAACATCATCGAATCATAACTGATTATCTTAAATTCTACATTGGAGAATATTTCTAGTAATATTCCTAATCATCATAGTTATCTTTAATTTAATGATTATTTGGTGGTAAATCACATTTATCTTAAGTTTGATTAATTGAATATTTTCATATTTAATTAATTAGATTTAATATCTTGCCACTTAATTGTTTAATTAAATTTAATTCTATCTATTATTAATTGTATTATTTAATTTTGACAATAAATCAAAATTCCTATGAATAATTGATTAAATTCTTATTTAATTAATTAAAGCATGTTGTCATTATTCAATAATATAATTTTTAATAAAAGTTTGGTAAAATAGTTAGTTAACCCATAAATTAATTATTTTATTTCAAAAAGCAGTTAAGTTGAGAATAAATCACTTTATTTATTTATTAAATCATAATTATCCATGTGCACATTCAAGGACCAGTTAAACTCAAATTGAAAAATCAATGCAAGTTGTTAGCTTTTTGAAACTCAACATCTTTTTGAGTTTTAAAGTTGATCTAAACTTCTAATTCGAGTTGAACTGTGCTTTTGCATGATTTTTGTGACTTAATTATCTTTATTTAAAAATAACTCAAAAATCAACCTGAGTTATTTGAGTGATTTATGGCTTTTTCTCATGCACCTCCAAAGCCCGGGATTTCTATAAAACCAAAGCTTAGCTCTTCATAATTCATCTCTCAAATTTGCATCCACAGAATCTCATAATTTTGCAAGCTTACTTTGCCAAAGTCATCTACGAATTGCACAACTATTTTGAAGAATTGGAATTTGGAGAATCAAAGCTTATTGCGAATCAAGGCTATTGTGAGATCAATTTATTTTTTTTTTACATTCATTTAGATTCTTTTTTATATCATTGTTAGATCAATTCATAGCATATCAATTTTCCATATCAGCATAGATTCATATCAGTTTTTATCATTCTTATTGCATAGAAAATTCAAAAATATAGATTAATTGCATTCAATTCATATCTAGATCAATTGCATTCAAATCTTTCATTTAGGTGTCGTCTAAGTCACTGATCTCGATAACAATCTAAGAACATTAATCTTGCACCTACTAGAAGGCAGTAAATCGCTTGGTTATATAGTTTTCAATTTTGCACGATTTCGATTATAGCTAACCTCTAATAATTTACTGAAGTGTTGTGTTTATAGATCAGGTACAATTTTCACACACACAAGTTCCAGTCTTTGGCAATCCAAGGGATTCTATTCTCTGGTTCTATATCCTTGATGGTTGAATGTTGATAATACAAACTTTGCAGAGCAGATTATTGATCCTGTGATTTTGAGTAAAGAGTTTACTTGTATGTATTGATACACTTCCATGAAATACAATACAATTTCTACCTTGGTTCTGTTATTGTCTCTTTGCTTTGTGTTTATTCTTGTGTGTCTCTATTTGTAAGGCATATAGAACATACTAGTTGTAAGGCAACTATCTGATTGTTGCATGAGTTTCTTTCAAGGAAAGGATTAAATCCTCATGTGCAATTTCAGGGAATGAATACATCTATTGAGATCTTGATGATAACAATCTAGGGTTGAGGGGATAGTTTGTAAGACATTCTATCCAAATTGTATGTGGTTTGTAAGGCATATCACCGAATTTCCTAGAAATTCCTCTATTGATTTATGTTAGACTCTGCCCAAAGGATTAGGCACTGATCTGATCCCTATCATTCAAACACCTTTCAGTCATCAAACACAAAATTCATCATTACCAATACCATTTCATTTCATGCTCATGTACCCAAAAAATAGGACTAGCCCTAATGTTTTACAGTCCATAGTTGTTGATTCCTTGAAGAGTGAATCAAAGGTTAGCCTTCCTTGAGTTTTACTCATAAAAAGAAGAAGGACTTATCACCCTTATGCCATTGTTCATGTTATCATACTAGGAGTTTCATCAACCACATTCTGCAACAGGTTGTTCTCAGCTGTCTTCAGAATTATCTTTCATAAAGTACCCCTGATAAACTCAATAGCATGACAATGAAGACCTAATCCACCAATCCATAGTTTACTTGAAAGATAGTAACCTATTTGTAGGCAATACCCGCCTGAGTCCTGTGGAGCTCAAAGAAAAAAGAGGATCTTATCCAATCCTCATCAATTAGGCTTTTCTTGCAAATTTGGAGACCTTTTTACTGAGAATCAAACTAATACCCTTGCCAAGTTTGACCCACAAGAAAAATCCCTAACAACTTCCACTTTCTTTATGCATTTTCCCAACTTAGTGAAAATAATTATCCGCACCTAGAGTTCACCCCACTTATTTTCATAATTGAAATGTCTCATTTCCCACTGAAAACAATTTATATCTTCACATCGAAGAACTTCCATTCCCTCAAAATAACACTACATCTATGTCGTGATAAATCTCCTTTACTATATTCTTCAATAAAAGAATTTGTCTCCTTTTAAAACTTTATAAATGATCTTCCCTTGTGACCTTTTATCAAGTGTTTTAAATCCTACATGCTTCAAGCACAAGAAATAAATTAACTTTATTTTGTACTTTTCTCATTCGCTATTTCGTGATTAACAAAATGAGGGGTCAGCGAAATAGCGATGGCTATCGCTATTTTGCAACCCTCTTAAACTCCCACTTGCGATTTGGCGATGGCTCTATCACTGTTAAAAATTTAGGCTTTGACAGATGATTATAACCTGCTCCAAAGCTCTGATTTCAAAGAGTCGTTGATAATACTTGAACAGGCTGTTCAAAAATGTTTCTTCCATATATCTATGCATTGTAGTAGATTTGTTCCTTCCTGTATACTCTGTATTTGCTTAAAAGTTTTAAAATCACTCTCAACAAATTTATTTTGTGTATATAATGTATTCACGACATAAAATGAAGTGTTTTTTCTTTGTGGAATTGGATTAATTATTTATGTGTTCTGTCAAACTACTTTGCAAATATGCGGGAAGAATTTTAAATAAATTGCAAATGGAATGGAGTTGGGACAACAAGCAAATGGGACCATGGGGTCCTGAAACTGAACATATGGGTTCTCTAACATGCCCATAGTGTAAAGGAATCTTCCTTATGTCACAGTAATATCCAAAGTATGCTACTTTGTTAAAAATGCAATGCCCAATTGCCAAATTGAAGAAACTTTATTCAGTTCAACCCTTTGGAAAATATCAGATTGTGGGCTAGGATTATGAAAATGGGCCAGGATGTATAATGTCAAATAAATCATATGAGGGATGGTTGCTTTGGCAATGAGAAGCATAGTTTTTGAAATATTAAGCTTTCAAAATGGCTATTTGAAATAATTGTATTATGCAACCTATGAACTTACTGCACACCCCAATATTGTCACTTGATAAATGCATCAAAACCTGACTTTGAAGGTGCAAATATGAAAGTAAATACATCTTGATGGGAGGTAAGGACCATTAAATAGTCAATTTTATCACTTATCATGAGATTTAGGAGGGCATTTTTAGGATTTTCTACTTATATGAAACTCTAAATTTTGTCAAAATTTAGAGCTCCAACACTTAGTTTGATGTATGCAATAATTTTCATAAGATTAGTTACTAATCAATTATAGGAGCATTGAGAAAGTTTGTGTCTCACTTTGACAGAGGACATCAGCCTCATGATAAGAGTGTATTTGGGTATTTTGAGGAACCTTTAATCACTACTTGTGTTATCATGATTATAATTGGGTGATTAAGACATTAGACATAAAGGGATTTTTTATACAAATTTAGTTGTGACTTGGATAGTTAAATATCTTTTAGTGGCTTTGTGCTCTTACTTTTCTTAGGGTAGTTAGTTGAATGAGTAAGAGGAAATCAATATTAAAGTAAAGTATTAAACCACCATGTGTACATATAGAGGGTGGTATGATTGTATAAAATGCTCTAGTGTTGATTTTGTTTGTAGGGTGCTCTAAATTGGTTGTGATGGTCCAAGTGCTATATTTTTTAATAGAAATTACATGTACCATGTTTGTACGAAATACGTTAATTTATAATATGTTTATTTGATAGATGGTTGATGATGGTGAGACCATGCTATTTGAAATGTTGACACTCAAAAGAATGTTGTCTATTCCCATACTAAACTATTGAGCATTAATAAATTTTGTTAGTGAAAGGAGCTCGCAAGTCTTGGTTCCTATATTTAATTTAGTTTAGTTTATATTTGTCATGAGTTTAATTTTACTGTAAATATTAAACATGATAATGTTAGGATAGTGTGATATTTAATTGCAATCATAGTTTACAATGTGTGGCATATCTCCAATCACATGAAACAATACAATCTTGGTTTAACTAGATACAAATTATGAACCAGTCAAGTTGGAAGGGCAAGTTATTGGCCCAGGTACAAGAACAAGATCAAGCACCAAGAAGAGGAAGGAGACCCTTCCCAAGGAGTTGATGAGCCTAAAAGAGTCAATCCATAAGATCCAATCTCTGCAAGAGGCCTCCGAGGAGTTCCTCAAAATGTTGGATTGACTGTTATTGTACTGGTTGTTGGTTGCTTTTTTTTGTACTTTTGCTAGTGGTTGTTATTGTTGTTGGATGTTGTTCTTTTTTGTGGGCTAGAGCATTTAAACTATTATAATTTTGCCTTGCCCTTATTTTGGTTATGTCGGTGTGTTGTGGTAGTAGTAGTTCTTATGCTTTTTTGCTATGTTTATATCTTATGCTAGCATGTAAAGGGTTTCGGGGTCCCTTCAAAACCTGTATTTACCTTAATCAAAAACTAGATACAAATTCTAATAATTTTCATGGAGTATGTTGAACATGATGGTGGTAGTTATTGGATGAATGAAATTATACCACTTTCTATTTTTAGACGTTAGGAGAGAAGGTTGGTCACACTGAATACAATGGTCTCATTTTGGAGCGATAGACTTAGGGCTAGTGCCTATCAAATTGAATAAGATCAAAGATGTTGGAAATGGTTTCTATTCATGGATGCATTGATTAATCACTTGAGGGAGTTCATTTTTTCCCTTACTAAATTTTTGGTTTTCCATTAATTTAGGAATCCACTTGTGGTTATTTCTCAACTTATATATATATATATATATATATATATATATATATATATATATATATATATATATATATATATATATATATATATATATATATATATATATATATATATATATATATATATATATATATATATATATATATATATTATATGGTTATGTTTCATATGTTAAATATAGATGCATGAGTGTTGTCAAAATGTAGTCTAAGTAAATGAAGTGTATTGCATATGCACCCACATTTAAGATTATGTGTTGTATTCTCATAGTTTGCTAATTAATAATTTGTTGTTATAAACTTCCACATAATATCAAAATGACTAATACAATATTGCATTGCTAAATTTTTATTTATATGTACTATTTGAAGATCATGCATTTGCAATAGTTTAACTTATTTTAACAACATTAGTTGCATGATGCACATTATCCTTTGTTTGTTTAAAATCATTACCCTTAAAAAAATATTAGATTTTTATTTTATATTACTAATTATTTACAAATACTCTAGTGATGTGAGCATCAACATAAGAGAAATATTGTAAGCACAATATTGAGACAAATATAATATTTTACTAGTCATATTATAATTCACCTATAGAATATCAAGAGTCACAAACTTATGAAAATAGTTTAGGTTGATCTTTATCTTTATATGCACATACTAAATAGGTGACATTAAAATATTTTATGTGTACTTTAGGTTCTCATTTTATCAAATATGATTCAAATTGAATTACTACAAAACTAATGAATGGTGAATATATGATAACCTTAAATGAAAAAGGTATATATGATGTAAAGGATTGCATACAATAAACTCATGATTAGTATGCATGACATCCACTTTATTCTTGTTACCTATTTTTTGCTCCCAACTCAAATAGGTAGAGCTGAGATAGCATATGCAACTAAAGGTGAAAGGTATACATTTGGTTTCCATTTAGTGTTCTTATTGGAAAATATTTTTTTATAAATAACAAAAATTCATTTTTATATAAATTCTTTACAATAGAAAAATATATAATTTTCCATCAAAAGTTATTTATTTTATTCATAAACAGTAAGGTACAATCCCACACAAGCCATGGGAAGTAACTGAAAAGATGCATTTTGAAAGTAAAATATGCATAAGAGGATGAAATTTAAATTAAGAGATGGATCTCACAATTGAATGCAATATCCTCAGCTTTAGTTGTCTCATTATCCATAGATACCTACAAGGAGATGAAAAAGGGTTATGCTAGAGCTTAGAGTCACAAATCTTTATTCATGCATCATAAACTCATACACAACCTACTCTCATAACACATCAGATCAACTACATGCATGAATCAAAAAGGAAATTATAATAACAAACCATAATTCCATTATTTATCTAATGTATTTGTTCATTGTGTAGGTATAGGTACATATCCATCACTGACGGACTTCAACATGTGAGATGAAATGGGCTCCTACAAGGGGTAAGCCCAACATGTTGTCAAATAATAGATATATGGTATAATGCATAAAAACTGATCATATTCATGACAGTGAATAATTATGAGATAAGTAATGAGTCTAAATAGTGATAATAATATTCACTATCATGAATATGAGAAGGTAATCTCCATAGCACAAGACAAGGCTCATGGTGGTAATAACCATAGCATGTAAATTTGATAGTATTGTTACAATCAATGATACTAGACAAGGAATCAAGTAATAGAGTGCGGACATTACAAAAGGTGAAAGTATTTTGAAATAGTTCTCATAGGATCATCTAGAAAGATAGAGAATCATTCAATGTTATGCAATAGTACATATCTATGATAGGATAGTGACCCTTGAAAAGTCTGGTCATCAGGAAAATTGAATCAAGAATAACAAAGGTACAATAATAGCATTCAATGATGATGAATTATTTCAAGGAAAGATCAAGACATCTAATACTTCGGGATAGAAAAAAAAATCCAAGAATGGAATAAAGTGTTGGAAGATTATTGAGCATGTCAAAGTTTTGGATTTGGGTGTGATGACATTAATGTTTTGACATTGATGTCAACATATTGGTTGTTGTTTCAGACAATGTGTTCAATACATTTAGTATGAAGGTGTATCGTCTTAAAATGGAAGCACTTCCATGGTAAGAGCATTTAGCCCTCCGAGTAAGTGGTTTAGAATCATGTCGAACGCCTTGAATGGATACTCGATTTGGATCTGGCTTTTCCCCATGTTCTGCCCCATTTTCCACTTCTTCCTAGCATTTTCCTGGCATCTTGGACTATGAACCTGAGATTCTTGACCTCAGGGTCAAGGTCGACCTTTTAGGTCAAATTCAACATCAACCCTGACCTGGTCAGGATCAACCTCGATCCTGACCTGGTCAAGAACAACCTCATCCTTGACCCTAGGGTCTGGGATCCTCGGGGTTAGCCTCCAGTTGCGGTATTTCATCAAAATCTTGTCTTTTCCCTCTTCGGGGCCATTAATATTTGAGGTGGACCTTTCTAGATATTTGTATAGGATTCCTAATTTATTATTGGAAATTAGCCTTTCTTGAGTTTTGTGCCTAATGCTCAAATTAACTTTGGGGTTGGCCTTACCTCAAATTTTGTGACAAGGCTCCTAAATAATTATTTTATTTCTATATTAAAGGTGGTCCCCTCCTAGAGTTTTGTGTCAAGACTTTAATTTAATTTCCTCTCCATGTGCACCTCTCTAGAGTTTTGTGCCATGGGCCCTTAATTATTGTTTTCTACAAGGCCCCTCTTATGCTCTAGATCACTATAAAAGGGGGCCTTCCTCTCTCATTTTCTCATCCATTCTCACCAAGCAATCTCTCAAGCTCTCAAGTGCAAGCAAGCAAGAAGATCAAGCATTCAAGCATTCAAGCCTTCAAGCATCCAAGATCCAATTCATCAAGGAGATCCATTAGTAGTCATTGAAGGATTCAAGCTCTATGGAGCTCTCTTGTTGAAGATCCATCCATTCAAGCCTCTTCCTAATTCAAGATCCATTCAAGATTGGTGTTGAAGATCAAAAAACAATTGATTGGAGACATCCTACATTTGATTCTACATTCATCCATTCTTGTGGATTCAAGGATTCAAATCCTCCACAAGGGTTTCAACTCAAGCAAGGTGAATTATTTTATTTACTTTGTTTATTCCAGCAATTTCAATTCAATTTCAAGGTTAATTCCTAAATTGGGGTTTGACTGAGGCAAACCGCCCCCCCCCCCCCCCCAACAAACAAAACCATTTTTCTTGTAGGTACAGGTGCAGAATTTTGGATTTAAGAGCGGATTTGGATACCCTTTTCGATGAACTTCTGAGATCTGTGAACAAAGTCAAAATCGACCTTTAGAATAAAAATGTAGCCTTTGACCTTTTATGAGGGTCAAAGTCAAACTAATCTAATCTCGGAAAAATATTTCTGGGTTTTGTAGATCTCGCAGTTTCAATTTGAGAATGGGAGAATTAACAATTTTTGAGATTGTTTGATAGGGTTTTCAGTTGATTCTTTTTCAGAGGTAAGTACCTTTATTTCTTAATTTCAATATTAACCATCTATATTTACTTTCCATATCAATACAATTTCATGTAACTGTAAAATATTGGCTTTGGGGTCTCTTTTATGTGCAAGTCATTGCCCTAGGACCCCATCCACATTTTATCCTTTATATTTTGGTGAACCCATTTTACGAATACTCTTTCTTTTGTGGAATTAGATGCCCTATTGTGTTTATGGTGTTTGATTTCCTTTTCATGCTTATAAGTTTTCATTTGAATGCATTTGGATATATCTAGATCTATTTTCTATGCATTTCTTTATTTGTTATCATGATGCGTAAGTTGTTTCAAATGTTGCATGGCGTTACACCTAGAAAGATTTCATTTATTACATGTGTGTGATGAAGATAATCACCTTCTTGAAATTAAGATCTAATTAGCAACAATTCTAAAGTAAATACAATGCAAATCTATTTAAAAATGAAACTAAGATCTATAGCATCTCATGGCTCTCTAGAAAGAGGTGGTAAGTGAAGCTCTCAGCTCAAATCTCCACTAGTGACACTTCTAAAATGAGAATGTATGTTGTTCTATGCTTCTACAATGCTTCTATGATGATGATTCTAGCTCAAATTGACAAAAGTATAATGCAAATGCTCTAAATGCTCTTCAATTGCCTATAGTAACAATGCTTTTGCAAATGAATTTATAAGATGGGAATTGCTCTCAAAATGCTTCATATTTATAGTAAATTCTCAAGGGTAGGCGATAGAGTGAAGTAATCATGATTAACCCTTGGTTGAGTCAAATACTTTGCTTTGTTCATAAATGGGGGGACAGTTTAAATGTTTGTCTCAAAGCTTTAGACAAAAGGACAAAATTGAGTGGTTGAGATTGAAACTTTAAAATAAGTGATCGAGATTCATCCTTTTTGAGTGATTTGTGTCTTTTTTTCCTCAATTTTCATTGGTTGCTCAACTTTGTTGAAATATATTAGGAATTATTAAATTCAATTAATTAATTAAATTTAGCCATGTAAGGGTAATAGGTTCATTTTGATTTTTGATTTAAACAACTATACAATTAATTGATTAAAATCAATTATGTAGTGTTTTTCACCCCTTTAAGCTTTGATTTAATTATTTAACCTCATTATTTGATTTTTCCTTTGCTTTAATTATTTTTGTCCAACTTTGATTTAATTATGTCTATTTTAATTGATTTGATCCCTTTTTTACTGAACTAGTGCATTTTGATGATTTTAAGCCATTTTATTGATTTTTTGCAATTTAAAAGCACTTTGTCCATTTTATTGATTCTCATGTCACTTGACATGAGAATTATCACGTAACACCCACAAAGTGTCATGTAACAACTTTTTTGGTACCGCTTAAGAGAAATGTCGCCTGGTATGATTAAAATCACACTTGTAGACTTTTGAAAAAAATTTACACTTGTACTTGATTGTGTATGATTAAAAATTTGATAACTTCATATGATAGATTTGAATGATTAGATTAGGTCTATTGCATTCAACAAAAACAATGGATTAGGATATCAGGATAGTGATACCAACGAATGTGATTTGTTAATCTGATTAGGAGAGGATAGGATAAATCAATCAGTGTGAAAACTAATATGGTTTGATACTGTTGCTTTGTTCTCAGGACATAGAGACATGAACAAATGGTACTGGGTGTGATTGCTTGATACTTTTGATAGAATTGATTGACTTGAGATAATTCCTTGATATGGTATTATGATTCCTTTGTTTTTGCCAATAGGCAAACAATCCTACTCTATACATCCGGACAGTTGCATCTTGGGTCATTGATTTGGGTCAGACACTTACGGATGCTGAGTTTCATGTGATTGAGTTGTGTGGATTGAGTTTCCTTCTTGACCTTCTACGGTTCTAGTTGAACCATGGTTTGTTGATTGCAATGGCGGAGTGATGGCACTCCGACCACAATACATTCCATTTGCCTTTTGGAGAGATGACTATCACACCTGAGGATGTGTATAGATTGCTATGTATCCCATGCAGAAGAGAGTTGGTTTATTATGATTCCATATATGATTCCACTATCTACCGACAAGTGTTCGGGGACAACTCTATTGATGATGATACTATCACCTGGCCTCAGTTTGCTTCATTTCCTACATTACCAGTAGTACTTGGTGCACTGATTGGTGGTTTGCTTCTTCCCAACCAGCGATGTCATGGTTTTTCTATCAGATGGGGTAGGATTTTGGAGGATTTGATTGCTCATCCTTGACTCTTTGATTAGGGTCCATGCATTCTTGCATAGCTCTATCATGATTTGCATGAGGTAGTCTACAGACATAGTGCTTCCTTGTCGGCCGGTGCAGTCATTCTCCAGTTGTGGATATGGGAGCATCTTCCCATTACGAGGCCCATTTATGATAGGGTTCGACCGCATGGTTACCCATATGCTTTCCTATATAGCGGTATGGTTGTTTAGCACCATCTGGGTCATCTTGATTACTGGCGATGACAGATTGATGATCTCGATCAAGTTCTATGGCAACCATACATTGGTTGTGAGCTCTGGAGAGAGGATGATGATGAGTTACCTTACATGTTTTCCCTTTGCTAGATGATTGGTTGTACTACTACTACTATTGAGCACTTCTACTTTGGTAGAGTTTCTAGATAGTATGGTTGGATACAGGATATGCCTCAGGGTGCAGCACTAAATGCTCGAGTACAGGCAGAGAGATCTATGTGGGGTCCTCTTATTGATTACGAGTTTTCTTTGGATCAGATTGCTAGTATGGATTATTGTTGATGGGAGATGCTTCTTGGTATGGTAGATGCAGGTATGTCTCATGAGTATGCAGATTGGTGGGCTCATAATAGTTTTTCTCGTTTCACTGATCCAGCAGAGCCTATCCCGGGTCGGGGTGATGGTGGTGGTGGTGATGGAGGTGGTGGTGGTAGACGATGAAGATAGTGAGGATAGAGAGATCCTCCAGTTATTGGTCGAGTATGGATGAGAGGTGGGCACGCTAGAGATCAAGCTAGAGGACAGGATGATGCAGTTGATGTATGCCCTAGAGCAGTAGATAGACAGCATAGATCTCACAGACAGTAAAGACGAGAGAGATGGGATCATGTAGATGCTACTAGTTAGATTCCAAGTGGATTAGATCCTTTGGTTCAATTGCAGAGAGTTGCCTTGGCTCAGCAGGATGATGGTCTAGCACAGCAGGATCAAGTTCTGGCATAGCAGGTGCCTCCACAGGCTCCTTCACAGGTTCAGCAGCAGTAGGATCAGGGACAAAGTTTGCAGGATGCTCCTACTATTGGTACTTTATCACAGGATGTGCAGTCACTATGGATAGATGTATCCACTATTGTTGGGTGTTTAGATCAGGTTGCTACCTTGATGCAGCAGTTTATATCAACTATGGTTCAAAGACAGAGCGGAGCAAGCACTTCTCTGGCTCCTCCTCCATAGGATGGTAGAGGTCCAAATGGATCCGGTGCTATAGGATCTTGATTGATTGATGACAAATTCAGTCATTGTTGATTTCCTTGAATCACATGTCATGTTATTTGATTGATCGGAACATTTGATGTATCACTTTGTATGACATTGTATCTTGATATACTGATTCAATGGATCATTGATGAACACTTTTTTGATGATATATGATGATATACTCCTTGGTTCTCCTTGATGAGTTGTTATGAGATTATCTTTTATGCAGCTATATGATGTTTTATGCATTTACTTTGATTTATGCTAAGGATGTAGTTATCTTATCTTATGATATAAATAAATGAATGCAATGATGTATTGATTTATAACATGTTTTTCTCTATTTCTCAATGTATCGATGCAAAATGTTTTATGGAAATGCATATGTAAATGCCCCTATGTTTTTTATTTTATTTTTATTTTTTATTTTTATGGTATATGGATAATGATTAACGATTAATGCTATGCATGAATGCAAAAGATAATCTCATTTTCTTTGTTTTGATTTATCAAGAGTAAAACGTTTGATTGAACCCCTCATTTATTTAATATTTTGACTAACCAAGATTATTGATGTACCCCCTTGTCCTTGGAAAATTAACCACAAACAAATGTAATTAATCTAACATGATAATGTAATTAATCTATGATGATAATGTAATTAATCTAACATGATAATGCAATGTAATGCAACCTAAGTGTCACCAGTTTTTAGCAAAAAAATGCCATGGAGATAAATTTTCATCATTGAGCATTTTGGGACCGGAAAGCAAGTACAATCATCACTGACCACATCATGATGATATGAATACCACTTTTTATCACTTTTTGGTAGCCTCTTTTTGAACCTAGTACAACCCTCACTAGTTGGATGACCAAACTATGGGAGTCTAAATACTAGTGTCAACGGATTCAATGTTGCAAGTAGATTTTTGGTATTAAGATATGGAAGATCTAAATAGCCAAGGGATCCATTTGCGTAAACAAGCAAAGGTCAATCCTTCCTCTTATGGGATAGTCCTCTATGGTTCTTCGATGACCATGTCATTAGATGAACTCTCATAAGTTGATGAATTTTCCTTAAAACAATCACTCAAAGGCAAGAAAATATCATGTCTCTATCATGGCTAATCTAGTTGAAACATCATCGATTAGCTCAAAAGATGTGATAAAAAGTCAATTTCATAAAGATTGTCAAAAGAAAGCTTCAAGTGTTTTGCAATGTTTCATGATTTTCAAAAAGTATTTCCAAGTATTCTGATCTTTAAGGTGTTTTGTCAATTTTTAATCCTAAATAATAAAGGCAATGAAGGCTCAAGAATCAAGTTGTAGGGTCAAATACTTGGGTTTGAACAATGATATCCATCAAAGGTTCAACAAAATTTTCACTCTTCTGAAACTCTAATAAGTCTCTCTTTGACGTGACTGATTGTAGCACTTATTGAATCCATTTGGTACCAAATTTCCAATCCTTTCCTACCCCCAAGTGATAAATGTGATCTTGGTACAAACTTAGGGCTGTAGGAAATGCAACAATGCGACTGAAAGGCTTTATTATGACTATGCTCAAATGATGGATGTAATGACAGTTTTACAAATGGGATGTTGGAAAGGCAATATGTACACATGTGACTTGGAAAGACAGACTTAAGGGAACAAAAGGTGCTTGTTTACCAAGTTTTCACCCTTTGGATTTTTTCTTTTTTTTCTTTTTCACTTTTTTTGCTACCAAGGCACCTATTGCTAGGTTTTCACCAAGTCACTTTTTCTTTTTTTTTTCTTTTTTTGTATTTTTCTTTTTTTCAATTTTTTTTTGTATTTTTCAAGATCTCTTTGACTATGTACAATAAATATGATGCTCCTCATTTGATACTCTTTATACTCTTTCATCTACCTCATGTATAGAACCTCTTTAGATGAATGTTATTGATAGGTTCTTGGAGTTCTTCTCCTTCACAATCTAATAACTTATAGGTTCCCATTCCAAATGAAGACACAATGATGAACAGACCAAGCCAATTAGCCTCCCATTTTCCTTTATTTTCTCTATCCGCTTGATTCTTTGGGTTTTCTCTTAACACTAAGTCTCCTACCTGAAAGACTCTCGGTTTGATATACTTATTGTAGTTCCTTGAGATTATATTTTGATACACTTTCAAGTGTTCATATGCTTGTGCTTGGTGTTCTTCTAGCATCTCTAATTGTTGAAGTCTAGCGACTCTATAGTCTTCATCTGTTATCAACCCCTACAATGACACTCGTAAAGACGGGATTTCAACCTCCAATGGTAGAACAGCTTCGGCTCCATAGACTAATGAAAATGGTGTGGCTCTCATAGGTGTCCAAATGCTAGTTCTATAGGCCCATAATGCTGGATTAATTTGCGCATGCCAATATTTTCCCGATTTATTTATCGATCTCTTCAAGATTTTCAAAATGTTCTTATTTGTGGCTTCGGCTTGTCCATTTCCTTGAGGATAATAAATGGATGAAGAATGGTGAGTGATATGAAATGTAGCACAAAGTTCATCCATGTCCTTATTTTTTAATTGCTTTTCATTATCTATTATTATGGCATGAGGAATACCATATTTGCAAATGATGTGGTTCAAGATGAACATGGAAATTTGATTACCCATGGCCGTAATCAAAGGAACTGCTTTGACCCACTTAGTGAAATACTCTGTTGCAGTTATGATGTATTTGTGACCATTTGAAGAAGGTGGGTATATGAAGCCAATCAAGTCAAACCCCCATTGATAGAATGGACATGGTGTAACAAATGGGTGCAATTCTTGTGCCGTTACATGTATCATGTCGCCATGATATTGACATTTTTTGCATATCCTGACAAAGTGACAAGCATCTTTTTCTAAGGTCTCCCAAAAATACCCTAAGCAAAGGATCTTCTTGGCTAGGTTCAAACCACTTGAGTGTGACCCGCAAATTCCTTTGTGAACCTCATGTAAAGCTAACTTAGACTCTTCTTCCTCTAGACATCTAAGTAACATCCCATCAAGACCCTTATGATACAATGTTTCTGAAAGGATTATGTAACGGGTTGATTGGCATATGAAGTTTCATTTTTGGGCTCGGGATTGGTCTAAAGGTATCACTTGGTCTTTGAGATAGGTATATATAGGGCCATACCAAGGTGAGTCATGTCCATGAAGTAGGGAAACAATTTGGGTTTCGGGAAGGTCGAATGCCGGTTTCACCAACTCTTCCACCAAGAACTTGTACTTCTCATTTTGATCTAGTTTTTGTAACAAGGAAGCCAAGGTGGCCATTGCATCAACTGCTATGTTTTTCTCTCTCAGAATCTTCTCAAAAGTGATCAAGGAAAAGTACTTTTTCCATCCATCAATCATGGTCTTATATGGCATTAGCTTTTCATCTTTAGTGTTGTATTCATTGTTGACTTGATTGATGATGAGTTGAGAATCTCCATATATTTGTAGCTCAGTGATGTTCCATTCTAAAGCCATTTTGATGCCTATGACTAGAGCCTCATATTCTACTATATTGTTTGTGCATGCGAACAAGAGCTTATAGGACTTAGGAATGGTGTACCCTTGAGGAGTAACTAATAATATGCCAGCCCCGGAACCTCCTTTGTTGGAAACAATTGTCTGAAGGAAATTGCTACTCAAATTATGTATTGTCTTGATGTCACACAATGTCATAGTCCGTAGCAATCAGTTCCTACCGAGCTCAGTCGGTCTACCAGATAGGGAAATTCAGCATTTACCGAGTCCACTCGGTTATCAAAGGAAATTCAGCATTTACCGAGTTCAGTCGGTTATCAAAGGAAATTCAGCATTTACCGAGTTCAGTCGGTTATCAAAGGAAATTCAGTGTTTACCGAGTTCAGTCGGTTATCAAAAGAAATTCAGCATTTACCGAGTTCAGTCTGTTATCAAAGGAAATTCAGTGTTTACCGAGTTCAGTCGGTTATCGAAGGATTGTCGATGTTTACCGAGTTCCCTTGGTCTCTGAAAGATTGTAGAAAGTTATGGTCACTGAGCACTATCGGCCCTTGAAGGATTTTTGCAAAAAGAGTTTGCTTAATTCAGCCGACTGTTATACTAAATAATGTCGATTTGACAAATCTAAAATCATATAAATAAAAGGTCAAATGTGAAAAATAAAAAAGGATATATAGCAAGAAGATTTACAGAAGAAAAGACAGGAAAGGTGTGTGCGAATTTGTGAAGGATGTTCAGATATCCTTAAGGTGCAGCAAAGATTTATTCGATCAGGAAGGATCACACATATGCAGAATAGAGATCTGTAATCAGCAAGGCAGTTGCATTATTATACAGGTCATTTTTCATTGTTACCTTCTTATCATTGTAACAGTGAATTCTAAATCTCTTAACCAAGTTGGTTTAACAACCATATTGTAAATCCTCTAACAAGGTGACAATTCCATTGAATTATTTTCAAGACCTCTTACCAGGCCACTCCTAGCAGGGTGATTAAATCCTCTAACAAGGTCACACCTAACAGTGTGTTTTGTAACCTTTTACCGGGTTGGCTTCTAACCGGGCATCACTTCAGAAAAGTGAAAATCAGTATCTAGATACATTGGTGGTTTTTCCCATATTGGGTTTCCACGTTAAATCTTGTGTCTCTTGTGTTCTTAATTGCTATCTTAATCATACACTAGTGCTAATGAATATCTAAAAGATAATTTTGCTAATACTTTCTGCATCTTCAAAGTTACTTACTGAGTGCTAAAACAGATAACATTTTTAAGATATCCTAAGGGATCTGGAAAGAATTAATTGTGAAATGTTTTATGGTTGACTGATTCACCCCCCCCTCTCAGTCACTTCATCCATATTCCATCAATTGGTATCAGAGATTTTGGTACTTGCAGGAAGGGTTTCAAGGACCTAAGCTAAAGATCAGGATGTCTTACAAGAGGGAAATTCCAAAGCTCAACAGAGATAACTTTTCAGCATGGCAAGGTCTCATGCGACTTCATCTGGCTTCCATTGGTGATTCAGGATGCAAATACATTGATGAAGAATACACAATTCCTAATGGTGCATTAACTGTTGAAGACATTGCAGATAAAAAGACTCATAACACCATGATGATAGACATTGCATCTGCTCTCAGCTATGAAGAATTTGATGATATTAAAGAATGCACTACTGCATATGAAATGTGGATGGCACTGAAGAAAATATATGGTGGTGATGCAAATGTGAAAAGAGCCAAAGCAGAAAGCCTAAGAGGACAGTTTGACAAGATGAATATGAAGGAAGATGAAAACATTGCAAAATATGTTGAAAGAATCAAAGCAAGTGTAAGTGCAATTAGAGCTTTTGGAGGAACAATCTCAGATAAAACTTTTATAAGTAAGGTACTCAGAACATTACTCCCTATCTATGCAATAAGAGTATCAGCTATTCAAGAAAGAAGATGTGAAACAAACCACAATATAACTTTGGATGCTTTAGTTGGAAGATTGACAGCCTTTGAATTAGACAACTATGACAACTATGTTCCTAGTTCCAAAATTATTGAATCAGCATTTGAGGCCAAGGTTTCACTAAAGAAGAACAAGAAAATTAAAGAAGTTCAGTCAGAAAGTGAAGAAGTATCAGAAGAAAGTTCTGATAGTGATCTTGAAATTGTAGAAGCATTACTTGCAAAGAAGTACTCTAGAGGGAAAGGTAAATATAAAGGTAAAACTCCTTTAATCTATTTTTCATGTGAAGAAATTGGACATATTGCAGCTAGGTGCCCAAACAAGCAAGTCAAGGAAGAGAAGAGAAGTCACAAGTACTATGGCAAAAAGAATTTCAAATCATTCAAGGATAAAGGTAAGAAAACATGTTTTATGGCTAAAGATTCTAATGATAGTGAAGAAGAAATTGTCTTTATTGCTATAAAAGATGAATCTAATGATGATGAAGATAAGATGGCACTTATTTCTCATATAAGAAAAGATGATATATGGATAATAGACAGCCGATGTTCACACCACATGACTGGTGACAAGACAAAATTTGAATATCTAGAAGACTGTGATAGTGGTAATGTAAGATTTGGAAACAATGAACCTTGTTGTATAAAAGGAAAAGGAAGAATCTCATTAACCAAAGAACTCATATGTGATAATGCTTATTGGGTTGAAGGACTAAAACATAATCTTCTAAGTGTAGCACAGCTAATCAACACTGGTTTCAAGGTTGAATTCATGAATGGTCAAGCAAGACTGCTGGATGAAAAAGGAAAACTCATTGGATCAGGCAAACAAATAAAAGGTAACTTATTTTATCTTGATCTCAGTGAATATTCATGCTTTATTGCTCAAATAGAAGAAAGTTGGCTATGGCACAAAAGGTTATGTCATGTGAATTTTGATAACATGATAAAAATAAGCAAATTCAAGAAGGTTAGAGGCATTCCTATTTTGAAGAAACCTGATACTGGTCTATGTAAGAATTGTCAGATTGGCAAAATGAGTAAAACTAGTTTCAAGAGTAAGAACTATCAGTCTAAAGAAATTTTGGAAATTGTGCATACTGATTTATGTGGACCTATTGGAATACAAAGCTATACTGGAGATAAATTCTTTATTCTTTTCGTTGATGATTATTCTAGAATGATGATTGTCATGTATTTAAGAGAAAAATCAGAAGCATTTGAAAAGTTCAAATGGTACTTAGAAAGAGTGGAAAAGGAAACAGGGAAAAGATTGAAATGCTTAAGATCAGATAGAGGTGGTGAATTCATCTCTCATGATTTTAACAACTTTTGCATTGAAAGAGGAATCAAAAGACAGGTATCAGCTCCTAGAACTCCTGAGCAGAATGGAATAGCAGAAAGAAGAAACAGATCTATTATGAACTGTGCAAGGACTCTAATGATAGAAAAGAACATCGCTATAAAGTACTGGAAGGAAGCTATCAGCACTGCAGTTCATACCTTGAACCAAGTACAATTGAAGAAAGACACATTCAAAACTCCTTATGAATTATGGTATGGCTATAAACCCAATGTAAGTTACATGAAAATATTTGGTAGCAAGTGTTATATCTTAAAAGAATCCAGAAGAAATAAATTTGATGTGAAAAGTGATGAAGGAATATTCCTGGGATATTCTAGCAAAAGCAAGGCATACAAATGTCTGAACTTATCTACTCACAAAGTCATAGAAAGTATACATGTAAAATTTGATGAGTTTGCAGAAAAGACTGAAGAAGAAAGCAAAAGGGAACCTGAGAACTACAGAAGATTCATTTACATTGAACCTGAAACATTGGCAAACACAACTATCAATAAGGAAACTATATCTACCGAGCCGAGCACAGTTACCAAGTCACAGGAAGAAGTTCAAACCGAGTCACAGGAAGAAATTCAGACCGAGTCTCAGCCTGAAGTTACCGAGAAAATATCTACCGAGCCCGAGCAACCTGAAGAAGAGATCCTAGAAGACAACAGCATGAATCATTCAAAAGGCAAGGAACCTATACTAGCCAAATATGTCAGAAGACATCATACACCAGATCAAATTATTGGAAACAAATCAGATGGTACTATGACAAGAAGCAAGCTAAAAGGTACATGTCTGCTTACTGACTTTGAACCTAGAAATATCAAAGATGCATTGGAAAATGAAAGTTGGATTGAAGCAATGAATGAAGAATTAGAACAAATACAAAAGAACAAAACATGGACTCTTGTACCTAGACCTAAAGATAAGAATGTAATTGGAACAAAATGGGTATTCAGGAATAAGCTGAATGAAGATGGTCAAGTATCTAGAAACAAAGCTAGACTGGTATGTAAAGGTTATTCTCAAGAAGAAGGTATAGATTATGGAGAAACTTTTGCTCCTGTTGCAAGATTAGAAGGTGTAAGAACTCTACTTGCTTATGCAGCACACAAAGGATTTAAGGTATATCAGATGGATATAAAATCTGCATTTCTTAATGGAATTCTTGATGAAGAGGTCTACATTGAACAACCTGAAGGTTTTTTTGATCCAGATAAAAAGGACATGGTCTGCAGGTTACACAAAGCATTGTATGGTTTGAAACAAGCTCCTAGAGCATGGTATGAAAGACTCCATAACTATTTGATTCAGATTAATTTCAAAAGAGCCAATGATAATAGCAATCTGTATATTAAAGAAGGACCGGATGACAAAATTGTATTGGCAGAAATATTTGCAGATGATACTATATTTACAGGGAATGAGGATCAGTGCAAAGAATTTTCAGAGAAAATGAACAAAGAATTTGAAATGTCTATGTTTGGTTTAATAAAATTCTTTGTTGGTCTTCAAATTCAGCAAAGCAAGAATGGTATATACATTACTCAATCTAAATACATTAAGGAAATACTTAAGAAGTTTGGTATGAAAGATTCAAAACCAGTTGGTACACCCATGTGTACTGGACTGAAACTTACCAAAAATGATGATTCAAAAGAAGTTGATCAGACCCTATACCGATCTATGATTGGAAAATTGCAGTATGTAGTACATACAAGACCTGATATTGCCTTAGCAGCCGGTATAGTAGCTAGATTCTCAACAAAACCTAAGGAAAATCATATGATGGCAATCAAAAGAATCTTAAGATACTTAAGAGGAACTGAAGAATATGGTTTGTGGTATAAATTTGGAGGCAATCTAGACTTAAAAGTGTTTACTGATGCTGATTGGGCAGGAAACATTGATGACAGAAAAAGCACAAGTGGTGGAGCATTTTTTCTTGGAAAAAGACTGGTATCCTAGACTAGTAAAAAGCAAAATTGCACATCTCAATCCACAGCTGAAGCAGAATATGTTGCTGCTGCAGTAAACTGTTCAAATATTGTTTGGTTTAAACAGTTATTAGAAGGTATGAAGGTTGAAATCAAAGAACCAGTTGTTATATTTTGTGACAATACTAGTGCAATAAACATTTCGAAGAATCCAGTGATGCATTCCAAAACCAAGCACATTGCTATTAAATATGACTTTGTCAGAGAATTGGTGCAGGACAAGGAAATCAGATTAGAATATATTCATACAAAAGAACAAATTGCAGACATTTTTACCAAACCATTACCTAAGGATGCATTTGTGTATCTAAGAGGTAAGTTAGGGGTCATTCCCCTATCTGAGGCTCACTAAATATAGTTTTAGTGATGCATCAACCAGAACATGATTGAAAATCAACCAGTTGATGCAGCATATTCAAGGAATCATTGCATATGAATCAGTAGTTGAGGTACATTAATTTACACCGGTAATATGTGAATTGTCTTTGGCATGTGTTGTCAAAGAGGGAGTGTTTGCTATGTCTTTTCTATTACTTCAAGAAATTTTCAATAGTTAGAAGGAAGAATTTTCAGGATAAAGGAAGTTTGCTGACAGAGGGAGATTTGAATCTGAACCGAGCTAACTCTTTCAAATTTCTTATGCTATGACATATTGTGTTGCCATCAATGCCAAAGAGGGAGATTGTTGGAAACAATTGTCTGAAGGAAATTGCTACTCAAATTATGTATTGTCTTTGATGTCACACAATGTCATAATCTGCAGCAATCAGTTCCTACTGAGCTCAGTCGGTCTGCCAGACAGGGAAATTCAGCATTTACCGAGTCCACTCGGTTATCAAAGGAAATTCAGCATTTACTGAGTTCAATCGGTTATCAAAGGAAATTCAGCATTTACCAAGTTCAGTCAGTTATCAAAGGAAATTCAGTGTTTACCGAGTTCAGTCAGTTATCAAAGGAAATTTAGCATTTACCGAGTTCAGTCGGTTATCAAAGGAAATTCAGTGTTTACCGAGTTCAGTCGGTTATCGAAGGATTGTCGATGTTTACCAAGTTCCCTCAGTCTCTGAAAGATTGTAGAAAGTTATGGTCACCGAGCACTGTCGGCCCTTGAAGGATTTTTGCAAAAAGAGTTTGCTTAATTCAGCCGACTGTTATACTAAATAATGTCGATTTGACAAATCTAAAATCATATAAATAAAAGGTCAAATGTGAAAAATAAAAAGGGATATACAGCAAGAAGATTTACAGAAGAAAAGATAGGAAAGGTGTGTACGAATTTGTGAAGGATGTTCAGATATCCTTAAGGTGCAGTAGAGATTTATTCGATCAGGAAGGATCACACATATGCAGAATAGAGATCTGTAATCAGCAAGGCAGTTGCATTATTATACAGGTCATTTTTCATTGTTACCTTCTTATCATTGTAACAGTGAATTCTAAATCTCTTAACCGAGTTGGTTTAACAACCATATTGTAAATCCTCTAACAAGGTGACAATTCCATTGAATTGTTTTCAAGACCTCTTACCAGGCCACTCCTAGCAGGGTGATTAAATCCTCTAACAAGGTCACACCTAACAATGTGTTTTGTAACCTTTTACCGGGTTGGCTTCTAACCGGGCATCACTTCAGAAAAGTGAAAATCAGTATCTAGATACATTGGTGGTTTTTCCCATATTGGGTTTCCACGTTAAATCTTGTGTCTCTTGTGTTCTTAATTGCTATCTTAATCATACACCAGTGCTGATGAATATCTAAAAGATAATTTTGCTAATACTTTCTGCATCTTCAAAGTTACTTACCGAGTGCTAAAACAGATAACATTTTTAAGATATCCTAAGGGATTTGGAAAGAATTAATTGTGAAATGTTTTATGGTTGACTGATTCACCCCCCCCTCTCAGTCACTTCATCCATATTCCATCATCCTTGTGTATACGAGCCGTCAAAGTACAACTTCCATGTTTTAGCCTCTATGTTGACAATGGCGGAATCCAGAAATTCCACTTGAATAGTTTGTGTAGAAGTCATTGGGTTCTCAGCTAAGTGATCTACTATCACTTGTCCTTTCATTTCCTTTCTATCGACATACTCAATATCGAACTCACTCAATATCATGACTCATTTTTCTATCCTACCCATTAAGGCAGTTTTACTTAGCAAATACTTTAGAGGATCAATTTTGGCAATTAGTTTCATCTTATGCATCAACATATAATGTCTCAATTTTTGAGATGCAAAGACAACTTCTAGACAAGCCCTTTCAATGAATGTGTAGTTAAGTTCATATTTGATCAATGTCCTACTCAAATAGTAGATTGCCCTTTCTTTTCCTTGCTCATCTTCTTGCACCAAAAGCACTCCTAGAGACCTTTCAGTAGCGGATATGTAGAGTACCAATGGTTTTCCCTCAATTGGTGGCATTAGGATAGGTGGATTTATTAGATAATTCTTCAATAATGTGAAGGCTTGATCACATTCTTCATCCCACATAATCATAGTGTCTTTGTGTAGCAACCTTGTGAATGAATGACATTTTTCGGCCAATTAAGAAATGAACCTTCTTATGGATTGTATTTTTCCTTGGAGAGATCTCATTTGACTTATGTTTTTTGGTATCTCCATATCCATTATTTCTTGTACTTTTTCCAGATCCACTTCAATTCCTTTTGCTGAAACAATATAGCCTAACAATTTTTCGGATTGGACACCAAAGGCACATTTCTTTGGGTTTAGTCTCACTTTGAATTGTTCCAACCGAATGAATATCTTTTTCAAAATTTGTAGGTGATCTTCTCTTTTGTGGGACTTGGCCAATATGTCATCCACATAATCCTCTAGAAAGGTGTGCATCATATCGTGGAAGATAGTTGTCATTGCCCTTTGATATGTGGCTCTGGAATTTTTAAGGCCGAAGGGCATGATGTTCCAACAAAAGGTACCCCAAGGGCATGTAAAGGTTGTCTTCTCTTGGTCTTTGAGAGCAATTTTTATCTAATTATAGCCGCTAAAACCATCCATTAATGAGTACATGGAGTGACCCGTTGTCAAGTCGACTATTGCATCAATGCTCGGAAGTGGGAAGTCATCCTTAGGACATGCAAGATTCAAGTCTTGAAAATCCATGCATATGTGAATGGATTTGTCATGTTTTGTGATTGGTACAATGTTAGATATCCATTCAGCATAGGCTATTGCTCTTATGAATCCCACCTTCAACAATTTTTCTAATTCCACCTTGACTAAGAGAGCTATGTGTGGGTGCATTTTTCTCAAATTTTGCTTGACGGTCTTAACCCCTGGTCTAACATTCAAATGATGCATTATGAAGTTGGGATCCAATCCGGGCATGTTGGCATATGACCATGAAAAGTTCACTTGTTGTTCTTGGAAAAACTTGATGAAATCCTCTCTTTCTAGAGGTGTAAGTGACGCTGCCAAGTGTATAAATTTTGGATCTAATTCTATCCCAATGTTGACCTTTTCTGTCAGCTCTATGAGAATAGGTGACCTTTCTTCCTCATGCTCAAGTGGGGTATCCAATCTCTCTTCCTTTGGTGCCACAGTTGGGTTTTCACCATAGGAAACATCTTTTATCTTTACTTTTTTTTGTTCTAGTGCTGCCACATAGTGGTTTTCATCACTAGAACTTCTCATTTTTTATTTTTTTTTCATTTTTTTCTTTTGACTAAGAGATTGGACCCCCTCTAATCTCATCATGTCCATATCAAATTCATTGGTGAAAGATGGTTCAACCGCATTAAGGTATTGGTTCATTGCTTGGTCATTTGGAAAATAAAGCAAGTCACTTGGCTCGGTTTGGTCCCAATCAATAAGATGGGGATTTATCAAGGCTAAGGTTTCATTAGGAAAGTTATCATCAATTGGGTTTATGGACATGACTTCATTTGAGGGTTCGTACATTGTATCATTTAGATCTATGACGTGAGCTTCCTCGAGATGGTCCATGGAAGAAGGATCGAAATCCCCTTCACTTGAGTCCTCGTCAACTTCTACGAGAAATAGTGTGGGAAAAACCATGAGCGGATTAAAAATAACATTTGAATCTCCCTCCTCCAAAAGCATCCAAAATGTATCTATCCATGGCGGATTAGTAGGTGCTTGTCCTATGTTAAGATCTTGTATATTAGGCTCTTCATTGACTTGAGTTTCTTGCCTTGGAATCTTTGCATAAGTATGTATTGTTACTATTTCCTTATCATGACATGATTCATCGGATAGAGTATCCCACTCATAATCTCATGAATCATCACTATCACCATTGGATTCCACTGTGTTCACTTGAGGATATGAATCATGCATTGGGTTGGAGCTTTCTCCTTTGTATTGATATCCTACGCTGGATCTTTCTTCTTTTTCCCTCCAAGTGGGTTCAATGGGCTCTAGTAAACCTCTATTTCTTTGACCTAATGGTCCTCTTCCCTTGTATCCCATTTTCTGCATGATCTCAAATCCTTTCCCATATTGCTCGGTTTGGATATTAATATGCTGAATTAGTTCTATGGGAGTATTTGAGGTGTCATGATACAGCCATTAAAGGACTTCATTCTCCTGCTTGTCGAATGCTGCTTTATCACTTTCTCTCATGAAGTAAGAGTTATACTTATGATGTAAGTGTTCTTTGGATGGTTTCCCATGCATTCTTGGGGATGTGGGCAAGTCAAATAAGGAAACAGAGTATTCCTCTACTCCTTTGGAACTGATTTTACATTATTTTTCAAATGCATCCATCATCTCACTCATTTTCTTGTAGTTATCCTTTTTAGCTTTATCCTTTTCTTCTCTGGTGGGTTTGTAAAGTACTATCTCTGATTTATGTGCTTGATCTGAATCTTCATTTGGAGTTGGACCCTCGTAGCTCACTTTTTCCTTTCCTTTAGTTGATGTCATTGAGCTAGCTTGAGGAGGGTTTGAAGTAGCACTTAATGTTATCATGGGATCATCCATTTTGGTATCTTCAATGGTGGCTCTTTGGATAATTCCTTCTCGGTTATGTGGAATAAATAGTTCATGAAGGGGTTTGAGTGCATTGCAATATTGGAATGGATTTGAGTCCCCTCCAACCATGATTTCTTCACCCATGTACGAAAATTTGATGCATTGGTGATATGTGGATGGAACCGCTTGCATCTTGTGGATCCATGGTCTCCCTAATAAAATATTATAAGTTAGCTTCATGTCCAATACTTGGCAATTTGTGTCCTTTTTGACAGGTCCCACTTGAATGGGCAATACGATCATGCCTTTAGAGGCCCTTTCAGCTTCATCATAGGCCTTTATGGTGATTCTTTTCATAGGGTCTATGCAAGACTCGGATAACCCTAAGGATTTGACAAGACTCAATGTGTAGATGTTAAGGTCAGCTCCCCCATCTATGAGAGCTCTTTTGACTCTATGTCTTTCAATCAAGACCTCTATATGTAATGGTAGGTTTTTGGGATGAGTAATGGACATGTCATCTTGGTCGGAGAATGACAAGCAATGAGGTGCAATGAGATGACCTACCATGTTTTGAAACTTCCCCTCTTCTAAGTTAGTAGGAACATTCATGTCTACTAGAGCTTTCTCTAAAATTCCTTATGGTTGGGAGATAACTTCAATAGCTCCAAGATAGAGATTTGTGCTGGAGTTCTTTGTAGCTGATCTACCAAGCTATACGGTTTTGTTGTTGTAGAATATTTCTTGATCACAATGTTGGACTGTGGAGTGCTAATAGTTTTAGGATCAACCCCTTGTAGGGTAATCCTTGAAGTTTTCCCCCTAGTGATAACATTGGATGTCTCTTTTTGGGGCTGTTCTTTGATCACTATAGCATTCACAACATTATCATAGGGTGGTGCAAAATTAATGTTATTGCTGCTTTGTTTCTTGCCATTGGATGATTCCCCTTTTTCATGTTTATAGAAGGGTTGTTTGAAAGCCATGTGGTCTTCATTGCTTTGAGGTCCATCAATGGTGATCATGCCACTATCGATTAAGTCTTGTACTATATTCTTTAGCTGCAAGCATTCATTTGTCATGTGCCCTCGAATCCTATGGTACTCACAGTGGTTATTTGCACTCCACCAGCTAGGCTTGTTGTGTGGCTCATAAGGCTGAATGCTAGGTAGATTAATGATGTTGTTAGCTATGAGCATCTTTAATTCTTTTTCGAGGGGTTCACCCAAGGGTGTGAAGTTCCTTTGAGGAGTTGGCACCAAGAATTTATCAGATTTATTACTCCTTTGATTATTTCCTTGGTTGCCACTATTAGCATTGTTTTTGGAAGATGTGTTGGAGGTCTGGTTTGCATTATTCACCTGATTAGGTGTTCTTGTAAGAGAAAATGGAGTCACCTTCAAGTTTCTAGAATCAATAACCCCGTCATTGACTATCCCCTTATTGTTGTTTTTATACCGATTATTTCTATTGAACCAATTCTTATTCTGATTGGTGCTATTGTTGGAGTTATTCTTGTTGGAGTTATTCTTGTTATCTTTATACAATTTCAGTTCTCCACTCTTAACCAACAGTTCTTCTGTTGTTACTCCATTCTCTATGAGGTCTTGGAATGTCTTGGGGCATTGCATTCTCAATCAGTAGTTCATCTCATTGCTCAAACTATTGATGAATATATCCATCTTTTCCTTTTCGAACACACTCCTAGGATACCTAGCAAATATTGTCCTCCACCTTTGTAATAAAGTGAGGAATGCTCCCCCATCCTTTTGTTTAGTATTAAATAATGTTATCATCATGACCTCATGCTTGATGTTGTATGAGTAATGAGCCACAAATTTTGAAGCTGGTTCTTCAAAGGTTTTTATGCTGGATGGTAACTTAGAAAACCACTCCATGGCCATACCTCCTAAGCTTCGTGGGAATAGTCTCATTAAATAGGTGGTATCATGCATGAACTCTAAGCTCAATGCACAAAACACCCGTAAGTGATCTTGTGGATCCAACATTCCTTCATACTTGTCATACTTGGGAAACACTACATTGATCGGGAATGGTGCCATTACTAGACTTTTATCAAATAGGAATGGACACAATGCTTCGATAGAAAATCATTTAGGAGCCCCACTTTTCTTGATTGTATCCAATTGCATTTGAAATATCTTAAACTATTTCTTCATGATGTTAATGGCACTTTCTTCAACTTTGGGTGGTTTAAGTTGATTCACATCATAATCTCGTGGAAGCTTAAGACCTGCTCAGGCTAGGTCCATGAAATAATTTTCTTTATCTATTGCCATTGCTTTTTCCATGAGTCCTAGGAAATAGGGGCACTGAATGGCTTCATCAACCTTGTCATTGGTGGCATCATCGACAGGGGGTTCAGTATTAGTTCTTTGGTGAGTGGTATCAATTCCTTGAGTGTTTTGATTTTCCCCTCCACTATTGGCATTGCCTTGATTATTGGTGTCAATGCCCCCATTATTTGCATCACCTTGGTTATTTGAGTCAATGCCACTATTGTTTTTATTACCCAAGCCACCATAGTACATCAGGTTGTATTCCACTTCTTGTTTGGGTGATTTTTGGGGTACTCTTGGAGTGGTAGAATCGTCACCTGGGTAAGGGAACTCTTGACTCAAATAAGTCTCATCTGCTTGCAAAGTTTTCTTGATGTAGTAGGATCTAGTAAAAGTAGGCATGAACCTTGGAGAATAAGAGTCAATATTGACCTTGGCCAAATCCTTGTGAAATTTTTCAAAAATTGTGTAGAATAGGATTTTTGACTGGGATGAAGGTTGGAGTAGTAAGAACACGAAAAAGGGTATTCAAATATATGATCAAAATTTTTTGACCCCCTTGGTAAATACTCTCTATTTTCCCTTTTGTGTTTCTGGGCATCACTGACCTAAGTGTAGGTGTGACTGAAATTTTTGTACATGTGAACTGGTATACTGTTAGGCGGAACACTACAGGTATGCAGGTGACACTTTGCTATCGATAAGTGACTTTCCAATTTAAGCAGGCATGTTTCAATATTTTATGTGCATGACTTCACTATTGCTACACATTTTCATACAAGTCATAGGCGTAACTGAGCCTCTGATGGGCGGGATTGTTTTGTGCATAGGCAACACTTCTCTGACCAAGTTGTAAGATTTTGAATTTTTTAAACGCTTAAGATCAGGTCTTATGAAATTTTCTTGTTTGAAAATAGAATGCAATGGCAACACACACATCAATATTTCATCGTGTCCCTAAAATAATTTAGTGTGTATATTCTTGATCATTTCCACAAGTATAACACAAGAAAGAATTCCAAGTAGCCTACCTAAAGTCAAATTTGGCTCTTAATATTTTGGCTCTAAAATGTGGTCTTGCTACTTTATCAAGGATTTATTGTGGATTCCATTCAAATAGATCTTAAACTTTCATCCCCCAAGTATGTTAAGGGGTTTCCCACACACACCAAGGTACGATTTTGCGTAATCCGTGAGAACTACTAGAGGAAATTCAAAAAATTTAAAATCTATTTGTCACACACCCCATTAAGGATGCATGCGTTTCATTTATAGTGGGTTGGATTCCCGCAGGAAAAGTGAGTGTATCCCACTTTGGGTTATCCCTCTCACTGGCCTCGTTAAGGCATAACTCAGGAGGTGAGCCCACTAATTTTCTAGCATGTTCATAGAAAGCAAGAAAATGAACTTAGGCCGACAAGTTTGGGAGTTTGATTCACTTAAAAAGTGAAGAGCATATCCCTATTGTCTTTCTTTGTTTCAAACACTCAAACACAAATTTGTTCTTTCCCAATCTCCTAACAACGAGATTCTTAAAATTGAAGTGTTTGGTTCATTTCTTGTTTTACTTAAGCTATGTTCAAAGAATGTCACAATTTAATCAAGTGCAAGCTTGAATAGATGAATACCTTTCCTTTTGTAGCTAGCCTAAGCTAGGGGCATTTTTGAAAGGTTTTTGTCATTTTTCACCTTACCTTAGTAGTAGCTCCCTCCAAATGTGCTTGTCCACCAGCAAGTTAGTCAACACTAACAAACACTATGAGGGGAAACCAAAATCAAAAATAGATGAAGCAACAATTATGTATGAATTTTAGGGAACTTATTTGCAAATTTTCAAAAGAAAACTTGATCTAAGGACTAAAAATCCAATTTAAAGAGACAAATTTTGATTTATATGCTTCAACAATTGTAAGATAATTCTGGAATACCTGATTCTCCTCCTCTTGTGTAGTCTCAAGGATAGCCTTAATATGTGCAATGTTTTCCTTCTTAATCCTCTTGGTTAGCGCCTTTCCTTCTTGATTGAATCTATTTTCTGGTTTTTGTACCTTTCTGTGATAGCTCATTTACTATCAAATCATGTAAACAAAGAGTTAGACAAATGTTTTAATCAATTTAACAGTAAATAAAGGCAACAAAGAGCAGGTGACATTGTCCATCTAATAGGTGTGAACAAATTGTCAGCAGGCGTAATTTTAGTGACAGCAAGTGACACTTTGTAGTGACACGAGCGACACTGAAAATTACACAGGCGTGAACAATTTATCACAAAGCGTGAACATAATTTTAAAATTGCAGAAAATGATTTATGCTAAGTGATAATTTAATAACAGTAAGTGTGAATTGACAGATTATAAGCATAACTATTATTTAAAATTGCGAAGCAAAGCGTAAAGATAGGCGATAACAAATTGTGGTAAAGTGATACTTCCTGAGTCACAAGCATGACTTTAAGCACAAAAGGCTGAATGCTTTGATTTCGCAGGGGTGAGCTTCTAATTTGTAGGCGACTGTAGAGGAATCAGGACATAATAGAAGTTGTATGCCAGGCGTGAATCCTCAGCTAACAGGCGTCAGGACAGAGATCTTAAGCAGCAATAAAATGATTGCAGGTGTGATTAAATCTATTGTAAGTGTGACTTCACCTATTTCCTACAAAATATTCATGAAAAATAGACAATACAAGCACGCAAATTATGATGAAAATGATAAAATGAGGCCTAGGGCCCCACAGTGGGCGCCATTTGTGTGATGAAGATAATCACCTTCATGAAATTAAGATCTAATTAGCAACAATTCTAAAGTAAATACAATGCAAATCTATTTAAAAATGAAACTAAGATCTATAGTGTCTCATGGCTCTCTAGAAAGAGGTGGTAAGTGAAGCTCTCAGCTCAAATCTCCACTAGTGACACTTCTAAAATGAGAATGTATGATGTTCTATGCTTCTAAAATGCTTCTATGATGATGATTCTAGCTCAAATTGACAAAAGTATAATGCAAATGCTCTAAATGCTCTTAAATGCTCTTCAATTGCCTAGAGTGAAGTAATCATGATTAACCCTTGGTTGAGTCAAATACTTTGCTTTGTTTATAAATGGGGGGACAATTTAAATGTTTGTCTCAAAGCTTTGGACAAAATTGAGTGGTTGAGATTGAAACTTTAAAATGAGTGATTGAGATTCATCCTTTTTGAGTGATTTGTGTCTTTTTGTACTCAATTTTCATTGGTTGCTCAACTTTGTTGAAAGATAATAGGAATTATTAAATTCAATTAATTAATTAAATTTAGCCATGTAAGAGTAATAGGTTCATTTTGATTTTTGTTTAAACAACTATACAATTAATTGATTAAAATCAATTATGTAGTGTTTTTCACCCCTTTAAGCTTTGATTTAATTATTTAACCTCATTATTTGATTTTTCCTTTGCTTTAATTATTTTTGTCCAACTTTGATTTAATTATGTCTATTTTAATTGATTTGATCCCTTTTTTACTGAATTAGTGCATTTTGATGATTTTAAGCCATTTTATTGATTTTTTGCAATTTAAAAGCACTTTGCCATTTTTGCGTGTCTACAACATGTGATCTCCGTCATATTTCTCTTTATGGAGAGGATTTGAGGATTGATGTTAATTCTTCTCCTAATAGATGTCCTTTCCCCTCTAGGGATCAAGCTTTAGCGAATTATGGCAACCCTACAATGTGCTTTATTGGTAGGGATGATAATCCTCCTATTTGGGATGAACCTTTGGATTTGGATGTTGATTTCTTTCTTCCTCATGACACCATTGTGGATGATCCCTTGGATAACGACATTGATTTATCCCCTCCTCATGAAGATGCTTTGATACAAGAGGGTGACATATTCATACATGATGATCTCTTTTTCTAAAACATACTCCCCTTATGTAGACATTTTAGTGAAAGAAGATGATATTATAGATGCTTTACCTCCATTTGAGATTCCTTCTAGTGATGAGGCATTAGTGGAGAATGATATGAATTCCCTTAATGCTCTCCCTTTTAGTGATGATCCTATGGAGAATCAAGATCTTACCTCATCTCCTCCTAGGATGTCCTCTTTTCTTCCTTCTTGTGAATCTATTTGTAGTGTTGAGACAACTAAAATGGTTGATTTATATCTCACCTTGGAAATTGAATAGTGTGCTATCCCTCACAAGGGTTACTTTTTCATTTCTTGCATGATATATCTTTGCATTCATCCCTTCCATGGCCTCATAGGAGCTATGACCTTCTTGGCTTGGACTGGGTGTTGTCTATGGATATTGTCTTGATGTTGAAGAGGGCTTTATCCTTGTTCTTTTCTTTCCGTAACATGTCAAAATAGTATGTTTTTTCCATATTAAGGAGGGGGCATATATATGGCCTCCCTCGTTCTATATTATGTATTTGTGTTCTAAGATTTTGTTTTGCAGCATGCTAAATCTCACAAGGTAATGCACATAAGTTGCTAAATCCTGAAGGGACACACATTTCCAATTTTAAATATGCTAAATCTTCCAAAGGTAACGCACATAAGTTGCTAAATCCTGAGGAGACACGCATTTTTCAAATTTTTCAATATGCTAAATCTTGGAAGGTAACGCACATAACTTGCTAAATCCTAAAAAGACACGCATCAATATGCTAAATCTTCTGAAGGTAACACACATAAGTTGCTAAATCCTAAGAAGACATGCATTTTGTATTCCATGGTGATACAAGAAGGTGGATCCATGGGTACTTTATAAAAGTCATTAGAAGATGCACTACATACATGCACAAAGCTGCCAGAAGGTGCACAACATTATGGGGTGACTATCAAGTGTTTTCTTGGTGGGCCATCCTATCCTTTGTGGTTCATAGTGAGATATACACAGCTTACTGGGTGAGTTAGCCACTCCTCTCTCTCCTTTTCTCTCTTTTCTTTAGTGATATCTCTCTTATTGCAATCTTGGAGTTGACAAAGACTCGAGTCTTTGGGGGCTTGAGGATTCCTTTGTCCCTTTGATTTCAAGAAGATTATCTTTTTCTTTGTGATCTCCTTTACCAAGAGTTTTCATCGAGTCCATACTCTTGCTAAAGTGGAGGCTTAATGTATCATCTTAAAATGGAAGCACTTTCATGGTAAGAGCATTTAGCCCTCTGAGTAAGTGGTTTGGGGTCATGTCGAACGCCTTGAATGGATACTCGATTTGGATCTGGATTTTTCCCCTATTCTGCCCCATTTTCCACTTCTTCCTAGCATTTTCCTGGCATCTTGGACTATGAACCTGAGATTCTTGACCTAAGGGTCAAGGTTGACCTTTTAGGTCAAAGTTGACCTCGACCCTAACCTGGTCAGGATCAACCTCAATTTTGACTTGGTCAGGAACAACCTCATCCTTGACCCTAGGGTCCAAGATCCTCAGGGTTAGCCTCCGGTTGCGGGATTTCATCAAAATCTTGTCTTTCCCCTCTTCCGGGCCATTATTTCTCGAATTAAGTGTCAAATTCTCAAATTAATATTTGAGGTGGACCTTTCTCGATATTTGTATAAGATTCCTAATTTATTATTGGAGATTAGCCTTTCTCAAGTTTTGTGCCTAATGCTCAAATTAACTTTGGGGTTGGCCTTACCTCGAATTTTGTGACAAGGCTCTTAAATAATTATTTTATTTCTATATTAAAGGTGGTCCCCTCCTAGAGTTTTGTGTCAAGACTTTAATTTAATTAACTCTCCATGTGCACCTCTCTAGATTTTTGTGCCATGGGCCCTTAATTATTATTTTCTACAAGGCCCCTCTTATGCCCTAAATCACTATAAAAGGGGGCCTTCCTCTCTCATTTTCTCATCCATTCTCACCAAGAAATCTCTCAAGCTCTCAAGTGCAAGCAAGCAAGAAGATCAAGCATTCAATCCTTCAAGCATTCAAAATCCAATTCATCAAGGAGATCCATTAGTAGCCATTGATGGATTCAAGCTCTATGGAGCTCTCTTGTTGAAGATCCATCCATTCAAGCCTCTTCCTGATTCAAGATCCATTCAAGATTGGTGTTGAAGATCAAAAAACAATTGATTGGAGACATCCTACATTTGATTCTACATTCATCCATTCTTGTGGATTCAAGGATTTGAATCCTCCACAAGGGTTTCAACTCAAGCAAGGTGAATTGTTTCATTTACTTTGTTTATTCCAGAAATTTCAATTCAATTTCAAGGTTAATTCCTAAATTGGGGTTTGACTGAGGCAAACCCCTCCCCCTCAACAAACAAAACCATTTTTCTTGTAGGTACAGGTGCGGAATTTCAGATCTGAGAGCGGATTTGGATACCCTTTTCAGTGAACTTCTGAGATCTACGAACAAAGTCAAAATTGACTTTCAAAATACAAATGTAGCCTTTGACCTTTTATGAGGGTCAAAGTTGAACTAATCTAATCTCAAAAAAAGATTTTTGAATTTTGTAGATCTCACAGTTTTGGTATAATATTATAGGAAGCGACAGTTTTTGAGATCATTTGACAGGGTTTTCAGCTGATTATTTTTCAAAGGTAAGTACCTTTATTTCTTAATTTCAATATTAATCATCTATATTTACTTTCCATATCAATACAATTTCATGTAAGTGTAAAATATTGGCTTTGCGGTCTCTTTTATGTGCAAGCCATTTCCCTAGGACCCCATCCACATTTTATCCTTTACATTTTGGTGAACCCGTTTTAGGAATACTCTTTCTTTTGTGGAATTAGATGCCCTATTGTGTTTATGGTGTTTGATTTCCTTTTCATGCTTATAAGTTTTCATTTGAATGCATTTGGATATATCTCGATCTATTTTCTATGCATTTCTTTATTTGTTATCATGTTGCGTAAGTTGTTTCAAACGTTGCATGGCATTACACCTAGAAAGACTTCATTTATTACATGTCTTCTTTGTCATATTTCTCTTTATGAAGAGGAGTTGAGGATTGATGTTAATTCTTCTCCTAATAGATGTCCTTCTTCCCCCTCTAGGGATCAAGCTTTATTGAATTATGGAAACCCTACAATGTGCTTTATTGGTAGGGATGATAATCCTCCTATTTGGGATGAACCTTTGGATTTGGATGTTGATTACTCTCTTCCTCATGACACCATCATGGATGATCCCTTGGATAATGACATTGATTTATCCCCTCCTCATGAAGACACTTTGTTACAAGAGGGTGACATATTCATACATGATGATAACTCTTTTTCTAAAACATTATCCCCTTATGTAGACATTTTAGTGAAAGAAGATGATATTATAGATGCTTTACCTCCATTTGAGATTCCTTCTAGTGATGAGGCATTAGTGGAGAATGATATGAATTCCCTTAATGTTCTCCCTTTTAGTGATGATCCTATGGAGAATCAAGATCTTACCTCATCTCCTCCTAGGATGTCCTCTTTTCTTCCTTCTTGTGAATCTATTTGTAGTGTTGAGACAACTAAAATGGTTTATCCTAAACCCTTGTTAACTGTCAAAGGTTGTCCTCACCTTATATAAAAGGTAAACCTATGGAGTCTTTCAATGATCAAGATTCTATAGCTCACACTTATCGTACAAGGAATAACCCTCAACCTAATCCGGTGGTTTCTACTTCTTTACCACCTTCTCAACCTATTCTTCCTCCTCAACCCCATCTTCCTAGCCAGGAGTATGATTTGATAAACCAATTGCAAAATACTCCTACCAAGATTTCTTTATGGGAGCTTCTTCAAACTTCACCTCCCTACTATGAAGCCTTGCAAAAATATCTATCAACTCTTCCCACTCCACCTCCTAATCAAGAGAACATCAATAACTTCTTAAAATGCATGCATGCTACCCCGGGTCCTCCTGACATTGTTTTTACTCAAAAGCATTTACCCTCTAAATAATTTCAAAATCAGTATGATGCTCTTATGGTTGTTGTTTCTATCAATAAAAGTATCATTCGTAGGACCTTGATTGATAATGGATCTGGGCTTAATGTTTGTAGCATGGACATGCTCAAAGAAATTAATGCCAATCTTTCAACTATTCAACCTGACAATGTTCCTATACGTGGCTTTGATAACATTGCTAAGAACACTTTAGGAATCATTACCTTACCTATCAAAGTAGGACCGGTCATCCTGAATACACCTATTCATGTTATGCCTAGACCTCTCAATTATAATCTTCTTTTGGGTAGACCTTGGTTGCATGAGATGCATGTTGTTCCTTCCACCCTTCATCATAAAGTCAAGTTTATACATAACAACAAGATGTATATGCTTCATGTGGATGATGTGCCTAATCCTTGTTTGAATATTCAAAATCACACTACTCTTGTTTCTAATAGTAATCCTCCTTCCTTTAATGCTCTTCCTGATGATGATTGGGGAACCTTAGATTTTAATCCTACCTTTATTGGAGAGTATAAGGTTAATGATCTTGATTTTATGAAGAAACAAAGAGAGTTTGAACAACGAGTTTTTACTTCTACTTCTAACGCCCTTCATAATAACTTTGTCGCTACTTCTACCCACAATAAATCTGTCAAGCCTACTAATGATGACATAGTGACTAATGAAGTTCCATTGACTTCCTCTGATATGGCTTCTTGTTATGGTCCTAATTATCACTTCCTAGTTAAACAAGGATTTAATGCTCAAGGATGTGGTAAGCATAAATAGAGAATTCAAATGCCCTTACACACTGGAGGGCATGAGCATTCTTATGGATTAGGATTTAATCCTTGACAACAAATCAATGTTAACAACATCTCCAATAACACTTTAAAACATGATACACCTATGAAGGACTTTGACCAAGAGGTTCTTTTGCCTAAACTCCTTCATGCTAAGATGATTACTAGACCTAAACGCAAAAAGAAATGTAGTCCACACTTGAAGACTCTTCCTTTTTGTTTATATCATAGATTACATGATCACTCTACTAATGAATGTCAAGCTTTACATTATAAGATTAGGCAGCTCAATTATAGTAAGGTTATTTATATATCATGTGGCAATGAGTTGTATTTCAATTCTATTTTCTCTAAATAACATTTATGTTCCTATTATAGAGCTCCACATTATGTAAACAATGTTAACCTAATTCTTGGGGGCTCGCTGTCTTGCATAGTGTTGTGAGTGATATAATAGGTCCCCTTCCATCTTTGTTCCTATGTTTGGGGGGCAAGGATGTCATCTCCTCCATTTTTGTCTTTTCAAGATTCACCTCTTTCCTTGGTTAAGCAGTATCTATCTATTATGTGATATTCAATCATACATGAAAATTTTGGTTTGCATTGAGGATCTTTGTCCTTGATCACAACCGATTTCATTGTTTGACATTGGGTTTCCATGGTTGATATATATCTCACCTTGGAAACTGAATAGTGTGCTATCCCTCACAAGGGTTACTTTTTCATTTCTTGCATGATATATCTTTGCATTCGTCCCTTCCATGGCCTCATAGGAGCTATGACCTTCTTGGCTTGGACTAGGTGTTGTCTATGGATATTGTCTTGATGCTGAAGAGAGATTTATCCTTGTTCTTTTATTTCCTTAACATGTCAAAATAGTATGTTTTTGCCATATTAAGGAGGGGGGCATATATACGGCCTCCCTCATTCTATATTATGTATTTTTGTTCTAACCTTTTGTTTTGTAACATGCTAAATCTCAGAAGGTAATGCACATAAGTTGCTAAATCCTGAAGGGACACACATTTACAATTTCAAATATGCTAAATCTTCTGAAGGTAACGCACATAAGTTGCTAAATCCTGAGGAGACACGCATTTTTCAAATTTTTCAATATGCTAAATCTTGGAAGGTAACGCACATAACTTGCTAAATCATGAAAAGACATGTATCAATATGCTAAATCTTCTGAAGGTAATGCACATAAGTTGCTAAATCTTGAGGAGACACACATTTTGTATTCTATGGTGATACAAGAAGGTGGATCCATGGGTATTTTATAAAATTCATCAGAAGATGCACTACATACATGCACAAAGCCACCAGAAGGCACACAACATTATGGGGTGACTATCAAGTGTTTTCTTGGTGGGCCATCCTATCATTTGTGGTTCACAATGAGATATACACATCTTACTGGGTGAGTTAGCCACTCCTCTCTCTCCTTTTCTCTCTTTTCTTTAGTGATGTCTCTCTTATTGCAGTCTTAGAGTTGATGAAGACTCGAGTCTCTGGGGGCTTGAGGATTCCTTTGTCCCTTTGATTTCAATAAGATTATATTTTTCTTTGTGATCTCCTTTACCAAGAGTTTTCATCGAGTCCATACTCTTGCTAAAGTGGGGGCTTAATGTATTGTCTTAAGATGGAAGCACTTCCATGGTAAGGGTGTTTAGCCCTCTAAGTAAGTGGTTTGGGGTCATGTCAAACACCTTGAATGAATACTTGATTTGGATCTAGCTTTTTCCCCTTTTCTGCCCCATTTTCCACTTCTTCCTAGCATTTTCCTGGCATCTTGGACTATGAACCTGAGATTGTTGACCTCAGGGTCAAGTTGACCTTTTAGATCAAAGTCGACCTTGACCTTAACCTAGTCAGGATCAACCTCGATCTTGACCTGGTTAGGAACAACCTCGTCCTTGACCCTAGGGTCCGGGATCCTCGGGGTTAGCCTCCGGTTGCGAGATTTCATCAAAATCTTGTATTTTCGCTCTTCGGGGCCATTATTTCTCAGATTAAATGTCGAATTCTCAAATTAATATTTGAGGTGGACCTTTCTTGATATTTATATAGGATTCCTAATTTATTATTGGAGATTAGCCTTTCTCGAGTTTTGCGCCTAATGCTCAAATTAACTTTGGGGTTGGCCTTACCTCAAATTTTGTGACAATGCTCTTAAATAATTATTTTATTTCTATATTAAAGGTGGTCCCCTCCTAGAGTTTTGTGTCAAGACTTTAATTTAATTAACTCTCCATGTGCACCTCTCTAGATTTTTGTGCCATGGGCCCTTAATTATTGTTTTCTACGAGGCCCCTCTTATGCCCTAGATCATTATAAAAGGGGGTCTTCCTCTCTCATTTTCTCATCCATTCTCACCAAGCAATCTCTCAAGCTCTCAAGTGCAAGCAAGCAAGAAGATCAAGCATTCAAGATCCAATTCATCAAGGAGATCTATTAGTAGCCATTAAAGGATTCAAGCTCTATGGAGCTCTCTTGTTGAAGATCCATCCATTCAAGCCTCTTCCTAATTCAAGATCTATTCAAGATTGGTGTTGAAGATCAAAAGACAATTGATTGGAGACATCATACATTTGATTCTACATTCATCCATTCTTGTGGATTCAAGGATTTGAATCCTCCACAAGGGTTTCAACTCAAGAAAGGTGAATTGTTTCATTTACTTTGTTTATTCCAGCAATTTCAATTCAATTTCAAGGTTAATTCCTAAATTGGGGTTTGACTGAGGCAAACCCCTCCCCCCCCAACAAACAAAACCATTTTTCTTGCAGGTATAGGTGCAAAATTTTGGATCCATTTGGATACCCTTTTCGGCGAACTTCCGAGATCTGCAAACAAAGTCAAAATCAACCTTCAAAATAAAAATGTAGCATTTGACCTTTTATGAGGTTCAAAGTTGAACTAATCTAATCTCATAATAAGATTTCTGGGTTTTGTAGATCTCATAGTTTCAGTTCAACCAAAGGGAATCAATAGTTTTTGAGATCGTTTGATAGGGTTTTCAGCTGATTCTTTTTCGGAGGTAAGTACCTTGATTTCTTAATTTCAATATTAATCATCTACATTTACTTTCCATATCAATACAATTTCATGTAAGTGTAAAATATTGGCTTTGGGGTCTCTTTTATGTGCAAACCATTGCCCTAGGACCCCATCCACATTTTATCCTTTATAGAAGGATTTCAGTTGATCGGGTGTTATGTTGAAGATCTTAAGTTATGATCATGAGGTATTATTTAGAGGTGTCTGTAGATCATATACAAAGGTTCACAGAGGTTGGTTTGACAATTTGAGCTAGGAATGATTGAGTAGCTTGTTGCTGGTGTCACTATGTTCCTGTGAACAAAGAATGAGTATTTGGTTCAGTATGAGTAGGATTTTATGTTTCAGAGGTTTCAAAGCTAGTGATTGCATGTTTACTTATAACTGCACATTCAAAGCTAGTGTTGTTCATGATTCGGTGTATAGCAAGTTATCTTTTGTTATGACAGAGTTTGATATTTTAGTGCTCCTATTGATCAAAGTTAAAGATGACTTTGGATTTTGTATTGGAGATGTTGTGAAGGTTATGGATGGTATTCTTGGATTGTGTGATGATCATGTTGTTGGTCTGCATTGATTGAGTTGATCGAATTTGTTATTTTGGTAGCATTTTGGTGTTTCTTCATTTGAGTACTAGCCAACTTGATGGAGTAACTATTGTGATTCTTGGTGTTGCATTTGTAATACCCCAAAAAATGGGCTATAGGTTCATTGACCTCCTACATCATCAAATCGATCAAAATCAACATCAAAGTCCTAACTTAAGGCACATCTGCACATCAGTTTATCAAAACCGTAATTGATTTTATCCTAATTCTTCATCGAGGAATATTCCTTGAATATTCCTAATTTATCATAATTATCCTAATTGAATATTATTTGGCGATAAATCATATTTATCCTAAAATTTGATTAATTGAATATTTTGAATATTTAATTAATTAAGTTTAATTTTGCCACTTAATTATTTAATTAGATTTAATTATATTTATTCCTAATTTATATTATTTAATTTTGACAATAAATCAAAAATCTTACGAATAATTGATTAAATTCTTATTTAATTAATTAAATTCATTTCTCAATATTTAATGATATAGTTTTGGAATAAAGTTTGATTTAATAATTGATTAACTCATAAATCAGTTAAGTTGAGAATAAATCACTTTATTTTTAAATTAATTCATATTAAATCATGCACAATCAGAAAACCAGTCAACTTTAAATCAATTATCAATTTTAATTTGTTAACTTTCTAAACTCAACATGTGATTGTGAGTTGAAAAAGTGAACTAAGGTCTATTTCGAGTTAAAAAGTGCTTTTGCATGATTTTATGAGTTGATCTCTTCCTGATTTCTTGTTAACTCAAAAATCAACCTGATTTTATCAAGAGTGATTTATGGCTTTTCTCAATGCATCCTCAAGCCATATATTTCTATATAATTGAGGCTCAGTCCTTCATCTTACCCCCTCCCCCCATGAATTTGCATACTTGAACTCTAGCGAATTTGTGTCTAAAGAATCAAGCTCTTGCGAACATGCAATTGTGAGATTTTTGTTATTGTTTTGATCATAGCATTCATTCATTTTCATATCATAACATATCATTGTTAGATCAATTTGCATATCATTTCAATCCATTCTAGACTAGTTTCATATCAGTTTTTCATCTTATTGCATAGAAAATCCAAAAAGATAGATTAATCTGCATTCATCTTTCATCCATATTTAGCATTAAATCCTTTGTTTAGGTGTTGCATTGTCATTGATCTCATTCTAAATATGAGAATACCATACTCGCACCTACTAGAAGGCAGTAAATCGCCTAGTTAGCTTAGATCATTTATATTGCAGATTTCTTGATTTGCTAACCTCTAATGTTTTATTGAAGTGTTGTGTCTCTAGCTAGGTACAAAATTCACATGCACATTTTTGGCACCCACCATGGGGCCCTAAAATGGGTTTCCATTCTTTTCTATCAATTTCTCTCAAAACTGCGATTTTTATTTTCTATTCGTACAATTTTTGTACGACATTTGACAGATTGTCATACCATGACCCTCTGACTGTTGTACGATATTTGGCAATCTTGAGAATCATGTTGGTTGTTTGGTATTGTCATTTGGGAGTTACTTTGTCATGTGCGTACTGACCCACTGTCATTTAGTGCCTAGATTATCGTACGGGAGGTAGCACATTGTCGTACAAGTTTTCATACCAAAATTTCAAATGTCGTACCAAAATTCTAGGTTGTCTTTCAGATTTGATTTTTGGATTTGGACTGACAGCTAACCCTAATAATTGATACTTTCTATTTTTGATTGGCACTTCCTATTTTTGCTCACGGAAAAGCGCAACAAAATTGAAAATTAGGTAAAATCTACTAAGCACATTGTGTTGGAACTAAGGTATTCTGCTACATCTGACAACATTTCAATTTGGGACATAAAACAAACCTCTCACATGTTTAGCTTGAGTGTCTCTTGCTTTCATAAATCACACGTTCATTTTGGGCTCTAAAAAAGAATATAGATTTCCTTTCTGCATATCTGTTACACATAGTAATTAGGCCCTATGAACACTATTTGTGGAGTTCTCGAGGGAGTGGGCTTCATTCGCTTGTTTTGCATATGAAGCTCTTCTCAAAGATAGATCCCCTTGTAGGTAGGGAGGATATTGTTATTATCTCATGGTCTTACTTGGTTTAGTCCTCAACTTTCATCGGTACATTCTCTCTTGGACCCACTTAGAGAGCTCGGTAGACATTATTGTTGACATCATGAACCTTGGTGAGGTGGTTTCAATCTTAGTGTGTCAATTGATCTATTTGCTATGTTTTGGTGAAGTGAAAAGGCTAGAGGGTTATGCTCTACTTCCTTTTTGGGTAGTATCAGAAACTCAAATCCTTGAATCTAAACTAAGTCCCCCTGTGGTCCTTTTTGTGAGTCTCCTTATAGAGAGGGTTAACCATAGTGGACATTCCCTTTATTGGGTCAACCACGTAGATGGAACCTCAAGCGGTAATAGCCATTTTCATTGTGGTAGTAGTAGTCACTATACAAATGTCCTTGTGGAAGAAATCTCCACATGTGTAGTCTCTTGTTGGGCTATCAAGTCTCCTCAGCAGCACCTGATTGATTAAATTTTCAGACTGTGTCAAAACCCCAGTACACCTAGATTGGATTTCACCCTCTTGAGATTACAAAAGTTGAAGAGTTAGACCATTACTACAAACCCTAGTGAAATGAAATTTTTATTTTCTGGGACTATGTGCGTGCTTGCAAAACATTTTGAGAACATACACAAGTAGCATTCTTAGGGATTAGAACATTTAAGTCACTATTCTTGTTCATGTGCAAGGTTGCTTTGTCCCTTGCTCATTGTTTGAAGATGATTGCTTGCTCCTTTGATTATTGTTTTGCATGCCTAATATCTACTTGGTTACTTAAAATGAACAAACCCGAGACAAACTACTACACAGATCTTCAAACTTGGGTAGAAAAGTTTGTAAACAATCTGATACTAAAAACACTAAAAATTGAAAATTTGCAAAATCTGAAGCAAAAATCCTTTCTGGTGTCAAACGTCACCCTAAAATTTCAAAAGTCGTACGAGTTTTGCCAACTATCATGTCGAAACCCCCAGATTGTCATACAGGGGACTATACATTGTCATACGAGTGTTGTCACAAAAATCAAGCAAAATCAAAACCTGGTGTCAATTGTCGTATGAGTTTTACCAATTCTCATGCTAGACCCTACCCAGACTCGTACAAGCCTGGAGAAACTCATATCAGAATTTTACCAAAGTTACCAGAAACCTTCAAAATTTGTCAAAAATCCAATTTTTACAGCCAACTTCCAAATTCTGTCAAAATATTCACTGTGTCAAGAACAGAGCAGAAAACCAAAAAAATCCAACCAATTTTCCAAAAGTGGTCTCTTGAGTTTGATCTAGTCTTCTGATTTATCAATTTGAATCACATTCATCTTGTGTCAAAACCTTGTCAACATCATCTTCAAGATCAATCCTCAAAATGGCTAAGTGTTGTGAGCTCGTGTCTGTCATCTTTTGGGTGTCTACCCATACATCTAGGGAACAATATCCTTCATTTACATCCAAATCAATCTTCAATCAATCCAATCTTGACAAGGTTGCATCATTCGATCTTCTTGAACCAAGTCATTCTTCAGTTGTCTTAATCTTGCTCTTTTGCTTCAGCCAAGGTTAATGGTGGAAACTAGAGCTTCCTCACAAAGAAAACAAAGAGAACAACCTAGACTCTCTTTAGTAGCATCTTCTGTGATTGCTCAAACATTTCATCAACCTTACAACACAAATCTATTTGGAGAAGATGCTCTTGGCAACATTTACTTGAAAGGTGGTTACGTCACCCCTCCTGTGTCGGTTCACGGAGGTAGTCAACAAATTCCACATCAATCAATCCTTGGTAGTCCTCATAAAAACACCATGTCTCAAGGAGGAGGAAACCAAGGTTCCCAAGGTGATCACTCTAATCATGGTAGATATCCCAAACCAACACCATCTAAAATTGAGTGGTATATAAATGATGATGACTTTCGTAAAATGATGAAACATTTCTTACAAGAAGAGAAAGAGGCTTACTTCTTAGAACTAGCTCAACAAGGAGCCAAACCCTCGAAACTTTAATGTTGAAGATATCATCACTCAAGAGGAAGAAACTCCTATCACAGTCATGATGAAACAGATGCATGTTATGCAAGTCAAGTTAAACAAGATGGAAAAAGAGAAAGAACCCAAAGAATTTTGTATGGAGGCTCCATGCCCCTTTCCATTTGATAAAAACTTGTACATGCCACCATTCCCAAAAAGAGTGGAGATACCAAAATAAGATAAGTATTATGGAAAATCTGATCCCCAAGATCATGTCAGAGAATTTTGTACTTAATTCATGGAGTTTATGCATGAAACAACCTACTTAATGTGTCTATTTCCATGATCTCTAGGAGGGTCGGCCATTCATTGGTTCTCTAAAATGCCTTGAACAATCAAGAATTTTGAGGAGTTGATCAAACTGTTTTACCAACAATACTCCTACAATATTCAACATCTCGTCACCATGATCGATATCTACAATCTGAAACAAAAGAGAGGAGAACCCTTCCTGACTTTCCTCAAGCGATGGAGGAAGAAGTTTTCACTCTATGCTTGATCTATTCTGGAAATTGAAAAACTCAAAATCTTCATCAACAATCTGATTTTGGAACTCAATTATCATCTGCAAATACAAAATCATACTTCTTTTGAGAAAATGGTAGAAAATGCCATAAAGATTGAAAATGTGTTTTCTCGTAAGGGACATATATTGATTAATAAAGATAGCAAGTATGAATCTGGTTCTAGTTCCAACAACAAAGACAAAGTCAAATTCTGGAACAAGAACAAGAATGTTGTGACAAGTGGTGTTCTCGATCACATCAGTGCTCCATCAAAGGCACATACATTCAATCTCACCATGGGCACTCAAGCCATAAAAGCTTCTAAATGAAAGGCATCTAAATTGGCTAAAAATTCTAATGACTATAAGCCATGGGTTACAAAACCAAAGCGCAAGTTCACTCCCTTGGGTGAGTCCTTAGAATCTATCATGAAAATGCTATTGGCAAACAAAATCATCATGTTACCTAAGATAAAACCATATGATCCTGAAGTTAAACCAAAATGGTGGAAAGAGACTGATTTCTGTGACTTCCATTGAAAAAAAGGTCATAAAACCAATAACTACATGTGATTAAAACATCTCATTCAAGACCAAATTGATGAAGGAGAAATTGTAATTGACAATCATAAAATAAACAATGATCATACAACATTCACAAAACCATTTCTGAAGCATAATCAAGGAGATTCATCTTCTAAGCCTAACATGGGTGCTAAGGTCAATTACGCCTACTCTAAAACAATGATGTCATTAACATGGTTGAACCATGCCTATCTAAACATTGCAATGTCATCACTATTGTGAAAAAGGATAGAGATAATCAATCAGCAAATGCAGTGACTCGGTCACAAGCTCAAGTACACCTACAAGAATAAAACTTGGGTTCATCAAATGCCCCTAAAGTGCCTTTCAATCTTTCATCTGCTTCTAAATAGAGGGCTGCCCCAAAATTAACTCCTAAAGAGACCAGAGTGACATCATATAGTATTATCCAACAACTTCATCATACCAATGCAAAAATATCCATGTTTGAGTTTCTTCGGATATCTCCTGCTCATAGGGATATTCTAGATAAAGCTCTGCTCGGTTCTAATGTTCCTGACAATCTTGATCTAAATAGATTCTAGACTATGGTTGGTCATTTGACATCACCCTAGTATATCTCCTTTTTAGAGGAAGATGATAATTCATTGAGTCATCTGCATAACCAGCCTTTGCACATTGAAGTATTGATCCAAAACCGTCATGTCAAACATGTGTTGATAGATGGAGGTGTTGGTCTAAATATCTATTCCTACAAATTGATCACACAACTGGGATTATCAGAAGATGCTATTGATCCTAAAAAGAAGATAACCATAAAAGCATATGATGAGCAAGAAAGATCTTCCAAAGGAACAATTGTCCTACCTATCAGAACAAGACCAGTTATCAAAGACATCACCTGTCAAGTTCTAGATCTTCCATTGGCTTACAACGTTCTTCTAGGGAGACCTTGGATACATGAAATGCAAGCTATTCCATCAACATACCATCAATGTGTGAAATTTTGGTATGATGGAGTAGAGGTGACGATTCTAGTTGACATATCTACATCTTGCAATGCCTTGAAAGAAAGTGTTGACAAACTTGTTCCACATAATAGAGAATCTTTCCCCAAGCAAATAGATATTGAATCAACATCCAAGATGGAAGACATTACCAAAGAAGTCAAAATCAAGGACACAAGCATGGGAGAATATACTATGGAACCAGTCTTATCTCTCACATCTCTCATGTTGTCCCCAAAATCTTATGGACAACCTTCAGACAAGGTGAAGCCTACAGCTAAAGAATCTCAGGTTATATTTAATCAAAGTTTTATCACTGAAAAAGTGTCCAAACAAGACTCTGATGAAGAAGAAGCTATACTAGCATGGTTATACAAAGATGAGTCTCAATCCCAAACAGTTTAGAAATGTGACTCTAAAATGCCTAAAATCTCTATCAAATCTTATGGATCAGGTCATAAAATCATGTCTAAAATGGGATACACTGGAAAAGGACCTCTAGGAACAAGAGGTAGAGGCATTATAAAACTAGTTGAACACTATGGAAGGATGACCAAAGATACTATAGGCCTAGGATATCAAAATAAGCCTTTTTATCTCAGCAAAAATTCTCCACATGTCTTAGAGCAGATTGAACCATCAATAGCAACTCAGCTAGAGGAGGAAATACCACAATCAGATAGTGATGATTCAGACACCATTGATCTTATTCCTTATGAACATTTACCTCGAGAAATACTAGATCTTCTTAAAGATGAAGAAAAACCTAAGGAGAATATCAATGTAGTAGATACACAAGAACCTACTACTAAACAAGAAGAAGGTAAACCTACCACAATAGCTAAACACTTGGGATACAATAGTGATTCTAAAACAGACTCCCATGAATATGAATTCTGCTCAGAATCTGAAGGCAATCTTGCTTGGGGGATTCGTCCTGACTTTACACATGTTCTCAAATTTCCCAGAGATCTAGATGAAGAATCAAATGACTATGAATGGGGAGTTATTCCAGAAGAAGATGAGCTTATCACTAAAAAACACATTGATGTCATTCACCAATATTCACCTAAAACCAACATGAGTCTAGAGTGAAATGATAAACTTAGCGAGTCTGATCCACCTATGGTTGAAGTGGAATCCAATAATGACGTTCATACTATTCATGAATTGAACATTCTGAGTAGTAATATCACCTTTAAATTTGAGATTCAGGTTAGGACCAATGATGACAACACCATGTGCATGAACACCATTTCCCAATCCTCCCCTACATTGACTATCCAACATCCAGAGCTTATCGACCAAATAGCTACTGATCCAAACTAAGATATCCACACCTTCCTAACTGACTATGCCCTTGCTTGCTACCTCAATGCAGTGGAACCCATGACGACTTCCATCAGTGAACCTAGCATTAGCATGATAGATTTGGATATCAAATATCTCAGTCAGAAAAACAAAAGAAAAAGGAAAAAGAGTTATGAGGGTGAAAACCACTTTGTGGCAGTCTCAGAACCTAAAATAGTAAAAATAAAAGACGTATCCAAAGGTGAAAACCTTTCTGAGGCACCTAAGGATGAGATATTTGATGTCCTGAGTCATTTACAGGATAGATCTCTAGTATTGATAGAACCCGCTCAATCTATCAACTTGGGTATAGCATAGGAACCACAACTGATTCATGTAGCACAATCTCTATTAGAAGAAGAGAAACAAGCATTCACTACTTTCTTAATAGAGAATAAAATCAACTTTGCATGGAAATATTCAGATATGCTAGGGTTAGATCCAAATTTGATAATGCATCATCTTTCTATAGCTCTAAGAGTCAAACCTGTTAAATAAAAATTGTGAAAGATGCATCCACATGTTGCACTCCTAGTCAAAGCTAAGCTAGAAAAGTTTCTAAAAGCTGGATTTATCTGAGTTATTGATTATGCTGAGTGGATCTCCAACATTGTTCCAGTATCAAAACCTGACAAATCTATTAGAGTATGCACAGACTTCAGAGATGTAAACAAAGCATGCCCTAAGGATGACTTTCCACTACTAAACATCGATATGATAGTGGATATGACTATGGGCTTTGAAATGTATTCTTTAATGGATGGTTTCTCAAGATACAACCAAATCAAAATTGCTCTAGAAGATCAAGAGAAAATAGCTTTTACATGTGCATAGGGTACTTTTTGTTGGAATGTCATGCCATTTGGTCTTAAGAATGTCGATGCTACATATCAACAGGCTATGACATCTATCTTTCACAATACGATGCATTGAAATATGGAAGACTATGTTGATGACACCTTAGCTAAGTCTATGATAAGATCCAAACATTTGAATGATTTGAGAAAAATACTAGATAGAATGGAGAAGTTTAGTCTCAGACTGACCCCTAAAAAGTGTGCTTTTGGTGTCACTTCTGGAAAGCTCCTAGGATACATTGTTTCAAAGAAAGGCATTGAAGTAGATCCTACTAAAGTCAAAGCTATCATGGAGATGCAACCTCCCAAAAATATCAGTCAAATGAGAATGTTACAAGGAAGAGTGCAATCAATCAGACATTTCATATCTCAACTAGCTGATATATCGCAACCTTTTACAAAGACATTACATAAAGGTGTGACTTTTACATGGAATGAGGAGTGTGAAAAGAACTTCAATCACATCAAGCAATATTTATCAAATTATCCTATTTTGATGCCTCCTATCCAAGGGAATCCATTGATTCTATATGTCTCTGACATAGATACATCATTGGGGGCATTACTAGTACAACATGATGAAAACAAGAAGGAAAGAGCCATTTACTACATCAGCAGAACATTGGTAGCATATGAGAAGAACTATTCAATGATTGATAAAGCTTGTCTAGCTGTGATCTTTGCATCACAAAAACTGAGACATTGCATGTTATCTCATACAACACAATTGATAGCTAAGATAGATCCATTGAAATACTTATTAAGTAAAGCTGCCCTCATAGGTAGACTTGCTAAATGGGTGATGCTATTGAGCAAATTTGATATAGAATATGTAGAGAGAAAAGCTATTAAAGGCCAAGTCATTGCAGATCAACTAGCTGAAGCACCATTGTTTGATGATACACCATTACAAATGGAATTTCCTGATTCATCCATCATGCACATATCTTCTAGGAGTTGGCATCTTTTCTTTGATGGATCTTACACACAGAATGGATCTGGATCAGGCATATTATTCATAACACCACAAGGTTATTCAATACCTAAAGCATTTAGAATAAAATTTCCTTTCACAAATAATATTGTTGAATATGAAGCTCTACTTAATGGTATGAAGATAGCAATTGAGTGGCGAGTAACAGAGTTGCACATTCATGGAGATTCACAGCTAGTCATACACCACGTCAATGATGTGTACCAGACAAAAGATGAGAAACTAATTCCATACAAATGCATGGTAGATGACTTAAAGAAATATTTCATCTCAGTCACTTTTAAGTAGATTCCTAGAATGGAGAATAAGGATGTTGATGCTATGGTGACACTATCATCTCTACTACAGCAGCCTGAACATGAGCTACGTTATGAGTTCCTAGTGGAAGCATTATCATTTCCTGCATATGATTCCCCTGAAGCCTGCATGATCTGCACTGTTGTTGGTCATGATTCTTCCAGATACAAAAACCTATACTCCTACCTTAAAGACCAAATCATTCCTGATACCTTCAACCGCCATGAGATAAAGATACCTTATTCAAAATGCATCACAGTATGTCATCATTGGTAATGATCTATACAAATGGATTCTAGATGGTACACTTCTTAGATGTTTAGAACATGAAGAGTCTCAATGTGCATTAGAAGAAGTCCACAATGATATATGTGGATCACATTCCAACATTTAAACACTAGCTCAAAAATTGATTAGGGTTGGGTACTATTGGCCTGAAATGGAAAAAGAGGCTATCAAATATGCTAAGAACTGTCAAGTGTCAATTACATGGAAACTTGATTCATGCACCAGGGAGAGATCTGATTCCCTTTACTACACAATGGCTTTTCAACAATGGTCATTTGATCTAATAGGTGCTATTTATCCACATTCTTCTAATGGACATACCCATATCATTACAGCTACAGACTATTTTATAAAATGGGTGGAAGCAGTCCCTTTGACTCAAGCAACCGGCAAGCAAATCTCTATGTTCATTTTGAATTACATCATATGTCGATATGGTATTCCACATTCAATAGTCACAGATAATGGTGACCAATTCAAGAGCAAGGACCTAGATTCCTTATGCTCAAAATTCAAGATAACACAACATTGGTCATCCATTTACTATCCTTAGGGGAATGGACAAGCAAAGACATCAAACAAGAATCTATTAAAAATATTGCATCAAATAGTTAATAAAAGAGGAAGATATCGGCATCTCATGATCAATCCAACTCTCTAGGCCTATAGAATAAGTATCAGAATGCCCACTGGGGCTACACCATTCGCTTTAGTTCATGGGTCTAAAGAGGTACTACCTATTGAGGTTGAAATCCCATCACTAAGAATCAGAATGCATGGTCTAGTAACTGATGATGACTATAGAGTGTCTAGGTTGCAAGAACTTGAACTACTAGATGAGCATAGACAAGCAACATATGATCATCTCAGAGTATATCAGAAAAGAATGTCTAGAGGCTACAATAAGAAAGTCAGACACATAGAATTTCAGGTTGGCGATCTAGTGTTGAGAGAAAATCCTATAAATCAATCACATAGAGAACGCAAGGGGAAGTTTGAACCCAACTGGCTGGGTCCTTTTTTTATCACTACTACTTTTGGCTCTAGAGCCTATCAACTCTCAATGACTAAAGGAGAATAGCTCTAAGAACCAATCAGCGTTCTCTATCTGAAGAAATTCTATGCCTAAGGCATTCAGTATTCAAAAATGTCATGCAAAAATCAGAAAAATTCTTGAAAAAATAAACATCTTGGTGAAAACCTAACAATAGGTGCCTTGATGATTCACAAAAAAATAAAAAAAATGAAAAAGTACAAAAAAAAATGAAAAGATAAAAATACAAAAAAATGAGAAAAATAAAAAGTGCCTTGGTAGCAAAAATAGAATCTCTGCCAAGATGGTGAAAACTTGGAAAATGGGTGCCACTTGTTAAAAAATGCTCCATCTATCAACGCAATCTTGGTCTTTCCTAGCTTTCAGTCCTGCTTTAGTTTGTACATATCTCCCGGTTTGTTTCCACATCTTGTTTTTAATAAAGTCGATCTGTGCACCAATCAGCAAAAGCGTCTGTATCCTATCAATGTTTAAAACATTAGGGGCAATCAATGTCATATCCTATGGTCTCCAATATACCTAAGATGAGTCACATCCATTCAAGGTCCTTCCAAAGCTACATCCGAGTCAGTGTGTCTGTCTCCTTACCAGAAAGGATTTTGCAATCAAACACAAACAAACATCAACAACAAACTGAAAACAATCTCTGCTTCATTACTTTTATCTCCTTGTATGCTTACTGATTCACATTGAGATTTTTGCATATTATGTATCCTCAAGCTCTTTGATGATGTCCTTCATAGGATTTAAAGAGTGATGACTAGGGGCATAATCTTTTCATGAAAATCTAACAACTTTGGAAATTCTGGATTGAATTGGTGTCCACTATAAGTGCCTCCATCACGTATTGGATGGACATGTGTACCTCGACCATCGATACCCGGATGCTTCAAGGACGTTTGATCTAACTATTGTCTTTTTGAGTGAGTTCTTACTCCTATGAAATGTGATCTTACCCAAGGATGTGAACGATAAAGGGTCACTGTAGGTAATTCACAGCGGATTCAAAATGATCTCTCAACTGCTTGGTTTGTTTTTTCTGCAAGGTGTATTCAGGTTATCACAATGTTTATGTTCTGATGCTTATACAAATTGCCATATCAAAATGGATGTGATATTCAGGTCATCCTAGCGTTTATGCCTTGGTGCTTATATCTAATCTGTCATTCTGACAAAAAGTCCATATTCATATGTCCATGGTTGTCTAGCCAGTGGGCATTGTATTGACTTTTGACATAAAAATCAATATTCATATGTTCACAATTGCCTAATTAGTGGACATTGTATTGATTTATCTGGTTACCTAATAAAATATTCAGTGATGGAAACGACCGACACATGATCAGTGACTAAGTCCTAGGTCCTCGGTTTGCATTTTTTTCTTTATGTCACTTTGCACTTTGCATGATTGCATTTATCTCATGATTGCCGAATCAGCTTGATACTTAAACAATTCTTTAAAACTATGCTAAACATGACACAAGGACTAAATCTCACATGAAGGTCTCTTCACATATCAGTAAGCAGTCACCATCCTGGGTTAAACATCCTTTTTAACAAATGACCGAGTACTTGTCTTCATCAATACCTGCAAAATATATCATGTGTATCACTGCATTTACATTACATATCATAATCATTCCATTACATTCATTGCATTACATACATGTACATCCATAAAGCATAAAACAAATCATACATTTCCATAATCCATAATCAACTACATTACATAATCCATACATTTGAAAGAACCATTGCATTGCATAATCCATACATTTGAAAGAAACCATTGCATTGCATAATCCATACATTGTATACTAATCAAAGCATTTCAAACATTTGCATCACATGATATAATCATCATAAACAAAATGACAAGTAAATATGAAGTCACAACCCAAAAATTGATCTCATATAATCATAAACTTAGAATAGTCAAGGTGCACTACTAGCACAAGATACAAAAGAATGAGTGCATGTGAGCTATCAGATATGATCAGTATATGGACAAAATGACAAAAACAATCAGAATACTAAGGTGGATCAGTTTTCTTCCTGCTCCTCTGCATCTGGTGGTGGTGGGGCAAGTGCATCTAGCAGTGGGTCAGCTTATGGTGCTCTAGCTCCCTCAGAAGCAATCATGTACTAAGAATAACGAGGCACTCTCTGAGCAGTAGGTACAGTCGCATAGTAAGCAAAAACATAGTAAGAGGCCTGACTAGTCTAATGAATCACCTCTACCTGTAATCACCTCACATCAGCCTCTCACTCTAGTCTCTGCCTCTTAGACTCCCTCAGCTGGATCTCAAATGTAGCACTCTACAATTTCAAGTCCCTAATCTGCAACTTGAGTCGCCTGATAATTTCCTAAGGAGTTTGTCTCAGTCCAGGATCTACCTCAACTGTTGGTACCTCTGCATCCTCTATCGGCTGATCAGTAGCTGCCTCTCTGCACACCTTATGGTGTCAGACCTTAGCACCTAGATCAAAATCAAGATCAGCTTGTGTATCATCAGCACCACCCACATCCTGTTGAGCACCTAAAATCTCATATGCACTCCCAACGCCTCCCAGTGTGCCACTATCTCCTCTAGTGTATCTCCTCTGAAGAACTGTAGGTCGGCCTGTTATAGAACTCTGAAGGCAAGGTGGTCTCATCTATCCTACTCCTCTCTATAGAGTAATCACCACTCTAGGCCTAGGTGGTGTAGGCTGCACCACTGGTATCTGAACATCTTGTCGTCTTTGGCCTCTACCCATGGGTGCACCTGTCACATCTGCTGCCTCCTCCATAGTCAAAATCAGCTTCATCAAATCAAAAAATATCCTCATAGGATGCTCAGCCAACCAAGCAATAATTGCATTAGTAACTCCCGCATCAGCAACCTATGGCCTATAACCCCAATCTCGAGCAACATATCCAATATACTCCTGACTGCAAAGAGCATAAGATAATCGAGTTGTCCATCCTAATCCCAGCTCTTGAACCAACCGTGCATAAGTGGCATAATCATGTGGTGCATCTTGTATGATGCCATACTATCTCCATACATGTGTGATGATGAATTGCTCCAAGATAGTGGTAGAACGTCCTATCAGCACCCGACTCTAACAGAAATATTCAAACTGAGCACGTGCAGTTGGACATGCCTCCACCTGTAGGTACGGTCTCCAAATGATGAATGTCATGTCATCTAAGACACACCTCCAGTACTTTTTAATGCCCATCCAGACCTGCGTGACATATTAAGAGTACCTATATGTCAGTGGCTCCTATGGCTACCTACCCTTGCCGCATACAGGACGACATATCGGGATGTGCTCCCATGCCCAAATCTATACAACAAGTGCACAAAAAGAAAAAGATTTTCCCTCATGATACATTATCTCATGCATCTTTGAGAACATGTGAGAAAGTAGGCACTGACCCCATCCTAGCTCAGAGGAACTAGCCATCAGGCATGCTACCATCAGGGCCCAACCCATCAGAAGACCATTTTGCTGATGGTCAAACACGATGATACCACCGATCATCCCTGCTATGATGCACTCTAATCTATGGGTCTACCCATATCTCTGTACCAGAGCCTCCTAGGAGATGGACTGAGCTAACTAATCGTCGTCAGCGAACAAAGTCCTAAAGGCATGTAGACCATCATTCCCTGCACTGATATAATTAGGATGAGGTCCATGAAATGGTATGTGTAGAATCCTATACACATCCTCTGACGTCATAGTGATATCTCTGGTAGGCAAGTGGAATGTCTGCGTCTCTAAATAGAATATCTTAATCAACGCAGTCAGCAAACCATGGTTCACCTGAATCTCAGGCAACCAGATAAGGTACTCAAAACTGCAAGTAGCTAGGTGCACTCTGAGAGGGTCAAGTAGTGATACACAGAGTCTCTAGATAGCCAGATGAGATATCTGCACATGTACATCTGGATAATGAACCTACATAGCACAAAAACAAGGTACCCTATCAGTAACTTGGTCAAAAATCAAGCTATAAGCACATAAATTGAAAAATTGAATACTTCAGAAGGTGCATTAAATGCTAAGGAATCAGCCTAAGAAATCAAAAAAATCAAAAATTTGACCTAAGGATGAGAAAAACACTCATTGTTTTCCATACGAGTTTTTAGATTGGTGTCAAAACTTGTACGAGTTTCTATGGGTTCCCGCATGACATTTCATGCATACACGACAATCTACAAGTTCCCGTACGACACTTGAGGGACCTGATGAAATGTCATACAACAGATGGGTCCCTCTCATACGAATTACAATTTAAAAGGGGATGACTCTCTAAATGCAATTCAAAACTCGTATGAGTTCGAATGGACTGTCGTATGACTTTTCGTGATGCAAAATTTCAAAAAGCTAAAAACGTATGAAAAGATCCTAAAAATGCTTAAAACATGGGAAATTTGATTTCACAGAGAGGCACAGGGGTCCACTTATCGGGTTCCCATACTGGGGAGGTCGCTGGAATTGCTGGCTACGCTCAAATCAACACAAGGAGACTCGAACTGCCATTCTGTCCATTTTTCTCTCAGAGGGCTCCACAGAAGTTTGTAAAAGTCAAAAGGAATAATGATTTGAAAATGACCATTTTGGCCCTTATATAGGTTTTGACCTAATTTTTTAAAGTGCTCCGTTTTGTGTGAAAATTGCACCCCTAGCTACTTTCAACATTCTGAATCCATTTTTGGGGTCCAAATCGAAATCTGAGATTGTTTACATTGTCAAAATTGCAATTTAAAATTTTGGGACCCAGAACGACTGATTGTTTGCATAATCAACCTTCTAATCATCAAAGAAATCTAATTTTCAACTTAACTGATTATCTTACATCAAACTACCAAAATTTCAACTTGGTCAACCATGGTCAACTCATGGTCAAACTTGGTCAAACTTGGTCTTCAGAACCTCCAAATGATGCAGAACGCATCTCTGGACGTGCACAACCACTTCTCAAATCAATTATCATGCTCCTAAACTATATAAACACTAGCTTTTCTTGCCAGATTTCAATTTTCATCTCGAAGGGGGCATGGTATTGCACATCAACAAATCTGTAAATCAAATCTTTCTTCCAGTAATCAAGACAACAACCATGTCTAGTTATTGATTCATCAAAAGACCTCATCGCTTCGGGCATATCAGATTCATCAAGATCCATATCAATCTGGTATTCTCTTAATCTTGAGAACTGTATCACCTCTTCGTAACCATCGGTTCAGCTATGTTATTTTCTTGGTTCTTCGTAACTGAAGGGATCAGATTTGGCATCCTTTTGATTCCTTTGGACAATCAGGTCTGGAGTCAGGACAGTCATTTCTTCGTAATCATGGGTTCAGAATCAAGCATTTTGACACTTCTTCGTAATCATCGGTTCATTGTTGATATAGTTAGCATAATCTTAATTTTTTGGTCAACCAGGACCTGAATCAGCATCTTCCAATCTATCAATCGGTTTTTGTCTCAGAATCGGTTAATCTCTCAGGATCAGTTTCTCCATCGCATAACTGAGTCCACATCATTATCAAAAATAGATTAATCTTTGAACCAATGAGCTTCGCATAGTTTTTCAAAGAGGGGCAAAATGCAATACCCCAAAAATGGGCTATAGGTTCATTGACCTCCTACATCATCAAATCGATCGAAATCGACATCAAAGTCCTAACCTAAGGCACATCTGCACATCAGTTTATCAAAACCCTGATTGATTTTATCCTAATTTTGCATTGAGGAATATTCCTTTAATATTCCTAATTTATCATAATTATCCTAATTGAATATTATTTGGCGATAAATCATATTTATCCTAAAAATTGATTAATTGAATATTTTGAATATTTAATTAATTAAGTTTAATTTTGCCACTTAATTATTTAATTAGATTTAATTGTATTTATTCCTAATTTATATTATTTAATTTTGACAATAAATCAAAAATCCTACGAATAATTGATTAAATTCTTATTTTATTAATTAAATCCAATTGTCAATATTTAATGATATAGTTTTGGAATAAAGTTTGATTTAATAATTGATTAACCCATAAATCGGTTATTTTAATTCAAAATCAGTTAAGTTGAGAATAAATCACTTTATTTTTAAATTAATTCATATTAAATCATGCACAATCAGAAAAGCAGTCAACTTTAAATCAATTATCAATTTCAATTTGTTAACTTTCTAAACTCAACATGTGAGATTGTGAGTTGAAAAGGTGAACTAAGGTCTATTTCAAGTTAAAAAGTGCTTTTGCATAATTTTATGAGTTGATCTCTTCCTGATTTCTTGTTAACTCAAAAATCAACCTAAGTTTATCGAGAGTGATTTATGGCTTTTCTCAATGCATCCTCAAGCCATGAATTTCTATATAATTGAGGCTCAGTCCTTCATCTTACCCCCCCAGGTGAATTTGCATACTTGAACTCTAGAGAATTTGCATTTGAAGAATCAAGCTCTTGCAAACAGGCGATTGTGAGATTTTTGTTATTGTTTTTGAATAAGGTAAAAATAGGTTTTGAATGGAACCCAAAACCATTTACATCATAGCAAAAAGATAAAGCATTAAAGTTTTTCAAAATGATACGCTTACTGGAAAGAAGAGAGCATGAACCAAAAAAATACTAGAAACGACAACAAAAGCAAAGAAAATAGATCTAGCCACACAACCAGCAGCACTCAGCAATGAACAAGACAAAACTAATTGCTTATCATTTCGTATGCCTTCTTCTTCAGCTCCTCCATCTTTTGGATTGCTTTTTTTAGGTCCTTCAGCTTCTCAGGGATCTTCCTCTAAATACACCCTCTGGTTCTAGTACCTGGACCTGCACTCCCGGCATCGTCATCAATAGTTATGGTCGTATTTTCCAGCTAGTTTTTCTCCAGGTAGTTATGAAGCATATTCAGGTTGATGACAGCCGCATTGAATCCTTCATTGATGTGGATTAGGACTTCATTAATCATTTTCCCATTGTTACTAACTTTGACCTTAATTTCCTTCACCTTGTTGTCAACGATTTTGTTGATCTCGGTCATTATCTCCTCCTTCCAGCTTTTATTGTTTACCTTATCCAAAATCTTGTTCTCCAGCTTCATATTCAAGGTTTTTGTAGTTTTCTCCAAAGAATGAAGGTGGAGCTTAATCTCATGTATCTCCTAATTGATCCAATCCTGAGGAATACTCTAACCTTCATCTTTGTTAACCTTGTCCAAGTTCATAGCATCCTCCAGGGGAGTGGTGAAATCATCTTATTGATTTTTTTCCTCCTCAGTGGCATTATGATCAGTCTCAGCACCCGTATCTTTTTGTTCCTCCTCTTTTTCATTAATGACTAGGGAGTTCTGACCAGTTTCAATTTCCTCTTTATCCTGCCCCTCCAGAAATCCCAAAGAGTCCTCCTTATGGGGTTCCCCATCATCTTTACCAACTAGGTCTAAACATTCCTCATTATCCAAGTGAGCATCATTTTTTTCTTCTTCAGCAAGGAGGTCCAGGGCTTCATTCTTATCATCCTCAGTAGGGGAGACTTGGGCCTCTTCTTCCTCCTCATCAACCCTTTCCTCTTCTTTTTCATCCACCTCTTCTTCTTTCTCCTCTTCAGCCCCTTCCTCATCTTTTTCATCATCATGGTAGTCCCCATCTTTCCCATCTTCCTCTTCCTCCTTCTTATCCCCAGTTATGACAATCTTGTCCTCTTCCTGCTTAGTGCTACCAAGATCCATCTCGACATTTTCATCCTCGTCATTTTCCATTTGTAGAGAATTAGGGAATTTTTCCTTAGATTCATCTTCGCTGCTGTCGAAACTTTTTACTTTCTTTTTCTTCCTCTTTTTACCATCTTCTTTACTGCAGTCAAAAACTTTTTCCTTGTTTTTCTTTCTCTTTTTGCTAGATTCGGCCTTTCTATCCCCCTCAATAGTCTCAGAAGTTTTACCTTTGACCCTTTTAGGAATAGGGTCCGGGATAATATCTCTGGCATAGTCAAAAATAAGGAGGATCAACCCCTCATGTAACATAGGGTTATTCAGCTTCTTCCTATGCTCAGTGATGCTACTACTCAGGGAGCTCAAAAGAAAATACAGGAAGGAAATCCTCTTGTTATGCCTGAAGTGGTTAACCAGGATGAAATGCAGGTTGTAAATTTTGGAGTAGCACCCATCAAGCATGAAATACTCAATCATTACTTTCAACATTTTAGCCTAGAAATCCTTAATCTTGGTGATATCTATATAATCCCCCTTCCCTTTAGTCATGAGGGGATTTTCATCAATAGTTTTAGGGAACAGGTTAAAAGCTTCAGTACCAAGCCTATGGTTACCTCTATGGAAATGGGTTCCCTCCAGGGGTAAGCCCATTATCTCAGCCATAAGATTAAGAGTAAGGGTGAAAGATTTACCCCATAAATTTACCTTCCCTCTAACCCATCCCTCAGTAAATAAGGAAGTCACCTGTTTGTCATAGCCGTGGAGCTTCTCGATATACTGAGAGACCCCTCCCTTTTTTAGCTTCTTCCAAATTTTCCTATCTTGCCTCAATTTGTCACAGTCAGTCAGCTCCTCTCTTCTCAAACTGCCTCCCATTTTGTGTTTTCTGCTACTATCCTGGCTCGGCTCCTTGTTACTAATCTTCTTCTTACTACAATTTTTTCTTATGTTATCATGCTTATTTGAATTAACCCAGGCTCTGTAGATCATTAAAACTGAAATAATTATCCCACACTTCACATTACATGCAGCCTTCCTCGAGAATTGTTTCATCCTTGTCATCATAACATTAAGTGATATGCCCTTCATTATGATTAATTTTATCAAATGTGATTAGATTCATGATCTCAGAGTTTAGATTCCCTTCCCCTCTCCAAGATTTGATGACATAACTTTGGGTACCTTCATTAGCCAGCCTGTCCGTCAACTTATTACCTTCATGGTAAATATGAGTGGCATGGCACTCTTCAAAGGTGATGATCAACATTTTGATTTTATTTATTATCTGGGCTATAGTCCAAGAACACTCCACTTTCCCTTTAATACAATTGACAATATTGAGGGAGTCACCCTCAAGCCAAAGTTTTGTGCATCCCATTTCTTTAGCCAAAATAACCACATAAAGTGTCACCTCAGCCTCTGCCACGTGGTTAGTTTGAGTCCCCAGCAGAACCACTATAGCCCCAAGGCAATTTCCAGTCTAGTCTCTTATGAGGCCTCCCCCTCCAGCTCTTTCAGGGTTTCCTCTAACATAACCATCAAAATTCCCTTTTGACCAACCCCAGGGAGGAGCGGACCACATAACATTGTCTCTAGGATTCGGGTCATTTTTGCTCTTCAAGTTCTCCCAAGAAATGGATATATCCTTCTGAAGGCTAGGATTCCAAGAGTTGTTATCCTTTCTTCCACTACTTCTATCATTCTCCATTAAACTTCTAGTAATAGAGTTAGCTATCAGGAGGGGAGTATATTTTTTATCTCTAAAAATTTTGTTGTTCCTCTCCTTCCATATCTACCAAGTAAAATGAGGGAAGACAAGTTTCCAGAGGATCCTAGTATTTTTATCATAAAAAGGGCTCTGCCATTGCTGGAAAAAGTCCTGGATATTCTAAGGTTTGACCCACTTCAGATTCAGAGATAGAGTAATGGTGTTCCAAACTTCTCTAACAAAGGGGCAATGTATCATTAGATGGTTGCACGACTTAGCTGCCTCACAACACATGATACATCTATTCAGCATTTGGAAGCCTCTTTTCATAAGGTTATCCATAGTAAGGATTTTATTCTGTACAAGCAGCCAAAAAACATGTTAATTTTAGGGGTAAGATCTTTATTCCATACCTGAGCACAGAAAGGCAGATCTCCAGAGGGAATGAGAAGAGTCAAAGCAGAAGAAACTAAGAATTTCCCAGAGATAGTAGGCCCCCATATCAGTTCATCACACTCATTATCTCTAATAAACCAGTTATTCAGTTGTTTATTAACCTCTTTAAGTCTAATGTCCCTCAACCCCAAGTCAATCCATTCTTCATTTATCTAGTAGTCACTCACAAGGACCCCAATAGAATCTTTGCATTCCTAAATGACAGAGCTCCACTCCTTAATCTCTATGAGGGGTTTGTCCAGGATCCATTTATCATCCCAGAAGAGAATTTTCCTGCCATTTCCTAGCTTCCATGTAGCCCCTTTACTAATAAGTTTCCTACCCTTACTTATACTGTTCCAAATAAATGATCCCTAGATGCCATTAAAGGATTGGAGAGTGCTTTCTAAAGAAGTGAGATGGTATTTACTTTTGATTATTGCATTCCAAATTTTCCCTTCTTCAAATATCCTCCAGCATTGTTTTTCTAGAAGAGCCTTATTGGTAATAGAGATATTTCTGATGCCCAGACCCCCCAGCTTCTTTGGCTTACAAACCTTCTCCCAAGCCACCAAGCTAAGTCTCTTCTTCTCTTCTACACCAGTCTAAAGGAATTTTTTTTGGATTTTTTCAATAAGATCCTTACACTTCAGAGGGATTTTGAAAAGACTAAGAGTATAAACCGGGAGATTTTGAAGAGTGGCCTTTAACAATTGAACTTTTTCAGCTTGGCTAAAAATCACCCCTTTCCAACCCACCAGTTTATTATGGAATCTATCAAGAATTTTATTCCAGAAATTAGCCTCTGATTTTGAACACAGCAACAGTCCTAAATAGGGAACAGGAAGCCTTCCAATCTTACAACCAAGGATGGAAGAGATTTTGTTCATTCTAGCTTCGGGAGTGTTGAAGAAATATAGAAAGCTTTTTTCCCAGTTTATGAGTTGATCAGTTGCATTGGAGTAAACATTTAGAGCTTTTTTTCTATTCCTCGCCTCTTTATCTGTAGATTCCCCCATGAGAATCGTGTCATCAACAAACTGTTCATGAGAACATTTTGTCTCTGCTAAAGAAGGTTGCAGGCTAGAAATCAGCCCTTGATTAACTTGGTTTTTGATGTATCTCCCAAGACTTTCAACCATAATAGTGAAGAGGATTGTGGATATTGGGTCTCCTTGTCTCAACCCCCTAGAAGGTTTAAAGAATGAAGACGAGCCACCATTCACAATCACAGAAGAAGACACTGTAGTTACCAGTTGCATGATAAGTTTAATCACTCCTTCATCAAAACCAAAAGCCTGAAGAATTTTGGAGAGCAGCTCCCAATCTACTCTATCATAGGCTTTGGATAAGTCAAGCTTCATCAGGAAGCCTTATTTCCCTGATTTCTCTAGGGAGTGAATATTCTCATGAACCACCATGATAGAGTCCAAAATTTGTCTCTCTGGGACAAAGCCATTATGTTGTTGCAAGATGAGGCGAGGGAGAATCAGTAATAATCTAGTAGTAAGGATCTTTGACATAATCTTATACAAAGAATTACAGAGGCTGGTAGGTCTAAAGCAATCTATTGCATTAGCTCCCTATCTTTTCGGGATAAGGTCTATAAATGTAGAGTTGAGTTCTTTGAGAATAGATTTAGCTCCATAAAATTCTTTCACTGCTCCGCACACATCTTTCTGAATGATATTCCAGAAGGTTTGGAAGAAGAACATTTGAAATCCATCTGGACCAGGTGACTTTTCTCCTTCAAAAGAAAGAATAGCCCTTTTGATTTCATCATCCTTTGGGATAGATTTAAGATACTGATTATCCTTAGAATCCAAAAGAGAGGGAATGGAATTCAGCATGGATAGTTGATTCTCTTGGTTTAGCTCTTGCTCTTTGGAAAGAAGAGAAGTGAAATAGCCCATCATTTCTCTTCTTATATCCTCCTCTTTAGTGACAGTACCTCTGGTAGTGACAAGAGAGTTGATTATGTTCATAGCTTTGTGCTTCATTGTTGTTAGGTGGAAAAATCTAGTGTTCTTGTCTCCCTCTTTCAGCCAAAGGGATCTAGATCTCTATCTCCAAAAAGTTTCTTCTTTCGATATGATATTGTGATAGTCAACAAGAACAAGGTTTTCCTCTCTTCTACTTTCTTCAGTCATCCCAAAAGTTTGAATTTTATCCTGAACATCTTTTAATTCAATTTGGATCTTGTTTTTAGATTGGAATATATCACCAAAGACATCCTTATTCCATTTTTTAACTCTTGCTTTGATATTCGCCATTTTTTTTGCCACCTGGTACATAGCTTTCCCTTCCACTTTAATGTTCCACCATTCCCTGATTCTATTTTCAAAGTCTAGATGAGCCAGCCACATTTTTTCAAGTCTAAAGGGGGGGTGACCTTTCCCACTAAAGGAACTAGCAAGAAAGGAAATGGGGTAGTGACATGATCCAATACGGTTAAGAGATTAAAGAGAGAAATAAAAATTAGCAAACCATTCATGAGAGAGTAGTACCCTATCAAGCTTAACCTAGATCAAGTCAGCTCCCACTCTCCTGTTAGACCAAGTGTAATCAATACCTTCAAGATCTACATCCAGCAGGCCTTCATTACTTATAAATTCCATAAGGTCCACTCTACTTTCCACTTGAGTGTTGTTTCCACCTTTTTTTTCCATTTCTTTCAGAGGAGTGTTAAATTCTCCCATCAGCATCGAGTTATCATCTGGAAAGTCTTTCCTAAGCTCATGAATTTTTTTCCAAAGTTTAAGTCTACCTGATTTAGTATTAGGGGCATACACATTTATCAGAGACCAGGCAAAGTTTTCCTTAATACTACAAACTTTGACAGCCAGGAAGTGTTTATCCTATCTTAGAAGGGAGTAGTGGAAACTCTTAGAATTCCAGTAAGTAGCCAAACCACCAGAAGCCCCTTCCGAATCACTACCTAGCTTCTCACCATTCCTCAGCAAATTGATTTTAGCTATTTTATCTTTAACCATTTTATTTTCTTGAATTAACAAAATGTTGGGATTAGAATCTCTAACTAAGTTCCTAACAATATCTTGTTTATGAGGACTATTGAGACCTTGAATGTTCCAAGATAGAATCTTCATTTAAAGTTTAGAGGGCAGGCCTGATCGATGGTGAGTTGTCTTCCATCGGCTATGTTCTATTTTGCTTCCAGCTCCCTCTACTCTTTTTCAGAAGCTCTTCCCCTCTCTCTTTTGGGTGTTTCAGTATCCGCCTTTTGTTGTTTTCCTCTAGTTTGGACTCCTCCTATTTTGATTTGTCCTCCCTTCTTACTAGATTTTGATATCGAGCATCCTATTGAGTCCCTTGAGTTGTTTTTTTCCAGCTAAGGGGGTCTGGTTTTTGTTGGTTTCCATCTGGGGGCCAAGTCCTTTTCTTGCTGGAGATTTTTTCTTCTTGACTTATATCCAAGGGCTCTTATTTTTCTCTACTTCTACTATTTCAAAGTCCTTAAACAATCCTTTGAGCTTCTCTTGCCTTGCACCAGAGTTAGGAGGTATAGCATTCAAAGCTTCGCTACTATTCTGTTCTTGCTCTTTCATATCTTTTCCTGAATTTTGAAGGCCCGGCTGGGGGTCTCTCCCTTTTGGGGAATCCAGACTATCTTCCATCCTTGATATCATCTGGGGATCTGTTTCATTTGAGAGATCAGAGGTCTCCTCAGGAGAAATAGTCTCATTATCTTGTGTGTTGGTATTCACAATAGGAGCTATTGTTTCCTTCTATATTTATGTATCTTCTTTCTCCATTTGAGGAATTTCCGGTGTCTCCTCTGAGTTAAGGTTGGGGATTTTTTGAGCAGGGGGTTTTTGAGTTTCTCCTTTCTTCCTCCACTCCCATTTCTTTGAGGTCTTTGACTCCTAATATTTTTTCTCTACAACAATCTTTAGAGGATAGTGCTTGGCCCAGTGACCAGCCTTTTTACAGGTGACGCAAACAAAAGGGGTTGCCTCATATTCTATTTCTTGTCTCCACTTACCAACTTTTGAGTTAAGGGTGATAACTTGAGGTAGTTTAGTATCTTGTTGGATATTGACACAAATCCTAGCAAACACCTATCTAGAACAGGCCACTGTCATTAGATCTATTGTTAGTAGTTCACCAAAGGAACCAGCGATGGCCGCTAGAATGTCCTCATGCCAATATTCCAGAGGTAAGCCAGGCAGTCTTACCCATACTGGAGTAGAGATAAAGGAACTTTCATTATAATCCAAATTCATTGACCATTTTTACAGTGATAAAGAGGATTTACCCATCATCCATGGGCCATCACATAGAACTTTAGACAGATCTTCTCCATTGGAGAACACAAATGAGAAGAAACCTTTGGGCATGGAAGCTACATCCACCTGTCCTTTGAGTTTCCACTTTTAGAGGGTAAAGACTCTCACTAGATCAATATTCGGTCTAGGACCCGTAAACTTTCCAATCAAAGTAGAAACCATAATAGAAATAGTATGATTTATGATTTGGTCAGGAATGTTAATACCTAATTCCCCTTTTAGCATATCTAAAACAATATCACCCTTAGGGAAAGAAGATTTTCCAGTTGGTTTGACCCCAAAAAGGCCCGACCATTTTCTCTTACCTCGGTTCAAGTTCCTACCATGTGAGGAATCTTCTTGTTCTTTTGTTGACCCCTTGCCTTGCTCTGTGGAATCAGCCTTTTCCACCTCTGGTCCCAAGACAGGACCACTATCCTTGTTGGGCTGGGTCAGGCTTGACCCACAAGCACTTTCCCCCTTTTCTAACAGGGGTCTTTCAATGTTAGCATCTGAGACATTCTCAAATACCACATCAATTCCAAGTTTAGGCTCAAAATCCATAGCAAAACCAGGTGTGGCCAGATTCTCGTCTTGCTTCAGATTCAAAAAAGTTTCTCCTGCTCTTTTTGTTATTGTTTTGATCATAGCATTCATTCATTTTCATATCATAGCATATCATTGTTAGATCAATTTGCATATCATTTCAATCCATTCTAGACTAGTTTCATATTAGTTTTTCATCTTATTACATAGAAAATCCAAAAAGATAGATTAATCTGCATTCATCTTTCATCCATCTTTAGCATCAAATCCTTTGTTTAGGTGTTGCATTGTCATTGATCTCGGTTTGAATCTGAGAATACCATACTCACACCTATTAGAAGGTAGTAAATCACCTGGTTAGCTTAGTTCATTTATATTGCAGATTTCTTGATTTGCTAACCTCTAATGTTTTACTGAAGTGTTGTATCTCCAGCTAGGTACAAAATTCACACACACAGCATTGGCGATGGTTTAGTGTGTTCAAGGTTGAAGATTTGGGTCCTATTTAATTCTTAGCTGACTTGATTTGGATCACATTGGTGATTGACCATATTGTTTATATCTTTTATTGTAATAGGTCTTAGCTAACCTAGTGGAGGATTATTCTTTGTAATTGGTATAAATGAGAGATCATTTTGTAATTGAGAATATGTATGCAAGAGAGGAGTATGTATATGTATGTTCTACACTTAAGGCATAGTTTGTACTTCATTGGAATTGTTTTGGCATAGGATATTATATTTGTCAGCTCGGTTGTAATGGACTATATGTCCACCCTGTTGTATTAAAGATAGATTGGTGAACCCGATTGAGGGCCAGATCTGAGATTGTATTGTGAGCAGTGAGCTCTAGGCAGTGAACCTACAGATTGGGCTTTAAGCCTATGGTTTTAAGTGCATCCTTTTTCCTTTATTTTTCTCTTAAACGGGTATTACTTTTAACAAAGTACACTCATCTAGTGGGTTTGACTCCCACCGGGGTTTTCCCTTAACCAGGTTTCCTCGAGAACAAATCTTGGTGTTTTGTGTTATATGTTGTGGATCTTGCATTACTATTTATCTTTTATATATAAGTGGATAAAGTGGAATTATGGTAATTAGGTACACACAACTGATTCACCCATCCCCCCCCCCCCCTCTTAGTTGTGCTTGCCTCCTTTTGGGCCTAACACAAAGATGCAAAGAATACGCAAATAATGTATACTATGCTTTATAATAGCTCCTACAATGATAAGGACATTTTAGAACAATTACCAATCTATTACGACACAACATGGTAGTGGTCACATGCATGGAAAATGATCATACCAGGAAGTATCATGAGGAGAATTAAAGGGATCAACCATTAGAACCATAATGTATAATGGTAAATAAAATGGTATGAAGACATTCACATATTTGTGAAGAGGAATGTTGGTGAATGGTACTAAGGACAATAATAAGATGTCATATACATTAAATAAGAAGATGCCAAGACAATGAATTCAAGCATTAGGATAGTCATATTAAAACAAGAAAGGTATAAAAACAATGATTGCATAGTGAAGAGTGAGAAACATTGTGGTTATAACCATGGAACACCTAGTAAACAGAGGAAGGTTAAAAACCATTTTTTATTGTTTTGGTACACCTAAATAAAGTGGTCATATTTTTATCATAACTTTAAAATTATAATATAGGTTTTTGTTATTTTTTCACATAAATTAGAAAGCTCTAAAATAGAAAAACTCAATAATTTTTTTTAAAACCTAGTTCATCATTTTGAAGGAATTTTCACCAGTCCGGAGAAAAATTTTAGATGACATGTTATAGAAAATCACTATCATGAAAGAAAGGAAAACAACAAATTAGCATTTTTACAAGAAGAAACAACAGATTTATGATGATAAACAACATTTGCCTCTTTAGAGTAGCAGTAATAATAGTGAAACAAGTGGTTTCATTGAAGAAATAATAGCAAAGACATAGATAGGGCAGTGAATCAAGGATGGGAATGCAAAAAGAGAAAATCCTTACCAAGTAATAGTAGATTTTACAAAAAATAGAAGAGAGAATCATGACATAAGGTAGGGTTCTAAGAAAATCTCATAAACTCTACCATATTGATATATCCCTTCATTGTTTATGCATTATTTTAGATCTCTTCAATATTTTGAAAGAGATTAATGAATGTTCCAAGGAGATATGAATATTTTTATACATCTTTCATGGATTAATGATATTTTTATTGTCTTTGGAAGTGAGATTTTGAGTGTTGATTATTGCTATCAAACTATAGAAGATCAAGCAATGATCTAATATGAAAATAGGGATATCATATTCATATGAAAAAAACTTAAGCACATTTTACAACTGGATTGATTGGGAGAGTCATAAATGCAAGGTGTAAAAATATGACAAAGCATGACTTGAATGCTTTGAATGCAAAAATAGAGTACCAAAGTAACCACAAAATTGATATGCCATAGATCAAGAGAAATCATCCATGATGGTAGGTCATTTTTGTTCAAAATAAGAAATGATCTACATGAGGATTACAAATAATGAACCAAAATTGCAAAAAAAAAGACCTTCAAATCATTTTTCATTTTTTGAGCTTGAGCTTCAAGGATAAGGTACGTGGAAATATAATATATTTCAATGTAGAAATAAAGCATTGAACATCATTGAATATATAAATATATGAGGTTTTTTGTCTGTAGCAGTCAAGCATAGAACTTACAGAACACCGTGAAGCTAAAAGAAAATATTTTCAAGCATGAAGCCCTCGAGCATAAAAAGATTCAAGCTATTACAATGACTATGATCAAGTATGTGTCAGCATAACTGATGCAGTGATGGTAGGTAATTTTTGGTGTTGTCATGATATAGGTTTGATTGCATGATGATGATTTATTGTGTTTTCATTGATGCCAAGTAGTCACTTAGTGTTTCTAGTATGTTGCTAAGCATAAGTATGATGAACAAGGTGGTGCGATGCATTTTAGTTGTAGAAATCCTTATGAGAGAATCGGGGATGTCTTTGAATGTCAAATATATGACCAATACTCTTGGAGTAGACCGATAAGAAGGTTATGATTGGATGAAGGTTGTTAGTGCAACTACTAGAATAGTTAGTGATGGGTGATAGGTGATTTGATTGGTTTGTCAAATATATGATGAGTTATGTGGCACGGTCATGGGAAAAGGTTTTTCACAGTATATAGAAGCTATGGTTGCAACCGTGATTTATTTGGATGACCGGTGAGAAGGTATAACAGTTATAGAATTGGTTTCAGGATAAAGAGCTTATGTTCTTGAGCTACCAATGGTAGATCTTGAATTGGTGACCAATATGGATAGTGAGTAAAGTTGTGTTAGTCAAGATGTGGTGATGTGTCTTAATGATCAGAGATGATGATCTGGCATTTCAATATGTGATGCTAGCATGTTGTGAAGATTCTAGAAGAAGGGTTTATTTGGTCAAAACATGTTTGACTTTTTTTCATGAATTTATATGTAAATGTATTGGCCGATGTGGTATAGGAAAATTATTTTGTACATCAAGATGTGTGTATTGGCACATTATGTTTGAGTGGGATATTTGAAATTTAAATCTATTTCATATTTAGGGCTTGATTAAGGTGGTAGACTCAAAAGTTCAATATATAATGGATAAAGTCAAAAGTTAAGTGTGTTGATCATGTGTTGGGCAAGTGTGGTTGAAAAGTGAAGGTTGCAATCAAGCCAGGATAGAGTTAAGTGTGTTGAAAAGATATTTTGTTCTTTCATGGAACTGATCAAGTAGAGACAATGTTTTTCTATAGATCATCCTTTCTTTTGTTCCCTAACAGTTATAGCAGTCAAAATCCCTTAACCAGGTAGATCCTAACAAGTCCTTATTGTAAATCCTTTAACAGGGTGGCACATTAGCTTGTATCTTAAGTCCTCTAACAAGGCTACTCCTAATAGGGCTAGAGGTAAATCCCTTAATCGGGTGGCACTTAATAGTGTCTTTGTAAACTCCTAATAGATTTAGCCTCCTCACAAAGCGTACTTCAAAAGAGTACACCATTTAGTGGGTACTAATTTCCACCATGGTTTTTCTTGATTTGGGTTTCCATGAGAAAAATATGTGTGCCAAGTGTTTCATTTCTTTGTGGATGTGCTTATATGTTTGAAGTTTTCATTTTCTTCTATTAAGTTAATCTTGTGAATTTTGGTTAAAGTTTAAGAGGTTAAAAAGTTGGATTAATTGGTAGATTACTGATTCACCCCCCCTCTCAGTAATCTTACTTTAGACTAACAATTGGTATCAAATATTTGGTTCTCTATTGTGGTGAAGCTTAATATCTTGAGGTAAAGATCTAAAGATGATGAGAAAGGATCATCCTAAATTCACAAGAGAGAACTACTCAATTTGGTGTGGTCTGATGAGGCTCTATCTTAAAGGTATGAGTGATTAGTATTATGATCATGTGGTTAATAAGTATATTGTCCCTTAAAGAACCCTGAATGCAGATCAATTGAAGGTCATGTTAGAATAATAAGCAGAAAATGCAAATATTAACAAACAAGAGAGAACACAATAACACAGAATTTAACGTGGTTCACCCAATCCCTAGGCTACGTCCACCAACAATGAGTCCAATATCTTTATTATTATCCAGTGATTACAATCTCAAACCTACAACTCAATACCACTGTAGGAAGCTACAAAATCCCTCATCCATAAATCTCAAACCCTAAGCCCTTTTTACAATTATTTTTGACATAACGAAATTAGGGTAAAAAATACTCCGACTAATAGAAAATTGATGGCCAACCCTTTACAAAATTATTAAGTCATTGTTGGCATCGAGGGGCATTGCCCCTCAACCCCGCCCTACCCCTTGCCCCATCAAGGGCTTTGCCCCTTGACCCCGCCTGGGGTGCTGCCCTAGGACCCCGCAAGGGGCTCTGCCTCTTGACCCCGTAGATAAGTCAGGGGGGAAACTGCGCCAAAATAACCTAAGTTTGATTAGGCTCCACATACATAATAATCTCCCACTTGGAGACTGGTCGACCAAACTTGTAGCTCCCACTGGACTAAAGAAACCACCCTAGACTCAGTTGTTCTTTTATTATGTTCAGTCTAGAAGACCAACCAAAGCTGAAGAGGAATTTAGATTCTCCCTTGTCACTACCTTTGTAAACATATCTGTTGGATTATCATCTATATGTATCTTCTCCAACTTTAACTATCCATCATCCAAAACTGACCGAATGAAATGATATCTTGTATGTGCTTTGTTTTTTAGTGCAAAGTAGAATTCTTTGCAAGATGAATGGCACTCTGACTATTTGAATACAAATAATTATCTGCCTATGGATGTCCCAATTATTCCATGAAGAATTGAAGCCATATCATCTCCTTGGCTACCTTTGTAGCAACAACATACTCTACCTCAGTAGTGGATAAGGTAATCACCTTTTTTAACCAAGAAATCCAACTCACTGCTATCCCACCAACAGTAAATACATAACCTGTAGTACTCCGTCTGGTATCAATATCTCCTACCAAATTTGAGTCAACATAGCCATGAATAGTAGTAGAAGAGCCCCCAAAGTGTAAACACTTATTGGATGTACCTCTCAAATATCTGAGAATTCATTTAACTGCATTCCAATGCTCAATCCCAGGGTGACTCATATATCGGCTAACGACTCCCACTGCATGTGCAATATCTGGACTAGTACATACCATAGCATACATTAAGCTCCCTATAGCTGAAGCATAAGGTATCTTGGAAATTTTTGCCTCTTCTTCTGGTGTCTTTGGACACATTTCTTTGGTTAATTTAAAATGACCAGGCAAAGGTGTAGTGACAGCTTTGGCATCCTTCATGTAGAATCTCTGCAACACCTTCTCAACATAATCAGCTTGAGATAGAGTTAATTTTCTGTTCTTCCTATCTCTGCAAATTTTCATGTCAAGGATTTGTTTTACTACCCCCAAATCCTTCATAGCAAAAGATTTTGCTAACTATTGTTTCAACCCCTTAATATGATCCATGTTAGATCCAACTACAAGCATATCATCAACATATAAACATAGAATAATGTAGCTATCATTAGTTAACCTCTTGAAATAAACACAATGGTCAAAATTACATCGAGTGTATCCATTCTCATTCATAAAAGTATCAAATTTAATATACCATTGCCGAGGTGCTTGCTTCAGGCCATATAAAATTTTTTGCAATTTGCACACTAAACTCTCCTTACCCTTGACCTCAAATCCCTGTGGTTGTACCATATATATTTCTTCATTCAAATCACCATGAAGAAAGGTTGTTTTAACATCAAGCTGCTCTAAATGCAAATCTTCAATAGCCACAATACTTAAAATAGTACGAATAGAAGTCATTTTAACAACTGGAGAAAAAATCTCATCAAAATCAATACCATGTTTTTGTGCAAATCCTTTTACGACTAATCTAGCTTTAAATCTTTTCTTACCTCCATCTTCTTTTTTCAACTTGTAAACTCATTTATTCTGCAAAGCTCGTTTACCTGCAGGTAACTTACATAAATTCCAAGTCTGATTTTTCAGCAAGGAGTCCATTTCATCTATCATTGCAGACTCCCACTGAAGTTTTGTATCCACCTACATAGCTTCATTATAACATTTAGGTTCACCAGCATCAGTTAATAATATAGAATACAAAGAAGGTGAAAATCTATCTGGAGGTCTACTTAGCCTTGTTGACCGTCTAACATTCACTGGGGTGTGTGGTATTTGTTGTTGCTATTGTTGCAGAGCATAAGGAATTTCTAGAAAATTATCATTTGGAGTATCATCTAGCACTACATAATCATTTTCTTTCTTCTCATGCTGCTGCAACAGATCTTTGTACAACACTTTCTCATTGAATATGACATCCCTGCTTCTTACAATTTTATGATTTTCAAAATCCCAAAGCCTATAACCAAATTCATCAATGTCACATCCAACAAATATACATTTCTTAGATTTAGCTTCCAGCTTGGTTCTATTTTTAGAATCTATATGTGCAAACGCTTCACAATTGAAGGTTCTGAGAAAAGAATAACTCACCTTCTTACCTGCCCATGCTTCCTCTGGAATACCACAATCCAAGGGAGTAGAAGGGCCTCTATTTATCAAGTATACAACAGTATTTACAGCCTCTACCCACATGTTTAGGGGAAGCCCAACATGCAACCTCATGCTCCTAGCATGTTCCATTATTGTCTTGTTCATGCGTTCAGCCACTCCATTTTCCTGTGGAGTCCTTGGAACTATTTTTTGTCTACGAATACCAGTAGAGGCACAATAATCTTCAAATTCTTTGCTGCAATAATCATCACCATTATTAGATCTGAGACATTTTAATCTTTTTCTAGTCTCATTTTCAACCAAGGTTTTCCATTTCTTAAAAGTTTCAAATACATCATATTTATGTCTAATGAAATATATCCATACTTTCCTAGTTGCATCATCAATGAATGTAACATAATACCAAGAGACACCAAGGGAAGATACCTAAGTTGGACCCCATACATTTGTATGCACAAGCTCTAATTTTTCATCTTTCTTTTCCTTCCCACTCTTTATAAAACTAACTCTCTTTTGCTTTCCATACACACAACTTTCACAGAAATCCATATTAACACATTTCAGACTTGGTAGAGCTTTCTTTGAATGAAGTAATTTCATACCTTTTTCACTCATGTGCCCAAGTTTGTTGTGCCACAGTGCTATTTTAGAATCTCCAGCTACTATCTCTTGTTCTACCTACTCAACTGCAGCAATTGTTCCTGAACATTCAGTTTTCTCTGAAACAATTAAAGTAGAGGGAATAGTATGACCTGTACAAAGATATAAGGTGCCTACTTTCACACCTTTTTCTACTACTAAGGAACCTTTTGAAACCTTCCAATTTTTATCATTAAAAGTAACTGTGCAACCCTCATCAGCGAGTTGCCCTACTGAAATTAAATTTCTACTCAGTCTTGGAACATGTCTTACCTCTTGTAGTAGCCAATGATTCCCATTGTGCAAATTAATCTTGATTTTCCCTTTTCCAACAATTTGATAGGGTTCATTATCTCCCAAAGAAACTAGCCCAAAATCTCCTTGGACATAATCAACAAAATAATCTCTATGGGGTGTAGCATGAAATGAAGCCCCCGAATCTAACACCCATGAATCATCAACATTTTTTAAAGACAAGAGCAAAGCATCCTCTTCGAATTTGTTACTTACCACATTTACCTCCTTGTTTCCATCATGTTTGTCTCCTTGATCTTTCTTTCGAGACAAAAAATCTTTCTTCTTATGTCGTGGTTTTCCACAGTACCAGCAGTTGCTAGGTCCTCTTGACTAAGACCTCTTTCCTTTTGACTTCCCTTGTGATTTTCCATGATTTCCAGAGTTGTTTCCTCTATCTCTTGTCCTGCCTCTACTTTCTGCGTTTAATACACTACCTGATGTGGATGCCCCTGAGCTTTTCCTACGAATTTTCTCACTCAATATAACACTAATAACATCATCAAAATTTAGGGTATTAGAACCAGAAATAGAATTACTAACAACCATTACCAAGCCATTTCATCTTTTTGGCAAAGGGCATAAAATCAAGAGAGCCCTAACCTCTTCATCAAAAGTAATTTTAACTGAGGCTAACTGACTTGTAACTATATTAAACTCATTCAAATGATCAGCGACTGATCCACCTTCTACCATTTTCATATTAAATAAATGTTTCATAAGAAATACCTTGTTTGAAGCTGAAAGCTTTTCATACAACTTTGCTAGGGTGTCCATCAGATCTTTAGCTTTCGTTGCTCTAATAATATTGAATGCCACCGATTGTGCCAAGCATAGATGAATACTCCCTAGTGCCTTCCTATCCAAAATATCCCAATCATCTTGAGACATTGTTGCCTCTTTCTTGGCTATTCCCTCTAATGGCCACCATAGATCCTTCTGACCGAGATAGTCCTCCATTTGCATCTTCCATAACTGGAACTTCTGCCCATTAAACTTGTCAACCTTCAGCCTACCCTCATCAGCCATTTCTCCCACTTAACCGAGAGACTCTCCCACTAACTCGTGAGACCTGCTTCAAAGAATAGATGAAAGAACAAATGAAATAACCTGGCTTTGATACCACTTGTTAGAATAATAAGCAGAAAATGCAAATATTAACAAACAAGAGAGAACATAATAACATAGAATTTAACGTGGTTCACCCAATCCCTAGGCTACGTCCACCAACATCGAGTCCAATATCTTTATTATTATCCAGTGATTACAATCTCAAACTTGCAACTCAATACCACCGCAGGAAGCTACAAAATCCCTCATCCATAAATCTCGAACCCTAAGCCCTTTTTACAAGTATTTTTGACATAACAAAATTAGGGCAAAAAATACTCCAACTAATAGAAAATTGATGGCCGACCCTTTACAAAATTATTAAGTCATTGTTGGTGTCAAGGGGCGCTATCCCTCGACCCCGCCCTGCCCCTTGCCCCATCAGGGGCTCTGCCCCTTGACCCCACCTAGGGCGCTACCCCAGGACCCCGCAAGGGGCTCTACCCCTTAACCCTGTAGATAAGTCAGGGGGGAAATCATGTTGAAATAAATTGAGTCTGATTACGCTCCACATACATAACAGGTCAAGCAAGAATGTACTTCTATTATGGAATCTATTCCAAGTACTCTTTCATATGCAAAACTTATTGATGTCAAAGATTTGGATACTGCTTATGAGATGTGGGAGAAGTTGAAGATCATCTATGATGGAGATCCACATGTGCAGAAGGAAAAGGTTGATAGTGTTGGTTCTAAAAACCCCAAATTGGAACTCCAAGAGTTTTGCAACTCCTCCTAAAGAATTCTCAATCATCTTTGGCCAATGAACGAGATTGGTCACTTGATCAAATTCCCCTACACTTTAGGCTTCTCTAAACCAAGGTGGGTAAACCTCTACCTCAAACCCAATTTGTTGGTAGGAGGCTTTTGTATATTGTATTTAACTCTTAGATAACCTCGTCAAGATGGAAATAATTCTTGAAGGCTGGCAAACTTTGAGAACTTGTAAACTTTAGGAAAAGAATGCTTTGTAAGATTGCCTTGAAAAAGATTGCTTTGTTGTATAAATAATTTGTAAAATGTAAATATAATTATTGATTAGAATTTCTATAAAGACACTTGATTTAATTACCTTAGATCAATATCAGACTAGTGCCTTTATCATTTGCTAATTCTTATCAATTCAATTAATTAATCCTACGTATAACCTTGTGAGAGGGTTTTAATAACTTACTCTTAAATAAATACCATCACTTCAAAGGCATATATATGTATTAATAATTTAAATTTTCTATTATAGTTAGTCTTATGGATTTTAACTTCCTCATGAAAGACCAATAAGACAGAATGAAATATTGACAACCAATCTTCAAACTGATGATCAAACTAAAACTTAATTTAAATTATAATAACATAAGATAGCACACTAAAGCATCTAAATGAAAAATATTATCACAGAGAACTGATCAATTAAATTAAAAGATGAATACCAAAAAATATGAAGAAACAACTAAAGTTTTATTGAAATAAGTATAATATAATCCAATTGGTTACATAATGTATAATTTATTTTCCCCAACAATGTATCTTCAAGAGACAAATCCCATCATGTACGAAAAGATGTAACTATGAATGTTTGTATATCTTTTTTATAGATGAGGGTTCAGTTTAACATGAAAGGGCATACCCTTTCACTAAGAGACACAACTAATCATAACTAACTTCTTGACAAAGTGAAAGAAAAGAAAAACTCCTAGAGACAACAATTTAGAAAGCATATAGAAACAAGGGCTAATCCCCTAGCAAGTGACCACATTTCTTAATATTCTCAAGGTATCTCTTGTTAGAGTAGTCATATTATAGCTAATAATTTATTTATCTAATTATTAGTCTATTATTTTCTACACTTAAGTTAGACTTAGGCATCTTATTATTCTTTAGGGTTTTCTCCTTTAGGGTTTTAGTATCCTTTTATAAGGATTTCCTCTTTGTATTTTTTGGCAACTCAATGCATTGTTCATAATAGATATTGTTCTTTTGAATGTGCATATGATGTCTCTGGCTTTTTGGCCTCCATGATTTTCTTGCTTTCTGTTCTTTGCTTCTTCCATGTGATAGGGTTATGCATGCAGGTGTTCTTGGGAGATTAGTTTTTCACCTAATCTAACATGGTATCAGAGCTCCCCTGCTGCTGCCTATTTTGGTATTCTTGAAGCAAGGTTTTTCAATCCTGGTATTCTCTGCAGGACGTTATTTTTTGTTTCTTTTTTGCCTGCAAAAAAAATTTAAAAAATTTGGGGCACTTTGGGCAAAAACTAACCTCACGGTTGCGTCTAGAAGGCCTAAAAACTCCAGAATCCATATAAAATTAGTCCATTTTGGACAACGTTGGCTCTAAGGCAAAAAAAAATTTGGTTTCCAGTGTCGTACGGGCACAAAAATTGAGAAATTTTTTTTTTTTAAAATCAAATTTTTATTGATTTTTGCGTTAAAAATAACGCATGCAATGTTAAATCAATGGCACCACTGCCACGCCACCAGTGCTCCACCACTGCCGACCTGCGCTCGGCCCCCGCCACCGGCTCCGCCGGCCCTTCCGGCCCCTGCCACCAGCTTCCGCCACCAACCCCCTCCTCTGCACCCACCGCTCCGCCGGCCGTGCCGTCGCTTGGGCCGCCTGATGAGTTTTTAAGCCCTGTGGGCCCTAGCAGAGGTCACATGGGTGACCAGGAGCTCTGGCTCCAGCCCCCTGTGCGTGCCATGTGCCCAGGGGCTCCTTTTTTTTAGCCCCAGGAGCTTAAAACTTTTTTTTGGAGCCCTTCTGACCCTCCTACATTGTTTTTGCTCTATCTGGAGCATACGAAGGTCTTTTTGGACTTCTTTATATCATCGGAAAGCTCTTTTTGAGCTCTTTCCAATTATGGAAGTTAGGATTTTTGGCTCTACTATAGTGTTTTTTTTTTGTCAAAGTCTGATGGTTGTTTTTGCCTTCCAGAAGCCATATCTCACTCATCCGAACTCTTTTTTGGGCTCACCAGATATCGTCAGAAAGCTGGTTATGTGAGTTATTCAATTGCAGGGGTCTTTTATCTAGATTCTACTCTAGGTTCTCTCTCCTCTAAGTTTTTCTTTTTCGCACTTTGGCAGATTACTTGGGTTCTACAGGTCCTAGGATCTCTTCTTCTATTCTTCTGGCTCACTCTTCTTTCTGACTTCTGAGCATTGTATGCTTCTCTTCTGTTGCATTCTCCTTTTTATAAATGCACTAAGATAAAAGTGCCTGCTTTTGCATATCTGAGATCTTGTACACGTTGTGTTTGTTTGTACTTGCACTCAGTTATAAAGTGCCATGGGGGGTTATGATGTTTTGGCTTTTGTGCTCATCCACCTTTGTCAAGTGAGTGTACCTTCCATGACATTAGCCCATGATGTGTGTCTATGACACCGCCCTTTATCCTATGCTTGTACTTCTGTTGCACTATTGGTGCTCCTAATTCTTCTTCTTGCAGATGTTTCTGGCATTGCATTTCAGTGTTCCTGTCACCCCTCTCCCTATTCAACATTATAGGGGGGTTCACCTATTGGCTCTATTGCTTCCTTGGTTTGGTTGAGTGATCTACATATTCATTTTTTGTTCCTATGTACTAGGTGAATGCAGTGGCTAGGCACCTATGCATTTCGGTGAGATGGTTCATCTACTATATAAACACTCATTCATTCCTACTTTTGGAGGTCACCTCTTTGATTGATCAGCTCTTCAGACTTTGTCTTCTCTACCTGGTCATGGACTATTTCAGTGGGGGTTCCAGCAGTTACTTCTGACAGTGTTTACAGCTTCATGCTTCGGAGGTGTTTTACATGCTCTTTGTTTTTTCTTGTATTTGGGTACCTGATCAAGCCTTGTTGTCAGGACCCATTGCTCTTTCATGCATTTTTGTTTTCATGCATCTTTTAGTCCTTAGTTGTTTAGCTTCTCCCTAAGTTACACTTAAGGGGGGGTGTTAGAGTAGTCATATTATAGCTAATAATTAATTTATTTAATTATTAGTCTATTATTCTCTACACTTAAGTTAGACTTAGGCATCTTATTATTCTTTAGGGTTTTCTCCTTTAGGGTTTCGGTATCCTTTTATAAGGATTCCCTCTTTGTATTTTTTGGCAACTCAATGCATTGTTCATAATAGATATTGTTCTTTTGAATGTGCATATGATGTCTCTGGCTTTTTGGCCTCCATGATTTTCTTGCTTTTTATTCTTTGCTTCTTCCATGTGACAGGATTATGCATGCAGGTGTTCTTGGGAGATTAGTTTTTCACCTAATCTAACATCTCTTAGAGGCATAAGTGCTTGCATCATGAATGGTATCCCTGACTATGATATCCAGCATGACCAATCATTCCATCTATGTGGTGGCATCTTTAAACTCTATTCCATTAGTCTGGGTAGCATCAAGGGCAACAGTGAGAAGATTATGGCATTTTCCTATCCATTTCTCTTTATCCTTAAGATCCCCTTTTTGATCCATGAATGTGGGTAGTCCTTGCTTGATTACATCTCTTAATTCTTCAAGCTCCTATTCCAATTTCTCATCACATTTATCAAGTTTTGTCATTACTTTATTGATCTCTTGTATTTCTTTTGCATTTTCTACCTCCAAGTTTTTGTCAAGCAAATTTAAATTCAATCTATTCTTTATCCTATTATGGGACACAACATTATCCATATTTCTTATATATTCTTCCCATAGATTCTCCAAATTAATTTTCAACTTTTCAAACCTTTTGTTCAATAGAAAGGCGGCATTATTGTTCCTCACACTCTGCATTTGCTTGATTAATTTCTAGTTTTCCTTTTGGAATTCATTAGCCTTTTTCTTCCATTTTGAATTATTTGGTGAGGGAAACAAAGGTATGAGCTATCCATTTCCCTTAAGTCTATCTTTGTACATGGGCTTGTATTGATCACTTTCCCTTACTACAATAATCATTTGTGAGTTTTTTGAATTGGGATACATCCACAACTATATCAAAGGAGACTATAGGATCAATTTCTCCCACTTTAAACTTTATCATATGTCTAAAAGATTTATCCAAATCAATGATCTTAGGTCTTTTGTTAGGTGGGTACATGACCCATAACTACAATTCCTCTTCATCCTGATCAAATCTTGAGCAAATGAAAACATCATTAAAACCTTCAATGTCCAACTTGAAATCTTTATTTTCTAAATGAAGCAAACTATCAAAAATGAATGATGCACTAAGATCCCACCCATGAAAAATAATTACACCCACCTCTATCAACAAATGTCTACCCTTTTGTGGAGTCATGGAGACAACCTCGGCTTCTATATCATCCCTGAGTTTTCTCAATAACTCGTCATCATTCTTTGGGTGATGTTATGGATAGATTCCTTAAGTTTCTTTCCCTTGAAATTATACAAAAAAAAAATTGAATTCCTTGGATTTTACAAAAACATCATCTGAGACAAAAGTAGAATATTGATCCAATCTAGTATCTTTATGCACCTCCAATTCAGCCATAATTTCCTCATCTTTACCTGGCTCTTCTTCAACATCCTTTTCTTGTAGTCTAGAAATGGCCTCTCCATCATCGTGCTCATTTTATGTTGTTTCCTCTTCTGTCTACATCTGTTCCAATTGTTGCATCTTTTCATCCATCTCCTTGTTATATTTTTCAATAACTTCCTGAGCCTCATCATCCTTGAGGTTCCTGAATATATCTTTTGTTTCTAATGCTTCATGCAAGTAATCTCCCAATCTTTGCCTCTTCTTACAAGAATGGACATAACATTCTAGATCATAGTTTTTCCTTGGGCAATGCTCAAACAAGTTGAACTCTTCCGCTAATTTCTTCTAAATCACCTCATGTGCCTTAGTAGAAATAATGGTTAAGTCACCAAAGCTGAGTGTTCCTGGCAAGAATGTATGCTTATGTAAATCTCCAAAGTGCTTATAATTTGAAATACTTAGCTATCTAACAATATCCAAATAAGCTATCCTATCTGGAACAACCTTTGGCAACATGTACAGGGTTCCCTCAAACCCAAAGATCCTGAAACATGTGAAATCATGGTATACATACCAATCTCCCCAATTATGGTTTACAATTTTTCTTTTATCAAAATCCTTCAACCTCAAGAATGCTTTAATTTCACCAAACACAAATTTATCATGAGGAAACCAGTACATCTGATACATTGGATTCATAATCCACTCTTCAAATTTGATATAATTTGATCTCATGTACCTTGAATCCCATAAAGAAGTCCATAATTGCACTAGTTTTTCTTCCCCTTCTCTACTTCTGATATATAATCTTAATTCATCTGGCTACATGCCCTTCTTGTGCCCATAAAATAACACCAAATGCATCAATAAAGAGTAATATTTGAATTTAGGGAATTCATTATCCCTAAGGTTCAGAAAACCCTCAAGGAGCTTCTCCACCAGAAAAGAAGCATAATCGAAAGGTCTAGGTTCATACATTTGAATATCTGAAGGTAGAACCATAGGACCAATACTTGCGAGATCAGGAACTTCTAACCCACCCAATTGTCCACAAGACATATATGTATACTACAACTAATGTCTGAACATATTCAAATTGAAAGGCAACCCATTCTATGTTGTAAGCTTTCATGGTGTGTTCTTATGAATAGTTAATTTCCAACCAGTGTATGTGGTGTCTATCCTAAAAAATTTGTCTTCCAATTCCACAAATGACAAGGGTTTATTGCAGTTGGGATCCAGGTTAAACACTTTGTTTAGGGTATCTACACAAAATTTAATAAAAATGTTTTTGCTTGGGTCCTTGATGCATCTCTTAGCTGGATCATAATTTCTTACCAAAATCTCCAAAAGATTCAAATTCACAAATACATTTGGGACAATTAACTTACCCAAAATTTTCATCCACAGGTTGCATAATGGCACCTCCTTGTTCCTCCTTAAGTAATGAAAAAGGAAAATTTCATACCCTCTTACCCTAGTCCATACATTTTCAACCTCCTTGAATTTATCTTCCAACTGATCTCTTCCCTATAAATATTGTTTAGACCATCTTGATTTAGGGCCTAATGCCTACATTTGGTCAATCATATCCTGGTTCAACTTCCTAAGTGGACCACTTCCCTCTATTTTTTACTTCTTCACCTTAGACTACATGCTTTTTGTTGGCCTTTTCTTTCCTATGGAACTGGATGCTTCCATCTCTTTGATTGTGATCTCTCCCCTATTTCTTGCGGACTCAATTTGTTTTTTTCAAAACTTTGTGTTGAATAGCCTCAATTATATGATGAATTCATTGAAGTGACAATTCGCAATGATAAACACTTCATATTTTTTTTGTGTGAATCCCTTGATCTACTAGATGCCATCATTTAATGGAATCCATTGGCTTTAGTTTTGAATTTTGAACTGATACGACAACGATTCCTCACCGGCGTAGGCTTCTCCTATAGTTTTATTATTGTGGAATATCCTGACAATGTCATCGGGGATTGGCACAGCCATTTCATACCTTCTCTAATGCTTTTGACTACTCTGATGGGATCCATCGATATTAGTTTTGCCTATATCATTTACTTTTCTTTGAAAATTAAGTGTTACTCTTTGATTGACATAGGTCTTACCGATGTGTTCATCGAGGATCAACAAGCCTATTGAAGCACTATGTCAATATCCATTTTCATGTTGATGACATTTATCAAGGTAACTCCTGCCAATTGTCCCTTCACTAGAAACATCGACATATGTCTATCCAATGACCTATGGTAGTTTTGCTTCATTCTATTCCATCGAGGTGACAACCTCCTCCCTTAGTCGACAATATGTTTTCCCTTTTTTAGTGTAAGTCATTTTGATAATCCTATCAGGCATCGATGTAGCTCATAACCTTCTTCATCGATAAGTATCGCTATACTGATAAATCCATCGACATAACTCCTCTCGATGCTTCCTTTTAAAAAAGCCTTTGAACATCTCATATTGCTATAGGATGCATTGATGTACTCATTGAGTATCAGGGAAACCCAAAAGTACTCATCTTGATTACTTTATTCATGTCCATGACCTTTATCTCTATAAATCTTGCCAATAGGCCTTCCTCATATTCATCAGAGTATGTCTTACCGATAACCTCATTGGTTATTGGCAAGACAACATCTCCATTATACCGCTAGTATCCGCTTCACTGATGGGATTCATCGGTGTATGTTATACTGACCGCATGCATTTCCTTTGTTTTAATTTTTGCTTGCCTGTGTGACTCATGCTTATGTTCTTATTACTTTATCTCTCCATCACTGTATATTAGCCCGGTCCTATGTTGCTATTTTGTTGAAGTATCATCATCGGGTTTACTTTTGTCGATGGTGCTAATTTCAATTGGTACAACTTATTACCTTTTTTACATACAAATATTTATGATTTGCTCACTGGATTTAGACAATTTGAAAAAGGGTTCCTTTTGTGTGCATGAGATCAATTGATTTCTGCTAATCACCATCTGATCTATTGCATTCTCAAACACTCTTATAAATGTTTGACAACTTTCTCTCCTCTAGTTTGAAAATACAATTGTTCTTCATGTCTTCACTCACTTTTACCTCCTGAGATGCCAAGATGAAGGTTGGTTTTCAAGATTCAAGTACAAATGGATTGTTCTATTGATAACTACTTCATTTTATTTAATCTTGCATATGGACAATTCATCAATAACTATTCTCATGATTTATAAAGTAGGGATATCTTGAACAACAAAAATGTTAAATAGGAAGCAAAATCAAATTGAAAATTTGAATGTTAACAGTGGCTCTTTCAGGGGACATACGTTCAGACATGAACATAGTGAGATCTTAGTTATCTTTTGAGAGTAAACCAAAAAAAACTAAAACACAACAATATAATCAATAGAAAAAAAGAAAAAAGAAAATTTAGACATTTCATTCTAAGAGATACTTCATGTTTCTTCTCAGAGAAGAATTTTTTAAGGTATTATGCATGCACTAGGAATCCTTGGAGTTCTCCTTTAGTATTATGTAAGAAGTAAGAATTATCTCCTCCTTTTTCCACAACAATATAAGGTCCCAACCATAATGCTTCAAACTTTCATTCTTCCCTTTGTCTTGATCTATGGCATTCCATTTTAGCACCCAATCGCCAACTTTGAATATTTTGTTGTGTACTTTCTCTTCATGTAAAAACTTCACTTTCTTTTTCTTTACGATGTTCCTTTCTTGATCCTTACTTCTATTTTCATCTAATTCTATCAACTATGTCATCCTTTCCTCCATGGATTTTTTGTCCTCAAGTTGTTCCTTTGTGACAAATTTATACACTAGAAGAAAATTATTCAAAGTCTAGCCTTCATCCCATAGACCAATTCATATGGAGCAAATCTTTTGGATTTCTTAATAGTGATTCTATCATCCTACAATGCTAGATTTTACTTTGAATCCTATGCTCTTTTATTATTATCTAACATTATCTTGATTATCTTCAATATGTTCTTATTGCTAGACTTTGCCTGACCATTTCCTTGGGGATGATAAGGTAAAGAGTAGGATAAAGTAATACCATAGGACTCACATAAATCAGAAAACTCTTTGGATCTAAAACACATTTCATTGTCTATAATAAACTTATAGGGAGCCCCAAACCTTGTTAGGATGTTCCCCATCAATAATTTGAGTACAACCTTACTTGTAGCCTGCCTGGTTGGTATTGCTTCAACCCATTTAGTGAAGTATTTTGTTTCCACCAAAATCCATTTGTGACCCCCACTTAATTTATCATTAATCTCACCAATAAAATCAACACCCTACATTTAAAAAGGATCCTCGGTATGTAAATATCTGAGAGGTAAAGCTCCATCATACTTCAACTTCCCTAAAAACTTCTGGTATGGCTCACATTTTCTAACATATAAATGACAATCTTTGAAAAGTTTAGGCCAATCATATCCATCATGTAAGATCTTATGTATTATAGTCTTTGTTGAAAAGTGTCCCTTTCAAATTCCTTCATGCAACTCTTTGAGGATTGCAGTTGTCTAATACACATCTAAACAAAATAATAAAACACCATCTATATTTTTTGAATACAAGTTTCCTTGGATTAATATATACCTAGCTACTTGGAGTTTTATGGTTATCATTAAGACCTTCATAGCATTTCATGTGTCTTAAATAATAAACAATATCCTTATACCATGACCATTGTTCAATACTTACCTCTAAATGTTCTAATTATACTTGATTTACTTGAGTTGCTTCTAACTTTGAATCTTCAATAAGTCTTGAAAGGCCTTGACCCTTTACTCATTTGGTGACCTGAATATCAATATTGAACTCCTGAATTTGATTTATCCATATGCATCTCCTACTAGTGGTTTATGCTTGTCTGAATATATCTTTTACTATAGCATTTGGCACATAAACTATCACACTTTCTCCAACTAGATATGGCCTAAAGGACTTTAATTCCTTTACCAATGCATACATCTATTTTTCATTGATGTCATAATTCAATTCTACTACTTGTAAGGTCGTGCTAAAAAATGCCACAGGCTTCTCATAACCTTCATCATTCTTTTGTAATATGACATCTTCTACTGTATGATAAGAAGTCAAAGAGAAAACCTAAAAAAGGCTTTAAAAATTTTAGATATTTAAGCATAGGAGCTTCTTTTATTTCCTTTTTATATTAACTAATGCTTCTAAGGCTTCATTGGTCCACTTAATTTATGCTTCTTTCTTGAGCATTTTAGCAATTGGTTTTACAATTTTAGAAACTTTAGACACAAATCTCCTGAAAAAATTGATTTTCCCAAAGAAGGATTGAATAGATTTAAAAGTTTTAGGTATTTGGATCTTATCCATAGCATAAATTCTTTCAGGATCTATCCTCACACCTTCCTTTGATGCAATATGCCCTAATAATTTACTACCTTTTGTAACTCCAAAATGACATTTCTTAGGATTAAGTGATACACCATACTCTAAAGCCCTTAAGAATTGTTTTCAAGATGGTTACAATGTTCTTCTAATTTTTTAGAGTATGTTGTCAAATCATCTTGATAAACAACTGAAATGAAATTAATTAAACCATCAAAGGCTACATCCATGGATCTTTGGAAAGTAGCTCGAGCATTGGTGAGTCCAAATGACATTCACGCATAGACATATGTTACCTAGGGAGTTGTAAATCTTGTCTTATATTGTTCTTCTTCTTTGACCTTCACTTGATTATATCCTGAAAATCCATCCATCATGGAGAGAAAAACATTTCCTATCACCTTTTTTAATAATTCTTCCATATTAAGAAAGGCATAATTATCCTTTAATGATGACACATTTAAATTTCTTCAAAATCCAGACAAATCCTTATGTCACTGTTCTTCTTTTTGACAAGTACTAATTTAGATACCCATGTTGAATACCGGATAGGTTTGATGATCCCTACATCTCTCAGCTTCATCAACTCTTCCTTCATTTTTGGAGCCAATGTTGGGTTTATAGGTCATTGTCTTTGCCTAAATTACTTTTCATCTGGCTTCAAAGGTACCTCATGCTGAAAAAGATCTTCTTTATATGATTTAAGGTCATCATATGACCAAGAAAACACATGCCTATATTTTCTCAATAGACTGTTTAAGTTTGATCTAATCTTGGGCGTAAGCCTCTTTCCAATGTATACCTCTTTGGATGTATGCTCATTTCCTAGGTTTATTTTCTCTACATCATCCTTATTTGTAGGACTCGAATTCAACTCCACTCTATCCTTATTATCAAAAAGCATCTCCAATGCAACTAATCCTCTCAAAAAAAAAAAAAAATTTAACTGTACCACTTCCTTTTCAAAAATAACTTCCTTTCCTTCATCCTTCTCCACATATGCATTCTAGTCTATGAGATGATCTTCTTATGTATCTTCACCTATAAGAAATTTCAATGTGTTATGGTCATCTTCAAACACTTTCTAGTTCTGAATATTATCTGGTATTACTGGTCTTGTTTTGACTTCAATCTAAGTGATATCTTCAAAAGGAGTATCATTGTTCCTGATAGCCAAGTTAGCCATAAATCTGCTAGAATATCTCTAGATCTATTAATCCAATTAATTGAAAATGCATCAAAGGATTCCAACTGATCTCACACTTCATTCCTATAGCATTTCAATTTGGTATTTTTCATAACAAACTTATTTCTAACTTGATAGATAATTAACTTTGAATCTCCAAAAACATTCAATATTTTTTTCCATATTTATTAGAAATTTTCAGCCCTAACAAGAGTGCTTCATATTCAGTTGAATTATTAGTACATTCAAAAGCTAAGAGGAAAGAAAATTCAAAAGGTTTTCCAATAGGAGAAATAAAAACCACCCCAGCACCATTCCCCTCCTTAATGAAAGCACCACCAAAAATACACATACCAAGTCATTTCTTGATCTTCCTTTGCATGAATTTAGATTTTCTCAGTATTTTTCATTGCATTTTTAGTAATACTTACCTTGAAGTTATCTATGTTGGTGTGGCAGAAACAATTCATCTTCTCTAGATCAACATCTTCAATTATATATGATGATCTAGGTTCCCTGTGGATTTTTACTTCCCTGCCATTCACTGGAATAGTAGCATAAGATAAATCTAATTGAATATGTTCACCTACTAAATTAGACCATTGTCTAGACAAGAACATTCCATAATTAACAGGTACTTCTACTACAGTGATATTTATTCTATATGACACTTCAGGACAAGTAGGGAATTTAAACTTTATATTCTTCATTATTCCAACAACAGGTACAGATCTATTATCCATAGCATAACATTTTTCATAAGTAGTATCTACTTTCATTCCAAGCTCCTTCATAACTGTAAATGATATGATATTTAATGTTGCTCCTGAATCTACCATACAATTCTTAACCAACTTGTTGTTAATTAACAATGTAAGGTAAAAAGGATCTACTTGTGTTCCACTTTTAGTGATAGATGTGCCTAAATATACAACCGGTGGTGCTTCATTTATTTGTTCTTGATTAGATTCTTCTTTAGAAATATTACCTACATTAGACAATATTTTCAAGGTCTCATTCTTATATTCTGACACGTTCATCATTTCAAGCAAAGGAATAGAAATTTTCACCTCTAATAATGTATTAGATATAATTGTTAGATAACTAAGAGGGGGGAGAATTAGTTAAGTCCAGTTATCCTATAGTCCCAAATACTCCTAGATGTATAAAATAAATCTTTTAAATTAATTAAAACAACTCAGTAAAAATTTGTCTGTCTTTTTGTTCATTAACTGAATACCAATAAATTAACTAGCGTATATACTAATCAAACCAGTAATTGTAACATGTAAAGTAAAATAACAAATAATCACATCCATACACATATAACACTTGATTTTTTAACGTGGAAACCTTGTTAGGAGAAAAACCACCTGGGACTGGTACCCATAATAATTTCACTCTTCTAAAGTGAGCTTGGTTAAGAGCCAATCCTATTAAAGGTTATAAAATACATTGTAAGGTGTAACCTGATTAGAGGATTTATCACTAATAGTTCTTCGTGACCAAAAATTCACTATGGGGTCAACATGAAAATAATAAACATTCATTGAATGTCATGATAATGAAACAATAAAGACTTTTAAGTCCCACTCGGTTAAGAGATTTATCTATAGCAATATTTAGAATGCAATAGTAAATGATCTTATTCAAATACAACTTTCTTTGTAGGATTTTAGATCTATGCTAAGCTCAAAATACCTCTAGCCATCATAATCATTTCAACTTCCTTGTATCCTCCAACTTTGTTATGCTCGATTAATTCCTTTCTCTAACATTTGGTATTGTCTTCATAATTACTCGGTTCTTTCTTTAACCTTTCTGACCAACTTCACATGAATGCAATATTCTCATGCGCATCATCATAATTAATTATGAATCTCTTGTCTCCTTTTATAGACATGATAAACCATTTTCTTCTCATCCATGGATTTTGCCTCTTAATCTTCACCATTGATTTTGTCACTTCAACCTTCCTTGGAACTTGTGTCTCTAACACATTTCATTCTAGATCATCTGATCATCCTTGAATTTTGCCAGTCATTTGATCTTCATAACAAAGTTTTATCTTTAACCTCAGAATCATCCATAATCATTAAACTCATCATTTTTAGTCGACAGTCATATGTTTCATTTATTTCTTTTACTCAGTCAATATTGTGATGTGTCGGTGACTTCTAACTCAGTTAATATTGTACTTAGTATACACTACACTTTCTCATTATACACTATTTCAACTCGGTGTATACTAAGTTCTTCATTTACCAACCACACAAACTTGTTCATTCTTGATCTTCTATTCATAGTAGATTTACGTAATACAATCAAATCACTAATATAAAGTCATAGATTCATAAATAAGTTACCTAATGAATACCATATCCATATCTTTTTCATGCATCTCATCTTCATGTTAATATCTCATTCCTTCACCATTATTTCCTTCTTCAAATGTTTGTAACTATCATGATAAGTAAAGTCAAAACTAATTGACATCAATGACAATACAATAACTAATTTAATGTGTCACATATACCTTTGTAGCTTGGTGATCATCAATATCTCCCTTTCAAGTATCCAATCAGTTGTCAGCCTCTTCCTTAAGATATTCAATCAGTTGTAGTATAACAATCTCTCCCTTTGGCATTGATGGCAACACAATCTAAAATATTTCATAGAATAACAAACATCTATCTACAACTCTATATGTATGTTGTGACTTGATAAGCTCTCCCTAGCTTATGTATTTAATATGTTTAATCACTACACAACATCAATGTCTCTCCTTGCATTTAATAGCTATTTCATTCTCTCTCCCTTACTCCATGCAATCATCTCTCCCTTTAGATCTTTCTTGAATATCTCATGTAATTTCTCTCCCTTTGACAACAATGCCAAAAAGAAAATAATAATCTCTTCAGTAGCCAATTCAATATCTATGTTGTTCGGTTTAGATTCTACTACCTTGCATGTACTGATATGCAGTTTCAGCTTGTCTTCCATCTTTCACAACCTTAGGAAACCCAAAGTGTGAACATCATGCATCAACATCATTAGATCTTATGATAAAGTATAGGTTGATGCAACCTCATATCACCTTAGTGATTTTTAGGCAGGGGATGGACCCCTAGTCCACTTCTCAAGTATTCAAATGTGTCCTTTGATAAGGGTTTAGTGAATATATTAGCAAGTTGCTCTTGTAATTTCACATATTCCAATCTGACTTTCTTTTCTTGAACTTGCTCCCTCAAATAGTGATACTTAATAGATATGTGCTTTTTCTTTACATGCATCATTGGATTCCTTGAAATATTAATTTCACTTGTGTTATTACAATAGATTATCACTAGATCAATGATCTCCTCATTCATACCTTCTAATAGTTGTTTTATCCATGCAATATTTGAACAATTGGCAACAATAGCAACATATTTTGCTTCTATAGTGGACTGAGAAATGCATCCTTGTTTCTTACTTATCCAAGTTACCAATCTTTCTCGTAAAAAGAATGTTCCACCAGTAGTGTTTTTTCTATCATCAATGTTTCCAGCCCAATCAACATCAGTGTAAATTTTCAGTTCAAAATTGCCTTCTTTCTTATACCATAACCCATAATTTTTAGTGTTCTTCAAGTATCTCAAAATTCTTTTCACAGCAGTCATGTGTGATTCTTTAATATTAGCAAAGAATCTAGCTATAATTCCAACCGCATGTGCAATATATGGTCTATGATGCACAACATACATAAATTTTCCAATCATTGATCTATACAAGGTGTTATTTACCTCGGTTGACTTGTCATCCTTTTTTAGCTTGCATTCGATGACCATAGGTGTACCAATTGGTTTTAAATCTTCCATACTAAATGTTTTTAACACTTCTTTGATGTACTTTGATTGTGTGATGTATATGCCTTCCTTCTGTTATAGTATTTGCAATCCAAGAACTTTTTTTATCTCACCAAGCATTGGCATTTCAAATTCTTTCCTCATTTCATCAACAAAAGATTTTCATAGGTTATCATGACCTCCAAATATGATATCATCAACAAATATTTCAGCAATAAGAGTCTTGTCATCAATTTCACATTTCAAATACAAATTGCTATTGTCACTTGTTCTAACAAATATAATTCTTATGAGATAAGAATGTAGTCTTTCATACCATGCTCTTGGTGCTTGTTCCAGTCCATATAATGCCTTGTGCAACTTACATACCATATTCCTCTTATTATGATCAACAAAACCTTTAAGTTGTTCAATGTATACCTCATCCTCAAGTATCTCATTCAGAAATGTAGATTTAACATCCATCTGATAAATTTAAATCCTTTGTAGGCAGCATATGCTACTAGTATTCCTACTCCTTCAAGTCTAGCAACGGGTGCAAAAGTTTCTCCATAGTCAATTCCTTCTTCTTGTGCACAACCTTTGCATACTAGTCTTGCTTTATTCCTTGTTACATCTCCATTCTCATTCAATTTGTTTCTAAATATCCATTTGGTTCCAATCACATTTTTGTCTTTCGGTCTTGGTACCAATGTCCATATCTTTTTTTCTTCTGTATATGCTCAATCTCTTCATTCATTGCCTTAATCCATTCATCATTTCCAATGCATCTCTAACTATTTTAGGCTCAAATTCACAAACTAAACATGTGTTGTTCCTCAACTTACTTCGTGTCATCATTCCTGCTCTTTTATCTCCAATTATTTGATCTTATGGATGGTGTCTGCTCACATATTTTGCAAGTACATATTCAGATCTTTGTTCTTCAATGTGTTCTCCACTCGATGCATGATCAACATTTTCATTAGTAACTATTTGTTGATGCTTGGTCTGCAAAGGCTGTTGCTTGGTAGCATTATTTTGTTGCTTAATAATGCCAGATTGTTGCTCGGGTAGAGTTTTAGGTTCTTCAATATAAACTAATTGACCATAGTCTTCTAGTTCCTTTTTTCTTTCTTCATCATTCTTTTTTGCAAACTCATCAACTCTCACATTTGCACTTTCAATCATCTTGTTAGTAGCCTTGTTCAAACATTTGTAAGCCTTTCTTTTAGCATAATATCCCTTCATCACATTTTGAATCAAATTTCCTATTTATATCATCTTTCATAATGTAACATCTACTTCCAAAATATTCTAAATAACTCACATTAGGTGTATAACCATACCATAACTCATAACGTGTCTTGTTTGATTCTTTCTTTAGTTGGACTCGATTCAGTGTGTAAACAAAAATACTAACAGCTTCTCTTCAGTACATTTGTGCAACATCTTTTTCAATCACCAGTGTTCTAGCACAATCAATAATTGATTTATTCCTCCTTTCAACAATACCATTATGTTGGGGTGTCATTGGTGCATATACATGTCTCTTAATTCCCGCTCATTACAAAAATTAGTGAACTCATTAGAAATAAATTCACCACCTCCATCTGACCTTAATCATTTTAGTTCCTTGCCACTTTCTCTTTCCACTTTAGCTTTATACTATTTAAACATTTTGAAAGCTTCTGATTTTTCTTTTAAGAACATGATAGTCATCATCTTAGAGAAATCATCAACAAACAAGATAAAATATCTATCTCAATAATAACTTTGAGTTCTCATAGTACCACACAAGTCAGCATGAACTAACTCTAAGATAGCATTAGATGAGTAATGTTTGCTCTTGAAACTAGACTTTGACATCTTACCCATTTAACATTGTTTGCACATTACATGGTCGGGTTTAGATATGCTTGGTAAACTTCTAACTTTCCTTTTCTTACTAATCTTAACCATGTTTTCAAAGTTCACATGACATAACCTCTTGTGCCATAACCATACATCTTCATTTTTAGCCAATAAACAAGAAGTTTCAGCATTGTCCAAATAGACTAAGTTGTCTTTTGATTGTTCACCAGTACCGACCAAATTTCCAGTAGATTTTCACCTTTCTATTCTCAAATGCAACTCGATGACCAGTTTTATTCAGTTGTTCTACACTCAATAGATTATAATTAAGTCCTTCACCCAATATGCATTCTCACATCTGATTTTAGTATTCAACAATATAGAACCTTTTCCTTTTACTAGACAAGTTGCATCATTTCCCATTTTCACAGGTCCACCATTATAATGTTCAAGTTATTCAAATTTTTCTTCATCACCGGTCATATGATGTGTGCAACCACTATCAATAATCCAAGTATCATTCTTGCTAACTTTGGAAATAAGTGTTGTTTCAACATACCTTTCTTCTTCTTTGGAGTCTTCTTTTAATTCCACAAATACCACTTCTATGTCTTCATTAGTTTCGGTATGGGTATCATCATCTTCATCTTCAACTAGGTAACATGCCTTCTTGCATTTATCTCTATAGTCTCGGTTGTCTTTGTTGCCATATTATCGGTTACCTCTATGATCTCGGTAATCTCTTTTATCATTCTTCCTTTCATTTAATCTTTCAATTATTTTCTCATCATCTTTCTTGTTAGGACATCTTGCAACAATATGACCAATCTCTTTACATTTAAAATATTCCAAGGGTAGTTTACCTTTATATCTTCATTTGCCTTTTTGTAGTCTTCTAGCCATTAATGCTTCAACTTCATCTTCTTCACTTTCACTTTCACTTTCATTTCTTATCTTATGTCTGCTACTTGATCTTCTAATTTTCAGAGATGACATAAATGCAGACTCTATCTTAGGTAACATACAGTTGTCATAGTTATTTAGCTCAAATGCAGTCAATCTATCAATCAAACTATCAAGTTAAATATTATTACTAGGAGATGCTCTTATTTCATGAATTGCAGAGACTCTAATAGCATAGGAAGGTAACAATGTTATGAGAATTTTACTTACCACAATGTCTTTATCAATGGTTCCACCTACTCCTCGGATAGCATTCACAACTTCCTTGATTCGGTTGTTGTACTGAGTGATGTTCTCACCTCATTTCATCTTCATGTCATCAATCTTACCTCTTAGAATTTTAGTTTTTGCCTTAAGCATATTCACATCTCCTCCATGAACTAGTGTGAGCTTGTCCCACATCTGCTTCACAGTTGTACATGTCTTAATATCTTCAAATTCAACATCTGATAGAGCATAAGCAATCCGAATCATCATAGCATTGTGTTCTTGTCTTTCTTTCATCTATGTGACAGTCAAAGGACCAATGGGAGTGATAAACTCATTTTCCAAGTAGTATATTGTAGAATCACCAATTTTTTATAGATATAACTTCGCCCTACTTTTCCATGTTGAGAAATTGTCTTTGTTCAGATTTGGCACCTCTCTCTTATATATCTTGTGATCTTTTACTTTAAGTCCTTAAAAATTCTTTCTTCAAGAACTCTCACTTTGATACCAATTGTTAGATAACTGAGAGGGGGGTGAATCAGTTAAGTCCACTTATCCTACAATCCCAAATACTCCCAGATGTATAAAAAAAATCTTTTAAATCAATTAAAACAACTCAATAAAACTTTTTTTGTGCCTTTTTGTTCATTAACCGAATAGCAGTAAATTAACTAATGTATATACCGATCAAACCAGTAATTGTAATATTCAACTTTGGAAATTAACTTAATTTTTTAACATGGAAACCCTATTAGGGGAAAAACCACCTAGGTCCAGTATCCAAAATAATTTCACTCTTATAAAGTGAGCTCGATTAAGAGACAACCTTGTTAAAGGTTACAAAACACACTGTAAGGTGTGACCTAGTCAGAGGATTTATCACTAACAATTCTCCATGACCAAACATTCACTATGGGGTCAACATGAAAATAATCAACAATCATTGAATGTCATAATGAAATAATAAAGACTTTTAAGTCCCACTCGGTTAAGAGATTTATCTGTAGCAATGGTTATAATGTAATAGTAAATAATTTGATTCAAATAAAACTTTCTTTGCAAATTTTTAGATCTATGCTAAGCTCAAAATACCTATGGCCATCATAAGCATTGCAACTTCCTTGTATCCTCCAACTCTATTATGCTCGGTTAATTCCTTTCTCTGACACTCGGTGTTGGCTGCATAATTACTCAGTTCTTTCTTTAACCTGTCTGACTAGCTTCACATGAATGCAATCTTCTTATGCGCATCATTGTAATTAATTATGAATCTCTTGTCTCCTTTTCAAGACATGATAAATTATTTTCTTCTCATCCATAGAGTTTGCCTCTTAATATTCACCGTTGATTTTGCCACTTCAACCTTACTCAAAACTTGTGTCTCTAACACGTTTCATTCTAGATCATGTGATCATCCTTGAATTTTGCCAACCCATTGATCTTCATAATACACTTTTATCTTTAACCTCAAAATCATCTATAATCATTGAGCTCATCATTTTTAGTCGACAGTCATATGTTTCATTTATTTCTTTCACTCGGTCAATACCGTGATGTGTCGGTGACTTCTAACTTGGTTAATATTGTACTTGGTATACACTACACTTTCTCAATGTACATTGTTTCAACTTGGTGTATGCTAAGTTCTTAATTTACCAACCATATAAATGTGTTCATTCTTGATCTTCAATTCATAACAAATTTATGTAATACAATCAAATCACTAACATAATATCATAGATTCATCAATAAGTCGCCCAATGAATACCATATCCATATCTTTTTCATACATCTCATCTTTGTTATACAGCTGAACGTGGACCTCTAATCCAACTATAAACACAACATAGTCATTGCTCGATCATTGAATCACGAAATTGAGTATGAATTACCCATTCGCACGATTATATCGATTCAACCTGTTGCCTTCTAATTAACTAGGGTGTTTGAATTACTCTCAGAACGAGAGCCAACAACCATAAGACCAAGCTAATAGGAAGGATTTTCAAAGATTGAAAGATGAACAATAATGAATTTAATCTAGAAATGAGTGCAATTAGTCTAAGAGCTTGAAAGAAACATGAAGATGCAATTAATCTAAATAACTTTGAAAGAAATATGATATTAATCTAATGGCAATAAGAAAATTAATCTACTATGAAAATGCAATTGACACTAAATGAGAAATTAAGCTAATTGCAATTGAAAACTTGAAAATATGAAATTGAGACTAAAATTCGCTATAGTTTAATTACTCTCACAAATTGCCTTTTTTTTGAATGAAGGAGAAGGTTCATTAAATAGACAAGCCCGAAGAAGGAATGAAGAGGTTCTTGAAAATGAACGGTTGACTCTTCATTCCCAATTGAGACAAATATTCATGAATTACTTATTAAAAGAATGAATTATTGCCACATATGGGTGACTGTTTGAGTATTTGAATTATTAAGTCCAAATAATATAATCCATTCAAATAATAAGTAATATTAATTCCTTTTATGTTTATTAGCTAAAGGGGGTGTATTTTTAATTTAATTTAAAGCACTTAGGACTTTAGAATTAAATTAATTTATCGTAGGGATTATTTAGCTAATAAAGTCTAATACTTAGGAATTAATTATAGTGTGAGATTAATGCAAATTAGGGTTTTTGAAATTGACATCAAGTCAAATAAAGTTAGGTAGGAGAGAGAAAATTGCCTAGTAAAATAGGACTTTAATGATGTGAAATTGAAGAAAATGCACCAAAATTGATTGAAATTATTAGGTGCCAATTTTGGGGTATTACATTTGCCTCTCTTTGAATTGATGTGCGAGCAGTGCGTTGATTCAAAGAATAGTCTGATGTGACAGATGAGGTTTTAGGATTATCCCCAGAATGGAGCCTAACCCTTGGAAGTCAAGGTTAGGATGCCAAGACACCGAAATAGATCGAATTGCAGAGCTGCCTCCAGAACGAGTCATGATTCTCTGAAATCTAAGTTAGATTGCAAAGACAACGGTCTAATGACAACTTGAGAAGAGATCGAAATCAGGGTTAGATTGCCCCAATACCGATTGATCTAATGATGACAGATGCAGATTTAGGACTAATCTCCAGAATCAGGGTTAGATTGCCCCACTATGAAGCTTAGCCCTCCGAGACTCAGGTTAGATTGCCCAGATAACAGTCTAAAAAAGATTTCAAGAGCCATCTCCAGAATGAAGCTTGACTCCCAGGAATTAGGGTTAGATTGCCCCAATACCTAAAAGATTTTGAGAACCATCTCTAGAATGAAGCTTGATTCCCGAGGATCTAAGTTAGATTGCTCAGATACCTAAGAGATAGATGACCAGATGACAAGATGTGAGGCACGAAGATGCCCCTAGAGAAGAGATGCCCCAAGCGGTGAGGACTTTGATTTAGATCAGATTGACAATGAGACTGGTTCGACAAGATTCAAATGATGCAATCATCCTACCCCCTCAGGAGTGAAATCGAAAGATGACATATCAGAAGGACGATTGACAACAAGAGGTTGCAAAATAGAAGCAATCGGACTAGATTCAAGAAGTTGCAGAAGTAATTCGGAGTGATCGGGAGGTCCTGTTGACCAAGTTTGACCATGGTTGACCAAATTTGACTAGAGTTGAATTTGATGAAAACATTGAAGATCTTGAGAAAATGATGAGGAGATGAGGATCTGGCAGGAAAATGACGCCAGAAGACTGACTGCACAAGCATTCGATCCCAAAGGGTCCCTAAATTTAAAATGTGATTTTGAGCTATCTAGAGATGTCAGATTTCGATTTTGATCCTGAAATGGATTTAGAGGAGTCGATTTAGCCAAGGGTGCAATTTTTGTGCAAAATGGAGCACTTTGAAAATTAGGTCAAAAAGCTATATAAGGCCCGGAGGGGTCATTTTCAATTCATTATTCACTTTGTCTCCTTGCGAATTTGAGCTCTGAGAGAGAGAATGGAAGGCATTCCCATGCATATGCATCAATTTGAGCACTCACGACAACACATGCGGTTGCCGAAGTATGACGCACCTATGAGTAGTCGATAATCCTCCTTGCATTTCAATTTGTACTGCTTTCTAGGTCGATTTAGGATAGATCTAGCAACTTTTAGGGCTTGTTCTTCAACTCTCAAATGAGGAAACAATTTCCTTGCACCGGCTTAGGTCACCCCTCACATGAGGAAATGGTTTCCTCACATGGGTCAAGGCTTTCTCACCCGAGGTCTGCCTAGAGTCTCACATGAAGCACTAGGTCATGCCACACAAAATTTCTTACTCTCACATAGGAGAAGATCTTGTCTTGCACGAGGGAATAGTTTCCTCACATGAAAAGCTACTACAGTGTTGTAAAACCTTTGCCAAAATTTGTCAAGTTTGCATGAAATTAGCCAAGTAGAGCATCGCGGAGTCATGTCTAGGATAGATGTCTTGCTGTATTTATTGTTGTTGCTTTGAAAATCATCATATTGAGATACTGATCCAATGTCGTTGCTTGCTTTGTAGGTTGACTTCCCCGACATCACCTTTCGGTCACATCATCCAGTGATCACTACACTAGTACAAAGATTGATAGATGTTGAGAGTGCACATATTGAGGGACTCGGTCTAGGATATTTGCATGATATACCCAACATTCGGGTAAATCATGGTCTTCTTGGTGCACTTGTAGAGTGTTTCCATTCGGAGATGAACACCTTCCATTTGTCGCTAGGGGAGATGACAGTCACTCCCAAGGATATATACAGGATCTTGTGGATACCCATCCACGGTGCCTGAGTAGAGTATGATGTACAATCGAGGGTAGGCATAATGGCTTTGAGGACTATATTCTGAGATGATCTAGTGATGGGTCGGGCCATCTCTTGGGAGGATTTGATCAACAGGTACGATGGTGCTCACCCATTAGTCGTTGTCCTCGCTATGTTCCTGAGTTGTTATCTGGCTCCCGATCAAGGTCAGCATGGTTTGGAGTGCGGCTGGGGGTCGATGTTGCAGCGGATGTTGGCTAGACCAGCAATCTGATTTGGATGGGGCGAGTGCATTCTTGCCCATATGTACCATGAGATGCATGAGATCGTATATCATGGTGCGAGGACTATGGCGGCAGGTGTCTTTGTTCTTCAGATCTGGGCCTGGGAGCACCTCCCTGTTTGCAAGCCTATATATCACAATACATGGCAGGCTCTTGAGCCTTATATATATATAGGCACGCAGGTTCGATGACTCAGGCATTGCTAGGTAAGATAGAGCAGTGGCACGGACAGCTTGATGACATGGCAGTTGTTGTCTGGAGACCTTGGGTTGCTACTGAGCTGTGGGATGATGCTCGGTGAGAGCTTTCTTACATGTTTGTCTCACGTCCACTGATTGGATGCAGTGTTACCATTATTGAGCACTTTCTTGTTACACGTGTCTTGCATCAGTTTGGGAGACAACATGACATTTCCCATGCGTACTGCCCCTATGCCCACTTCACTGATGAGGAGAAGAAGGGGTGGCACCCGAGATTAGATCCAGGTAGATGTGTGATCAAGGCACGCATACCTCAGGCCCAATGGGATTATATGGTGGACATCACCAATGCAGGGATGACACCTGCATACATAGATCACTGCCTAGCCCATCCCTTCCCTAGATATACAGATCTTTTCGGGATGGGGTAGAGAGCTCAGCAGCAGCCTACACAGTAGCAGTAGGTATAGGAGTCACAGGGACAACAACTGCAGCAACAATAGGTACCATTACAGTAGTAGGTACCATTACAATAGCCTAAGCAAAGAGCATTGAGGCCCAGGTCAGTGCAAACAGACATCCACCCGAGGACTATGGGGTTAGATGTAGTGCTGGGAGCAGTGGGACCCAGCAAAGGTCCACCAAGTAGAGGATAGAGGTCCCATTACAACAAGCACCTCAGGGCAATGATACAGATATGCCAAATGTTCTTATAGGAGCACAGACACCATAGCTACAGGAGGCTCTCAAGAAGAGTCGGGAGAGGGTCAAGCAGGTTCAGCGTGAGAGAGATGACTACAATACCTGAGTCATCATACAAGAGACCCACATAGCCGATCATGAGAGGGAGATCCTAGAGTTACACAAGGAGCTAGCGAGAGCACGACTAGAGATTAGATATGAGTCTGCTCAAGCAACTTATTATTATGTAGCATATTGCGGAGCCATTCCAATTGTATCAAAGTAGGTGCCTCCATTTTCCGAGTACGTGGGAGCACCACAGAGACCACCACAGGAACCTCCGCAGCAAGTACCTCTATAGAAAGCACCTCCACAGAGACCGATGCCCCCTCCCCAGAGACTGATGCCACCTCCGCAAGCACCAGCACAGGTACCACCACCACCACCTCCTCTAGGTGGCGATGGGCAGAGTTAGCATATTTTGACACACATATTATAGCTCCATTTTTTATATTATGCTCGAGTAGCACCCTTCTTTTGTACATGACATTGATTCGATCGAGATATATATATGAGATCACAATTTTGATATCATTGTACTTGTTGATATATTGCTTTGATATTGGTGTTTTATGAGATGTTTTCTAGATGCTTTAAATGTATGGATTAAATATGTATGAGATGCACATGTTTTCTTTTATGATGATATATGAATATGTAATGCAATAATAGATGATAAGTAAATGAATGCAATGTATGATTTTATTTATGCTTATAATGGATGCACATGCAAATGAATATGTAAATGTATATGGATGTTGTGGATGCAAATGAAAATGCAATGAAAATGTGATGAAAGTGTAATGTATATGGTACTAACCATCTCATGCAAAGTTTTAGCAATATATGATAGGTAATAATCAAAAGGATGTTTTGAAGATCAAGAGTGGGGACCAGACACTTGTGAAGCCAAGATGAACTTGGGACAAAAGATGAGAACCTTTGATGAATAGATCCAAAAGAAGACAATCAAGAGAGCACCAAAACACAGTCTCAAAGCAAGCCTAGAATGAAAATGCAAGCCTAAGCTAAACGTAAACCCTAGGACTTGGTTGTTGGACTCATCGTATTTATCATCATCAAGTTCTTTTAGGCACGGGACAATCACAAGATGCCATACAATTCTCACTGACATTGCAATCACGAGAATATGAATATGACATAAGTCTTTAGATTTGTCGGAATGAGATGTAAGCATTAAGGCATAAGAAGCCAGAATGACCTGAACACCTATTCCTTTTGATTTAGCAAGTTAACATAAGCATCAAAGCATAACTACTAGAATGACTTGAATGTTGCTTGCGAACAAACACACCAGACACACAAGAGTTCCTTCTTTTGCTGAAGATTGCTCGCAGTGACCCTTACATTCACTTAGCAGGACGAGCGTTTGCAATTTCACTTGTAACAGAAAGAATTCACTCAAAATAGACAAGGAGAAGAACCAACCTCACCAAAGTTTCCATATAAAAGGAGTCGAGGTACACATGGCCATTCAATACGAGATGAAGGCTCTTATAGATGGACACCCCTCTTATATAGATTCATTGGATCATTGGAACTAAACCAGCAAACAGAAAGCAAAGGAAAAGATCATGCCCCCAATCTTCATGTTTCTCAATCAAGAAAGACATCTTAGATTCGCTCGAGGGGAAATGATAAAGCAACAAAACAAGCACTCAAAAGAAAAGCTCAACACACTTCAAAGAATCACAAATTTAGTTTTAGTTTTAGTTTAAGTTTGTGTTCAAGCAGATTGAAGTCGGATCGAAAGAATACGGCGTGAGAAGATCATTTCCAAGAACAAATCTGAGAGCTAAACAAAGTATCGGCAGGCAAACACAATAAGAAATGTTGGTGACCGATACAAGAGAGATCCTCAAGGAGAAAGATCTCAGAGATACTAGCGAAACATCAGTAGGTAGACGTAGTGAGAACCCCTGGTGACTGATGTACAAGGGATCCTCAAGGCGAGAGATCCAAGTGATAGCTAGGCATCAGCAGGAAGACACAGTGAGGACCATTGGTGACTGATGCAATAAAGCATCTCTGAAAGTGATAGGACAATGCCCCCCTAGACCAAGAAAGTGCCCCCAAGTGTGACCAGTTCCAATCCATGAAGAGTCGTGGAAAATCTCGAAGACTACTGAAGGCAAGTGCATAAGCTAGCAAGCTAAAGTAGGAAACGAACTAATAGCAGGAAACAAACTAAAGCAGGAAAGCGAGAACCAAATGGTGTTGAGATGAGATATAGCTTCAGGAAACAACAGGCACCTTTTTACCAGGTTTTCACCATCTTGGCAGAGATTCTATTTTTTCTACCATGACGCCTATTTGCCAGGTTTTCATCAATGGCACATTTTTTCTTTTTCAATTTTTTTTGTAATTCTCTTTTTTTTTCTTTTCTTTTTTTAATATTTCAAAAAAAAAATTGTATTTTTGATCTTTTCACTTTTTTTTTAATTTTTTAAAAAATTTTAAAAATTTTATTATTATCAAGGCACCTGTTTACCAGGTTTTCACCAAGATAATAGATAAATCAAAGTGCCTGTTTACCAAGTTTTCACTAAGATGATCATTTTTCAGGACATTTTGCAATTTTTAGGATTTTTGCCAATATGTCACTTTTTTGGAGTTTTTTCAGGACCAATAAGTATGTACATGAGCATACAGAGAATGCTTCAGCTGTAGAATTTATTCAAGTGAAGAGCGTTGATAGGCTCTTTGACCTGTTCTCCTTCAGTGGTGGAGAGTCGATAAGCGCTAGACCCAAATGCGATAGTAATGACATATGGACCAAGCCAGTTTGGTTCAAATTTCCCTTTCTGGGCCTGTTGTTGCTAATTCGTGGGATTCTCTCTCAGGACGAGATCACCCACTTGGAATTCTCTTTGTCTGACTTTATTATTGTAGGCTTTAGACATCCTCTTTTGGTATGCTCTTAGATGATCGAACACCACCTTCCGACGTTCATCCAATAGCTCAAGCTCTTGAAGCTGGGATATTATGTTCTCTTCATCAGTGATGAGGCCCCTCAGGGAGATTTGCAATGTAGGAATCTCGACCTCAATAGGGAATACTACATTTGCTCCATAAACCAAGGCAAAGGGCGTGGCCCTGTTTGTGTTCAGATACTTATTCTATAGGCTCATAATGCTGGATTAATCTGGAGATGCCAATCTCTACTAGATTTATGAACTATTATGTGTAAGATTTTGAGAATTGTCTTATTAGAAGCTTCTGCTTGTCCATTACCCTGAGGATAATAGATAGATGACCAATGTTGAATAATCCTAAATTTGGTGCATAACTCTCTTAGGTCCTTGTTCTTGAATTGTCCCCCATTGTCAGTGATAATGGATGAGGGTACACAATATCTATAGATGATATAGTTCAGTATAAACATAGCCATAGACTTGCCATCAGCTATAGCTAGAGGCACTGCCTCAACCCACTTAGTAAAATAGTCAGTAGTCGTGATGATAAACTTATGGCCTCTTGAGGAAGAAGGATGCATCTGACTCACCAAGTCAAAGGCCCATTGCTAAAATGGCCAAAAATAGATGAAAGGAATAAGCTCTTTAGTAGGAGCATGGATCAAATTTCTGTGAAATTGGCACTATTTACAAGTCTTGGCATATTGAACAGCTTCTTTCTCCATATCTGGCCAGTAGTAACCAGCTCTAATAATTTTCCAAGCTAACATCAGACTACTTGAATGAGACCCACAGATACCTTCATGTACCTCAGCTAGCACACATTTTGACTCATTGGGTTCTAGACACCTAAGGAGGGTACCATCTAAACCTCATCTATACAAGTCATTTGCTATTATGACATACTGTGAAGCATTATGAATTAGGTGACGCTTTTCATTTCGAGTATAGGTATAGAGAATGATCTGGTCACGGAGGTAGGAATAGATATGGTGGTAGTGAGATGAGTCATGTCCAATGACTGAACAAATCATCTTAGATTCGGGAATGTCATTGGCTGGGTAGTGTAATGCCTCCACCTGGAATTCATGTCTGAAGTCATTTTCTGGCATTTGTAACATTGAAGCAAGAGTGGCCATAGCATCAGCTACTTTATTGTCTGCCCTTGGAATTTGCTGGAAAGAAATGTGTACAAAATATTATTTGAGATCATCCACCATTTGTTTGTAAGGTACTAGCTTGTCATCTTTTGTTTGATAGACATCATTAACTTGGTTGATGATTAACTGAGAGTCTCCAAAGATCTTGACCTCATCCACACGCCATTCAATAGCTATCTTCATACCATTAATGAGAGCTTCATATTCAATGATGTTGTTTGTGTAGGGAAACAACATTTTGTAAGCTTTTGGTAATGAGTATCTTTGAGGTGTTATAAATAGAATGCCTGCACCAGATCCTTGCTGAGTGAATGATCCATCAAAGAACATGCTCCAAGCCTGATGTGTGAGAAGCATGATGGATTCATTTGGGAATTCAATGTTCAAAGGTTGATGATCTTTCAGAGGAGCTTCCGCCAACTGATTAGCAATTGCTTGTCCCTTAATAGCTTTTCTTTCCACATACTCAATGTCAAATTCACTAAGTATCATCACCCATTTTGCTAATCTACCCGTGAGAGCAGCCTTGCTCAGTAAGTACTTTAGTGGATCAATTTTTGCAATAAGCTTTCTAGTGTGAGCGAGAATATAATGTCGCAACTTCTGAGAAGCAAACACCACTGCTAGACAAGCTTTCTCAATGACAGAATAGTTCATTTCATATGAAACCAATGTTTTGATGATATAATATATAGCTCTCTCTTTTTTGTTTTGATCTTCTTGAGCTAGGAGAGCACCCAAAGATGTGTTCATCACTAAGATGTATAGTATGAGTGGCTTCATATGAATAGGAGGCATCAATATAGGTGGATTAGAAAGATACTATTCAATCTAAGTGAGTCCTCTGTCACATTCTTCATTCCATTCATAAGTCACACCCTTATGCAAAATTTTAGTGAATGGTTGCGACTTGTCAGCCAACTGTGAAATGAAGCACCAGATAGATTGTAGTCTTCCCTATAGTCCTCTCATTTGACTGATGTTTTTAGGTGGAGGCATGTCCATAATAGCTTGCACTTTTTCTGGATCAACTTCTATGCCCTTAGCTGAAATGATGTAACCCAAGAGTTTTCCAGAAGTGACGTTGAATGCACATTTTTTGGGATTAAGTTTGAGACTAAATTGTTCCATGCGGTCAAGTATGGGACCCAAATCTGTAAGATGAGTTTTCCGCTGCATGCTTTTGGCTAAAGTGTCATCCACATAATCTTCCATTATTTTATGCATCATATCATGGAAAATGGTAGTGACAGCTCTCTGATATGTTGCTCCAGCATTCTTAAGCCCAAAAGGCATGACATTCTAGCAAAAGGTGCCCTAGGCACATGTGAAAGCGGTCTTTTCTTGATCTTCTGGCACAATTTTTATTTGATTATAGCCAGAAAAGCCATCCATCAAGGAATACATCTCATATCCTGTTGTCATGTCCACTATCATGTCAATATTAGGCAATGGGAAGTCATCTTTTGGACATGCCTTATTTAGATCCCTGAAGTCTGTGCATACACGAATGGATTTATCATGTTTGGTGACTGGAACAATGTTTGAGATCCACTCTGCATAATCAATAGTCCTTATGAAACCAACCTTAAGAAGTTTTTCTAGCTCTGCTTTGACCAAAAGTGCTACGTGTGGATGCATCTTTCGCAGCTTCTATTTAACAGGTTTAATACCTGGTGCAATGGACAAATGGTGCATGATTAGATTGGGGTCTAATCCAAGCATGTCAGAGTAAGTCCGTGCAAATTTTATTTTCTTGCTTTGAAAGAAGCTAGTGAATTATTCCTTTTCTTTTGCAGATAATGACTGTGCTAGATGAATAATCTGTGGAGCGGCCTTTATACCCAAGTTCACTAGCTATGTCAGCTTAATCAATACTAATGATCTCTCTTGAAAGTGGCTCGAAAGCGTATCAAGTATCTCATCCTTGGGCACCTTAGAGAGGTTTTCACCCTTAGATACATCTTTTATTTTTACTATTTTTGGCTCTGATACTACCACAATGTGGTTTTCACCATCAGAGCATCTATTTTTTCTTCTTTTAATTTTTTGACTAAGATACTTGATATTTGCCTCTATCATGTTGACCTTGCTTTCGCTGGTGGAGGACATCACAGGTTCAATAGCATGGAGGTAACATGCTAGAGTGTAATCATTATGGAATGTTAGGACTTCGTTGGATGAGGAGGGGGAGTTCCAATTTATCAGATGGGGATTTTTGAGTGAAAGAGAAGTAGTGACTGGTTCAATTGCATTCAGAGTATAACCATCAAAAGCATGGACGAGCAAGTCAAGACCTAGAGCGATCTTATCCAAAGGAGAGTTTGAATCCCTATGCGACCTCACGTTGGAAGTAGAGGACAAGTTAACACTAATGGCATCTAATTCATGCAACCTAATGCTAGACCCTTCACCTACTTCAAGAAGTCTTTCATAGGTATGCACCGTGTCTATATCTTTATCATAAGTAGCATCAGATAAAGAGTCAAACTCGTACTCATGTGAGTCACTACTTGATGTGGGAATTCCATTAGCACTAGTTGTATCATCATCTTCACCCCTTGTAGTATTAATGGCTCACTAGAGTTGATCTTTTTCAAATTGTTCTTGGAAATGTGTGGGTATGTACTATTTATCCTGAGAATCAGACTCTACCATTTGCATTTCTTTCCATTGGTCATACGTGATTCAATGCACCAAAGCGGTCTCATCAGAATCATTGTCAGTTTCTACCATGTGGACAGGTATAATAGGTTCATCCGGTTCTGCAAAGAGTATAGCAAGTTCCAGAGGAATAGGACATGGAAATGTGTCTTCATCAAAGTTGGCCTCTGGGTTTACCTCTGGAGCAGTATCTTCAAATTCTTATTCAGGTTCAGGTTCAAGTTCTGGCACAAACTTGTTTATCCCTAAATGAAAGGGGATCTTTTTGAAGCCTAAGCTAGTAGTATCCTTTGTGCTACGACCTATAGCTTCAATGGGTTTCAGAAAACCATTGTCATTCCTTCCTATAGGACCACTCCCCTTATAGCCGAAGTGCTTCATGATCTTGAAGGCCTCACTGTATGGCTCTTATTCTAAGTCTGGAGGTGGAGTAGTTGTTTGAGATGCTTCTTTTCCTTTATAGATCTAGGTTGTGATAGCCCTCTCTTCATCCTCACCTTCTAAAGGTGTAGAGGCTCGTACAAAGGCACCATAGTAGATTGTTTGAGGAGGGTCATCAGAAGTTTTGTTATTCTCAGAAGGTCTCCCATAAGAGCATGGAGACAGAGGTAGAGAAGCCAGTGATAGCATAGGTTCAATTCGGTATTCTCCCATGCCTATATCCTTAAGTCTCAAAGTTGGTTCCATTTCCTTAAGCTTAGCATCATAAAACTCAGTGGACTCTCTATTAGCTGGAACAAAGCTATCTGCAAATTGTGCAAGAATAATTGGTATTAGTAGGCACCGTGACTTCCGCTCCATGGAATAGAAACTTAATGCATTGATGGTACATAGACGGAACAGCCTACATCTCATGAATCCATGGCCTATCCAATAAGATGTTTTAGGCAAGAGGAATGTCAAGAACTTGAAAAGTAACATCTCTTTCAATAGGTCCTACGTGGATAGGTAGCACAACTAAGCCTTGGGATTTGCATTCCTCTTCATCATAAGCTTTGATGGTAATCTTTTTGCAGGAGTCTATATAATTCTCATCATAACCTAGCTGGGTAAGAAGCTTAGCAAAACAAATATTCAGACCAACACCATTGTCTATGAGCACTCGACGGACGTGCTTAGGACCTATCATGACCTCTATATGTAAGGGAGTGTTATGCGGGTGGCTCAAAGAGTGATCATCTTCTTCAGAGAAGGACAAATAATGAGGTGAAGTCAAATGACCCACCATATATTGGACTCGGTTAAGATCGAGATCCTTGGGAATGTTTGCCTCGGCAAGGGCTTTATCCAAAATCTGCCTATGAGCAGGCAAGATCTTCAACAACTCAAAAATGGTAATCTAAGCATTGGTTCGTTGGAGCTGATCTAAGATGCTATAACTAGCTGAGCTAGATGTGGGAACCGACTTCATGTTCTTATTGGCAGGGCCAACATCAATCTTATCCATAGTTTGTTTCGGGGAGAATACAGGAGGATTGGGACCTTTCAAAACAACTCTTTCGCGTGATCGAGTAACAACATTAGCACAATCTTGAGGTTGTTCAGATTCAGATGAACGAGACGTAGAAATGCGCAAGATGAAAGGAGTCTTCAGACGAACGAGACGTAGAAATGCGCAAGATGAAAGGAGTCTTAGGTTTGGGAGCATCGCCACTCCCTTTAATGGTAATCACATCGCAATATTCTATCTCAACAAGTTTGATCATACCAATAACATTGTCATCATTAGTGTACGTGTAATTGACTTTTGCATTGGTGTTCTTAGTGTTTGAAGACTCACCCTTCTCATGAGGAGGGAAGGGATCCTTAAATGCTTGATGCCTTGAATTTTTGTTATGGCCATCCACAACAATGTCACCACTATCAATCAAATCTTGGACCTTGTGTTTCAACTGAAGACAAGTAGAAGTCTTATGACCCTTATTCTGGTGATAGTCATAATAGGTGTTATCGTTCCACCAATGAGGTCATGGTTGTGGGTCATAGAGACGCTTTTCCAAAGGAGTAAGAATCTAATTTTGCACAAGAGTTTTATAGACCACATCAAGTGGTTCTCCCAAGGAAGTAAATTCACGCTTGGGTCGAGATGCCCAAGGTTTGTTTCTAGAAAACCTTGAAGGTTGTTGATTTTTTATCGCAGGCTTTTCAGCAGCTTTGACTACTTGTATGCTAGAAGAGAGATTAAAAATAGACTTAGCAAGCTTTGCGGTCACATTATCGACCACTCCATCATTCACAACGTCTCTATTCTTATTGACAAACTTCCCTTTATCCTTATTCAGGTTTGAAGATCCTTGTTTGTTGTCTTTGCTCAAAGTCAATTCCCCTTTTTTGATCATAAAGGCCTCTATTTGCATTACTTGTTTAATCATGCTATCAAAGGTTAGAGGACCTTGTAATTGCACTTGGTATCTAAAGTCTGGGACAAGATTGTCCAAGAAAATGTCGAGTCTCTTGGACTCTGGTAGCTTATGAGAACACCTTGTACATAATTGTCTCCACCTTTGGATAAATGTTAGGAAAGATTCTCCTTATCGTTGTTTTAAATTGAAAAGATCCCATATGTTGATCAGATGCTGAATATTATGTGAGTAATGTTGGAGAAATAGATTATCCATTTCCTCAAAAGTCTTAATGCCAGTGGGCAAGTGAGAAAACCACTCCATAGCTGGTCCACCCAAACTATGAGAAAATGGGCGCATAAGATAGGTTTGATCATGCATGAATTCCATAGATAATGCACCAAACTCCCTCAAGTGATCTTGGGGATTAGTTGCACCCAAGTATTTTTCATATTTAGGGAGCTCTACACCTCTGGGAAAAGGTGGCATGTGAAGAATTCTATCAAAGGGGAAAGGACAAATACTTTCCATTGTGAATTATTGAGCGGGTTTATCCTTATTATTTGCAAGTTGGCTAATCTGATCTTGCATGTCTCAGACCATCTTTTGCAACTTTGTGGTCTCAGTCTCTTCTTCCTTGGCCACAAGCGTTTTGACTTGATAGTATGGGGGTAACTTGGCCCCTTGTTTAGCTAGCTCAAGAAAGTATTTTTCCTTCTCCTCTAGAAGGAGGATCTCCATCATCTTAATAAGACCCTTGTTTGCTTTGGTAGTGTCTATATCATTTTGATTTATGGTTTCATCACTATCATTTCCAAGGATCTCATAAATTCTAGGGACTTGATCTTGACTTTGATCATATGGAGCTGGACAATAGTGATACGCTGGTTGACCACCTTGAGCTTTGTTTTGAGCTTGGTGTTGATCATCTTGGGTTTGATCATAGCATTGTTCATTTCGAGGTTGGGCATGACATTGGTCATTGGAAGATTGTCCAAAATGTTGGTTGTTTTGAGATTGATCATAAGTTTGGTTGTATTTGCCTGGTTGGAAATCAAATGGATCTCCCATCTTGTCAACGTAGGACCGTGCAGCAATTGAAGCCTCAGTAAAATGATATGAATGATGTCAAAAGGGTGTAGCTAAGGTAACCTTTGGTGAGTGAATAAGATCAAAAGGATCAATAGGTTCAGATGAGCCGATATCGTCAATAGGATCGAGAGGTTCAATGATAGGACTAGTTTAAGGAAGTGGTCTTCCAAAGTTGTGAAACAATGAGTTGTTTTGGAATAATGAGTTGTCTTGACTTTGAAATGAGAAACCAGGTTGCGCTTCAAACAATGGATTAAAACACTCTTGGAACACTGGAGGTGATTGAGACAAGCTATCTTTCAAAGTACTCAACGAAGAACTTGAGGAACCCTCACAACGTTCAGATTGCACAATAGGTTTGGGACAACTTGTTTCATGATTATGAGGTTTATCTCTATCTTGACTAGTATTACAAATGGGGTAAGTTTTGCCACTTTGAGTCATGATAGTCATAGACGAAGATGAAACGAGAGAAGACTCAGGATAATGCTAAAACTCTATCTCTAGGAAAAATGAAAAGGAGATAAAGGCTCGAACAACCAAGATGTGAAATGCACTTGGTAAGAATCGTCAAGAGTATGGCTAGAACAACCGAGATAAGACTATTGCAATGTAGGGTACAAAAGCAAAAAATATGAGACAAAAATCAAGGAGACAAATGAGAGTTTAAGAAAAATTGATCGGTTCGCAGCTTGAGACACCTAGTTTCTAACAGTGAACAACAAGAAAATAGATAAACATTCGTCAGACAAAAACCAGATCAGATAAAAAGTTAACCATTCAATGGGAAATAAGTCTATGTTTTGGAAAACTAGGCTACAGGTTTGTGCAAGAAAGTACTAGGTCGCGCAAGAGAATGCTAGGCTTCATGCGAGAGAATGGAATCTTGCACGAGAAAGTGCTTAGTTTCTAAAACTTCATGCGAGAAAAAGATAGTGTTCAACAGTTTAACGCAAATTTCAAGATAAAAGATAGTTTTTGGGACACAACATAAATGGTTTGCAGACAGGAAATCCAATTTCCATACAGTGTAAAAGATAGTTTAATCAACAATCTCAGTTTGAAGATTTCAAGCACTTGTTTACAAGCATAAAGGTTTGATTAAGCAATGGTGACACAAGAAGTAGTCGTAAACAGACCTACCAAGGACAAAGCAACTTGGTAGTATCATGGGAGTCTTTGTTTAATCATGATGGACAAGTTGAAGACTCGATAACAAACACATAGTTATCCCTACAAAAAAAATGGTGAGAAGACAAAACCTTTGCCCCACTGCTTATGCGCATGCGTGCACCTCACATAGCTGTGTCACCCCCTAGAGGGCGCCCGTGTTTTTGGTGTTTCCAAGGACTCAATAGTATATGTTTGAAGGTTACCCTTGAAGTAGGGGCCAGCATCATATACCACCTTCAAGCGTCCAGGTGCATGCCTATGGTGGGAATCTACAAGAGAGATTCTTCCACCTCCCTGCGCAAAGATTATGACTCCTTTCAAAGGTGAATCGGGTAGGCAACTAACTAGGGAAAGTTCTTAGTGGGATTTTTTTCACACTAACCTCCGATACAGGTCTAGGGCCTCGCAGTCACACCAACACTCGAAAGTCACACACCCCCGCAAGCAGGGCTAGGAGCAACGCCGCTCAGTACAACAGAAAGAGCCTTCTCAAGATGATGTTGAAATCAAGAGAAGGAAGTTAACATGGTTTTGGAGTCTTTAGACTCAACAAAAAATTCTTTATTATAGTGAGGCAGAATCACTGACGATAGGTGCGTACTCACTTGGGTCATTCCCGGAGGTTCAACTTTTGGCAAGCCCTCTAAAGATGACACAACTTGGCTTAGATTCAAGGGTTTGATTTTCTATTTCTCTCAAAGAGAGAAGAGCATACTTCTCTACCTCTTCACTTTACCCAAACACATCAAGAAAATTCATCACCGAGTTAGCTTCACTCCACCAAATCTACAAGCTTTTGGATTTGTGGTTCTCTCAAAGAGAGAAGAGCATAATCCCTTGGCAAGTAGAAGTGCTAAAGATTCACTACCTTTCTCCACTTCCCCAAGTATCCATCATTCTAGCAACATCTAGGTCTCGGTTTCATCTGTGGGTATCAATTCCATGTAATGAAGAGCATATTCCCCTACTTTTCTATCAGGACCTTTAAGAAATTTTAATGGAGCCCTAATTAGACTATGTGAATGAAAGCAAGAAAACAAACATAATGTTTTAATTGATCTTCGGCAATCGTCCTGCAAGCAAACCATTAGCAAGTTTTATAATCTTTGACAAAGCGACCTGTAGACCATTGTTATGCTGTGATAGAAATAAAGATATGAAATCAACAACAAAAATTAGATGTCAGGAAAAACAATAGTAAAATGCAGAATTTGGAAATTTTAATTGTCTGAAAGTGAAACTTCGCGTGAGGAAGTATTGCACTACGCGCGAGGAAATAACAAGGACTGCGTGAGAAAGTATAATTTTGTGCGAGAGAGTATTGCAAGGAGCAAAACTTTGCATGGTACGCTCAGGAATCTCGCACAAACTTTCATACATAGAGAAGTACGGACGTATGACAGATTACAGAATTCAAAAAAAATGTTTAACATCAATGAGGCTAGAAATCAAATTTTTGGCCCCACGGTGGGCGCTAGAATGTTATACAGCTGAACGTGGACCTCTAATCCAACTATAAACACAACATAGTCATTGCTCAATCATCGAATCATGAAATTGAGTATGAATTACCCATTCGCATGATTCTATCGATTTGAGATGTTGCCTTCTAATTAACTGGGGTGTTTGAATTACTCTCAGAACGAGAGCCAACAACCATAAGACCAAACTAATAGGAAGGATTTTCAAAGCTTGAAAGATGAACAATAATGAAATTAATCTAGAAATGAGTGCAATTAGTCTAAGAGCTTGAAAGAAACATGAAGATGCAATTAATCTAAATAACTTTGAAAGAAATATGATATTAATCTAATGGTAATAAGAAAATTAATCTACTATGAAAATGCAATTGATACTAAATGAAAAATTAAGCTAATTGCAATTGAAAACTTGAAAATATGAAATTGAGATGAAAATTCGCTATAGTTTAATTACTCTCACAAATTGCCTTTTTTTTTTAATGAAGGAGAAGGTTCATTAAATAGAAAAGCCCGGAGAAGGAATGAAGAGTTTCTTGAAAATGAACGGTTGACTCTTCATTCCCAATTGAGACAAATATTCATGAATTACTTATTAAAAGAATGAATTATTGCCACATATGGGTGACCGTTCGAGTATTTGAATTATTAAGTCCAAATAATATAATCCATTCAAATAACAAGTAATATTAATTCCTTTTATGTGTATTAGCTAAAGGGGGTGTATTTTTAATTTAATTTAAAGCACTTAGGACTTTAGAATTAAATTAATTTATCGTAGGGATTATTTAGCTAATAAAGTCTAATACTTAGGAATTAATTATAGTGTGAGATTAATGCAAATTAGGGTTTTTGCAATTGACATCAAGTCAAATAAAGTCAGGTAGGAGAGAGAAAATTGCCTAGTAAAATAGGACTTTAATGATGTGAAATTGAAGAAAATGCACCAAAATTGATTGAAATTATTAGGTGCCAATTTTGGGTTATTACAATCTTCATGTTAATATCTCATTCCTTCACCATTATTTCCTCTTCAGATGTTTGTAACTATCATGATAAGTACAATCAAACTAGTTGACATCAATGACAATACAATAACTGATTTAATGTGTCACATATACCTTTGTAGCTTGGTGATCATCAATCTCTCCCTTTCAAGTATCTAACCAGTTGTCAATCTCTTCCTTAAGATATTCAATTAGTTATAGTATAATAATAATAGAATTTCTGAATGAATAATTTTCACTAACTGATGGCTTGTCCACTGGTTTGGTTACCTTGGGAACTTCTACCCGTTGTTCTTACTTTTGGGTGTCATCTCTATTCTTCTTTGAAGTTATTATCTGATTGCTATTATGTTTTGACACTTTGGCAAATATTCCAGCAGGCTTCCCTTGATTAGTATTTACTATCCTATTCCTTAACTAGTAGCTCCTTCTTGCTTGTGCCAAGGATGCAACAATACATGCCCTTTTTTCTTCATTTGTTGTTCTCCTCAAAGTAAGGGTTTCGTCATTTAAAAATATTTATTAGGAATTGCATTTTTGGTATATATTTGTTGAATCATTGTCTGGTATGTACTCATCATCAAAGGAACTATAGTCATCTCTTCCCCACAATGGCTCAAATGTAAAATAATTCACTATGAGTTACTGACCATAATCTTGATTTTCATCCTCTGGCAAAGTTTGAGCAATCACACATTTTTCAATTACATGGGGAAACCCGCAAGCATCACACCATAGACCATCTTCTACTAAATGTTTATTTCTCAAAGGATCAGGAGTCTCCTTCTTTTGGTTAGGCCTTTCAGGTCGACTGTCCTTCCAATTTGTATTGTATGGCATATCTTGAAGTCTAGGCCTATCATTTTTGTATGTTGGTGGTCTATCATTTCTATTTTTCCTTACCTTTACATCTTTGAGAATTTCCATTATTTCTTTTAGCAGCTTTGGGACTATGCAACTTAGAATCATCTCTTTTATTTATTCGACCAGAATCTATTCTATGGTTTTCAATAGTTGCAACAATTTTAAAATCTTATTGTAATGTTGTTGGCCTATGTGATATGATTTCATAACGAATCTTACTTTCAAATTCACTTAAATAGAAATCAATAAAAAAATGAATCAACATGCATTATATCCCTTGGTATTCTATTTAGCAATTTATTGAATCTTCTATTGAGCTATGCAACCGATTTATTAAAATTCTTCTTAATACTCGTTAATTCATGAGAAGAAAAAGAAGTATCAATGTGATCTCCAAATTCATCAATGAATTGTGTTTCAAATTCTTTCCAACTAGAGATTGATGCATCAGGGAGTCCTTTGTACCATTCTCCAACATCTTCAATTAGCGATTGCACAAATAGTTTCATGAAAACATATTCAAAATGAATTTCAAACTCCTCAATTGTGTTCTTCAGATTGATAACATGTTGTTCAGTAGACTTTGTCCCATTTCCAATTAAAATTGAAATGGTTGTTCTTAATTCATTTTGAATAGGATTCAGATAACCCACTATTCGACTAAAATTCAATTGCATGTATTTCTCAATCACCATAGGTGATCTTAACCCAACATTATGTCCACCTTGATTGTTTATCCTTGCCCCCTGATTTTGATGATTCAAGCCTCCTTGATTTAAATGATTCATTCCTCTATGGTTATGACTGCCATTATACAGGTTACCAATATTTTTTTTGCCTTGGGTTACCACAGTCATAATTTTCCCCATTGTTTGGTTCTCTCCAATGATTGTTTTGCTCATTATTATTATTCCTGTTTCTTTCCCCAGTGTTTGGTTCAAACAAGGGATTGGTATGACCAGTGTTAAAAAATTGCTCTCCATTTTTTCTATGAGGGGGATTATATCTAGATGTTCTATCATCACTTGGTGTCCTTTCTTCCCTCATCCTTTCATCTCTCCATCTCTCATTTCTTGCTCTATCATCTTTATTTGCCTTTTCTTTTGGTGAAGAAAGTGCACTTCTCTATATTCCCAACTTCTCCAAGATTTCATTTGGTTGCCTTCTAAGAGCTCTAGCCATCTTTTCATATTTTGAGATAGTGTTATCCATCTTAATAAAAATGGAATCCCATTGCAGATCTTCTTCTTCCTCATCATCTGCTTCTTCATGATGTATTTCCTATTGAGGTTCATGATCTTCCATATCAACTTTTAAAAAGGGATTATAGTTTTCATCATTATCTTTTGGATTGTGATAAATTGATGGGGGAGCTTCCTCATTATTGAAAACTCTTCTTTCCCTTTCAAGGAAACTCGTATGTCCTACAAATGTCATCTTTAATGTTGAACTTTTATTTCTACTCAAGTTCCTTTAGGACTCAACTCGACATGGTTATTATGTCCCTTATTGAGAGATCTTCTACCCCACATGTACTTCAATGAAAAATGTTTGGAATCTTTACTTACCTTCTTGTAGGACATATTGTTAATCATATATTATTGGTAGAATAGCCACCTCACTTAGACAAAAACAATACTTATTGCTTTGGGTTCAAATTTCCAATAGATTTTTAATTACATCACCAGAGATTCTAGGTAAACTTCAATGATGTCTTTTATAGACAACTCCCTAGCAGATTCATAAATCTATTGGTTCCCAAAACCATAGATTAGAAATCCAAGAGTTTCCACTCCTCCTAAAGAATTCTCAATCAGCTTTGGCCAACAAACAAGAATGATCACTTGATCAAATTCCCATACACTTTAGGCTTCACTAAACCAAGGTGGGTAAACCTCTACCTCAAACCCAGTCTACTAGTTGGAGGATTTTATATAATGGATTTAACTCTTTGCTAACATCTTCAAGATGGCAATGATTCTTGAAGGCTGGAAAACTGTGAGCAATTGTAGACTTTATGAAAAGAATGGTTTGTGAGATTGCTCTGAAAAAGATTGCTTTGTTGTATAAATAATTTATAAAATGTAAATATACTTCTTGATTAGGGTCAATTTCAAGACACTTGATTAAATTACCTTAGATCAATATCAGACCATTGCCTTTATAATTTTCTAATTCTTATCAATTCAATTAATTGACCCTACATATAACCCTATGAGAGAGTTTTAATAACTTACTCTTAAAGCAAGACAATCACTTCAAAGACACCTATATGTATTAATAGTTTAAATTTTCTATTGTAGTTAGTCTTATGGATTTAACTTCCTCACAAAATACCAATAAGATAGAATGAAGTCTTGACAACCAATCTTCAAACCGACGATCAAACTAAAACTTAATTTAAATTATAATAACATAAGATAGCACATTAAAGCATCTAAATGAAAAAGATTTTCACAGAGAACTGATCAATTAAATGAAAAGATGAATACCATAAAATATGATGAAACAACTGAACTTGTATTAAAATAACTATAATATAATCCAATTGGTTACATAATGTATAATTTATTTTCCCCAACAGTGTATCTTCAAGAGACAAGTACCATCATGTACAAAAAGATGTAACTATGAATGTATGTATATCTTTTCAATCTTGAAAATGATCCCCTCTATATAGATGAGGGTTAGCTTTAACATGAAAGGGAATACCCTTTCACTAAGAGACACAACTAATCATAACTAACTACTTGACAAACTGAAAGAACAAAAAAACTCCTAGAGATAACAATTCAAAAAGCATGTAGAAACAAGGGCTAATCTCCTAGCAACTTACCACATTTCTTGATATGCTTGAGGTATCTCTCAAAGGTATAAGTGCTCGCATCATGAATGGTATCCCTAACCATGGTCTCCAACGTGACGAACTGTTCCATCTATGCAGTGGCCTCTTTCAACTCTATTCCATTAGTCCACATAGCATCAAGCACAACAATGAGAAGATTATGGCATTCTCCTATCCATTTGTATTTATCCTTAAGATCCCATTTTTGGTCCACAAATGTTGGCAGTCCCTACTTGATTGTATCCATGAATTCTTCATGCTCCTCTTCTAATTTCTCATCAAATTTATCATGTTTTGTCATTACTTTATTGATCTTTTGTATTTCTTTTGCATCTACTCCCTCCAAGTTTTTTACATGCAACTTTACACCCAATTTATTCTTTATCCTTTTATGGGAAACACCATTATCCATATTTCTTATATATGCTTCCCTTAGATTCTCCAAATTAATTTTCATCTTTTCAACCCTTTTGTTCAACAGAAAGGCAGCTCACACTTTGTATTTGCTTGATTAATTTCTAGTTTTCCTTTTCAAATTCATCATCCGTTTTCTTCTATTTTAAATTATATGGCGAGGGCAACAAGGACACAAACTATCCACTTCCCTTAAGGATATCTTCATACATGGCCTTTTATTGTTTCCTTTCCCTTACTGCTTTGATCATTTATGCTTTGTTAAATTTGGATACATCCACACCTATATCAGCGGAGACTATAGGATTTATTTCTCCCACTTTCAACTTCATCATATGTCCAAAAGATTTATCCACATGAATGATCTTAGGTCTTTTGTTAGGTGGGTACATGGACCATAACAATAATGCCTCTTTATCCTGACCAAATCTTGAGCCAATGAAAACATCATTAACACCTTCAATGTCCAACTTGAAATCTTTATTTTTTGAATGAAGCAAACTATCAAAAATGAACAATGCACGAAGATCCCAGCCATGAAAAAGAATTATACCAGCCTCTATCAACAATTATCTACCCTTTTGTGGAGTCATGGCAGAAACCTCAGCTTCTATATCATCCCTGAGTTTTCTCAATAACTCAGCCTCATTCTCCAGGGTTATGTTAGGGATAGATTCCCTAAGTTTCTTTCCTTTGAAACTATACAAAAAATGCTTGAATTCACTAGATTTTACAAAAACATCATTTGAGACAAGAGTAGAATATTGCTCCAATATATTATCTTTATGCACTTCCAATTTAGCCATAATTTCCTCATCTTTACCTGGCTCTTCTTCAAAATCCTTTTCTTGCAGTCTAGAAATGGCCTCTCTGTCATCTGGCTCATTTTCTGCTTTTTCCTCTTCTGACTACATATGTTCCAATTGTTGCACCTTTTCATTTAGCTCCTTGTTATATTTGTTAATAAATTCTTGGGCCTCATCATTCTCGAGATTCCTAAATATATCTTCAGTTTCTACTACTTCGTGCAAGTAATCTTCGAGGCTCTATCTCTTCTTACTGGAATGGATATAACCTTCTAGATCATACTTTTTACTTGGTTAATGCTCAAACAAGTTGAACTCTTCCATCAATTTCTTCTCAATCACCTCATATGCCTTGGTAGAAACAATGGTGAAGTCACCAAAGTTGAGTGTTCCTGGAAAGAAGGTCTACTTATGTAAATCCCCAAAGTATTTAGCATTTGAAATACTTAGATGTCTAACAATCTCCAAATAAACTATCCTATCTAGAACAACCTTTGGCAGGATGTACGGGGTTCCCTCAAACTCATAGATCCTAAAACATGTGAAATCATGGTATACATACCAATCTCCCCAATTATGGTTTATAATTTTTCTTTTGTCAAAATCCTTTGACCTCAAGAATGCTTTAATTTTGTTAGACATAGATTTATCATGAGGAAACCAGTACATATGATACACTAGCTTCACAATCCACTCTTCAAATTTAATGTAATTTAATCTCATGTACCTTGAATCCCACAAAGAAGTCTATAATTGTACTAGTTGTTCTTCCCCTTCTCTGCTTCTAATATTTAATCTCAATTCATCTGGCCACATGCCCTTCTTGTGCCCATAAAACAACACCAAATGCATCAATAAAGAGTAATATTTGAATTTAGGGCATTCATTATCCCTAAGGTTCAAAAAACCTTCATGGAGCTTCTCCACCATAAAATAAGCATAATCAAAAGGTCTAGGTTCATACATTTGAATGTCTAAAGCTAGAACCATAGGACTAGTACTCACGAGATCAATAACTTCTAACCCACCCAATTGTCCACAAGACATATATGTATACTGCAAGTAATGCTTGGACATTTTCAAATTGAAAGATGACCCATACTGTGTTGTAAGCTTTCCTAGTGTGTTCTTATGAACAACTAATTTCCAACCAGTTTATGTGGTGTCCATCATAAAAAAATTCATCTTCCAATTCCACATACGACAAGGGATTAATGCAACTGGGATCTAGGTTAAACACTTCATTTAGGGTATCCACTATAATTTAACAAAAATGTTTCCACTTGGGTCCTTCATGCATCTCTCAACTAGATCATAATTTCTTACCAAAATCTCCAAAAGTTTCAAATTCACAAAGACATTTGGGACAATTAACTTACCCAAATTTATCATGCACGGGTTGCATAATGGCACCTCCTTATTCCTCCTTAAGTAATGAAAAAGGAAAATTTCATACCCTCTTACCCTAGTCCATACATTTCCAACCTCCTTGAATTTATCTTCCAACTGATCTCTTCTTGATAAATCTTGTTTAGACCATCTCGATTTAGGGCCTGGAGCCTGCATTTGGTCAATCATATCCTAGTTCAGCTTCCTAGTTGGACCACTTTCCTCTATTTTCGACCACCTTATAACAAGGTAATGTATTTATATTACTTTAGTTGTTATTTTATGTATTAAATTAAAATAAAATAATAAGTACATCTATTAAAGTAAGTTAATATAATACTTTATTAAATAGAGTAATTATTTTATTTTATTTGTCTTAGCAAAAGAGAAATTATATGCGGGCTGGTGGTTTTTATTTTTGCATGATTTTAAATTGTAAAATATTGATTAAGTGTGCATTATAAACACTTAATTAATATTATATCAAGTGTAAAAGTAATATTAAATTGCATGCTTATGGAGATGAGTCAAATTGGTCAAAGGAGATATGCACATCTATGTGGAGGACTTAATAAGCAATTCTACATCAGTTTGAACCCCCACATGGATAGATTATCAGCTGAGAGAGACTTTGAGGTAGTTTAGCTCTACTTTGAGTTCAACTTATCACCTTTTATGCATGATTTCTATTCATATTTAACCCCATGGGATATTTTACAGGTTTGGAGGAGAAAACAGAGTTGATCTTCAGTTCCATGATTAGTTACACTTCAGTTCACATGGGAGTTTGCTTTGGAGGTTGTAATTTTTTTTTCTAAAAGATTTATTTCTTCTTCTTCTTTAGGGGAGTTATTTCTTTTGGCCATATTTTCCTTCTGTAAATATAAACATATATTGTATTGAGCGCATGCAGATTATAACTGTGATTTTCCTAATTATTCAATAATATAGGTCGATTTCCTTCTCATTATTCTATTTTGAGCATTGATTGTGATTTATATGATTGAAGTATTTATGTTAATCATTTATTTAATTAGATTCCTTTAAGTGTTACAATGCAAAAATTGATATGTTATAGTGCAAGTTTGTAGTTGTGTTCAAGCTTTTATGGCATTTTTAAATTATGAAAACATTATTGTTTTCTTGTTTCAAACATTATAGAAATCAAAGCCTTTTACAAGAATCTTTTATGCAAGCATATTTTGTGAAGCAATTAAGTCTTTAGTGGGTAATTTATGAGTTTTAAAAGATGCATATCAAGTTATCCATTAAGTGTATCACTCTGTTGGTGTTAGGATAGATTTAATTTCAAGATTTCTTCTTTCTCTTTTCCTGATGAAACATTTAGTTTTAGGATAACAAAAGGGAAGTTGACCCATAACACAGAGGCTCAACTACACAATGAGCAATCCATAAGCTCGTAGTTGTTCCTATGTTGTACAAGATTGTTGAGTTTTAGAACTTAGATCTCAGGTGCAAATCCCCATGATAATAGTTTTTGGCATGCCCGACGTGACATTTTGGAATGTTTTAGCTCAATATTTTCCACACAATTCTATTTTTTGGTGCAAAAATTAGTATTTTTAGCATTTGGAGGAGGATCCGCTATGCACACCTAGTGGCTCTACACATAAAAATCTACTAATTCCATGAAGATCAAGTGTTGGTATGTTTCAAAATAAATTTATATTCTAATTTTTAACTCTTTACATGAGTATAAATGTCAAATTTTTAGGGATTGTATGTATACCCAAATGGAAAACTTACATATTAACCACCATATTATGATAATCATGTTTGTGAGGATATTTTCCATCCATACACACACAATCATGATGTTGGTTTTCATCTAGATAACCCTATAATAGCAACAAAATAACATATTAAATATGCTTATCAGCCACATATTCTTGTCCAATCTCCTAATCAACCATATAATTCTTAGATTTTGGATATGAATGTTTGTTTGCAACACCTCACTGAGCAACTAAAATAAATTAAGAAGTAAGAAGAGTTAGATCTGCAACAAAGAAAGGTTGATGAAGAAGAATGGGCTTATCAAGCTACCTTCATGAGTAGGGAGAGTTGGCTCATCAAGCCTAGTTTCATAAGCAAGAAACAGTAGCAAAATGTGGGGATTTTACAAAAAAAATTGTAGACATTTTTAAAGACGGGATGACTCTACAAAAGAAACAAGATGAAGAAAACCTTGCAAGGAAATTGGAGGCCTAGAAAATGAAACTTGAAGAAACCCTTGACAGAGAGATGGAAGCACAAAAAGAGTATTATGAAAAGTGTTGGAGGCACAAGGGATATTGTTGAATGTTTTGTTGGCTCAAGTTGAGAAAAATTGAAATCAACCAGCTTATTCAACTACAAAAGATATGCCTATGAATGAACATGTCCCTGAGGTCAATATTACAAGCTTCATGCAAGCTATGTATGTAGAAAATCAAGCTACCATTCCTTAAGAGAAGCCCATGCTTGAAGAAAATCATCCCATAGTCAAGCTCAAAAAATCTATCAAATTCCAAATGAACCCATTGTTGTCTTTATTTCTCAAGATTATCAAGTTGTGGAACAACAAAAGGAAGTGCTAAATGAAGAAAAATCAGATCTCTTACATATTGGTATGCATGTGTCTAATGTTAAAGATGATAGGTTAGATCTATTACAAGAGACTAGAAAGGTTGTAGATGTTGAACAATAGGTTGTTGATGATGAAAAGGATAATAATTTTCCAATTCTAACTAATTTTCTTGATGAGTTTCTATTTTTTGTGAATGATGAAGATAGTAGAGCTCATAACACAACCATACCAGCTACAAGACAACAAGAAGAAATTCAAAACTTTGATGTTTTGACTCTTTACAAAAGTTGCAGCAAGGTAAAACACAATCCTCTTCCACAACAAAATGAAGATGACTCATTTTGGGATGATCTTGAGGTATTTGTGTCAAGTATAGATGCCCATCGTTCATCTTTAGATCAGACAAATCAGGAACATCGGGTTATTGTCAAGGAAATAATTGTTGATTCTTAGGTTCAAGTTGATTTATCTTTTGAGATTTCTTTATTTGTTAGCAATGATGAGTATGGTATGCTCAAGCTAACAACTATAACAAAGTTTCCAAGTTGTGATCAATAAGAGTGTGGAAATCATCTAGATAAAGTGTAGATCCATGAGAAGATATAAGTGAGGACAACGTTGTGGTGGAAGACAAAAATAGTAATATGGATGTAAATTTAGTTCAAGTAAATCAACAAACCATGAATTTTCAAGAGGTTTTTGATAAGCATCATCAAGTAGATGAACCAATGGCTATTTCTCTTGTTCCACATGAACAAAATACAACTAATTAGGTTGGTGTAGTAATTGAAAAGATAGTTGACAAAGGGGAAATCAATAGAGAAAGTCTGAGGCTTATCATTTCAAGAGGTTACCCAATCAAGCATCTTTCTAGGGTGGAGGCTAAGCATGAGGTAAAAACTATAGAACAATAGATCCATTCTATTTATGAACCCAAAATATGTATGTTGTGTGGTCAAAATCAAAGGGTATGTAATTTTTCTTCTCAATTTCAAGACATGCTACAATAATTGTTTGTATTTTCAGTCATATTTCATATCGTTTTAGCTATTCTTATGTATATAATTAAATCTTAATTGGTGATAAAATGAAGTTACTTTAACTGGTAAAAAAATAGATGTATTTGAATCTTTAATGGTTGATTAGTTAGGGTATGGTAGTTTTGTTTCTCATTTCATGTGTTAGTTCAATTTTAGTTTCCTCTAAGTGCAAATTGCACATGTTTATATTTAGTTAGTTGGTTTTGAGTTTGTTTATTGCTCTGATCATGATCAAAGAAATAAAAATAATTAATAACAATGAATATTTCTTGGTTTAATGTTATAAACAACATACATTTCCTAATTGGGGTTATGATAAGAGCAACAGTGTAGGTGTCGGTTTCAACTACGTGGTTTGCAATTTTTAATTTATTTTTCAATTTAGTTTGTTTTTTATTTTAAAGAATATATCTCACCATTATCCCATCATAATTCAGTCAAGGAGATGCACATCATTAGTGACAATGAATCTTTTGATTCACAGTTACCAACAAGGCACATCCACTTCACTGGATTACAATAGATAACAACATTCCAGTTACAGTTTCAACAGGTAAAGGGGTATGTTTTAAAGTGGTTTTAACAAGTTTTAGACTTTGTGCCCAGTGGATTTACATAAGGCAACTGGTTTGATATGTTTAGTAGGCAAACACCCCTTAGATGTCACAAAAAATGTTACCTATTTCTCACTTCTAGCTCAAACAGGTAGAGCTAAGATAGCATGTGCAACTAAAGTTGAAATATTTACATTTAGTGTTCTTACTATAAAATAAATTTTGATAAATAACAACAAATCAATTTTATGCAATTGTTTTACAACATAAAATATATAATTTTACATCAAAAGGTATTTCTTTTATTTATAAATAATAAGGTACAAATCCCACACAAGTCATGGGTCTAGTATGGAAGAGATTATTAAGAAAAACAAAAATGCATACCCATTAAGCACTGTATGATGAAGATGTCATAAGAAACTATTCCACTAAGGAAGATGTTCATGCTATCAAGAAAAAATGGAAAATTCTTACGATAGCATAAAATTTGAAGAGAGATTTAGATCCCAATTTACGAGGTTTATACCACAATCTTCATCACTTGCACAAAATCAATCAAATGATGCAAAATCATGATAATTTATGTGGCAAAGTTTCACAAATTGAAGACAAACCTTCATCCCCACCTTCCCACCCAAAACAAAAAAAAGTTGAAGAGAATTGTAATTAGAGAATAGGGAGAGGAGTTTATGTTTATACATGGGTCCAACCCCACTCATGAGATATAAAGAAAAAGATAAAGGATTTAACCTATTGTTTCTTATTCTATTCACAAATAAGTATCTAAGAATGGTGGTGGAGGAGATGAGGAAGTATACTAGATTACTAGAAGGGTACATGAACAATTATATCAAGACCTTGAGGAAAGAGTGGAGATTTATACAGAAGTTCCATTGAATAAATTTAGTGATGAGAGGTTGACTATAGCTAGACAATTTGAAGAGGATAAATTTATTTGATCTAAAGAGTTCAATAATTTTTTGTTGAAACTTAAAGGTAGACTCTATATTTCAAGAAGATTAGAGCAAGAAGGACAAAGATCAGACCCTTATTAGGAAAATAGAGTTGTCCTTTCCACCATTGAAAATTTTAATCTAGATGAGGTTAACTTGTTAGTTGAGGAGGCTAGATAACTTATCAAGCACAACGGGATGCTATTGCTCGCTTTATGGGACTTGCAGTTAGGTCATTCATTCTAGATCAAACGAGGAATCAGAAAGACCTAGTATTTATCTTAGCTTATGAGGTAGGTCAATTCTTATTTAGATTAGGTTTTGATCCTAAATCATAAACTCTAACTATTTGGGCATGAGTCTCATCTACTAAAAAACCACAGTTGATAAAAAATGGAGAAGAGAAAACATGGAGTGCAATTATAAAGGTTGTAAAGAATACTTCTACAATTGAGGTAGTAGATTTGGTTTCCCATGTTGCAATGTTGATTAAGGCCACTACAATTGAAATGGAAAAGAATTTTAGGGAATTGCGATAAGATCATGTCATATTGGCAAGGGGACGTGATGAAGCATATATTGATAATGTAATTCTAAAAGAACAATTAGCAAAGTGTATCATGCAAATTCCTCCTTCCAAACTAATAAGTGGTTACAAATACCTAAATGCAAAGTATACCATGCAACTTCCTCCTTCCAAACTAAACAAGTGATTATAAATACCTAAATGAAAACTATTCCTAAGAAGGCCATACTCTTTGAAGAGGCAGAGAAAAAATTGAATGAAAATGTAGGAAGGATTGAGGATATTGAAATTGAAAGAGATGAAACAAGGTTTATGTTCTAGTAAGGAGCGTGAACACACTAATGAAAGTTCTCGATCATAGAGTCAACAATTTAATGGTAAAACTTCAGGTTGTGCATCTGTCCTATAGTTCCTTACTGTAAATATAATAATTATGCTCAAGATTTATTAAAATTTTAATACCTTTTTATACAAGAAGTGGCACCTAAGAATGGATCTAATGAAAAAATTGGAAATTATTTCTTAGTTTAAAGATCTACCCTCCATTGCCATGGAGACAAAATAAAAGGTTTAAAATATTGTTTCATTGTTGCCATTTTTTGAAGGGCAGTATCAATTGATTAAAGATAAGATTGGAACACTCCATTTAATGGAGCATCCATTGATACCAAATATTATGGACAAAGACAATAATTTTAAAAGTTTGGATAAGTGGGTGTTCGATTTTGAGTTGATTGTTCCAGTTGTGCAAACCCTTATTATTGATGGTAGAGAAATAAAAATTGAATAATTTAACAACATAGTAGATAAGATGTTGAGCTTTGAAGTTGGATATTCAAAGTTTTTTCAGACACTAGGGCGGTAATAGATGTCAGGTAGAAGGAATCACGAACAAGCTAAACAATTGCAAGCTTTCCAATGACCGGATGAGATGGATGTGATGGAATGATATGAATATAGAAAGAAAAAGAATAAACAAATGAATGAGATCTTGCAATTTTGAAATTTTTTCTTTTTGTGAATTTGGTTATACCTATGATGACAAGGCCACAAAAAAACTTTTGAGTGATTGATTAGTCACTTATATGGACACCTTGTCTGATTTAGCTTATGTCATGAGTGTATCACAAGGTTAGGAATAAAAATAATAAATAATCTAAAGATGAAATGATATGACTATTACCCTTTTTTCATTCTTAATTGCATTTCTTTGTAGGTCCTACATACACTTTGTAGAAGATGCATCATCAGGTTTCCATCCTTTTTCTTCGTTAGTTACACAATCATAATTTATATTCCTTCAGAACTTTCATGATTAACATATTTCTCAGTCATCTTTACCTTGCTAAGATTAGTTAGGACATGAATATAATATTTGTTGTTATAATATGTTTTTGTAAATGATTTGTAGTTTTTTGCATCTCTTGTTCTATAAAGGGGATACTACAATCATATGTTACTCCTAAAAATGTTATCAAGTGAGAGCATAATATAATAGTTTTAAGTTTCTAAGGGCCATGGTTGGAATATTTTATGTTGTATTACTTTTCTAATATAATGGAAAATTTGAGTCAGACAGGTGTTTAATGTCATAACATTATCTTCAATTTGTATACAAACATTTATATGAATTCAATATAAAGTATACAAGTTCATCTATCCACTATTTTGTGGATTTGTGTTAATTGCTTTTAACTTTCTTTCAAGGAAATCTAATTAAATACTTAAAATAATTACTAGTAGATGGGGGATAGAATTTGGATTTCACAAGTAAAATGTGTGGCAATATGAGTTTCATCTAAATGCAAGGCATTATTTAGTAGCCTGATTTTGAATATCTTTTCATTATTGAGGAGAATTTATATGATCTGTCATGTTTGACCCTATCGCCCGAATGGATTAGGCACAAGTCTTGAATGTTCTTGGGGTTTTAGTTAAGGATCAATTCTAAATCAAAATCAATTTCATTTTCGATTTTAAGAGTAGGAGTAGTTTAATATTTGCCCCTAATTGTTGATTGATTACATATGTCAAGTAAATTGATTAAAATAAAAGTTATAATATTGCTCTTGGCATATTTTCATTGGGAATTTGCCATGTTTTCATTTGAATATCAGTAGAATGTTAAGTTGTCATAATATTTAAGGGTGCACCTGTCTAAGTTTGGCAAAGCTTAAAGTGCAAAAGGCTTGAAAGTCTTGTTCATTAGCCATTGAATCTAGTTCACCCAAATGAAATGAAAAAAAATGTTTTCACTAAATATTACCTTTGAAAATTAATTAAATACAAATGATAAAATGAACGTAGCATAAGGTAATGAGTCACCATTGATAATTAAAGTAAACAATATACTTAGTTCAAAACTTGATAATGGGAATTGACCATGGCAAATGTTGGAAACTAATTCGCCAAGGTGTTAGGAATTTAGGGATTGCCTAGGTTGATTGTCTTTCACTCAAGTTCACCTATGTAAGGGAAAACCTAAATCTATGCATGACTTGAACTATAACTTGCAAATTATAATTGTTGGGATTTAGTGACCTTGATTTTTGACAGTGGAATGCACACAAGGACAATTTGTATTTAAGAATACTTCTGAGAATCTCACAAATTGTGAGTGTCACATTCTCCTAAAACATACATCTATTTGGACTAGCTTTATGACTAGATAATTATTGGCCCACTTATGGTCCCCCAATTAAATTTTTTTAAGCCAAACCCCTTATCTGATTTATGAAAGTCAAAAGTGAAATTTACACTCTTAATCAATTATTTCGCTCATAATATTTTGTAAAAATGGTACATCATAAGGGGTAACATCAGAAAAAGTTGTTGAACCTCTTGAACCAGGTTCAACAGGTTCATTCAGGTTCAATGAGTTTAGAGGTTCAAACAGGTTCAAAAGGTTCAACACTGATGAAAATGAAAAGGCAAGAGTTATTAATGAAGGAAAATGATTTTGGAAAAATTCTGTAATTTTGAACTTTGGGTTCAACAGGTTCAATAAGGTTCAACAAGGTTCAACGGTTCCAACAGGTTCAATGTGATAGTCAAAATTTGCATACATCTGCTAGTTCAAAATTGTGACTGAAATAAAATTGCAGATTATTAAATTTGAGGACAACCCACCTAATATTTTGGCCTTAAATATTTCCAGATTTAATTTTATGTTCTTATGAGCTCATATGCTATATTATTTTAATATTTATCCTTAATGCAACAATATGGTTGATAGGGCCAATTTACAAAGGAAGTGCCCCAATTTGGCAAGCTGTTCAAAAATTGTGAAAAACTCATTTGCAATTTTAACTATCATAACTGCTCACAATTTTTTACGGCTCCAAGATGCCCAGTTAACCTGTGGTGAATTTAATAATAAGTGGCTGCAGGAAAAATTAAAAACTTTCTCACTCATTTTATGTACAACAATTTAGAACATTTAAAAAACATTTTAAACTAGTTTTAAGATAAACAATTTAATGGGAAGTGAAAAGGTGAAAAAGGAAGTTAAAAAGACAATCGAGAATTCGTTACAAAAAGAGAAAGAATCATTGAGCATTATTTAATGAGTGAATTTAAAGAAGAAAGAGCTTCTTCTTCTTCTTTTCTTCTGAAAAAAGTCTGTGTGCTGTAGGAGAGAAAGGGAAGCTACAAAGGAAAAGATTTTTCTGATTTTTATCATTGGTAAAAGGGAGAACATATTTTTGTTTGCTAATTTAATTGTACAAGATAAGAATGGTCTATGTGCCATTTCTTCTATATCATAGATAAAAGAGAATACATTTTTGATTTGTGTATTTATTTATGTGTCTCTTGATTGTAGATTTGTTTATGAGTTGTTGTAGTCATTATCTGATATTTTCTCCTAATATTGTGCACATTATTATCATAGAGTCTATGTGCTCTTGGGTGTTTATGGATTTCAATTCTTCTCTTTAAATCATTTATGGATGATATTTTGAGAAGAAACTTTGTGTTATTTCTTATTTTCCCTTGTTCATAAATGTGTAAATCCCTATTCATGGCTATGGATAGATGGTTGTCCGCCTTCTTTTCCTTTTGGTTAAAGGCATATTTTTTAATTCCATTCATTGCATACCTTAAGAGGGAGTTGTACCTCTAAAATTGAGAGGAAATTTATCAATCCATGATAACTTCTCCAACTGTTAATGCCATTTGTTCTTCTTTTTGGACATCGAGAGTCATTTTATGTGTTTATTTCTGAAGGACAAATCTATTCACTAATAGATTTTTGGCAACTCAACTGGGGAATTGGAAATGAAAGATCGATGCTTTCCTTCCTCAGATTTTTAAAAGCATTTTAGTCTGTACAAGATTGGCGACTTTGTATTTTACTTGAATATCTCTTGGTTAAAGAATTTTAGTGTATATTATGACTTTGGTTGCAACACATCCATGGGGAGCTTAGATTGGACCTTTTGCTTTGCCTCAATATTCAACTTTGCCTAAAAGATCACGATAATACCTCCCTAAATTTATTGGAGAGAAGACACAGGATCCTGATGATCATATTAAAACAATTACAACTGCTTGTGAAATTCTTGGAGTGTAAGAAGAGATTGTGTTTGTCAGATTATTTGTTGAAATCCTTGTTGGAAATGCTTCCGAATGGTTTTAGAATTTGCAAAATGGATGCATTACCAGCTGGAATGATTTGAGGGTAAAATTTCTTGGAAGATTCAAGCTTGTGGTTGATACTTATAAGTTATTGCTGAATTTCTTTCAAATTTGAATGAAAGAAAATGAATCCATGAGAAATTTTGTTGAGAGATTTAATCGGTGTGTTGGTAAAATCCCTCAAGTGTGTCAACCGTGTGAGAGTAATCAACTGTGTGTGTTTATTACTGCATTACAAATTGAAATTAAATTCATGTTAAAATATTAAAAAATGAAAAATTTGGAGGATGCACAAAAAGAATCCATTAAGATTGATGATGATATATTTTTAAGTGGAATAAGATGCATGAGTGAAAGTGTTATGAAGGTGCCACAATCTGAAATCTATTTTCATGATTAGAATCTTTATCCAAAGAAAAGGCCTTTACAAAAGAGACATGTCACGAAAGAAGAAAAGTCAACACTCCGCATCTCTTATCATCAAAATTTAATAGCTTTTAATGATGAAGCTTTTCAAACACCTCTTGTGATTGCAAGGATTTATTATTTGCATGTCGAGAATGATGGATCTTTCATTGATGTAGGCAATCACGCCAAACTACTAGAAGATTTAATGACATGCCTAGATGATTCTTCTACCGAGAAAGGATTTGATGGTGAAAAACTGAATGAAAGCTTGCTAGAAAATGTTTCTTTTTTCAGATTTTGAATCCTTTAAATTTGAAATTCCTAATGCAATTCCAGTAAGTAATCTCAATCACGAAAACATGGTGATTTAACATGAACAAAAAATGAGTAGTGGTAAAGGGGAGAACATATTTTTTTTTGCTAATTTAATTGTACGAGATAAGAATGGTTCGCGTGCCATTTCTTCTATATCAGAGATAAAAGAGAATACATTTTTGATATGTGTATTTATTTATGTGTCTCTTGATTGCAGATTTGTCTGTGAGTTGTTGTAGTCATTATTTGATAATTTCTCCTATTATTGTGCACATTATTATCATAGAGTCTGTGTGCTCTTGGGTGTTTGTGGATTTCAATTTTTCTCTTTAAACCATTTATGGATAATATTTTGAGAACAAACTTTGTGTTATTTCTTATTTTCCTCTGTTAAAGGCATAATTTATAATTCTATTCATTGCACACCTTAAGAGGGAGCTGTGCCTCTCAAATTCAGAGGAAAGTTATCAATCCATGATAACTTATCCAACTATTAGTGCCATTTGTTCTTCTTTCTGGGCATCGAGAGTCATTTTATGTATTTATTTTTTAAGGACAAATCTGTTCACTAACAATAATACAACTAGAAATTAAATTCTAGTTGTAGTTAATATATTTCTTTAGGTTATTTTAACATGAATAAATAAATGCTATCAAATACAACTTCCAAGTATACAAACAAACATAAAGACATGTGAAAAATAAATCCATGAAAAAAATTAAATATATGAAAAATAAGATTGAGATAAAAAAATATTATGAACTAAATCCATGTAAAAAATTGTTACTTATATACCTATCATCACAATTAAAAAAATTCCAATAAAATAAACCAAATAGAAGTTTAAAAAAACGAATATACAACATTCAAACATAACAAAAGGTAAATATTATTATTTGTTGAAGGATTTGGAATACTTTTCTCAAAGAGCATATTACTTAGAGGGGTCGGGGAGGTAATTCATAAGTAACGGAGGGGTTTTTGTGGGGTTCCCGCGCAGGCGAAGAGAATGGCGAGCGTGGCAGAGGCCATAGAGCAGGCAGCGGCTCCAAAACGCGTGGATGAGTCGCTTTGGTGGGATTCCTTCTCCTCCTTCCTCTCTCTACTTCACCTTCAACACCAACGCCCTTCTCCCACTCTTGTAAGTATTTTTCTCACTACTACAACCATCTGTACAGCTCGGAATATGAATTCTGCTTTCATGTTCCTAGTCATAAAATGAAAAAAATATTTTTACTTCATCTCCCAGATTTGTGTACTTTTGCTTAGGTATCAAACAACCATTGTTAAGAGATTGAAAATTCTGCAGCTGTGAACTCGTCCAACTGATAAATCTCTGAAGGCGACTCTTTGTTGGTTGGTTTTTTTTAGTGCGAGGCAATAGAGATGAATACACACTTTATTCCACCGACTGATGCAGCATACATGAAATGATATTCACATAACTACAGCAGACGTGTGGCCAATAATTGATGGAAAAATGCATAATGTTCAATGAAACCTATTTGAGGTTCACCCACGAATAAATCTTAAAACTTTGCCTAAGCTAACCATATATTACAATGCAGTTTGAACTTATCTCACTCTATCAAAGGCAGGTCAGATTTACACCAGAGTATCTCCTAAACAAAAAACTGCTAACCAACTTAAATGTTATTCTTAATCACCCTAATTATGAATTTTCCCGATCAATCCCATTTACTTTTTTAAATGGAAAGCACTCATATTACATACCATGTTATGGAGATTTTTATTTTTATTTTTATTTTATTTGTAATATTGTAATGGTGAAAATTGTATATCCTCTTCTTTTCCTTACGTTTCCTTATGTTTTGTGTCCGCTTTGTTTGGATTATCACTAGTGATTGCATTGCTTAGCATGTAAATTGGTATATTTATGTGTAAGTTAGTAAGTAATCCTTTTATTCATTTCATCATTACACCCCAAGGAATTGGTCATAATGCTCACTCATTCATGTATGTGACTCACATCCACAAGTGTGGAAATGAGCTATGATCTTTCAAATTTTAATTTTAAATTTACCCATGTTCCATCTTCAACTAGCATTGTGAGCTAATTGAAAGGTAAAATACTTCAAATAACAATATTTGTGTTTCATTATATTGAAGTAATAGAAAATCAATTATTTCTATTCTTACAATTTCTATGTAATTTTATGCTATGCATGGACCTTGGGTGGAGTAACCCTCATATGGTTTAAAAGGACAAATCACAATTGATTTGTAGAAGAGATCATACATAAATTGTCTAAGAGCTTTGATGTAGTGGACTCCCTTAGCACACCCAAAACACATGCTCTTTTACACATATTAGATATCCATTCGCTTCCGTTCTTCACACCTCTTAGATATCCACCATTTTCATACACTTCAGGCACAAGTGATTGACAGTTTCTTTTGACTTGGGGAGTCTCTACCAGCACTCATACGCATCGTTCTTTAGGGGAGTGTTTGCTCTCGCTTTGTGTCTTTGAAAGCATATCGTATTCTTCATCTACTCTAGTTATATTGTTATCTATTTGCTTTATCCATACGATTATCTATTACTGTTTATTGTGTCTATTTGGCTGTTGTGGAGGTGGAAACACCAAAGTAGGGATCTGGCTGAGGTAGGTCTCCAAACAGCCACCCCAACATTTTTCGTTGTTTCTGTGTGTGCAGGTTTCTTGGAGGAATGAGCTCAACCAAGTTACTTCGTCAAACTCCGAATCCGGTGCCTTCTCACTTCTCTTTCTTCTACATTCATATTAATAACATACTAATAATCTTTCTCGTGCTGTTATTTCCTTCCTTTTTGTTTAGTGCATTAGCTTAGTATCTTATTAGTTTATTTACTTTTTGGACGTGTCCTCCACACTATGTCTGTACGGGACGTTAGCGCGCCGCGCTGTCATCTTGTACCCACATTGTCGTCCATGACCTGCGCTAGCGTCTAGAGTAGTGAGCTTGCAGAGCTCGGTGTGTCTTCATCTTAGTTAGCTTTTTCCACTTCTGTAGTCTAAATATTTTAATCTATTGGTTTACTTCAGTTTTTACATTTATCTGCATTTGACACTTAAATAATTAAACTCACTTGCACTTAAACACACTCTAGACTAATCACATTACATCAAAACATCAATATCCAAACCCCTTAGCTTTGCGTGCTAGTTGAAGTAAGTTGGCGCAAGGGAAGGTCCATCTCTTGAGACTTTAATCGGTCTCTAGGTTGGTGCATTTTTCCTTCTCCACATTTTGGTGAACCTGATGTGAAGCTTACTCTTAATAAGTTCCTCTGATAGTTTGGATGTTGTGAAGCTCTATGAGCTTTACAACCCAGACGACTTTGGGAATTGTTGTGTGAAGGTTTGTGAGGTTTAGTGTTCCTCCTGTCGATATAGTCCTGCTAGGCCAAGTCATATGTTTACTTGAAATATGGACCCTAATGATACAAGCGGATCCTTTCTCCATATAGGGTTGATATAGTTCTCTTGATTCTCCTCCTGTAGTGGGCCATGAGTCAACACTCACTATAGAGTTTGATAAGATCCAGTCCCTCGAGGGAAATTTGAGTGATTTTCAATTGTTCCTTAAGAAGAAGGGTGTTCGCTCTGAAGCTAGAGACACCATCTATAAATTGAGAGAATTGCTGATCTCAAATAAAGGACTTGAAGTTCTTTTGGCTTTGGGGAGGATAGTGGATGATAACATACGCATCTCTCATCCGGACTCTCAAGGGAATCAATCGAGCCTTACTGGAGAGCAGATTGGCCTCACAATGCGCGGGATATCAATACACATGGTAGATTCTACGCTTAACACTGTTCTTGTAAGTAGTGATCCTGTTCTCGGTATCAACACAAGCAAGACTCCCTTGGGGTACAGTTCGAATCTTTGGGGTAGTGGAGGAGGAGTCAATAGTAGATCGTTCACCCCTCTTGATGGTGGAGGCAACCCACCTCCACCTCCCCCGCCTGCTAATCTTGTCTTGAACACCATATTGCAGAGTATGAGACAATTGCAACAACAACTAGCTTACTTGATGACTGCAACTAATTAGAGTTCTCTAACTCCTTTTTACCGTTGCAATCCATTAACCACACAGGTGTTAAATACATTGTTACCACAAGGTGCTGAGTCCTTGAAGTTTGAAAGAACAACAGTGATGGAGATCCTCATCTCCATATTGATTCTTTCCTAACTCAGTGTGGCGACTATCATAGTTTGGATTATGTATTGCTTAAAGTATTCTCTCGATCCCTTAAGGGAACCACTATGGAATGGTATAGCTCTCTTCCAAACTATTCCATTGGCACTTTTGATCACCTGATAGATGCTTTCCTCACTTAGTTTCAGGCCAACATAAGGAGCAAGGTCACTATTGTAGACCTCGTTCACTGTAAGCAAAAACCGAACAAAAAGATAACTGATTTCATCTCCAGGTATCAATCCATTTCTACGAAGGTACCTTATGCCCTACCTGATGTCGATCTTCAGAGGATGTTCATCCACAATCTACGACCGACATTAAGAGAGAAGTTGTCGCTAATCAAGTATCAAAATTTCACCTGTCTCTACAGTGCACTGACCAATTACTAGCATACCATGGCTCAAGGCCGTGGCTAATGTTATGGCATTACCACAACCCATCGAGAGCAATTACTTTGCAACAAATGCATAGAGAGGTCAAACATTCACAAGGATATTCGACTCGTATGCGAGTATCTTGCAGAGTCGGCTTAAGAACTTGGTAACCCTTCCAGAAATTTGCCCTCTTCGGGATAATCACTCCTATCCTCAATGGTACGATGGGTCCAAGTTCTGTCAATACCATCGTGTGCATGGTCACGACACAAAAAGTTGTGTACGTCTTCGACACCTTGTCCAAGACCACATAGACATGGGCGCCATCAAGGTGAATAAAAAAACCAAAAGCAAACAAATATGTGGGTAAGGCGAATAGTGAATTGCAAATCTATATAGATCCTTCTCCACCTCATTCATCTAATTTCATCACAACATCTTCATCATCTCCTCCTTCATTGAGTGATAGCCCCTACATCAGTATGGTGACTATCACTTTAATTTTCCCGCTAGCTTGGAGGGTGCCTGAAACAACCATTGCATTCACCCCTTTGGATGAACCTTATAGCGGAGAGCCTTCTCCTCTCTATGTCCCGACTTCGATCAATGGTGTCTCTGTTATTGGCATCTTGGTTGACCCCACCTGCTGAGTAGATGTCATTATAGAGGAGGTCCTCTTTGTTAATAGTTTGAACTGGGAAAATACGACAAGTGTTCTGCCACCATCAAGATGGATGGCGGACTGACCCTTCCCCCTTTGGAGTCTACCACTTTGATGGTCCAGGTGGGACCCAAAGTGGTCTTTTAATATTTGTGGTAATCCCCGAATCAGACTTCTTTAGGGTCAAATTGGGTATCCCTTGGTTGACTTCTATGGGAGTTGTCCTGTTAGTTGTCCACAAGGGCTTGAAGTTTCCTCATGAGGGGACTATTCATACTGTCCAGGATACTGGGTATTGTCCCTTGGTGTCCTGTGGGGGCTTCTCTCTTGATCATTTCTAGCCTACTCCGATAGCCCCTGCATCCCCAACAATATGTCACATTCCTTACTTGTCGAGCATATAAAGTTGGGGAAATGAGCTTAAGATCTGTAGCACCTTCTCCCACTCAGCATGCTCATGAGGCTTAGTGTGCTTCACCTTCTGTCCCTTCCTCATTAGGGGCTCCAGACAAGTGCATACCCCATGAGAAGCCTCCTCGCCCGCCTCGAGCCACACAGCCTTTGGCGACACTTTTTGTTCCGACATCCACATCCAATGTGGATAAAGGAAAGGCTCCTATGCTGCCGAAGCCCAAGGTGTGTCCGCCTCCTCCCATCCCCATCATCCCAAACATTCCTTGCCCTACCGTCTATGGCTAGGATAAGAGGTCTCACAAGATCGCACAGTCTCCTTTAGTACCTGCTCCTCAACCTTCGAGGGCACCATCCATTCCTCTAGTTGTTGGACGGGCAAAAAGAAGAAGGTTGCCCGTGGCTGAGGCGCTAGTGCCTCTATTAGCTCCACCTATTGGCAGGGCCTTCCCCTTTTCTAGTAACAACATCGACAACCTCCTCCATGGAGCAGGATAGTATTGTACCTTCGTAGGCTTCCTAACCTAGCCCACATCTACGTCGGAACAAGCTTGTGTGCGAGTGTAAGTGTCTTCCATGGGAAAGGGCTTTGGCTCGTGATGCCGTTGCAAGGGCGAAGAGTGCATCTTTTGAGCTTGAGCCCGTGTCTGCTGCTGCTTCCGCTTCTGCTTTTGCCTCCAACTCCACCCTCGCTTCGGTTGCAGCCACATCAGCTCCTCGCCCTGCTCCTACCTTTGTCACGCTTCCCCCTGCATTGGGAGTGACCATTGGGCTCTGTGTCAAATAGGTCCAGGTGTTCATCTCTCCTTTGCAGGAGCTGTCGCTGATCGCCACCTTGCCATATGTCCCTTCATTTTCCGAGTTGGTAAACATGCTACACACCCAAGTGGTGTCTAGTGCGGTAATGTCTACCTTGCCTACGCTAGCCCCATCTCAGGACCGCCTTGCTAGCTTTCCTGATGTCCTGAAGGCTGCTATAGTCGAGTGGAGGTCCTCTCCTTTCTTTAAGAGGAAGTTCGAGCAGGGTCCTATCCCGGAGTTCAAGCATCGCAAATCTGCTTCAATAGATCCTCTTTCTGTGTCTGTTCTTCCTGTAGAGCAAGCTTTGACTTCTCTTGAGTTTGTCTTCGCCCCTTTCACTGAGGTTGGCGGGGAGCCTTCTTCATTTGTACCTCTTCATGGGTCTCTTGCAAGTGTTGAGGCTTGCATCGTTGACTCATTAAAGGATATTCCGATGTTGATGGTGATCTTTACATGATCCCTCTCACTCGCCACAATTGAGCTTCTAGATGATAACATTGAGGTGACTTCATCCTTGGCTCTTGCTATTGGTGGGGCGCTTGGGGATGTTAGTGCAACAGTACCGTTGCAATTACGACCTCCCTTCCCATATGATCAAGATTAGGAGGACAATGATTTGTTGATGGACGGTCTTTGATGGTAGTACCCATTTCCACATCTTTAGATTAGAGTGTGTTTGCCTGTGTTCCCTGGTACTTGTCTTTTAGTGTTGTTCCCTCCATGAGGACCCTTGTACTCCGTTGGTACCTAGAAACGGGAGGCTTTTTGTTGTGAACCTTCTATTTGTTATCTTGATCTTCTATCTGTCGTACATTTGATTCTCGACATTTGGGGAGGATGCAAAGTGTTGGGGGCATTTAGGGACTCCTTCAATGTTGACCCAAATTTTTATTTTCCTTTGTCTTCATGTGCTTTTCTTTAGATTTGAGCCATGGTTGACAGTGATGAGATATCCCTTAAGAGCAATATCCTTTCTCTTCTGGGCTCTGACGCCAATCCATCAAATCCCTGTCTTTGTGTAGATGTTGTGGAATCAGTGTCACTCGTCAAGAAGTGGCATTGCATGCCAACATCTCGTACGTTGACATGCCACAATGTCTTCTCTCTCTCTTTGTAATGTCTTATGCTCCCCTCTGAGCAACATAGTCCATTCAAAGGGGGTTGTATTATCTGTATGTCTGTTGTGTTTGATTTAGCTTTTATTTAACAATCACAATGTCCCACACCACAGGATTTTCTCACAAAATTTTCAAAATTTGATCTCAGTGTCTGACTTTTGTGGGGGCCAATCCACTATCTTGGTGTCTCAATCTTGCCCTATCATATGCCTATCTAGTTTAGTGCTACGCATATTAGCATGATCTTAAGTCACCCTATCACACGCCTATTTAGCATTCGCTATGCGTGTCGACACATGTGATTAAGCCACCTTATCACATGCCTTCTAACATTCATTACGTATGTTGGCGCACTATCAAAGATTCCCTATCACATGCCTATCTAGCATTCGCTACACATGTCGGAGCACTATCAAAATCGCCCTATCATATGGTTATCTGGCATAAGACAACTTGCCACCCATATAGGTGTACCATCGATGGTTTTGTATTTGCAGGTTGTCCTCATCATTTGACACACTTGTCTATAGCTTGTGTGTTAGATGCAGTTCAACAACAGTTTAGGGTTTCCTATCTAGGTGCAACCCCACGTGACGAAATCCTTGCGAGCTACGTTATTGGATTCCTCTGGCAACCCCTAGATCCTAGTTTCGGTACGATTTGGATCCGGATTCTAGTGGGGTTTTAGAAGGGAATCTAGATTTCCTGTGGATTCCACACTTGGAACCCTGCCAAAATCTGGGCGGATCCGCGGGAATCCAAGGGTCTGGGTGTCCAAAAATGGGCCCCACTTTGCATTTAAAAAATAAAATTAAAATGAAACTAAGCCCTAGTTTGACCCTTCTAAACCCTAATTCAATATTTTAAATGCATTAGTATATTGTATTTCAAAATTTTAAATATTTGCAATATTGTATTTCACATGACATGGACATGGCGAGTGCCACAACTGTTGGTTCAAATTAAGTTGAAGAGGAACCAAATGTTGTCCTTGATTCCTATGAAGATGATGAAGAAGAATATGGAATTGGATATGAAGATTTAAACATGAAATATGGCTTGTGATTTAAATTCTTAGCATGTAATGACATTTTTAGACTTTTGCAAAGTATGAATATGATATAATCATATATTGACAATTATGGTTTTATCATTTTATGAGAATTGCGCTTCTAACTTATTATTATTACTATATGTTTGAACTTTGAAGTTTTGAACCAATGATGAATGAACATTGACATGTTACATGTATTAATCTATGAATATACATACATAGATACATACACATACACACACACACACACACATATGTATATATATACCTGCGGTACCGGAATCCAGCCCAATTTTTTTTTGCCGAATTCCTGAATCAGAATCCAAACTAGAATTAGGATTGGCTACTTAGCCTGCAGTTAAGTCAGGTAAGTTTTTCTTATTTTAGCTCGCATCTCTCCATGATATGATATGCTCACTAAAGTGGGGGCAAAATGTAATGGCCTAAATTTGCACCCTTGTGTAAATTGCCATTTTGCATCACCCTCACCTTAGCCTAGATTCAAAATCCACATCATTTGCCCGCATCCGTTTGTCATGCCATGTCATCACCCACTTCAGAATCCTGACCATGCGGTCTGGACGGCTCAGGATGCGTGTGCTCTGCATAGACATCCATGCGATGCACTAGCATCCGTGAATCTACAGGCGTGTAGGTTGCTGTTCCAGGCATTACAAACTGCCAACCTGCATTCGTAACGCCCGATTCCATTGCCCACCTGCATAGGATTCGGTTTGCATGCATTTTAAACCCTTCTCCCATCTTCATTTGGTCGTCTTGGCTGATTATTCGCTTCCTCCAGACAGTTTTGAGCTCTCTTGATCACTTCTGTTCTTCACACCTCTTAGATATCCACCATTTCATACACTTCAAGCACAAGTTATTGACAGTTTCTCTTGACTTGGGGAGTCTTTGCCAGCACTCATACGCATCGTTCTTTAGGGGAGTGTTTACTCTCTTGCTTTGTGTCTTTGAAAGCATATCGTATTTTTCATCTACTTCTAGTTATATTGTTATCTATTTGCTTTATCCATATGGTTATCTATCACCGTTTATTGTGTCTATTCAGCTGCTGTGGAGATGGAAATACCAAAGCAAAGATCTAATTGAGGTAGGTCTCCAAACAGCCATCCCAACTTTTTCGTTGTTTCTGTGTGCAGGTTTCTTGGAGGATCGAGCTCAACCAAGTTGCTTCGTCAAACTCCGAATCTGGTTCCTTCTTCTCACTTCTCCTTCTACAATCATATTTATAACATACTAATAATCTTTGTTGTTTTGTTATTTCCTTCCTTTTTGTTTAGTGCATTAGCTTAGTATCTTATTAGTTTATTTACTTTCTGGACGTGTCCTCTGTACTTTGTCCGTACGGGATGTTAGCGCGCTGTGCTGTCGTCCTGTACCCATGCTGTTGTCTGCGACCTGCGCTGGCGTCTAAGGCAGTGAGCTTGCAGAGCTCAGCGTGTTTTCGTCTTAGTTAGCTTTTTCCACTTCTGTAGTCTAAATATTTTAATCTATTGGTTTACTTCAGTTATTTACATTTATCTGCATTTGGCACTTAAATAATTAAACTCACTTGCACTTAAACACACTCTAGATTAATCACATTACATCAAAACATCAATATCCAAACCCCCTAGTTCTGCGTGCTAGTTGAAGTGAGGTGGTGCAAGGCCTTGGAAAGGTTTTGAGGTGTCAAGAAGCCTGTGGCAGCAGATGCCATTGTTTACTGTTCTTGTGGGAGACAGTGCTAACATATTATCAATGCTTTGGCAGCTTATGAGATCAAAAAAGCTTATTATATGCTTGTAATCTGCTCTGTACTTCTGAAATAAGAAATAAAGTATTCATTTCAGTTAAACCACTTTTTATTGCCTGCCCTTCAATATCTAAATTGGATGTCCTTATACATTAATCAAAACTGCAACATATAATCTCATACCTTACTTTGAAACATACTATTAGCTTGCAAACAAAATCCTTTAGTTCATGCCAAACTGTTTGACATAATTGCAAATGGAAGAGTTTCCACAAATTGGTTCAAACATGGTGGTATCTTACACGTAGGGATAGCTGGCCATACAAGATGGGACGTAATTTTTTTTAGTTGGTATTTCCTATAGTAAGGGCAGTGGCTGGTTGTTTAAGGTTTTGAACCCTTAGAAAATTGCTACAACTCTTGCTAATCCCTCGGTCTCAAGATCCCTACTGGACTATGGTGGCTTGCACAAGAGAAGATTTTCAAAATATCTTCATTTACCTGCCTCAAATTTGTCATAAATTCCATGCTCTTTGTTCCAAGTGTATGGTCTCATGATAATCAATATCAAGATTCTCTCCACAGATAATCAATTAAGATTTTCTTGCAAATAATATTGGAAATGACTTTCAAACTCACTCACCAAACATGGCCACAATAGAAGAAAATATTGTTTGAATACTTGGATACAAATATCCACAGTTACCAAATATTATTCACACTAATGAATCTTGTATGCATCCACCTGTAAATTGGCTAGGAGGGTTTCCATGCACATCTTTTACAACCCTGTATGTATCTCATTGTGCACATGCCCTTTTGCATGTGTGCTTCTTTTCCCAGGTTTATCCTTTCATCAGCTGACTTTGGAATGTTGATCTGCTGCTTGCTTGTTGTTGTAACGTACACATGCCCCAGCTCATTGAGTTCTATTGCACATGACATTTCTTCATGCACAATTCTATTATTTTCATCCCTTCTGTGGTGAATTGACCTCCTTTGTGGGCTGGTTGTTTAGAATTATCATGCTTATGGACACAAAGTTCACAGCCTCTGATCTTAGTAGCTGTCAACTTGCCTAAAATTTTTGAAGGGTTTAAAACACCATGTAAACGCCTGTTACCAAAAATATAATTGTCAAGACACCAAAAGTTCATATTGGAATTTTTTGAAATTCACGAATTAGGTTCAGAATTTCAGAAACTGATTTTACTTCAACAAGTATGGAGAATGTCACAAAAATTTACAGGCATGTATCCCTGTCCTTGAGGAATCGTCTCTCATGATAACACTTGATACTTTCAGCAATACTAGGGCACTGTTTCCTTGATTCAAAACAATTCAGTTATTTATTTAGCTTGAGCACCTCAAAAAAGAAATGACAACGCACTGAGACTATCAAGAAACAGGTGTATGGACAAAATTTGTGGGTTAAGTGGTTAAGAAAAATCCCCTTCTATTATTGCAATGGATGCTCAGGCCAAAATTGACAAGGAAAAGGCTGGGCCTGCCAAATGTTATGATGAAGACTGTAAGGCCTCTCATTGGACCCTACAGTTGGCCTTCATGCTCCACCTCCCTCATGGCCTCCTCGTCATCTCCTCTGCTATAAGAAACGTCTTTACATTTCCTAGCGCAGACATACCCTTCGTGCCTCCCTTCACTGTTCCCCCAAATCCTTTTGGCGTACCCTTTTCTCCAGACATACCTCTGTACTCTACGACGTCCCTAGTTAGCACACTTTCCATGTCACATCCCCCCCTCATTGCCACCTTTTCTCCTACACCACCATCAGGAGGCGGTTAGAACTATGAACTCTAGTAGGGTGGCTAACGAGGAGGGTTTTTAGGCCGAGTTCTTTAAAACGTGACATCACGGTCCTGGGGTCGTATTTAACCGATTTCTTCAACTATGTTGTTTGCACGGGTTTCCCCCCTTCGTGGTCACACCACATCATCCATCCAATCCACAAGGGGGGTCTTACCTCGAACCCCAATAATTATAGGACCATCATGGTTGGGCACACCTTCTCCAAGTTGTACATCACGACTCTCCATATTCTTTTGTTGAGAGCGTTGGACCACCCTCACATTCGTGCCAAGGGGCAAGCAGGTTTCAAACCGGACTATCAGACTATGGATCATATCTTGACTCTTCGGGGCATTATTAAGGAAGTGCGCCATCAATCCTCAAAGTTATACTGTTGCTTTGTGGACTTCCAAAAAGCCTTTGACTCTGTCCCTAGGACGACTCTTTTCAAAGGCTTTGGGATATTGGTATTTCAAAGACTCTTTTAGCTACTATCATGAGACTCTATGAGATGGCTTTGGGCCGTCTCAAGCTCCCTTGTGGGTTTTTGAACTTCATTAGGAGTACTATTGGGGTTAAGTAGGGATGCCCCTTGTTGCCTACTCTTTTTGGTATCTACATTGACGAGCTAGAGAGATATCTTTAGGACCACACTCTTCTTGGGGACAGTTGCCTTCTTCACCAGGTTTTGATCTCCATTCTACTTTTTGCAGATGATGATGTTCTTTTGGCCTCCTCTCCGGAGGGTTTGGAGAGACAATTGGACGACCTTTCGTCCTTTTGTGAGTTGCGGCATTTGATAGTTAATTTAGGGAAGACCAAGGTGATGGTATTCAATGCACTTAAGACCTCTCACCTCCATTTCTTCCTCATACACATACTTGGGGGTCGAGTTCTCTCGGCCCCGCTTTACCATGAGACCCGCTCTTTAGCCGCAGATAAATAAGGGGTACGGTTTGTTGGTCCTCCTTGAGAGATAGTGTTTCCGGCACCATTTTCGTGACACTATGTCCAAGATGACACTTTTGGATACACTTATCAGACATACTGTTCTCTATGGTTCGGTGGTGTGGGGTACTTCATTACTGAATTCTGATTGGGCTTCTACCGAGTGGGTCTAGGTTTTCCTCCTCCAGCCCATCATCTGGTGCAAGCAATCCATCCTGCACAACATTATTCTTGCAGAGTTTGGGGCTAGTCCCTTCAGGCTTGAGGCCATCTTTGATCTTGTCTACTACCTTCACCGCATTAGGGGCTTTGCTAATTCAAGTGATGGGTGACACAAATATCCTTATCTCGCCTACTGTTCCTCAGAGTCTATCGCTGCTTCGGTTGTCTCCTTTGGTCGGGCTTGCGGATCGTTCACTGAGACTTCGACCCTTCTTGGGTCTATTGGGATTGAGATAGATCGCCTCCCTCCCTTCAAGTATTCTCTTGATGCCCTTTGCATCTTCTTCCTCCTCGTTAGGAGTTGAATAGATGCATCAAAGATGATATTTACAGGTAGTTCATTCACGCTATTTGGGTTAATAAGCTCCATGGGGGTCTTTGCCCTAAGATGGCAATTTATGCGGATAACTTCCTGGAGTTGAAGGACAGACTCATTGTTCGCCCTTCCTACTTATCCCACCACTGGTCTCATTCCCTCAAGATCCCCCTTGGTTCTTTCAGAGCAGGTTCGCATCGGCTCCGGTGTGAGACTAACCATCATATTTACAGGGGCACAGGATTTGTCAGCTTTGTAGCATTGGGGAGGTTGAGTTGGAGGAGCACTTTATCTTTTGCTTCCCTTTATGCTACGAGATCATAGGGAGGCTCTACCACCTCTTCAGGGATGCGCAGTTGCTCTCCACCTTCTTCAGATATACGAACCGGTGGCGCCTTGCCCTTTATCTTCAGGAAGCAAGTAGGCTTTGGGACCATACACTCCGACACTGACATCCTTCGACGCCTCCACCTTGTCATCTCATTACTTCCTTTTCCACAGGGTCTCACTCAATGCATGACACCAAATGTCAGCTTGGCCCCGTCCCTTATTCCAAATTTGTGAAGCCCCGGACAGGCTACTATCAGCAGTTGCCTTCCTCTTCCAGGATCACTCCGGCTTCAAAGAAACCCAAGGCTTCGACTATTCCTATTGCATATCCTTTAGTTTAGAGGTTCTTCAGGGTTGTTCAGAACCTGTAATAGGGTTTGGGGGGGTTTCCTTTGGACCCTCTCTTTGCTTTTTGTTTCAGTTGTTGTTGCTTTCTTTCTTCGGGTACTGTTTGGTGTCCTTGTTGCGGGCCAACCCCTTATGTTGTTCTTGGCAGTGCCTTTGACTCTTTGTGGTCTTTTCGTTAGACATTAAGTGCCTTTGACTCTTTGTGGTCTTTTGTTAGACATTAATAAATTTTATCTTTTATCTAGATATCCTTTGTAGTTAGATTCTAGTTAAGAGTGTTTATGAACCCTTGAGCCCTTAGAAAAAAACAACTCTTCTGTCTCTCTCTTAATTATTTGGATACACGTCTTTGGACATGTAGTGTCGCGGTTAAAACACTTTGTTGTTGAAGTAGCCACCAAGGGTCAAACCCTTGTTGGGCCACTGTTTTCGCAGGCCTTGTGCCTTCGCTAGGCTGTTGAGCTCACGGGTTTGAACAAGTGTAGGGATGAGGTCTCCTGTTTGTGGCCTCATTGGTTCATAGCTCTTGATCAAAAGCATTTCACATGGAGCTGGAGGGCATATCATGCCAGCATCACCGGCCACGTTAAAAAGTTTACCAGACATTAATTTAAAAAAAGAAATAAAAAATCTTTTGTATACAAATCTCATGACTTAAGGTGGTGGAGCATCAAAAGGCGTGTGCTCTAGTTGTTGCTGCTAGAAAGGAGAATTGGTAAGGCCTTAATAGAGACTGCAAGGCTTGTATTGTCAGGGCTATTATCTGGCATTTGATGTCCCTGCTATGTAAGTGTTGTACATTTTTGGAAGGTGAAATATTTTTCATGATTCATTTTCTTCTTTGGTGATCAATTTTTGCCTTTACTTTTATTCCTCAACCAATTTAAAGTAACCTTTTTTTCCACCACAATTTGTTTTTCTGAAACTTATAATTTATTTTTAGGTGTTTTGAGTCCTACATGTATCCTCTAAATGTTAGGGTTTTATGGTGGTTACTTTATTTGTAATTTGGCCGTCACACATATTTTATACTATTAACAACTATACTAGAATTTAGCTTGTCCTAAAATACTTTAATGTTGAATGAGAGTTATACTGTTTGTTTAATTTCTTGATTGATAAGAATTTGGGAAGCTGAGCTTTATATCTCACAATAGGACGCTTTTTCTGCTTGCTATTAGAGCTTTTTACCATGCTTCTGAAATAATAATATTAATAGTTGCTGGTTGATCTATCATATACCAACACATATTGCTCAACGGGAACATTTTTTTATTTTTGGCTATGGTGTGTATATTTGCCTGAAACTTAATGATTGATCACCTATGACAGAAGTATTTATTTTTTGCTTGAGTTTTCAAAGCAATAACTGACAACATTATGAAGATAGCACATTTAGACTCTGATCCTTAACATTGTTTAAGGGGGCCACTGTTTCATATATCTTGGGAGAGTTGTTGTGATCCTTCTTGAAATTTTGCAAAACAATATCTACCATCTTTTTTTGTTAGTTTATTTTATATTCCTGATTACTGTTTCTTGTATATTGCAGTTGGAGAAATTGAGGAAACAGCATGCTTGTTTACTGAATTTAATATCAACTTTCAAACTACCGAATTCTAATTCAAGATCAGCTATCAACTGTCCCAGAATAATAATTGGGGACCATAATATTGAGATCAAACCAGAGTTGAAGAATCTGGTTCTTCAGCTTAGTTCATGTCTGGTAAGATCAGCTTCACATTTTTTCTATTTACACATGGACAAGTATTGTTGTTATTGATTGCCTTTGTTGTGTTCCTTATTCCTTTCCATATTGCTAGTATCTTTGCTTAACTCTAAACAGATATCTTTATTAGAGATTAGTATGTGTGAATTTCTATTTTCTATCACAATAAGAATAAGAAGAAAAATTTCAACTTCTAAAAGATAAGCATACATTTATGTTACCTTTTAATGGGGATGAGGATGACCTGTTGTGTGTAATCTTTTCTGAATTTATAGTAGAAGCCAAGCTTCTAATAGCAGAAAGTGAACTGGGACATCAATGATTGAGTTTTAGCTCAGATTTGACAATTGAATCAAAGCAGGATGTTATTAATGCTGCTCAGGCCTCAAATTATCTTTCTACTCCCTGAGAAATGCTTGTCATTTCTGTATTTGTGAATTGAGATATGAAGTTGGTACAATTTGAATTGTATCAAAGATTCAAACTCTATATAATGTGGGTTTCAGATTTCTAGTACAATGATTTTAACAACTTATGATTGGTGAACGTGCTGAATTAGGTGTATTTAACCAAGCCGACCCTTACAATATTTGGATAATTTTCGTATCCGTTCGTAAATATTATGTTTTTCTTATGCATATAAGTAGTTATGCACTAAGTGCAGGGTGGTTACTCACAGAATAAGAATCATCCTTAACATGCAACTGTACACACTGAAATGAGAGCAGCACCAAGTACACTGTACAGCAATTTGTCAAATTTACAATTTATTGATTCATACCCAAATACCCAACATATACATGGCTTAACAACAAATACCTACTTCATACGATCGTTAAAATGAAATAATTTGACGAAAATTTTATGGTTTCCAATGTGTAGAAAGTACAACAATAAGTTTATAACTATGGCATATAAAATAAAGAGAACATATTTGTACATGACCCAATTACAATATATGTGATCTCTCAAATCTTCCAATAATCAACTACCCACTTTCTAGAGGTGATTTAAATATTATTCAAGTTCTAATACACGGACTCACAAAGAATATAAGTGCAGCAATATATTTAGAGCAGCTTTTAGCTGAATAAAATATGAGGGTTTAGCCCAAGGCTTACCTGGAAACAAGATTTCTGGCAATTGATTCAATCATACATATCAAGCTTGTTGTAAGGAATGACGGGGAATATTCATACCTTTTTTCACACTTAAACATTAAACCACTTTTTTTTCCTCATTTCAAAAACTCCAAGATTTCACGAAGCTTTAAGTAAAAAATAATCGTAGATGGTAGCTAAGTATCTCTACACACAACAGGTTTTGGCAAGAAAATACAAAGCCCTTCGTATCGGTCACACCCAATCTTTTATCATTTTTTCCTCCATTTTGACTATCCACTTTTTTTTTTCAAAAGACTCAAGTAGAATATTATCTAGAGAGGCGACAAACCGTAGCTGAAAAACAGAAAAATGAATCTCTTTTTGGCATTTCAAATTAAGCACAAATGATGTTCAACAGCACTATTATGGTAGGCTAATATGGTATGATCACACATTTCAAATCACAATTGGTTCAATTTGGATATACTTGTTTTTGTTTGGTCAAGTGTGATTCATATATGAAAATTGTCGTTAGTTAGAAGATGATCCGTGAACTTAAGAATTGTGTCAGATTTGCTCATAATTTGGCAGTCTTTCAAAGATCCTTCATGAGCATCATCTAGTACTAGAACACATCTACTGAATCATTGTTGCCTGAAACGTGAAACAAAAAATGGTCAATTGGTCAGATATCATTCTGCACAGGTGAGTTCAATTTGGATAGATTTGTTTTTGTTTGGTGAATGTCAGTTCATATTTTAGTAGTATTTCAAAGATCCTACATGAGCATCATCCGTCACCAGATCACAACTGAGCTTCTGTCTCATATGCGAAACGAAAAATATTGAATTGACCTTCTTGGCTTCTTGAATTCAAAACAGCTATGCAGTTGAACTTGCTGTTGCTTTTTCTTTTTTAAGGGACAACATAGTATCGTTTTACATCATGCATGCTATTATTTCTGTCAAAATTGTGTGCATTATTTTTAGTAGATTCTGGCTTTGCGTGCACTTTTTATTATACCTTTCACCGGAATCTGTTGTCTCTCCTAAAACTGTTTAGCACTTATATTTTGAACTTCTGTTTTGATCTTTAGGTATTTTGTTTGCTAACATCTTTCTTGATTGATATGGAAAGACTGCGTACTCTTAAAAGTGTAACTTGTTTCTGGCAATTTTTTTTGTTTTGATAAAATGTAACTATGGTCTCTAATGCTTAGAAATTTGCTTGCTGTTGGGGTCCATTTTGTTGTTTTTGCAGGCACTGGATGAAGTGCAGATGTATATCCTTGTGAGCAGGTCTCTTGAAGAAGATGCCCCACTTGTAACTTATGAATTCCAATCTCTTTTTAAAAGGGTGAGTTTAAAACTGTGGCTAGATGATCACACATCTGGTTTCATTAATTTATCTCTAGAAGTTATCTAAAATTGACCTTACTTAATCGGACTTATTGAAAAATTTATTTGGAAATCATTGTGTTAAAAAGGTAACACTGTGATTTCCAGATATAATTTTAAAAAATGAAAACCTGTGGAATGAAATTCAGAAATCTAAATCTGAGTTTCTATAATTGTAAAAATCATTCTTTTCATCTATTATTGAACAGTATAGAGAGAACAAGGTTTCTTACTAGCAGTGTTACCTGGAAATCTTTGGAATTGTTTGGTGTAACAGATTGGTTTCCTTCTTGGTAGTATTGGTGTTTCAAGTAAAAAATGATGAGAATACAACTTACTGTTTGAATGAGTAAAGAAATATTAGTTTTTGGAAAAATTCATCAGTTTCTGTAAAATAGGGATATATTCTGAAGAAATGCATTAAAATTAAGACACCTTAATGCATTTTTCAAGGACTGTGATTAATGCTTCTCCTATGTTAAAGCTAATGATGTTACATCTGCTATATTTTGTAGATAGGTAATTTTTTGAAGGCATCTGTTAAGTTTTTTGTAGATTTATGCATTAGCTTGCGTAAAAATAATATTCTAGTAACACATATTGCTGCATTCTTCTTAAAGAATAACAAAATTTATTGGACTTCGATATTAACTTCATATTCTAGAAGCCTTTGCTTATTTGAAAGTAGTCAGCTGTTTTTGATAGTCCACAGAGTATGATAAATTTGAGGATCGCAATTTTGGCTACTTTGAATGGATTTAAGTGCTTTAATTAGTACAAAGTCATACAATATAGATTTGAGTTTAACAGAAAATAAATGTCTATAATCCAGTAGTAAGTTTGGGAGCTTATTGCAATAAGAAAAGTTCAAAACCTGATGAGAATGGTTCCCATGCTAAAGGTTCTAGTTCTAGTGAACATTTGTATTTGGGACCTTTTTGTTTGCAATTTGCTTTCATTATTTATATAGATTGTTATATACATGAGGATCATCCTCGTGGAAGTAATATGAGCTACTACCATCATGATAAGAAATGTGATTGCTTTTACCGGTATATGTATACACTGTAATATTTAGTCTCCATTGGGAAGAGATGCAGACAGTTCACGACCACCACTTGTGTCACACCATCTGATCTTTACAAACTAGTGCAATATTTTGAGCCATCAATACTAAATCACAACTCACTAACATTTATATATTAATTAGAAAGATAGGAGAGAGTACAATGATATGCTCTGTTTGTACGTTACTTCTCCATGACTCTGAGGCTGCAATATTGCCTCATTTCATACATTACAATAAACTAAATTAAGCTTTCAATGGATCCAATTAGGATTCCATTATTTAGAAATAGTTTCAACCTCTTATATTATTGTTAAAACAGACTTAATTCAGGGGTTCCTAATTTATCAACCCAAACAAAAACAGAATAACCATATCAGGCGCAAACAAATACAGAATAACCATAGGAGCTCCCGCATCAGATTCCCAAGGAACAAAAAACGTGTTCATGGACTCCTGGCCATGAGGTCCTTAATGTCGACGCCATAATTGAATAGATCAGAAACTGTCATCCATGTGGAATCTTCAGGTGGGTGCCCTTTCCATTTGACCAAGTATTCCAGATGTTCTTTACCCCTGGTTTTCATGACAACTTTCGTGTCCAAAATTAACTCTGGTTGCTTTGGTGTTTCTTTCGGCAACTGTTTCTCCCATTTGATGACATGTTCTTCACCTGTTTCAGGGACCTGGACTATTTGCTCCTCACCCTTATAAGGGTACAAATCTGCAACATTGAAGATAGGAGAAATCCCAATGCCCTTTGGAAGTTCTATCTCATATGCATTGCTAGAGAACTTCCGTAGAACCCTACAAGGGCCAATTTTCTTTGCTTTCCTTGTATTCTCCTCTTGGGAACCTTTCTTTTCTAAGATGAGCTAGGATCAGATCTCCAACATTAAAATTGATTTCTTTCCTTTTCATATCAGCTCTCTTCTTGTACTTAATGGTACTTTTTTCAAGTTTCCTTTTCACCTGTTCATGCAAATCTTGCATTGTACTGGTAAAATCTTCCCCATCAACACTCCTTGTCTCCATTTGACCCAGATTCCGTAGCTTGTACACTCTAGGATGCATACCATATATGATCTGAAAGGGACTCATACCTGTTCTTCTATTAGGAGAATCATTATATGCGAACTTAGCTTGTGCAAGCACTAAGTCCCACTGTTTCGGATGCATACTTGCTAAACTTTGCAAGATGTTTTTAAGGCTCCTATTGACCACTTCTGTTTGACCATCAATTTGAGGATGGTAAGCTGAGCTGAAACTCAAATTAGTACCCAATTTCTTCCATAGAGTCCTCCAAAAGTGTCCAACAAATTTAGTGTCTCGATCAAAGACAATACTCCTTGGAAGTCCATGTTCTCTAATTATCTCCTTGAAGAACAAATTGGCAATGTTCATAGCATCACTTGTTTTTGTACATGGAATAAAATGAGCCATATTAGAAAATCTGTCAACCACCACAAATACTGAATCATGCCCCTTTTGAGTTCTCGGTAGACCAAATACAAAGTCCATACTGATTGATTCCCATGGCCTGTTTGGGATTGGTAGGGGTTGATACAAACCTGCATTCTGGCTGCTCCCTTTGGCATGTTGGCATACTTTAGATCTCTCAACAAACTTCGTAACATCATTGCCCATACCTGGCCAATAATAGTGTGAACTCAATTGAGCTAGAGTCCCGTTTTGTCTAAAAGGCCCCGCTAAGCTGCCACTGTGTTTCTCCTTCAATAGGTTCTCTCTCATGGAATTTCTTGGAATGCAAAGTTGGCTGCCTTTAAAAAGTAGGCCCTCTTGTATCATGTATTCCATCCAAGGACTTTTGCCCCTACTAAGGGGATTTAAACAAGCTTCATATGCCTCCTTGAAGTCTCTATCTTCCTTGTACATTTCCTCCAGGTCGTCAAATCCCAATATACTTACTTGAGATTCCTGCAAGATCAAACTCCTTCTGCCCAAAACATCTGCAACTTTATTAGATTGACCACTCTTGTGCTTGATGACAAAAGTAAAACTTTGCAAAAATTTAACCCATTTGACATGTCTTTGGCCCAACTTAGGTTGACTATTGATGAATTGTAGAGCATGATTGTTAGTGTACAGAATAAACTCCTTAAGCATGAGATAATGCCTCCATTTTATCAAAGCTTGTATAAGGGCATAGAGCTCTTGATCATATGTTGAATATTTCTTCTTTGCATCATTAAGATTTTTACTGAAGTAAGCAATAGGCTTTCCATCTTGACTCAAGACAACACCTATAGCAGTTCCACTGGCATCACACTCAACTTGAAAAGGCATAGTAAAATCAGGTAAAAACAAGATAGGCTCTTCTATAACTTTCTTCTTAAGTATTTGTAAACTCTTATCAGCAGCTTCATTCCAATGAAATGTTGTTTTATCTCCCTTAATTGTATCGACTATTGGAGCACAAATCCCACTAAAATTCTTTATGAATTTTCTATAGAAACTAGCCAATCCATGAAAACTTCTTACCTCGAAGATACTCTTAGGGGTAGGTCATTCAATGATTGCCTTTGTCTTCTCCTTGTCCATTTTTAATCCTTCTTGGGAGATGACAAATCCTAGGTAAACCAATTCTATCTTCAAGAAAGTAGTACACTTCTTTAGATTGATTAGCAACTTCTCTTCATGCAACTTGTCTAAATACCATTCTTAAATGCCTAAGATGTTTTTCCTTTGATTGACTATATACCAGGATGTCATCTAGTTAGACTATGACAAACTTACCCGTGAAATCTTTAAGCACCTCATTCATAAGCCGCATGAAAGTGCTTGGAGCATTAGTTAAACCAAATGGCATAACCAGCCATTCTTAGAGTCCATCATTTATCTTAAAGGCATTCTTCCACCCATCACCTTCTCTAATTCTAATTTGATGGTAGCCACTTTTCAAGTCTATTTTAGAAAAATATTTAGCCCCACTTACACTCCAACAAATCATCAATTCTTGGCAAAGGAAACCTATACCTGATGGTGATTTTGTTGATTGCTTTGGAAACTGTGCACATTCTCTAGCTTCCATCCTTCTTAGGACTCAAAATAGTTGGAACTGCACAAGGGCTTAAACTTTCCCTTATCAATCCTTTCTCCAACAATTCTTGCACCTGTTTCTTGATTTCTTCATTCTCCTTCAGTGTCATTCGGTAGGCTGAGTTATTTGGAAGATTTGCTCTTGGAATCAAGTCTATGTGATGGTTGATACTCCTTAATGGAGGTAAAGCATTAGGAAGATCATCTACTACTATGCTTACATACTCTTTCAACATGTCTTGAATTTCTTCAAGCAAATCAATCAATTTTGTACTGGTGACCGCACTTTTGAGCTTTCCTATCAAAGCAAAGTTTATCTCTTCTTCATTTGATGTAAAAATTCCTTACCTCCCATCAACATGACTCTGGAGATTGGTTCAACATCTTGTTCTTCCTTCAGAGGTGTAAGAATGTACTTCTTTCCATCCTTCTCAAAAGTGTAAGTGTTGTGCCTCCCATTATGGATAGCTTTTCTGTCATATTGCCAAGGTTTTCCAAGCAAAATGTGGCAAACATCCACGGGCATAACATCATACACTATTTGATCCTTATAAGATCTTATTTGAAAATCCACCTTGCATTGCTCATTAAACAAAAGTTGATGCCCTTTTTGTAACCATGACATTTTATAAGGAGTAGGATGCCTTACCTTTTTCAATCCTAGTTTCTCCACCATCTCGGTTGAAACTAGATTGTCTGTGCTCCTTCTATCTATGATGACTTTGCAACGTTTTCCTCCACTCTTGCATGTTGTTCTAAACAGATTCTTCCTTTGAGGCGAATCAATCACCTCGTTGTTGGGTTTAATTAACACTCTTTTTATCAAAAGTGATTCACCAACTTCAGGTGCACTTTATAGGCAATAGGTTCCTGTACATCCTCCTCGTCACCTTCAATAATATGTGCGCTCCTTTGACTTGGGGTAGGATTTTTTGAACACTAATAAGATCTATGACCAAGTTTATTGCATTTAAAAGATTTACCAAAAAAACCTCTACCTCTACCTCTTGGATAATCCCTTCTTCCCCTAAAAGAATCATTACCTTAGGAAGACTGTTCCTAGCGATGTGAGCTACTAGCTCCTTCATTTTGAGTTTGCCGCTGTCCTCTACCACTTTGTGATCCTCTTCCTCTGAAACTTCGACTTTTCCCTCTTGAGCTTTGTGTTTGCTTCCTAGATAGTTTCTCTTTTGCTTTGAGAGCATATTGATATGCTTCCTTCACCGTTCTTGGACAAAGAAGGTTAATTTCATCTTGAATGTTATACCTCAGTCCATTGAGATAATAGGCCACTTTCTTAGGATCATCTTCCTTATGACCGGCCCTAATGGTCGATCTATAAAATTCTTCTATATAATCCTTTATTGACATTTCTTTTTGTCTAAGATTTTGCAATTTCTCGAAAAGATTAAGTTGGTAATCCTTGGGTAAGAGTTTTCCTTTTAGCTTAGCCAACATTTTGTCCCATTTGTTGATCTTGGACATGCCTTCTTGTCTCCTTTATTCTTGCACTCCATCCCACCAGAGGGATGCATGTCCTTTCAGTTTGGTTACAACAAATTTCACTTTCTTGTCATCAGCGACATTCTCGTACTCAAAAGACTTGTTTATTGCACTGATCCAGTCGATGAGGTCCTCAGCATCTAGGCTACCCTTGTACATAGGTACCTCCATCTTTGGTCTAGAACCTGCTCCCAGAATCGCTTTAATGATTCTTGTTTCAGCTCCTTCTTCTTCCTCTTCTTCTCCAAGTTCCGCCTCTTCATCATTGACATCCACTATGTCAGCTCCTCTTTTCATGCAAGTTCCATAGCTCGCAAACGTGCTTCCGTGCGTCTCATCCCCTCTAGAATTTCTGCATTTGGCAGTTCTTCTTCCTCGACCTCATCCTCTTCCTCCAACTCTGAGTGCCAGCTCCTGAGAAAGAAGGTCTTGTCTTGCACTGACTAGGATTTCTTTGCTTTCAAAGACCAATAATGGCAGAGGGCTGAAAAATAATCTTCTTCTCATACAAATTTTGATTGTTACTAAGATCAAAATGCACTCTTCTTCACTTTATATGATGTATCATTGAGAAAAAAAAGATTTCAAATATGCAAACTATATTAAGTTTAAATTCAAAAACTTACTCATGCATATTGCAATAGAAGCTCGTCACCTTTTGACTAAAACTGCTCATTCACTGGAATGAATTCTTCAAAATGATTGCTGGTGTTTAATGCTCCTCATTCCTAGCTTTCCAGAATGTTTTGAATTTCTCTATTTTGTTGAGAAATGAGAATGTTATGAGCATTTTACTCGGACTGGTTTTTTTTATGACAGCAACCTTCACAGTGATGCCTTCTTTTAAGAAATCCTAGCAGCTTCTAAAATCTGGGATCAAAAGCTTCAGCAACCTCCAACTCTGCAACGGTCTCCTCTTTGTAACCACCGAGCTTTCAGACTTCAAGATAATGGAGTAACCAATATTATGAATCTATCTCTAAACTCCACTCCACGATTTCTTGCTTGGACAGCTTCGAAAAATCATTGCCATTAAGCTAGGCGCTGGCTCTAATTCACAAGAACTTGTACTCGCAGGAACATGGCAAACTCGCAAGCCAATTTTGTATATTTGATACACAGAACTGGTCACAAGCGTAATGGAAGCTCCATCTCTCTATCTTGCCAGCATTAATAGTCTCTCATTGTAATGCTGCTCCAGATCGCTTGATCTTCACTGACAGTAATGACCACACAATAGAGAGAATCTCAATCGCCAGGTAGATGAATTCTTCGCTCACAACTATTACTTTTGCTAGTGTGTAACCACACAGGTTGATATTAGAATTTGCAAAATGATCAAGTGGAACCTGTATACTTTCAGATAGAACAGATTGCCTCCCTTATCGCCTGCTCTGATACCACATGGTGAATAACTAAATCACAACTCACAAACATTTGTATATTAATTAGAAAGATTAATAATCAGAAACATTTATATATTAATCAGAGAGTACAGTGATATGCTGTTTGTACGTTAACTCCTCCATGACCCCGAGGCTGCAATATTGCCTCATTTTATACATTACAATAAACTAAATTAAGCTTTCAATGGATCCAATTAGGATTCCATTATTTAGAAACAGTTTCAACCCCTTATATTATCATTAAAACAAACTTAATTCAGGGGTTCCTAATTTATCAACCCAAACAAAAACGAATAACCATATCAGGCCCAAACAAAAACAGAATAACCACAGGAGCTCCTGCATCATATACACTGTAATATTTAGTGTTCATTGGGAAGAGATGCAGACAGTTTACGACCACCACTTGTGTCACACCATCTGATCTTTACAAACTAGTGCAATGTTTTGAGCCATCAATACTGTATTACAAGCATTCAATAAGATATTAAGAAATGATTGATTAGTGGGTCATAAAAGTATGGACGTTATTATTTTCAAAGAAAAATTTAAGTGATTCTGTCTTGAAGCTTAAAAGTTCATATTAGAAACCATTGAATTGGGAGCTCATAAGCAAATAAATTGAGGTGCACTGTGAAGCCCTAATAAGATTGGAACGAACTTAATTTGAAACAAAATGATTCCTTTATGTTAGAATTGTACTCATTTGTAAAGTTGAGCTCTTAAAATGTGTGTATTTCATTGTTCTTGTTCTTTGCAGATTGCAATGCAGTATTTCTTGGAGCGACAATGCCTTCTAAAATGCACTCATCAAGTCCTGGTGCATGGGTGTAAGTTGACATGTTTTATTTACTGGTTTCTTTACAAGCATTATTTAAGCTTGAAAGCAGAGTCTGTTGAGCAAAGGGTAAAATGATTCTTGTGGATTTTTTTGTAATGGATGCTGTCTCTTCCTTAATTTTAGAAGCAAACTTTGCTCCAGCAAACTACAGAATTTGAATTTTTTGCCATCCTCTTAGTAGATCCCACATTTGGTTTCCTGAAATATAGCGGGTTCATCGAAGTGTACAAGGGTCCGAAATATTCTGTAATCTTAATGTTGTTTCTCCTACATTTCTGAGAGTAGTCTTCTTCTACCTGACTGAAACTTACCTGAATAAACATTGTTCTTAATTAATGTTTTACTGAAATATTTGGAACATCCTTATTCTTGTTGGGGCTTATTTCCTTTTATTCCTGATATACTCTTTACTAAAAAAGAAATTGAACAGATTAATCTCAATTTTATTGTTTTTCCACTTTTGGCTTTTCATTTCAGTGTACCTCTGCTGTTTTCCAATCTTGACTATCTGCTTAGCATCTTGTTTGTCTATTATCTCCTGTCTTATTTCTGGGCTGTGACATTTATGATTTTCTTTGAGCGAAAATGTGCCAGATCATCAGATTTAATGTAAGTATGATATTGAAAATTTTATTGTCGAGATGGAGCATCTCATAATCAAGGTACTCATTTTAAAGATCTTGGATCCTTTCAGTTGTGATGTATGAATCATGATTTACATGTTCTCTTCTCTAATAATTATCATCTTCTCAAAGGCATGTTCTTATTGAAATTACATCACAAAACCATGTTTTCTTAACCCAGAAAGTAAATAAACTTTATTGTCTGAGGCAAGGCAAGACTTGTACTTATCTGACTTCCCAAAAAAATATATCAGATATTGTTTTGAGAGGATAAGTGTATTGCATGTATAAACTCCTCTGTTAACTTGCTACTGTTGTCATCCAAGACATTATGTTTTTTGCATCAGGCTTGAGATCCAAACAATGGCATATTTGTGTGTTTCCATCTAATGTTTGTATTATTTGTTTAATAGCGACTGAGTCTTGCCTGTTTTGAAAATCCTTTTGGATAATGGGCATTGTGTTTGACTTTCCTTTGTTTTTCAACAGCTTCTTTAAATGCTAGACATTGAAGAAGGAAGACTTCCCTTGTATGCATTTGTCAATTAGGAAATTGAAATTACTGCTGAAAACATGGAAAATACTATCTACTTGGGAGCACACTGGCTTCATGGAAAAATTCAAAAAAGAGAAGCATACAACCCCAGGGTAAACATAAAATAATGATATTTATTCAAGTACTGTCTTTGAACAAGTTAAATTTTTTTGGTAATCACAAATAAAAATGTCACACATAAACTCATTCTTTGCAAGCTTTTGAATTGGCATGCCGCATTTTCGATCATCACAAGGGACATGTTTTGTGCAATTTTGAGGAGACATTTGATTGAAAGCAAGCTGCTTATCATCTTGAATTGAGAAGAGATGCAGCCTGCATGAAGGCATGCAAAATTAAGAAAATTCAAAAAACACTCAGCACTTATAATTTGTTGCAATGTATAATCTGTGGCATATTCACATTCATGGCTGCAAAAATAAAAACCCAGGACGAGGATCTGAAATTTTCAATTTGTAAGGTTTATTTTGGGGTTTCATGAGCCAACAGGGGAACAATAGTTAGTCTGGTCCACCATGCATCATGCAAAACTCTAAGGAATCAGGGTAATTATGCTTTTTCATTTTTATAGCTGAAATGACCATCCAATTAAATACTTAAAATGGGACAGACATTATACTTTAATGCTGATGAGAGCTATTATATGCTACGCAGATTCTAGTGGATATCGGATATAGAACTATCCTATGTAATTCATTCGATCTATATAACTTGATCCCCAAATTAAGATTGACTAAATATGTTTTCACACAAAGCATGTTTGGTAAGCTTAGACCAAGAAGAAATGCAAATATCATTTTCATAACCTATTAATGAGGTTTGCATGCATAAGGTAATTGATATCCTAATACAAAGGCATCAAATTTCTCCTTTGTAGACAACCTAGTGTAAAGCAAGAGTCCCTTTTTAAACTTTTACCTAATATTTGCAATGTAATCTTTGCTTTGGCAAAGGCTTATCAGCTGGGGGGTGTGGAGGTTTAAGCCACAGTCAACCTATTTGTTACAATTCCACATGTGTAGATGTTCAAAACCTAATTGGGTTCATTCCAATTACATGAAATCATGCATGAATTATGGTATCTAGATTCTAACTAAGGTCAGCTATAGAAGTATCCAATGTAATTCATTGAATCCACATACCTAACTTAATCCCCAAATTAAGATTGCCACATTCCTACTAAGTGATGTGAGCCATTTATGTCCCATTTGATTTCATAGTTAGCCTTTTTGGTTTGCCTTAGTTCCCATTTTCATATATGTAATAAAATCGTATTTGCTAACAAGCATTTCAATTTTAACCTTGGAAAATAATTTGCAGCATGTTGTTGGAGGAGGTGAATACAAACTTCTTGTCACCCATGGGTGCAATTACTGACAAATTAAGTCAAACTATGAACATTGTTGAAGTAATTATTTGTTTATGAAATACACTGGTTATTTTGTTAGAACTGAATATATCTTCAGTTTTATAATTAAATTGAGGAGAATGGCCCCACACCAAAAATGATACTTCATTTTATTTATTGTTGTAACCACAAACTAAATCAACTCCTCTATTTTAGGCTGATTTGTTATCAACATGTGATTAATGGGTTTTAAACCACAAAATGACAGGGAGGGCTTAATAAAAATGAATAACTTAGAAACTTGTTGCATGCCCTATTCATTATATAGAGCAGAGAGTGGGATGAGAAAGGGGAGTGTTAAGATTGCAGAAAATGACATGAGAAAATGAAGGGAATGTGACAATGTAATAGGTGTGAGGAATGGAATGCTGAAAATTAACACAGAAATAATATAGTAGCATAGGAGGGTAGTGTAGAGTTTGGAATATAGCACAGCAATGTGTAACTGCAGAAGGAAATTAAGAGAGTTTTCAACAGAAATAAAGATTTAATAAGTTTTGTTCAGGTAAATATTTGTTGTTTCTGATCTGATTCTGTAGCACTTTTTTGATCACCCTTTGGAAGGACTGGAGGGCCCACTCTCATGAAATGGTGGTGATTTTGTTCCAGTAATATATTTATTTTATTTTAGTTTCAATTTCATTTCGTTTGCAAAGTATAGCTATTTGAATTAGTTTCATATAATGGTTAGATATAAATTTATAATTTATATATATTTTTTAATAATGTTTAATGGTTTAAAATTGTATTTTTGTCTGCAGTTCTTGTAGCATTTAGTCATTACAATCTGCACAATCTAGGCAGCCTGCACAGTTCCTGTAGCAATTTTAAATAAGTTTTCTAATTTTCTAGCTGCATTTCATCCACACTTACCTCGCTACTTGCAACCCTTGCACATATAGCCATAATGTCTTTCAGAAGTTTATGCCCCTGGATGGACACTTAGACCAAACTGAAATTTAATTATTAAATATTAAATCTTTCTCATTATTTACCCTCAGCTTTGGTCTATCCGTAAGCATGGTCGCTAAGCTTAGACCAAGAAGAAGTGAAGATATAATTTTCATCACCTGTCAAACTGAAATTTAATTATTAAATATTGAATCTTTCTCATTATTCACTCTCAGTTTTGGCCTATCGCTAAGCATGATTGGTAAGTTTAAACTAAGAAGAAGTGAAGATATCATTTTCATAACCTGTTATTGGGGTTCACATGTATAAGGGAATTCATATCCCAATACAAATGCATCATATTTTTCCCTAGCACCAAACTTACTGTAAATCAAGAGTTCCTTGCCAAATAGTTGCCTTATATTTGCAATATAACTTTTGCTTTGACAAAGGTTTACCAGCAGGGGTTAAGAGGTTTAAGCCACAATCAACCTATCTGTTACAATTCCACAAAAGTAGATGTTTAAAACCTATTTAGGATTCATTCCTAGTACATGAAATCATGAATTGGCATTTAGGTTCTGTTTATCTAGATGTACCATTTGTAGTTCATATGCAGAGCACATGGGTACTTTCATGATGACATGCACTACTAGCTCACAACAGAAAAGGGATTTTAAGTATCCATCAGATTCATTGTTACATACAACTATAATGAGATGATTGCTAGTCCAGGTATGCTACCCAAGACAGTCACTGGAAATAGAAAGTTGATGTTTCCACTTAATCGTCCAGTTTAGTTAATGCTTTTAGTCCAGCAGATGTAATTTCCACAAAATGGATGTAATGAAAATGTAAAGGATATACAAATGAGGTGTTAGGATTCAAATGATTACCTTGTTGGCGTGGAGCCAATTTATGAGGTGAAGTAGAGGACAAAGCTTATCCTCAATAAGTTGACTCTTCCTCTTTTTTATGATGAATTGCTGAGTGCAATCCAAAACATCATTTCAAAAAGTTTACACACTTTATCCATAAACACTTGCACATTCTATAGGAACTCATAAGCCTGTTGTTCTTAAAGTACTTGTAGGTATCTCTTTAGCAATTCTAAGCTCAACATGAGCTTCTCTCATTCATGCCACAGAAGACATGAATGAGTTTTGAACAACTCTTTCATGGAGTAAGACGAGGGTGAGTTGCGTTTTTTAAATTGAGATATTGAAATCTTACAGAGGATCTGTATTCCTAGATCAAGCAAGTAAATATTACTGAAATGAACTACAAATTTAAGAGCTCCAAAAGAACAGCTTCGCAGACCACTATTAACCAGAATAATAAAGTATTGGTTCCCAAAGAGAAGCTTTCTATCAACAACAAAACATATGATGTACTTACAAAGTTTTTAAAAATAGACATCATATCAGTTAAACAATAGAAGTCAAATGAGCTATTACTGCCCTTATTACCTTTATCACTGACAGGCCCCTTTTGAGAAGAGTCAGGTCCCTCTGCTGCCCCATCCCACACTTAGGTCTGTTCCCATGCATTTGTTTTTGTTCTTGGAATTTACCAATCATCCCATGACATGTTCTTCCACGATTTTTTCCCTACCAAAGAAGAGTTAAAACTCCACCATAACCGGTAGGTGGGATAGGGTGGTTGATCAAATAAGATTCAATGGAAGTTGTGCAACCAGATTTGGTGCACTGATATCTCCCAGCCACTCCATTAAAATCAGAAGACGTGTGGGTCAACATTTCCTGAAGAACCTTCTGTCTTCCAGTCAATCCTTTAGCCTAGCTTTGCAAATCATCAATCATTTCATTTACTGATCTAGTTGGATTGGTACTCTTTAGTAGGAGTGTTGGCATTGTCTCCTTTGTCACATCATCAGTCTTCAGCTTGTTGAGTTGTTCTCAAGTTTGAGTTGCATAACCTTTTTCCAGTAATTGGAATAAATAACTATGCGTTAGATAGGCAAATACCAGTATATTGACAATGCACAGTCCAATCTTGATGCTCGTCCACTATATATATGTTTTTGATTTTCAATCAATGTGCATTGGATTGGACTTCCATTGAATGAGAAATACTTGTCTTCTTTAAAATTTTGAATGGATTTGAATGTCTTGTTTAACAAGTTTTCCTAAGTGTTTTATGATTACAAATCATGCTCTTACTCTTTTGTTTCTTTGAATCATCGTTGAGTACAAGTCATTCAACTTTTGTTGAGTCCAAGACATGAATGCATGTTCATTACTTTTAAGAGTACCAAACTGAATTAATTTTGCCTCTTCTTGATGTAGTAAATTTTGAAAAACAGCATAAGTCAATTGACTAGCTAGAGTAGGAGTAGCAAGTTGAGCATACACATTTGTAATAAATTGCTGAAATTGCCTAGGAAGACATTTTTTCAGAATAAGATGAATTAAACAAATATCAGCTAATGTTACTCGTAAACCATTTAATTATCCTTTAATAGAATCGAATTTTAATAAAAATTCATCCATGGTCTTAAAATCCGTATACCTGAGATCTTCTAGTTGATCTTGAAGCTGAATTTTCCGAGATTCATTAGCACTATCATAGGTATTTTTTAATATTGCCCACGCTTCATGGGCTTTCATGCAATTCCCAATTAAAACATATAATTCAGGAACCATAGAAATTCCAATTAACCCTAGAGCTTCCTCATTTTGAGCCTTCCATCTATCTTGGTTGGGTTGAGGAGCAAAGGTAGCCGGTTCAAAAGCAAGATTTGTAGGAACATCTAACAAATGTTTAAAATGAAAAATAAATGAAATGTGGGTTTTCCACAAATGAATGTAGATATGATTATTTAAAAAAAGGTTAGAGAAATGGTGGTAAACAAATTTGTCATTGCAAATGCTTTCTTCAGAATGACCTTGTTTGCCTTGTGAGCAGTGACAACTGTGCTAACAGTTGGAGAGATTGAATTTGATCACGATCAAATTGCAACCTTCCTTTGCATTTGAGAGGGGCAGCTCCCTCGTATGATGGGGGTATTTGGTATTTTCAGTACTTTTCACTTGAAAGTACAAAAATGACAGAAAGCAAAACTAAAGGAAATAGATAACATAAACCTCAATAGTAGACATACAAATACTGGTTGATATTCATAATACATAAAGATTACAAAGGGGTATTTAGCACAAAATGTAATGATGACAAAATAATGGATGGCAAACCCTGACATATGAAAAGATACACTATCCGAGTACATTCACATCAAGATACTGAGAAATGAATACATTTCATCTTATCAATTACATAGGTAAGAAAGAACAATTGGATTTCACCATTACATAAAGTGATTAACAACTTGGCATATGAAAATTTGATAATAACAACTCATGAACACATTTGAGACATATGACCAAATGCTTTCTTCATTGTCTTTTTGAGAATATACAAAATCCAAAACACTTTTGTACATAGTGTAAAGCCAAAAGTCCATTTGGGAATTTCTCCATAGTTTTCCCCTTTGCAAAAAGTCCCCTTTTTACAAAGATTTGCATCATATATATAGACATGTGTGGTGTAACCACTTAGAGTAACTTCTTAACCACTTTTTGTAACTACCTATGATAACTACCTAAGGTGGTTACTTTAGAGAACTACTTGGGATAACTACCCAAGATAACCACTTAGAATAACTACCCGATAGTTACTTGAGACAACCATTTAGAATAACTTCCTAAGTGACTACGTATAATAACTACCCTTCTAAAAATGAGTTAGGATTTACCTAACTTTTACAACTATAGAGCTCAAAAACTAACTGCAATCACAATAAGTTACTAAAGACACTTTTGCAAAAAGACAATTTGAAACTCGTGACTTTGGAAAGAGACCAAGATATTGATCATGTTGAGGTAGCTTTTCATCTCTACATGCCTTGCCTTTGATAGCTTTTTGAAGACTTTGGAACTGAGCATCCTCCAAACTTTTCCCTTCTGTTTCATAGCATTGAGCAGATACATTGAGTATGGAAATATTACAGTGCCTTCATTTTATCACTTTCCCAACTATCTAAATTTTACCATGTTTGTTTAATTCATTTGCAAGAACTGTTTCTAGAGCCTTTTCAACAACTTTGATCTGAACATATTCTTGTCATTGATGTATTATATGACAAATTTAGAATGATATAAGAAAGAGCTCACATGCCTTGTGCATGTTTCTCTTTTTCCCATTCATGTCAGCATTGCAATTTTTTTGGGTATACACTGTCTATGTTTTTACATGATCTTTCGGTACCAAGAGAACGTCTCCACACAACCAATGCAGATGTAGATGGAATCTTATCAAGATAGGCACCACAAACATGAAGATCAACCTTAGACACCTCTCAAACAAAGCTTACAATGTTACGATGTTTTCGAGAGTGCTTTAAAAATTTAGAACTTTTGAGAGCATCCTTTGCAAAGCCCTTTTGTGCACATCTTCAATCATCTCATTTCATTCCTTGGATGATAACTCATTGCGGCATTCTGTCAAATAATTGAGCTAAGTTGTCTATGATTCCACATCTGCATGCGTGCTTGTAGTATTTTGAAGTTTTCATTGTTCGCATAGATAGGAAGAATAGCCAGAATGTTGTGGAATTCAGTATGAGCTTGCTTAGTGTATTTAGTTGAAGTTTATAGACATTCCTGAACAAACTGATTATGTATATTTCCTCCAATCATCTCATTTCCTTTCTTGAGATGACATCGCTTTGACGTAGTCCCATAATTAGTTTACACTATTGTATACGCTTTGGCATTTTGCATGCAGGCTATAGTGATAATAATTACAACATATGACGAAACACATTTTGTTCTTCATGTTGGGATGCCATTTCCAAGCTCCCACTTTGGATGCACATACTACGCCACCTTCTTATAACACGTTGATTTCTCCAACTCCACAGTGAGGGTGATGCCAAAGGTTGTTGAATTTTATTACAAGCTGACGAGTTACATTTACTTAGAGAATAAATAAAGCCGTTTCACCAAGTTTGTTTTGGGCACATCGAGCATTCATTGCACTCCATGAAATGATGTTTCTTTTCAGGAATTTACTGAAATAAATCGGGGAAATTGTCTATGATACCGCATTTTGCATAAATGGACATCAACCACAGGCCAAACACAACCTGCAAAGAGAAGTTGTCATTTCACCATCCACATCTTTCTCCAAAGCTCTCATTTTGCTCAGCGACAGAGGATGTTGCCAAAATTGTGGCATTTGATTAGTCAAATGCAAACACCCTGCTTGTTAACCTCTGACAATGTCAAGCACTCGAGTTTGATTTAATAGTCTCCAAGTAAGTAATGCAAATTAAGTGAACCCACGATACTAAAGAGATTCAATGCCTGGACAAAATGTGCTTTAACCATTGTAATTGCACAAGTCAATTGGCGTTACAGTTAAACTGACTGCTTTATGAGATGTTCTGCTGTCAAATAATTCAGGAGAATTATCTATGATTTCACATTTTGTAGGTATATCTATCAATGTTTGCAACTACAGTATCTGGCGAAGGACCCTTTGTACTTTGATGGATGTCCATAACCTGCTATAAATTTGCCATGATGTGTGCAACCTGTAATCACGTCACTTCATTCCAGATGAGCCTTTTTGAGATATTCTATTGATCAATCTTGCTGCATCGTCCACGGTTCTACATTTGCATGCATGCCAAATCAAAATAGTCTATTCTTTAATCCATGATGGATATCCATTACCTGTATCAAAGTTTCTTGTTCGCGCAGGTAGAGAGGATTTGGAAAAGTTTGTAGAATTTGGTTTAACACTTGCAGATTGTATTTTCTTTGCACTTTCTAATGTGGCTTCAAACAAGCAATAACAAGATGGTGTCGCCTTAGAGCATTCCTTACCATATTATCGTGACCTTTGCAATGTGTCATTTATGGTTTCTCTTGCAAGTCTTCAAGAACACTTATGATTATAATATCTGATGCTTTCATTTGATGCCCATATGCTGTCTCTTATCAGAAAGAGTGCTGGCCAAGTTGGGGTTCTTAAAATTATTGCATGCTATGGGAGGACATTTCCTTGCAGGCATTCTATAAAGACACTTGCTGTAATTGTCTATGCCACTCTTTGTATGCGTGTTTGACTGCAACCACAATATTTCAATATGCCAGAGATGCCAACATTCTTGGAACAACTTCAATTCACGTGCATGTAGCTGCAAACACTGATATGTTTAGAAAGATATTTATAAACTGTGCCAAAACTCTTTCATTGCATCAACTTGCTTGATTTCAAGGCTTGTCTATTGATGCATGCGACCAAGAAATTAGATTCGCCAAGAACAAAAATCACTTAGTGAGCAACATGGGTGGCGAAACGGTTATGGTAACCGTTTATCAACGTGTCCTCTCTTTCCTTTTTATCGACATTATGGAGTCTATCAAGATGAGTTTTAATCTTCATCGGGTCCTTTAATAACTTTCACAACTTTCAAAACTCGCCGACGGCAACTTCTTGTTCATTTGACAGTCGTTGGCTTCTTTGGTAGTTATTTTAACTACTTTGCCTGCTGCTTAATTGCGAATAGTTATTCAACTTTAGAAAGTTGCTGACAACTTACTTATGCCGAGTCTTGTTTTTCCATTGAGTCTTTAAACAACTTCCACAACTTCTGCAATCCACTGACAACACCATCCTTATGCATTTTGGTAAAAGAGGAGCCAGATTATGTTGATCCTTCTTTGTTTTTGGGTTTATGAAGAAGTTGGCAAACTTGTTAAAATTGCCGATGAGTTTATCATAACCTCTTCCTATCAGCACTTGGAGAGTATTTGTGAACTAAGTCCACTTATGTGTTAGTAGTTCAAGTCATGGCCGATCATCATGCTTTAATTGGTATTGGAATTATCGGCAACTCTTTTTTTTTTGCGGGCATGAGATTATGAGTTTGTAATTTAAGGATTTTTTTTTTATGGCCTCCATATCATTATTCTTTCTTTTCACATCGGCATTTGAAAATCAATATGAAACTTCCTTTGTCGGCATGTTATATGAGGTGGCCAGTTATCACTAGAGATGAAGTTGTTGATAAGAGTCAAAAAGAACTCAAGCTGATAAGTGTTTAAAAAGCTCAACAATATCCACTTCTCCTTGCATTATTTGGAGATAAGTTAGCAAGAAAGCTCTCCTCCTTTTGATGGGTTTTCATTTATATTTTCACAACTTTCATCACCAACTCAAAGGAAATCACCAACTTATATTGGTACCTTAGGAGAGATTCTTAAACTTGATACTTTGGATTCTCTTGTATAATCTTTTGGTAGTTCACAAAGATGAGACACATGTCTACTAAATCACCACAAGACTTCAAATGAAGGTCATTGACCAAAACCACACGATGACCAATTTTGAAAACATTTATACAGAAAACCATACTTTACTAGCCAGGCAATGAAAAGTTCAAAATTCTCAAGTTTAAAAATATGGCTAACAAGAAAAAAAAATACCCCTCCTTAAATAAATGAATTTAAAAAAATATTTTAAAAAAATACACAACTCTTTATATTAAAACAAACACAAATTTATGAACAAAAATATAATTATAATTTTTTTGAAATAAGCACACTTTGATTTCAGATTTAAAAACTTTGTTTCAAAAGGATCTATACTAAGAAATTAATAAAAAAAACTTTAAAATAACATCTTATTAAAACATATATTAAGATGAAACTTATAAACTAAAACTTTTGAAAAGAATATTTTGAGAAACTTTTAGTGTCACGTAGATAAAAGTATATGAGTAAAGGATATTTAAAAATAAATAAGCTTAAGAAGAGAATGTAAAAGAGATTGAAAGAAGTTAAATAAAATGGTTGAAAGTAAATTTATATGAAACTTTGTACGAGACGTAAAATCCAAAACAAAGACTTTATAAAATACTAAATTTGGGTGAAAATGTGGAGATATATTACAGAGAATGCTATATGTTAACAGACTGGGTTGTAAGTGCCAAACTTGCACCAAATTTCTGCACTCACTCATATAAGGCATTAAAAATAGCCCGTAGATATGAGAGAAAAAGCAGTGATGGAGGGAAAAAAAAGACAGGCGTAAGAAGAATATTGCAGACGCTTCAGGAAAAAGAAAGACAGACTTACAAGAGGATAGGTACAAAGAATAATGCAGATCTATACTTGGCAAAGAGAAGACAAAACAAGGTAAATCTGAGAATTTTCTAAAAGCAGAGATGAAAAGCTTAAGAGGTGAAATGAGGGAAATCAAAAGAGAAAAAAAAAATTGAAGAAGCTTTTACTTTGAAAGATTACAAAATTTCGCAACATTTGTACCAAGAGCTGAAATATTTTAAAACTGAAACCAAAACAGAGATTGATAATTTTTTTAAAGAAATAAACAATATAGATTCTAAGACAAAATGGCGAAGGAAAAAAATGTTAGATAAGAGATTTCTTTGTTAAAACAAAGTGAGTAGAAATAAACCAGAATATGGAATTCAATGACAAGATTTAATAATTAACTATTGGAATTAAAGAGAAATTAGACCTACATGCAAATAGGTTAGTGTTTTCTTTTTACAAATTGAATTTTAAATGAGTAGAATTTAAAGATGAAGAAGTTACAAATCTGCACAGCAAAATCAGGATTTTTATTTAAACAAACTTGCAAACCCAAATCTGTGAGTAAAAATAAATGTTAAGAATCAAGTTGTACCCTTGCGCTTGACACGACAGAGGTTAAGCTATTAAAATTTTTATAACTAAATGCAGATTTAACATAAACTTATAATCTAAACTTAAAACAGATAGACCAATTTTTGGCAGTAAGTCTTCCAAAACAAGGAAAATGAAATTGGTTTGGCGGCAAGCCATCCAAACTAAAAAAAAAAACCCAAAAAATAACTCTTTGGCGACAATTCTTCCAAAGAGGATTAGAAAAAATATATTAGATATTAATTAGAAAAACTTGCAACACAAAAATGAGTTAAAAAAATGAGCTTCAACTTCTCTCCTGAAAGAGTGCCTCCAAGAAAGGTGAGCTCCAAAACAACAATGGCAACTTTCATCAACTTCAACTTAAACAAGGATTAGTAATTTCCTGTGATACCATGAAAGGAAAAACAAGAGCAAGAATATGAAAAATAAATCCAAGCAAGTATGTTGATTCAAGTAATGTTACCAAAGTAGAGAGCAACTTGAGAGCAATCCACCCACAAGCTTGAAGAGGAGACACAAGAACTTTTGAAAGGGGAAAAGCTAGGATGTTTGGTTCACAGGAATAGGACCCTGGACCAGCCACGATTCGAATTGGTCCATGGTACTGGTTCGGTCCGCCTGTGGGTCCGGTCCACACAGGCCTGGTTCGAACCAGACCATGGGCTGGTCGAACCTAGGTAGACCACGTGAAATTTCATGGACCCCCATCGAACTGGTGACGAATTTTGGCCTGTAGATGGTCAAAGTCAACGGCCAACACATTTTTTTTAGCAAATTTAATAATTTTTGAGATCCACAACCCTAAAAAGTGGATTTGAAAGGCTTATGTTGACTTCTAACTCTCATTTGTGGTGTGCAAATAGGTTATTTTCTCTTGGGTTGGAGCAAATAGGTGGTTGAGCAAGAGTTTGGTTGTGCAAGGAGTTGGAAGATGGATTTGTGGATCTTCTTCAAGTGTATGTGCCTCATTCCTACACCTTTGCAAGCTTACAATGAGTGGAAAAGGTACGTTCTTTTTCCATTTGCTTTCTTTTTGTTTAAGTTTTTTATTTTTTTTCATTTCTCTTTCATTGTCCATAAGATCTACCTATTTTTTTAGAATTTTTCATTCTCTTGCTTTATTATTGAATATGTATAAAATTTCTTGCCATAGGAAAAGGAACTACAATGGCATCTACCTCTTTCTGCGTAGGCAATGCCAATACTGAACAAACTCAAAGAATAGAACCCCATTCTGATTATCCTTTGTGGAAGTATGTTGACATTATAAAACCCCTTCCAAGAGGTGGGCGATTTCGTTGGAAATGTAAGGGTTGTGATGTAGATAAGAATAGTTCATATTATTAGGTGGTAGGCCATTTGTGTGGATTCCCTGGAAGAGGAGTCACGAAATGCTTTGGAAAAAAAATGCACCTATACCAAATGCAATAGTATTAAAATATATTGCAGAGCATGAGGCAGTAGAAGAGAGAGAAGCACGTAGACAAATTACAACCATTGGCAGTAAAGATACAAAAAAAGCAAAGGGAATGCAAGCCCCGTCTACAAATATTGTGATAGAAGACCATCCCTTTTATATTACCTCAATTGGCCTTGATATTGAAATTGATGCACCCCTTACACAGAAAAGAAAGGGACCATTGGAAACTTCATTTCAAAATGAGAGTTGGGAATTGCCGACATTGATGTGGAAAGATGCTTATTTGTAAATGGGCTGCCTTTTAGTGTTGTTTGCTCTTCATACTGGAAGATGTTGAAAATTGCCAATGAAGCTCCAAGAGGGTACAAGGGCCTTGATTATGAGAAAGTACGGGCCACTTTGTTGGATAGAGAGGTCAAGGGGATTGATGAACAAGTGAAGCCCATAAGGAATTCATGGATTGAGACAGGGGTATCAATTATTTCAGATGGGTGGAAAGATGCATGGAATCATCCCTTGATCAATGTCATGGTGGTGTCCCCTAAAGGGGCAATGTTTTTGAAATCCGTGGATTGTGATCGACAAGTAAAAGATTGCCAATTTATTGCTGATATTCTCATCTCTGCTATTGAAGAAGTGGGTGCTAAAAACGTTGTCTAAGTCATAATGGACAACACAAAGAATTGTAGAGCTGCTGGTTTGTTGGTTGAAGAGCAATATCAACATATTTTTTGGACACCTTGTGCGGTCCATTCACTCAATCTTATGCTACAAAAGATTGGGAACAAAATTGGGTGGATCAAAAAGGTGTAAGCAGAGGTTGAGGACATCCAGATGTTCGTCACAAACCATCACATGACTCAAGGAATATTCAGAATGTTCTCATGTTTGGAGCTACTGAAGGTAAGTGAACTTGAACTCAAGTTAGTAATTTAATTTTTTTTTAAAATTAGTATCTTACAATTTCTGATTTTCATATTTTGATTGTGTAATATGTATTCTTTTTTAAAGTATGTATCTAATAGTTGTATTTTTTAGGCTCTAATTTATGTTGCAGGTTGCAGAGACTCGTTTCGCATCAAATTTAATCGTCTTGAGACGACTTGTGCAAGTGAAAGAAGTACTTTGCAATATGGTAATCAACAACAATTGGGCTATATGGAGGCAAAGCAACAGTGAGAGGGCAACCAAAATAAAGCAAAGGATATTGGATGACTCATGGTGGGAACGTGTGGAATATCTCATTAAGTTCACCGAGCCCATTATGAGCATGCTTAGGTACACTAACATGGATAGGCCTTGCCTTGGAGAGATCTATGATGACATAGATTCAATGCTTGAGAAAATCAAGTAAATTGTAAATGAACAACAGCAAGATTCCCAGGAGACCTTCAAACAATTGCAAGCAATTGTTGTAGAATGATGAAACAAAATGACCACTCCTCTACATTTGCTTGCCTACGCATTGACGCCCAAATACTATAGCTCCCAATATACTGAACTACCAGGAAGGCTGCCACCATATAGAGATTTATAAGTGTCTGATGGGTACAAGACATCATTTGAAAGACTCTTTCTTGATGATGATATGTGAGATTTGATTACAGATGAGTTCATAGAGTTTGTGAATGCAAGAGGTCTGAGTAATGATGCTCTTCATCATCGGTTTGGGAAGGATGCTCATAGTTGGTGGTACCTCCATAGCCAAAGATAACAAATGCTGCAGCCCCTTGCAATCAAAATTATATCACAAGTAAGTTTTATTTAAAAAAAATTAGTTTACTTTATCTTCATGACTAGCAAGTAATTTTTATTTTATAAGGTAATAATTTAAATTTTATTTTAATTGTTTATTTTGTCTTGTCTTAATAGGTTGCTAGTTCATCTGCATCAAAAAAAAATTGGAGCACATATTCTTTCATCCACTCAGTGAAGCGCAATAGGTTGCAATAAAAAAGAGTGGAGAACTTGGTATTTGTGCATTACAACTTGCGTCTCGTCTCACACAAGAGTAAATAATACAATGAAGCGGAGACAGAGAGGTGGGATATAAATGCAAGGCTTGCGGACTTGGATGCTTCCACTTCTCGGCTTGCACTTGATGAATTTTAAGATTTTGACACCAATACTATTATTAGTGCAGCTGATCCCATTGGCCTTAGCTCTGTTTGTGAGTCAACTGATGCCAATGAAGAAGAAGAAGAATATCAATAAATTTTTAATCCATTAGTTGAACTTCAAACAATGATACTCAAACTGATGTTATGATTTAATTTTAATGTTTTGAATCTTTGATGTTGAACTTGAAGTATATGATGGTATGATCATGATTCATGATGCTATGATTACAAGTGCTTTTGTTGTTTAAATGATACTATCTGACATTCTAATCTTAAGTCATGCTTCTAGGCTGCATATATATATATATATATATATATATATATATATACGTACACACACACACACACACACTTTTTACATGTTTTTGTAGTAACGCATCCAAATGAACCCAAACTGTTTTTCAAAATTTTGCCATACTGGTGAACCGGTCTTTGTATCCGAACCCGAACTGAATTCGAAGGGGAAAAGCAAAGAAAAGCCCCTTGTGTATTATGAATGAAGACACAACCTAAAAGAGAGAGAGAGAGAGCAAGAAGCTCATTACAATAATATCATTGAGAAGAAATGAGAGGAGAAACATATCTTAAATAGAGATGAGAGAAGTTACAAAGTAACTCACAAATCTACGAATGCCATCATTCATAATGTGTGTGCAATGTGTCAACATCCTCTTAAGGAGGATAAACTAAAATTCCTTAATGAAGGGATAATAAGTGTTGAATTATAGCTTCGATCTGATTGACTTATATAATTGAATGAATTATATTCATTAGACTCAATATACTAGTCGACTATATATATATATATATATTATTATCATGGTTATTAATATATATAATAGTCGACTGCATATTAAATCGGGCATTAACTGTTGCATACATTAGAATCGAATTAAGTCGATATTGATACTCCATAAACAGCAGCAATATTGATACTGCATAAACAACAGTGTTACGATAACTATATCTGATAGTTATCGTAAAACATACATTATATTATGTGTTACGATAACTATCGGATGATAGTTATTCGTAACACCACATTATTAATCAAATACATTGCAAAGTTAATATATGTTTATCGTGCATAATCTGCAGTATTATCAAAAGGTCATGTCTATGTAAAGACATGACTCCTCATTTCATATATAATATATTTCATATGTGCTGAGGAAAGTAATTAATTAAAATGTGCATTTCTTCTCCTTAGCAACATACGAATATATAATCAATAATATATATATACTCACACAGACATTTAGATATTACGAACAGCACAATAAAGAGGATCAGATTTTTCTCTATAGGACGATCTTTATTTCTCAACATGGTATCAGAGCCTAACCTATAAGAGAATAAAATATATTCACTAGCAATCGGTGATAAATTGGCAGCAATACTGGTGACAAAATTCTATATATGTTCTCAGTCTAAACAACGACATCGAAGTAATATAGAGAATTGATCAAGAAATACGACGCAGTTGTGGGTGACGTTACAATCAGAGCAAATCGGAGTGAAATTGTTGATTTCACAGTACCATTCACGCAAACGGGTTTAGTGATTGTAGCTCGCACAACCATCAACGAGGAAGCTGACAATGCTTGGACGTTCTTACTGCCATTTACTCCGTCTCTATGGGCTGCAACGGTGGCGTTTGTTTTATATACAGGACTAGTTGTGTGGCTGCTCGAGCATAAAATAAATCCCGACTTCATAGGAAGTTCTATCAACGAAGTGGTCATTGTACTTTGGTTTGCTTTTTCTACCATGTTTTGCGTTCAACAAGAGCAAATCCGGAACAGTTTGAGTTGAATAGTAGTTGTAGTGTTCATTTTAACGTCCAGCTATACGGCTAATCTCTCTTCAAGATTGACTGTCGAGCAAATTACGTCGGCAATTAAATGGGTTGGGTAACTATAAAGTGGGCTATCACGGTTCATATGTTGGGAGTTTTCTAAGGGAAATTAGGCTTCATTCCTCTTTCACCAATTTGTAGACCTCCATCAATACGAGATTAATATGACCAAGTGTGATCATCGATAAGTGGTGTGATTGGTAGGAGTTGAACTAATGTTGTTTTATATTTTTGCAAGATAGGAATTAAGGGGAAAAATCAATCATAGATTATCAAGGGGGTTTTACGGCTCCAAACAAATCAGGGATCAAACAAGTAATTATCGCAACATGGCACATATGGCAACTACTTAAACACCAATACAACGGCTTATGAGGATTGAAAGGCAAAATTGAGGGGGATTAGAGATCAGGCGAATATATAACGTTGAAATAATTCACACCCTCATATTACTATATTAAATGCACAAGTCTGGAACTCCACGGGCAAGAGATAATTCAATCATTATCGTGGATCATCATTGGAAATTACCTGTGGACTTAAACATAGGAATGTGGCTCAAGGATTATGTTTCAGAAGAGGGATTCAAACGGTTATTCTGCAGTTCTTGAAATGGAGACAGAGTGTTGAAACCAATAAACATTGAACTATTAAAAATATTTGTATCATTATCCCGGCACGACTAATATATATATGGAGTGATCCCTATCAAAGTAGCATTAGTCTTGCGTGGGTAGAATCTGAACAACCACCATAAAATACAATTTCTACAAATCATTACCCATTGATTTGTAGATCAATATCTACCCCTCTGTAGTTGCAGATTAATTGATCATATCAAAAATTTGAAGATTATTATCTATTTGATGACATAGTAGATGTAGTTACATCTACACATCCCTAATATAAAAAGCCACAATATATTAGAATTCTCAGAAGTTATATAGCAATTGAAGATCCGTCATCAATCAATAACAAAAGAAGTCTTTTGTGATAAAACCAGTCCTAACCTTCTAGGAGCGGACACAGACATTACAAAGATGTTGCTATGTAGACTAAATGAAAATACAAAGTTTCATGTCAAGGTCTGATCATCCTACTTACCATGGGGCTTTTGACTTGCTTAGGGAGAGCAGTTTGGAAAGGCTTGCACATGCATTGAGTTCCTAGCATGGAATTTGGAAACCATGGCTTCTTCTTATCTGTGAGAGTTTCATAATATGATTACATTCACAAGGATGTGAAAGAATTTGGCAGGATGTATTAACTTAAGTATGAAGAGAAGTTGGCTCATCTTCAATTCTTGTGAGATACATTGATATCAAGTACGATGGGTACGAGTATTGTATTAATGGGCTCACCTTACGAAAGGAAATATTTGAAAATATTTAAAGATAAGTATCTCATGTTTTATTAATCCATATGAATTTGCAGTTTATTAAATAATAAATTTTGTATGCTTCCATCATTTTTATGTTCAAGATAGTTTAGCCTTATGAACTATTTGTAATCTATCTATGACATACTTTCAGGACGAAAGCATATGAAATCCAGATTCAGAGGGAGTTTGACATCTTTAGAAAAGTCAAGAAGTTGGCGAAATTTAGCTTCTAAGGAAATGATTCAGTCAACTTGGACAAACTTGATCATATTGATTGAGAGGGAGTTCACTATTGAAGGTAAAACAATACTGAGATTATAGTAGTGGGAACTCTTGGATAGAATTGCCTATGAGATGCACGTGGATAGAATCCCTGATTAAGGCATTCCATACATCATGAGACTACAACTCATTGAGATAAACATCATACTAGAGGTCTTTATTATCTTCCCTCAAGTCCAAGAGGGAGTGTTAATGTTGTGGCTTTGGAAAAGATCAAAATGCATCTTATGCTAGCCGATGTAACCTTATGACTATTCAGATTATTCATATTGGTTCTCTTAGGAAGGAAGGTATGAAGTGACATCCTGTAGTGACACTGAGTTGAGTATATAAATAGGGTATGCCTTCGTGACAAAGGGAGAAGCTAAAGGATATGCATCAGTGGACATTCAAGGATCTTGATTCAAAGGGAGTAGCCCATGTTTTGTTGGTTCTCTAGTAATCAAGAAATTGTAGCAGAGAACTATGGTTATTACCATGTGAGAAGACTATATGTCAGAGGGAGAAGCTAGAAGATCAAATTAAGTTGGCACCCCAGGATCTTGGTCATACAAATTTAGAGGGAGTGTACCATGTCAAGATGGTGTATACTTTGTAAGCTCAGAATTCACCAAGACTATGAGACAGTGCGAACAAATGACCGATATTCTTACCAAACCCCTTGCTAGAAAGAAGATTGTGTACTTTTAGATAACCTTGGTATGTTGAGGAGTAAAGCCTTAGGTGAAAAGAAGGTTTCAGCTTAAGTGATCCATCATTTTTGTATCTTAAATAATTCTTGTCTTTGATAGACAAGTCTAAGGTGGAAGTCTTGGTTTCCACTCCCTGGGATGAGCCATAGTGGATCCACCCTCTGAGAAGAGTCAAGGTGACTTTATGGGTCCTTTCATTTTTGTTCAAAGAAGATGACGTTCTTCTGTGTAAATAATTGGGGTTACTATTTCAAGGTGACGATCTTGGCAATAGTTAACCAAGGTTCAAGATTCACACCCGAACAGGGTTGTCCTGGGCTGTGCCGGATATCTTGATGCTTATGTTATTACTGGATTGTGTAATAACTACTATATCATGATTGACACCCTAACAGGGTTGTCCTGGATTGTGCCGGATATCATGATATTGATAACATAGTTAACCAAGCTTCAAGATTGACACCCAAACAAGGTTGTCCTGGACTGTGCCGGATATCTTGATGCTTATGTTATTACTGGATTGTGTAATAACTACTATATCATGATTGACAGCCTAACAGGGTTGTCCTGGATTGTGCCAGATATCATGATATTGAGATAATAAGTATTGATCATGACTAATGACTTCTTTATGTTGTTCCGAATTGGTTGGGGATTATGATAATTCTTCTATCAGGATAAGTACATTATATTAATGTCCCTAGCTGTGTCAGATATCTTGATATGAAGTTATGTTTTAGTTATCACTAAAATCCAATTCCAAATTGAGTCGGGGATTGTGATAAATTTCTTCTATCGAGTTGAGTACATTAAACCTGTATTCCGAACCATGTCGGCAACCCTGATATCGAGTGATTAAGTGTTATTCTAAAATCTAGTTCCGAATTGAGTCAGGGATTTCTATAACACTTACATCTTGTGATAATCAATCCTCTCTTGCTAAGAGGGAGTGTTGAATTATAGCTTCGATCTGATTGACTTATATAATTGAATGAATTATATTCATCATACTCAATATACTAGTCGACTATATATATATATTATTATCATGGTTATTAATATATATAATAGTTGACTGCATATTAAATCGGGCATTAACTGTTGCATACATTAGAATCGACTTAAGTCAATATTGATACTGCATAAACAGCAGCAATATTGATACTGCATAAACAACAGTGTTACGATAACTATATCTGATAGTTATCGTAACACACGTTATATTATGTGTTACGATAACTATCAGATGATAGTTATTCGTAACACCACATTATTAATCAAATACATTGCAAAGTTAATATATGTTTATTGTGCATAATCTGCAGTATTATCAAAAGGTCATGTCTATGTAAAGACATGACTCTACGTGGCTTGCCACGTAGAGTCATGTCTCTACATAGACATGACTCCTCATTTCATATATAATATATTTCGTATGTGCTAAGGAAAGTAATCAAATAAAATGTGCATTTCTTCTCCTCAGCAGCATACAAATATATAATCAATAATATATATACTCACACAGGCATTTAGATATTACGAACAGCACAATAAAGAGCATCAGATTTTTCTCTATAGGACGATCTTTATTTCTCAACAATAAGAAATGACATGTCCTCACACATGTACTAGAGGACAAATTACATGTAGGGATTCCAAAGGAATATCCCAAATTAAATACAACCAAGGAAAGATTAATAATCTAACACATCTTTGATGAAGATTCAAAGATCCAAGACTTTGAAATGTGGGATGAATGTAATAGTGTCCTTGTATCAAGTGTGTACTTGCCACTTTGTGGATTAATTTGTTGGAACCCTTTTCCTTTTTCTATTGTGGATTTTCCATTTTTAAGATTTACAAAATTATTTGTTTGAACCTGTTTTTCTAATTGTGACTTCAACATTTTCTAGATATATGAAATTATTTATTCAAGGATGTTTGGAAATAGAAAGGGTGAAGAATTGATGTTTTTGAAATATAAATAGCAAAATAATGAAGTCACGTGTTAGAAATACCAAGGGGAATTGTAGTAGCATGCTTAATTTGTAATAGCTTACTAATTTCTACTTTAGATGAATGGAAATTCCAAATAAGATTGTTCTTGCATGATTGGTGCTTCTTATATGACCCTTTTTTAAATGTCTTAAAGCACTTATGTTTATTCTTTATTAAATTCTGTCTTCAACTTAACTAATTTGCAAATGCTTTGTTGAATATAAATAGTAATGATATTATGCTTTTGGATGTTTTCAAATTGATGTTTTTAACTTGGATGGCTTGTTTTTCTGTTCTTTTATTTGTTTGCAGTGTTGGTTGAAAGTGGTTCTCCTGAACGTGATGCGATAACAAAGGAAGTAAATGAATTATTAAATGGTGGATTGGAGGATAAGCTGTTAGCAGTTATGAAGGAATTACTTTCATCTGAGAAACCATCTAGTTTGGTATTATATTTTTATTTAGACTCTAAATGATTGTTAGAAAGATAGATATTTGTTGTTTTTTATCATCTACTTTTGGTCATCCATGGAAATTGATATAGTTTCTTTCTTGTTTTTATCTAGTTTGATATTGTTCTTCTTGTTTTTGGCAGTCCCTTAGACCCGCTTTGTGGTCTTCTTTTGGACATTAATAAATTTATCTTACCTTCTTTTCTTTCTTTATGAAGAGAAAAAAGTGAATTCTTATCTTGGCATGTAATCACTGTTCAGTTATTCTAAAATTTAAATACTTGGTGCTCTTTGATTAAAGCACTTTAAGTATTGACACCTAGAAATTGTGTGCATCTCATGTCTTGATGCTTGTGTGTTTGGTGATTAATTGTGGGAATTACCAGACACCCTTGCATGATTTATATTAAAAATCTATGAGGGTCAGAATAGCATTTGCAGGATAAGAAAACCCCACAAATTATATGCATGCATGTCAGATAATGGTCACATTGCATTTAGTCTTTGATTTACTTATTTGTAGTCTTAATATTAATGTCAAGGAGGAAATTGTTGAGTTTTTTTGGTCTGCACATGTTGCAGAGCATTGATGATTGGGTAGTACTTTTCTGAATCCCAAATCCCAGGTGGTAGGTTGGATTTTAAAGGTAGGAATGAGGGTTAATATGATTTTTCAAAGTAAGAAAGAATAAATTATATTAATGTCCACATATGTCCAAAATTAGGTCAATGGGACTTGACAGAAATTATACTAATGATCAGAGATGCCCAAAAGTAGGTCAATGGGACTTGAGTATACTAGTTTACAAGAGCAAAATTCTAGGAAGAGAAACCTAGAAAGGCTCCAGAAAGGGGAAGAACAAAAAGACAGAAATACAAGTAATAAGGGACATCCAACAAAAGTAGTTGAGAAACTAGTACAACTAGCCAAGATGGGAGAACAAGAATCTTGATGGTTTCTGCCATATAAATATATGAAAATCTGCAATAATCCTGAGCCACATCCAAGAAAAACAATGTATATGTTGATGGTCACTGAGGAACTGTTTACGTGGCACCATACTTAGAAACCTTTCCAAGAAACCAAAGCTGTTTATATTGCACCATTTTGACTATTGTACTGGCAAGAGATATTAAGGGCTTGGTTTTGTCCCTATACGTTTTTGGTGACAGGTCATTTATATATTGTTATATAAGCGATATTCCACAACGAGCTTATGAATTCCTTGCCAGGAAGCCTTAACACTTAACTCTTCTTTGATTATTGATTTAAGGCAGCTTTGTTACTGGTAAATGCTGTATTTGTTTTTTATTTTATTTTGATACTTGGATGTAATGTCCCCTTTTTGGGTTATATGGGACACTACGTGAAATATGAAATTCTTCTTGTAAGGTTAATTTTGTTAAGGTTTTGGGATCATTGCAAATGTAATAGCACTATCTCATTGTATGTGTTTTCCAAATGCAACAATCTCTTGCTTTTATATTGAGAATGAGCCAAGAAGAGACATGTCCTTTCATGGGACATGTTTATTCATTATTATGTAATTAATATAATGAAAATTATGATTATATATATATATACATATACATACATATACACAAACACACACACACACACATATATATATATATATAATATCTCTTGAGTATTATATTAAATTATCTAATATTATATAATAATAATATTTATATATATATATATATATATATATATATATATTTAAGTATATATACATCTCATATATATTAAATATATATATACATATCTTCACTAGTATTGACTCATAGTGTTTATCTGACATAAGCTACTAAACATCAACAAATTTCAATAACGCAATTATACAGTAATTAATGCAATAACAATGATTATCTCAGAATGAATGACTGGTAATTCCAGATGCAATAATGAATGATCACAGTATAAATGACTGGTAATTTCAAATGCTAGCACTGCAACTGAATATACTTCAAGAACGCAGATTACAATATTAGGGCTGTTTCTGATTTAACAATATAATATATGCACGATACCCTGTATGGCTGTATCTGATCTTCCATTGTGATGTATGCTGCAATTTACAGGATAATAATGATTTCAAGCAGAGATATGTCGTCTCTGATATTTTGGAATTGTATATGCAATTTTCTCCGTTCTATGAGCCGTCTCTGATATATATATGATGTTATATGCTCCTTAATAAGATGCTGTCTCTAATAGACAAATGTAGTACTTGCACCAACGATTTCTATTGCAACCTTCTATGCTCTATAATCGAGCGCTTCCACAAGAGAAAATATAAGTTATATATTATCAATTCTTCTTATCTTTTGCAAAGGATACGATTTTCAATATATACAAGTCTGATATGGAAGCGACGCATTGGGAAGAGTCATATGGTATGGGATGATTCCTTATGTCTTTTCATCATCCTCCTCTTAATAACAAATGTTAACCCTAAACGTGGATTATTCTTTGCATTTGATCTTAATTACCACTTGATGATTTATCATTTTTTTGACAAACATAGCTTCATCGATATGCCCCTTTCTATCTCCAAAAACGATGATGCTCAGCTGGTGAGTCTTAATCTTCATAACTGTTATCAATAATGACTCGTGCCTACCTTGGGTGATCTTATTCGATGTTAGAAAGCCATTAATGGGTAACATTCTTATATTTACCGATTATTGGAATCAATAACACATTCCACCGCGTCTAATCATAGATTACCGTCACCATATTATAAATGATGTATGATGTTATCCAAGACGATATTATTCTTGTCGATCTGTACATTCTATAACTGGCAATTGATCCTTTGTTACACCCGATGTTCGATACTATATTGTTATCATCGATTGCCCTTGCACATCACTCAGCAAGATGTTTCTATCTACCGTCGACAACATTTCTTCTGCTTGCGCATCATATTGTTTGACCGATCGTTTATAATAATAAGGCCACGATGAATATTGACGGAGTCAATGATAATACAAATATCATTCTACGTAATGGTCTTTATCCGTCTTCATATTAGTGGATTTATATACTTAACAATAGTCACCGTCCACCATTGAATAGTCGATTGAATGCTAAGTGAGTAGTTGCTCGATAATAATAGCCCAGCATATGTACAGGCTATTCATCGATTCCCTTGTCTACATATTTGTGTTTGTTGTCCTTGACTTAGAGTAGATGTGTAGTCTTTCATAGTAAACTCATCCCATAATTTGATTGCCAATAAGTTTCAATCTTTAATTAAAACTTATTGAATTTTTTATCGATTTGTAGGTTTTGAGTTCGGGGACATTATAGTCTCCCCCTCTTGGAAAATGCTTGCCCACAAGCATTCTTATAGCATTATGATGATTCTTGGATCCCAAACTCGGAAGTGTCCAAAACTCACGGTCTCAATTTTCATTGAAGGAACAAGAACTTTGTTCAACCATAAAATCAGAATCATTGTATCTTTCCTCAAGATGTCACAAGAAGAATTCCAATTCCGAATTGCAATCTCATGAAATTCGGCATTGTTAAGTCTTATCATATTGTTCCAAACGACTTTTATTGCTCCCTTGGTTAAAGATGCACCGGGGTCCCAAAATTTGTTTTCATCCTTGCCTTGGTGTGATTTCAAACCAACCTCTTCTTTTAGGTCTAAGAGTGGGTTACTATGTGTCTGGTCCGTTTTGACTAAGGGTTTAAATTAATCCTTGTTTTTAAGCTCCTCCTTATCCCATTCTCTTTGATAATCTTTTAAGTCTTCATCAATTCCTATGATGTCACTGGGTTCCCTGAAGTGTGATGTTCTTCTATTTATATATAATATCTCTTGAGATTCATCTTTCCCTAACTTTAATGTCAGTTTCCCTTGTTTATCAATGTCAAGATGATGAAGCGTAATGCAGAATGTGACTTCCAAGGGACTAGAAGCATTTCTCATCTTCTCCATAACCATGACTGCTAAGTTTTCTTCAGGGGTTGGGGGAGAATTTTTATTTCCAATGAATTCAACCAAATGTGAATTAGACTCAACCTATAATTCAGCATTCCCTGTGCATGATCCTTGTGACCATGCGAGATTATCCTTATGGTTTTGATAGAGCCATGTGATACACGAAGAGTTAACAACCTCTTTTTCCTTTCCTTGCATTTGTGATGTTTGATGATTATTCCTTGCATTATCCTTCCTTTCGTTTTCAATTTCACTTTCTCCCTTTGATGTAAGTACTTCCATTCTCTCCAATGATGCATGGATGTGAGAGACTCGTGGTGCAATTGTTGTGTTGCAATTATTTATCCTTCATTCCTTATAGTGTGTATGATTTTCATTTTCCCTTTTGAAGTCCATGAGATGACTAATATATTTCTTAGGAGAGTGTTTTATTTGTAGATCAATGTAGTCCTCTAAAGAGATATCTTGTTGAAGACTACTATACAACCAATCATGCCGAAATCACTCATACACATCTACTGATTTTGGCTTGTGTCGCCATTGATCTTGTAAATCGGCTAAAGTAACTTCTTGTCGTTCTTTCTTTAAGAGAAAAGTAGGAAGCACTGGTCTATATTTAAGGGCATGATGTTTTGAGCATTCATCATTTCTTCTTTTTTCCCCCTGTTTGCTATGATCATAATTAGTTAGTAATCCCACTAACTTAGCCAATTTCTCTTGAATCTCTCTTTGTCCTTTGATGAATTGATCCAAGCAGTTGTTAAGTCTTTCATTTTCTCCCATTTTTGACCCTTTGTTATTTAAATACTGGTCCCTCAATTGTTCTAATTTCCATAGGCTGGTAAATTCATTAGCCTTGATGCCAATTGTAATGTCCCCTTTTTGGGTTGTATGGGACACTACGTGAAATATGAAATTCTTCTTGTAAGGTTAATTTCAATAACGCAATTATATAGTAATTAATGCAATAGCAATGATTATCTCAGAACGAATGATTGGTAATTCCAGATGCAATAATGAATGATCACAGTATAAATGGCTGGTAATTTCAAATGCTAACAGTGCAACTCAATATACTTCAAGAATGCAGATTATAATATTAAGGTTGTTTCTGATTTAACAGTATAATATATGCACGATACCCTGTATGGCTGTATCTGATCTTCGATTGCGATGTATGCTGCAATTTACAGGGTAATAATGATTTCAGGCAGAGATATGTGGTCTCTGATATTTTGGAATTGTATATGCAATTGTCTCTATTATATGAGCTGTCTTTGATATATATATGATGGTATATGCTCCTCAATAAGATGTCTGTGTAATGTCCCCTTTTTGTGGTACATTATTTTGTGCCGTGTCGTTAGCCTTTTTATCTTGGTCTGGAGGGCTAACCGAGGCGTGGCAGTGCTCAAGGAGATAATTGGCCTAGGTGGTTTCAGTTTCAGGCCAATCGGAGCAGTTTTCACAAGTTTCCAAGGTACTTACTATTTATAGTAAGTCAACAGGGTTCATAATTCTTGGCTTTTCAATAGTGGACTTGGAGCGTCTCGCCGAGAGCTTTCCGGCAAGCTATCACACGTCGTCATCCGAGCTCGTTTGGGCCTCCGTTTTAATGCCGAAAGATTCATCACTTTATTTATTATTTCACTTTATAACTCAACGGTCATATTTATTTAAAAGTGACTTAAAGTGGAATTATAAAGAGACAATGGGAATATGAAGAGTCATAGTGGGGAAATTGAAGAGTCACAACTGCAGCCATAAGAGGAGGTTTGGAGTCTCATTCTGTATGCTTCAATTTTATGAATATTATTTCTCCTTGAGAATTCGAGAAGATTCAGCTACTGAATTTGAAATCTGAGGACGGAAACTTTCAGAATTTCTTGGTGGATTGGATGGAAACTTGATTCATTTCCGGTGCGGATTCACATCAGAATTCACCATTGTTTTACAGGTTCTTATCATCCAGTCTTACTATTATTTGCTGTATTTCAGATTGGGATGTTGTAATCTATGGTTTTGTATTGCTGTTGTATAATACAAACCTTTTTCTAAGAAGTTTAATAAGATTATATCTGCTGGTTATTTGCATGTTATTGTTTGTTTCAAATCTGCATGAGATTTAATTGTAAAAATCAGAGAATGGCCGGTTAGGGTCATTTCAGTCTGTGATAGACAAATGTAGTGCCTGCACCAACGGTTGCTATCACAACCTTCTATGCTCTATAATCGAGCGTTTCCACAAGGGAAAATATAAGTTATATATTATCAATTCTTCTTATCTTTTGCAAAGGATACGATCTTCAATATATACAAGTCCGATATTGAAGAGACGCGTTGGGAAGAGTCATATGGTATGGGATGATTCCTTGTGTCTTTTCATCCTCCTCTTAATAACAAATGTTAACCCTAAATGTGGATTAGTCTTTGCATTTGATGTTAATTACCACTTGATGATTTATCATTTTTTTGACAAACGTAGCTTCATCGATATGCCCCTTTCTATCTCCAAGACACGATGATGCTCAACTAGTGAATCTTAATCTTCATGATTGTCATTGATAATGACTCGTGCCTACCCTGGGTAATCTTATTCGATGTTACAAAGCCATTAATGGGTAACATTCTTATATTCAGCGATTACTGGAATCAATACCACATATTCCGCTGCCTCTAATCATAGATTACCGTCACCATAATATAAACGATGTATGATGTTATCCAAGATGATATTATTCTTGTCGATCTGTACATTCTATAACTGGCAATTGATCCTTCGTTACACCTGATGTTCGATACTGTTTTGTTATTGTTGATTGTTCATACACGTCACTCAGCAAGACGATTCTATCTATCGTCGATAATGTTTCTTCTGCTTGCATCATATTGTTTTACCGATTGGTTATAATAATAAATATCATTCTACGTTATGGTCTTTATCCGTCTTCATATTAGTGGATTTATATACATAACAGTAGACACCGTCCACCATTGAATAGTCGATCGGATGCCAAGTGAGTAGGTGCTCGATAATAATAAATGGGCATATGTACAGGCTATCCATCGATTTCCTTGTCTACGTATTTGTGTTTGTTGTCCTTGACTTAGAGTAGATGTGTAGTCTTTCATAGTAAGCACATCCCATAATTTGATTGCCAATAAGTTTTAATCTTTAATTAAAACTTATTGAATCTTTTATCGATTTGTAGGTTCTGAGTTCGGGGACATTACATTGGAGATATATTAATAGCATCTCTCAAGGCTTTTTAATTCTGAAATATTATTGGAAGTAATCAGTTTTTTGACCTGATTTATTTGCCAGATTTTAATGGATATTGTTCAGAATCTTAGATAATTAGATAGTAGTTTAATCATTTTTATTTTTTTAAGACAAGAATGACTAATATATTGGCTGCAGCCAATTCATCTCCTGGTTTGAATATGCTGTTCCTGCAGCTTATGCTTTTACCATAGATATTACAGATCTCACAGAGAATCCAAACCAGCAATGTGTAAAATCAAATGATCTCTTCCCAAAGCCCTTTCTGAACCCCCGAATTCAAATCTTTCTATGATTGCTGTCTCTAATGCATTTACCGTAATACTACACTATCAGATAACATTTACCGTAATGTAAATCACAGTAACAGCATATAGAACATAGGAATAATCAAACCTTTATGTTATAGGTAGTTATCAAGATAGATTGTGTATGGAGACAACTCAATCCAGAGTGTCCCCACCTTGACAAACATTGTATTTGAATGACAAGCCTTATGGTCCTTATGGTTCATGGCTAACACAACCACCAACAACCAAACCCAAAGCTGTTACACCAATACCCATTGCCAACAAGGATTAAAACATAGTGAGGCTGGCTAACAAAAACATTTCATTCATTTATATTCATCGTGTACACTATGCCCCCTTTTAAACAAGTCAGAGTCCTTTCTGACTGTAATAACAGAAAAAGCAACTTGTGAAGAAGTAGGAGGTAGGGATGAAGATCTCCACAGCTTTCCTGAAGAGGTTACCCATTTTGCCTCCTTAAGCTGTTACTTCTGTTTGAAATGTGTAAACCTGAAGAGTCTTTTGCTGCCACATGTTCACATTCACATGGAAATTTCACCATCTGTTCGGACTACTGAACTTTGCTGTTTGCTTTTATTGCTTCCTAATTGGACACAACTAATTTACCTTCTCTGCATCTGTATGTCTGAGCTGAGTTTGTTTTATTAGTGGAGCTGTTCTTGAAAACCTATTTGTTTGTCTTCTCGCACACACCTCAATGCTGCGATACCCTTGAGACCAATGCTTTTCTCTTGCAACATCTGATGTTGTTGACACATGGATGGTTTGATCATCAAATACTGCAATCTGAAAGTTGTTCAATGATGCATAGAGATTGCAACACCTTTTGCAATAAGAGAAGCATTGGCGTGGGGTAGAGGGGGCAGACACTTTCCATGTATATTAGTTATGTAACTATTTGGCCAATGTTGGTTTCCATGCAGCATCCTTCTTTCATGAAGTTTGTATGTGGGATGTGTTAGAGCAATAGGACATCACCTAATTAATAATCTAATTAGGTCCTTATTACTTTATTCACTTAAGGTAAACTTAAGAGTGTTTTTTCCTTTTATCAGATTAGGCTAATAATAGTTCATGTTGTCTCATTCATTATGATTGTGACACTTGGTGCTAGCTAATTTAATCTTCCTCTAGCGCTGTATTCATTCTTTCAATAAACGTTCATTCATTTATTTTTAATCAGAACATTTTGTGCATCAATACAATTCTTAGGTTGTTGAGCAAATCTATCTTGCTTGATCTCCATTGGTGATAGGTTTTTTGCTTGCAGGTGATTCATGGGCTTGTTGGGTTGAACAAATAACTCTAATATGGTATCAAAGCTCCAAATTTGCTAAGTTCCTGCTGAGATTTGGAGAGATCCACCCTTGAGTGATTTTCAGGTGCACTTTGGGCTCAAATGGAGATTTTTATCCTGTTAAAATTGTCCCAAAACCAATAGATTGGTTGTTGTATCGTCAAAATCTGAGTAGTTCAAGTTTTGGGCCTTTTTTTGAGGGCATAAAAATTGAAGCAAGATTCAGGGTTCAAAGAAGCATTTGGGCACCGTGGAATGAAACGAACATTGCCATTGCACTCGCAGTGGCCAAGAACCCTAAGATTGCCTGTTCAAATTTTAAAAATTAGTGTAGTTGTTTTGTGAGCCTATAAATACAAGGCATTTTGTAATGTACAGGGGACTTTTTGGCAAAGGGGAAATTATGGAAAAATTTCCAAACCAGTTTTTGGGTTTACGCATTGCACCTAAAGGTTTTTGAATTTGTGTATTTTCAAAAGCATAATGAAGAATGCATTTGGTTCGTATGTCCAGATGTGTTAAGAAGTCATTATTACCAATTTCTCGTATGTTAGGTCGGTGATATCTTTATGTATTGTGAAATCCAATGGCTTCTCCAATTTATATTTTTGATGTGAAGAAATGCGCTCACTTCCTGGTACCTTGATTTGAATGCATTGGCATAGCCTGTCTTGTCGTATGTCAAGGTTTGTTATCTTTCTTTTGTCATCATTGCATAATATTCCTAAACCCCCTTTTTAATCATTATCCATATGAAATCTCAAATGGTATTCGTATGTCTACTTTTGGGGTTTTTGTTGTCTATTTTCTTTAGTTTTGCCTTCTTTCCTTTCTGTACTTTTAGGTTAAAAGTACACCAAAACTACAAATACCCCCATCATACGAGGGAGCTGCCCCTCTCAAACGCAAAGGAATATTGCAATTCGTTCGTGATCTGGTTGCGATTGCTCCAACTGTTGGCATGGTTGTCATTGCTCATAGGGAAAGCAGGGCTAGTTTTGAGGAAGCACTCGCAATGACACATTTACCAACAATAGTTACCTAGCTTAATTACTCACCTTTTGTTATATTTCTAAATTGAAGATTTGGCATTGAAATTCCTTTGTTCGATATTTTTATTGTGCTAGTAATTCCTGCTTTGTATGACCTCTGTCATCCATTGTGCCATTGCCCATTGTTCGTCCAATTTATATGACTTGGTGAGATTTTTTCAGAGTCATTCTTCTTTGCTAGGTTTATTATCAACTGCTATTGTTAGACTTGGCATTAGGTATTCCATAAAGACTATAACTTCTTGATTGTGGACAAGTTGAAATGGGGCATGGCTTGCATTCACCTTGTAGGTTGTATGATAGGCCCATAAATTTTATTTTGAGTTTAGACTTATTCTTATCTTCAATATATTTGATGAACATCAAAAAACAATCAAGTGTTGAACATTCAACATTGTCAATGAGCGTAAATTAGGAAAGGTCACTATAGAAGAACACATGCTATTAGAAGATCATTTGCCCACTCTACCTCATAGGGTAGAAGATGGTAGTTCCACAATAAAAGATGATTAATTTAAGAATTTAATCCCTTTGATGGATGGATTGTTCAAAGTAGTCTAGTTCACTCAAAATCTTTTGTCATCTTTTGAAAAGGATATGCAAAACTTGTTACTTGACATTAAGACTTTCGTTTAGAATGTTCACTTTGAGGACAATCTAGTCTTTGAAAAGGATATTGGCCTGAGTTTTAGTGTGATGAAGCTGAAGAAGTCCAATTCACCCAAAGTCCACCATCATTAGCATTTGAGGATGATTGGTAGGGTTTATTGTGTGAGATTGATCTCATTTTTGAACATTTTCATTCTGATTATGATCTAGTGCTTGAAGAAGACACAAAACTTGAATAGGATTCAATAAGTGCAAATGATGAAAACTGAGTGTGACTTACACAAGGTTCATAGTTGATACCAATTTCAAACTTAGAGATGCAAGCCATGTAGATTTTTTCAACTCCAACGGCTTATATGAAATAATGTTTCATTTGAGTGTATGGTTGAGTATGCTAATGTGACATGTTGTAAATGCAAACTGAACTGCAAGCCATGTAGATTTTTTCAACTCCAACGGCTTATATGAAATAATGTTTCATTTGAGTGTATGGTTGAGTATGCTAATGTGACATGTTGTAAATGCAAACTGAACTTCTACCAAATCTAAACTGTTAGCAAATAAGATAAATTACATCTCTAATATATATGAGTATATCTTTGTTGAGTCTGAGAAATAATAATAATGATAATTATTAATATTGTTCGATGATCCTTCACTTTTAAATTTCGGTGTGTTCTCATCGACTCAATCTGCAATTATATATATGTTACAGTGAATGTGAAGAGTCATTTCTATGATAGACGTGATTCCTCAGGGAGTCACGCCTATCATAGGCGTGACTGTTCACCACAGTTCATACGCCTTGGTTAATACACAACAGATTACTTGCCTTCGTTAATGCGCAATGGTTCATATGCTTTGTTTAACTTGATAGTAATAATCGGTGTTTGAACGAAATATTAATCGACGGTGCATAGCATTTAGCTGACGATGTATGAAAAGTTGATATCATTCGATCTATAATATATTCATTTCAATAATTAATAATAATAATATTAATATAAGAATATTGATATCATTATTATTATTTATTTATTCTTTTTATTATATTATATTATATTTGATATAATCAATCTTTTATATATATTATATTAATATTAATAATAATGATGTCAATATTATTATATTGATATTATTATTATTATAATTATATATAAGTTAAAATTGATCTTCTATCTAATCGAAGCTACTATAATTAACACTCCCTCTTAGCTCGAGAGGATAGACATATCACAATAATATCAAACTTATAATAAGTTAGTCAACTTGTGAAATAAGTATTCTCATATTACTTGTCAAGTGATGTGTAGTATCACATATCTCATGATACAAAGTATCTCACATGAATTATCACATATCTTGTGGTAAATAGCATCACATATCACATACCTCGTGATATGAATTATCACCTATCTCGTGATAAATAGTATCAGATATCACATACCTTGTGGTATGAATTATCACATATCTCGTGATAAATAGTATCATCTATCTCGTGATACTAAAGGATAAACTATGCTTGAGAACATTACATTCTCCTTATATATCCTATTTATGGTATGTGCATTGACATTATGTCGCATAATGTCTACCATAACTGCTGATATCAAGTCACATGATATCAGTCTACTGAACATTGTAAGATCGTCACCTTACAATGTTAAATATAAGTGTTAGTTGTCCAAAAAGTCGTCACCTTTTAGAAACATACACAGGTTGGGTAGGCCCATAAAGTCAGAGTCACACATGACAAAAGAAGTTTACACATTAAACATCTTTTAATATATTAGTACAAATCAATTTAAATTTACATTTAAGTCATACCAAGCTTCTTTTTGAAGTGATCAACTTTCACCTTGAGAAGAGGTTTGGTAAGGATGGCTACTGTTTGATCTCCTGTATTGATATACTCCAACTGAATTGCGTTCTTTTCTACCATATCCGTCACATAGTGATAAAGAATTTCAATATGCTTAGATCTATCATGAAACACTGGATTCACTAATAGCTTGATACAACTTTGGTTGTTAGAGTGGATGATAGTTGGATTTAGAGGTTTACTGAATAATCCCACAAGCAGTTTCTTGAGCCAAATTGCTTCTCTAGCAGCCATAGATGCTGCAATATATTCAGCTTCTGTAGAACTCTGAGCTACTGAGGATTGTTTTCTGCTAATCCATGATATCATAGCTGATCCTAAGCTGAAACAACATCTGGAGGTGCTCTTTCGATCAGTTATGCTTCTTACCCAATCTGAATCTGTGAGTCCATGAAGATCTAAGTCAACCTTCTCATACTTTAGGCCATAATTAATAGTACCTTGAAGATATCTCATTATATGCTTCATAGCCACAAGATGTATCTCCTTGGGCTCACACATAAACTAACTCAAGGCATTTACATAATAGCAGATATTAGGTCTGCTATTAACCAAATACATCAATGATCCAATCATCTGCCTGTAGAGTGAGGGATCTGTTGACGAAGAATCTGCTGCTGCGTCCTTTAGTTTATGAAGGTTTGTTTCGATGGGAGTTGACATAGGTGTTTGCTTTGTTTGAAGTAGAGATTTGGATCTGCATCATTCTTAGAGAAACCTAATCCTATGAGATATTTGTCAATTGTTTCATACCAAGCCTTCGGAGCCTGTATAGAGCTTTCTTTAATTTACACATGTGATTTTGCATTGTGAATTTCAAACCCTTCAGGTTGTTCTAAGTAGACTTCTTCTTCAATGGTTCCATTAAAGAAAACAGTTTTTACATCCATTTGATGCACTTTCCATCCCTTGGCTGCTGCAATTGCTAACTGAGGTGTATCGTGCAACTGGTGCAAATGTTTCCTCATAGTCGATTCCCTCTTTCTGTGAAAAACCTCTGGCTACAAATCTTGCTTTATATTTCTCTATACTACCATCTGTAGCATGCTTGATTTTGAAGAGCCACTTAGAAGAAACAACAAATTTCTCTTTTGGCCTAGGTACTATCTCCCATACATCATTCTTCAGAATGGATTGATATTCTTTTGTCATGGCATCCTTCCATACTTGGTGTTGAAGAGCTTGAGTAACATTGGTAGGTTCGGATTTTATGAGCTCACTCATCAAGGCCAGATAATTAGAGAATCTCTTAAGTCTTTTACTCTCTCTAAAAGTCCCTGATGGAGCTGCATAAGTCTTTGCTTCTTCCATTGTTTTGGTAGCCCAAAGTGGTCTTCTTTTAGGATTTTCCAAAGATGTGATTTGTTCTTCATTTCTATCTTCCTCAGGGTACTCCTTCTGAATCTTAGGGGTGGGATCCTCTTCTAGATCCATGGGGGAAGTTTGAATTTCAGACTCAATAGAATTTCTAGCCCTTTTAAAAGCTATGTCTTCCTCAAAAATCACATCTCTGCTTAGTTCAATCTGTCTCTGACCAGACACGTATATTCTATAGGCTTTTGAAGTTTCACTGTAGCCTACGAAAATACCTTTTCTCCCAGAAGGTTCTAATTTAGTCCTTTTCTCTTTGGGTACATGAATGCAGAAAGGACACCCAAATATTCTTAAGTGACTAATGTCTGGTTTTATACCAGTGAAGGTTTCTTCAGGAGTTTTGTCATCAATATGGAGTGAGGACATCTGTTCTGAATGTAGACATCAATACTAGAGGCTTCAACCCAAAGTGAAATTTCTATATTTTGATCAAGTAGCATAGCCTTGGCAGCTTCTACAATGGTTCTGTTTTTCCTTTCAGCAAAGCCGTTTTGTTGACGGTTGTAAGGTACAATGAACTCCTTCTTAATCACAACACTTTTACAAAATTCTTTAAAGATGTCTGATGTATATTCTTTTCCATTATCTATCCTTAGGGTTTTTACTTTTCTCCCAGAAGAATTTTCCGTAAGGGATTTGAATTCGTTGAACCTTTTAAGGATCTCCTATGATTCTTTACATTTAATAAAGTAGATCCATTGTTTTCTGCAGAAGTCATCAACAAAGATTACATAGCAGAGAAACCTTCCTAATGAAGGTACAGACATGGGTCCACATAAATTTGAGTGGACTAATTCTAAGACATTATTTGTTTTGCTAGTACTATTTTGAAAAGACCCCTTAGTGTTCTTCCCTAAGGCACACCCCTTGCATACCCCTGAATTGTATTGTTTGAGTTTGGGTACACTTGTGACTAGTCTTTCCATAGAAGATAGGGCACAAAAATTGAGGTGTCCTAATCTTCTATGCCATATTTCATTAGAGTCTACAACTTCATGAATTAGGGCTAAATTCGGTTTAGTACATAACTCATACAAATAACCTTGTCTATGTCCTATGGTTTTAGCTTTCTTAATGGTAGAATTCTTTGGCCATGCCAACACTTTACTATCCATGAAGGTTACTCTATATCCATTATCCTCAAGTGCGGATATGGAGACCAAGTCTCTTTTTATGCTTGGGACAAATAGTACTCCAGTGAGTTGGATTGAGATTTCAGTTTTTAATTTGATAGTGCAGGTTCCAACACCTTTGACTGGATGTGCAGAGTCATCTCCAATTGTTACTTCCTCATTAGTCTCTTCTACCATGGAGTCTAGGAGTTCTCTGAACCCTGTGACGTGCCTTGATGAACCACTATCTATAACCCACAAGTTGGATTTATTTGATACTTGATTTGAAAGTGCAGAGTATAATACATATTTCTCAGGTTCATGCTCCTTTTTGGATTTTCTTACTTTGGCATATGATGCTTGCTGCTTGGTTCTGTCATGACATCTGACTGCATAGTGCTCATATTGGTCGCATCTAAAACATTGGATGTGAGAAACATCTTTCTTGGATGAGCCTTTCTCAGGATGGCTTTTCCTCTTCTTAAAAAACTTTTTCTTTCCTTTCTTGTAGGAGTTTGCATTCAAGACATGAAGATCTTTGTCTATGTTCTTTTGATTGAATCCTTTCTTTGTTTGTCTCGATTCCTCTTGAAGGCAGTTTGATCTTAATCGGTCAAATTTTGGAAATTTAGACCTTGCACTAATGCCTTGAACAAATGTTTCCCAGGAATTTGGTAGACCATCTAGGGCGATCAGTGTTAGCTCCTTAGTTTCAATTTGGTATCCAAGAGTTGATAATTGATCCCTTAGAGTCGATATCCTCATAAAGTATGCATTGATAGATTCTCCTTTGTTCATACTTATATGATTGATTTCTCTCTTAAGGGCCAAGGTTCAGCTGGAGTTATTTATTTCATATGTACTTTCAAGTGCTTTAAACATATGATATGCAGTTTCATATTTCATCAAAATTTGTATGATATGATCTCTAACTCCATCAACTATGATTTTCATGGCTTTTCATTTCCTTCAGTCCATGCTGTTTTCTCAGGATCATTCTCTGGTTTTGGTTTATTCTCTTTCACAAATGACTCAACTTTATTTTATTTTAATATCGTCATAATTCTGAATTTACATGATGAAAAATTATTTCCTCCTTCTAGCCTGTCTTCAAACGAATTATAGTAGCCATAGAGGAATGTAATGTTCTTCAGATTAAATTTGAATTTCTCAAATTCAGTTGCTGCTAGGACCCTTCCTAACTTGGCTCTGATACCATGTAAATGCAAACTGAACTTCTACCAAATCTAAACTGTTAGCAAATAAGATAAATTATATCTCTAATATATATGAGTATATCTCTGTTGAGTCTGAGAAATAATAATAATGATAATTATTAATACTATTCGATGATCCTTCACTTTTAAATTTTTGTGCATTCTCATTGACTCAATCTGCAATTATATATATGTTGCAGTGATTGTGAAGAGTCACGTCTATGATAGACGTGACTCCTCAGGGAGTCACGCCTATCATAGGTGTGACTGTTCACCACAGTTCATACGCCTTGGTTAATACACAACAGATTACTTGCCTTCATTAATGCGCAACGATTCATATGCTTTATTTAACCCGATAGTAATAATCGGTGTTTGAACAAAATATTAATCAACGGTGCATAGCATTTAGTCGGCGGTGTATGAAAAGTTGATATCATTCGATCTATAATATATTCATTTCAATAATTAATAATAATGATATTAATATAAGAATATTGATATCATTATTATTATTTATTTATTCTTTTTATTATATTATATTATATTTGATATAATCAATCTTTTATATATATTATATTAATATTAATAATAATGATATCAATATTATTATATTGATATTATTATTATTATTATTATTATTATAATAATTATATATAAGTTATAATTGGTCCTCTATCTGATCGAAGCTACTATGATTAACACATGTGAAGAGGACCAAATAAGAAATGAGGTGGACATCATTCATGAAGATGTTCTATTCCAAGAGAATTGTTATGTGATACTTTTTTTAAGGATTTGATATTGTAATTTTGCGTCAATCTTCATTGACCCAGGAATAAATGACATACTCAAGCATGTTCAAGAATGTATGACATGCCAAAGGAATAAAATAGAGCAAACACACCTAGCCGGATTACTTCAACCCTTACCAATACCAGACCAAAAATGAGAGAGTATCTCCATGGACTTTATAGTGGATCTTCCCAAAGTACAAGGAAAAGATTGTATATACATAGTGGTGGATCGATTGACCAAATATGCACACTTCATGGCCATATCTACCGAATATAGAGCACCCCAAGTTGTAGAAGTTTTTTTCAAAGAAGTTTTTAGATTACATGGATTACCAAAAACCATTGTTAGTGACAGAGAGCCGATTTCTAAGCATGTTTTGGCAATAACTTTTTCATTTGGTAGGCACAGAGCTGACACCTCATACTCAAACCGATGGACAAAGAGAAATTGTAAATAAGTGGATAGAAGGGTATTTGAGGAATTACGTTACAGGCCAACAAAATGCATGGTTAAAGTGGTTACACCTTGGTGAGTATTGTTACAACACCACACATCATCTATTCATTGGAATGAGCCCATTCAAGGCATTATATAGTTATGAGGCCACTTCTTTTGGGAGTCTAATTCTTCCATAAAGTAAGGTACCTGGAGCTAGAGATTTTGCACAACAAAACATGGACATTAGGAGAATTCTTAGAGATAACCTGCACCGTGCACAAAACTGTTGATTTATTAGGATCGCTGCAAATGTAATAGCACTATCTGATGTATGTGTTTTGCAAATGCAACAATCTCTTGCATTTATATTTAGAATGAGCCAAGAAGAGACATGTCCCTTCATGGGACATGTCTATTCATTACTATGTAATTAATATAACGACAATTATGATTATATATATATAATATCTCTTGATCATTGTATTAATTTCTAATATTTACATAATATATATCTCATATATACTAAATATATATATATATATATATATCTTCACTAGTATTGACTCGTGTTTATTCGACTGAAGCTACAAAACATTAACACTCCCTCTTAGCTAGGGAGGATAAATCAATCCAATGTCAATACTTATGATCCCTCACCATAGCGACACAAAACTGTTATAATCATTAACACTCCCTCTTAGCTAGGGAGGATAAAAATATTACCTCATGGTAATATGTGAGTATAGATAATCATTTAAAGTTTATATCATTTTACTGATATTACGAGTAATAGCTCTTCAAGTATCAAGTCCATGATACTTAGTAAGTACTTAGAGCAATAGTCTCCAAATATCAACTCACAAGATATTCACCTAATTGCTCAAAATGATTATCATGAGTAATGGTCCAAGTATCAAATCCATGATACTCACCCAAGTACTCAGATTAATGGTCTCCAAATATCAAGTCCATGATATTTACCAAGTACTCAATGTGAGTATAGATAATCATTTTATATTTATATCATTTTACTGATATTACGAGTAATGGCCCTCAAGTATCAAGTCCATGATACTTACCAAGTACTCAGAGCAATAGTCTCCAAATATCAACTCACAAGATATTCACCTAATTTCTCAAAATGATTATCATGAGTAATGGTCTCCAAGTATCAAATCCATGATTCTCACCCAAGTACTCAAAATATCTAGTATGGTATGTGCACTAGTATCACATATGTGATACTTACCATATAGACTGATCATGGTATGTCTACAGATATTACGTCACATAATATCCACCATGAAGATCTCTAAATCATCTATGGTTTATTTAATGATATCAGCCTTATGATATCTACCATGATGTCTAAGAGATCCTAACCATCATGACATGTCCACGGATATCAAGTCACATGATATCCATCATGATAGAGACGTTGCAAAGTCGTCACCTCACAACATTGATCAAATACAAGTGTTCATTGTCGAAAAGTTGTCACCTTTCTCCAATGTTCACACAAGGGCCCATAAGTCCTGGAGTTACCCACATGAAATCCACGTTGACTCATCTCAGAGGGTGGATCCATCATGGCTCATCCTAAAGGGTGGAAACAAGGGCTTTCACCTTAGACTTCTCTCTCAAAGAGAAGAATGCAATAACATACAAGATAATAGATCACAGATGTGAACACTCCTTTTCATCTTAGGCTTCATTCTCCATCATACCAAGTTTATCTTGAAAGTATACAACCTTTTCTCTAGCAAGAGAGTTGGTCAGAATATCAGCCATATGTTATGTAGTGATAATGTACCTTGAATAGTATAGTTATGCACTATATCTCTTATATAGTTTGCATCACTCTAGGTGAACCCCAAGTTAAGTAGGAGTTAGCATAAAGGCATTTTAGCCAGCACACATGGGACTCAATCCCATGATCATAGTCCTCTGGATGCTCCCTTTAAGATTTTGTAACAACTTCCTCACCTCCTCGTCCAAGGTCGTTTTTAGATGAACTATCATACTCCCTCTTAATCTAATATCAACCTTCTGTGAGCAAGTCGCATCTTTGTTCTTTAGTCTGCATTAAGCTCTTTTCTTGAATACCCAACCATCTATGTAGGAATATCATGAAAAAAACCTTCTAGCTCACATACATGGAACTACATTTGAATTACAATTCTTTTTCCTTTTATAGTTTCCTGGTTAGTAGGGAAACCATCTCGATATGATTAATTCTTGCCTGTGATGGATTGTTAGACTCCCTCTGAATGTTAATTCTTCCTCTTCGACGAAATTGAACCAAATCCTCTAGCTGCTCCCTCTGTCATAGAAGCATACATGGTCCCAATCACAGAAGATATCTTTCTCATCATTTGAGATTAGAATAGAAATTCCTTTGCAGCCCACTCCCTCTCACTGGGAGAGCCCTCTTTTCAGTAATTTTACAAGGATATCCACACCACCTGCACCTATCATTTCTCGCTAGAGTCCCTCTGTGCTGTTACACAGGTTTCTCAATGCCCCTGCTGTTCCAAAAATTGGCATTTATTCCACCTATTTCAGCTTCCAAAGAAAATACTCTTTGTAGAAGATAGCCAGCTTCATAACAGAATATACGCTCAAAACAACATGAGAGGATGTAGCTGCTATTATCTCCAACGAGGAATAGAGTCCACGTCCTAGGCAGCTCACGTTAGGCCCAACAACACATGGATTTGTTGTCAGAAACAATGGAGATTCTCCATGAACTAATTCTCGGCAGATACCATTTGTGTTTCATTGAATATATCTCAATGTTGCGTATGCAAACTGTCACTACTTGCTTCATTATTATAATCTCTGTTCACAATCCAATAGATAACAAATTCTGAAGTCACTACTTGTTATATAACTGTCACTACTTGCTTCATAATTATAATCTGATACCATGTTGATTTATTAACTGCTTACAGATACTAGTCTTCGCTAATCCACAAGTATGAAAGTGTCAATAACTTATGGTGTCAATCATATCTTCATAATCTTTGCCAACTGAATGATATCTCTGAACTACTTTCCCTCGCTAGGAGGATATGACAGAAGAATGAAATGAATCGTGGCAAGCCAATGGTCAAAAGAAATATTATCCGACAACCATACGCATGGCAGAATATATCTCAACGCCAATATTGTTCAAAATGTTTCTTTGACATCAACCAACCTCCCAAATTATTTCCAATCTACCTTGATGCGGCAATAGCTATAATCCACAACCTTATGTCTGTTGTGGACTTCATGACAAGGCTTTTATTTTTGGTAAATATTAATTGCCAAATGCAAAATAACATCAATTAATCAATGCCTTCATAATTGACCTTTGTTTGTTATCACTGGTCTAATGATCTAATTGTTGTCTTCGATAATGTTGAGCATTTGTCTTAAGTTATTTTGATTAACCGCAGATTTATAAAGGAAATATTTACAATTATCTGAACTCGTGTGCTATCGAGCCCGTATTGATATTATATGGATCTTCTACAGAAAACCACTTTTCCCATAACACGTCAAGTTTTTATGAAATATTAATATCTCTGAAACCTTATTCTTTGAGGATGGCTACCAAGAATCCCTCCTTGCATTCCGGTACAAACAAAATGCCTTAAGGCCACCTCTTCATATGCCAAACCAAAGTATTCAGAATAAGCGTGACGTGGAGTGTGTCGGGTCTTACTTTGGGGAAGCAACAAACTTTATTTAAGCAGTGCCAACTCATCTAGGAGATTGGATGCGTTAATCCCTGTGAGTATCGTCCAAGTTGTTGGACGTGCTCTTCCCCTTATGCCACGTTCATTGTCAAACTGCTGAGTATGATATCTCCTTGCATTTATTTCCCTTGTCTGCGATCTCTTGAATGTCGTGCTAGTTTGAACAATTCAATAGTTTGCTAAATGTGTGATTTGAAACCTAGCCTCCATTGAATTAGTAACTAATGGTACTTGACTCACACCCTATCTACCTCTTTGTAGTGATACTTGGCTCTCAGCAAACTAAGTTCCCGCCCTTCTGCTCGTCGGTTCACCTTGTTGAAGTTGTGCATCGACTGTGACTGGGTTGAAGGAGTAAACATTGTCTCTTGGCCCTGTGACTGTGTTCACCTGTGAGTGCGAGTAAAGCCCCTACTCTATGCGGTTTCCTCTACCTGCAACGTGCAACACTCACCCCACAATGACATTCACTCCTTGATGTCTCCATGCATCTACTGGTGATGTTGAATTTATAGAGCAATCACACTTATAGTATCGTTGGTGACTGTGCCCATCTTATTTTATAGAAATTTCTGATCCAAGGCTTGGACCAGATGTCGCTTTCAATATCTGTGATGGTACATCAGTCAATCTTGACTGATATGACGTCTTCTAATGATCTCGATCTGCATATGATGTAAATCTATTATGCTCTTTATTGCATATACCTCTGCATATACATGAATCATGATTTGTTATTAGATTGATTCGATGACGCTTGTGTATCGACCATATGTCTTTGCTTCCCATCGAATTTCCTCTATTAATGCTAACAGATCTCTGAATTTCTCTCAACAGCCAAGAATCTTCCTTTAAGCGGTAAAGCTCTGTTCAAAGGAACTTGGCTCTCATACCATGTTGATTTATTAGGATCGCTGCAAATGTAATAGCACTATCTAATGTATTTGTTTTCCAAATGCAACAATCTCTTGCATTTATATTTAGAATGAGCCAAGAAGAGACATGTCCATTAATTACTATGTAATTAATATAATGACAATTATGATTATATATATATATATATATAATATCTCTTGATTATTATATTAATTTCTAAAATTTACAATATATATATATATATATAAGATTATATATATACATATCTCATATATACTAAATATATATATACATATCTTCACTAGTATTGACTCGTAGTGTTTATCCGACTGAAGCTACTAAACATTAACAAGAACCAACAAAAGATTTATGTTGACCGAAAACGAACGGAACGAGCATTTGAAATTGGGGATTGGGTTTTCTTAAGGTTACAACCCTATAAACAATTATCTTTAAAAACTAGTGGAGCATTAAAACTTAAGCCACAATTGTATGGACCCTACAAAGTTTTAAGGAAAATTGGTGAAGTAGCCTACGAACTAGAGCTACCCGGGAATAGTATAATCCACAATGTCTTCCATGTATCTCAACTAAAAAGAGTCCTTGGACAACAAATTATTCCATGTGAAGAATTACCCCCAATTGATGATGAGGGTAAACTCATCCTAGAACCAGAAAGAGTCCTCAATATGAGGGAGAAGAAGTTGAGGAATAAAATCATCCCAGAATACCTAATTAAATGGAAGGGCCTGCCTGAGGAAGATGCAACTTGGGAAGGAACAAATATTTTTGAACACCCAAACCTTAAATTGCTTGAGGACAAGCAAATTTAGGAGGGGTGGACTGTGATATCCCATGTCAATTATAAAAAATTGATAAATAAATAAATAATTAAATAGTTATATATTGATTATGTTAATCGATGTTATTGTTAAATAAATAATTAATTAATCAATATATCAATTTTTACATATTAATTAGCAAATAAATAAATATTAAATAATGAATTCCTATTGAATAGCAAATAAATGATATATTAATTAAATAAACATATAAACAATATTAATTCATAAAAATATATATAATAAGCTATACTTGTACGCACGAGATAAGCCGCAACATCCATACAACGTTATGCACGAGCGATGTGATAACACACGGCTGTGTCTCACGCACGAGATAGCCGAAACACCCATATAACAATTGGAGGTTGCAAGACACGGTATGGTCGAAGACTCACGGTTCTGTAATGAGCGACTAATCAGTGGAAGACAATACGCAAGGGATGCGACGGTATAAAGTATGATAAACCAATAACTATATTCGGGATTAATAACAATAATCAGTATCATTAACTGACTGTGGAAAGGTATAAGCTGCACACCTTGGTTGTTTCAAAACATATATATAGAAATCAGAGTCATTCAATGGTCATCATCGCTGAGAGCAAAGGATCATTTTTGAATCCTACTGCAAGCAAGGAGACTACAAATTAATATTTCCTGTCATTGGAACTGTGGCGACCAAGACTGTGAGTGATAAAATTCTCTATAATAAATAAAAAAAATGTTCTGTTGTGTTAATCAATTAATAACAGTCCCTCTGACCATATGTTTATAAGGAATAAAGATAATTAGTGAAATCCCAAACATAATATAAAACTGGATTCTATTACTGCTTCAGACGTGAGAATGGAAGGGCTGAGGCTGACAAAGAGGGGTAGTCTAAATCCAATAGGGTAACTCCCAAGATAGGGTAGGGACCAGCGTCCTCTTTAACCTTGAGAGCTTGAGCTCGAGACAGGTTAAAGGCTGAGTCTGTAAACTTTGAGGGAGCCTATCAATGGTCTCTAAGCGCTTTGGTTTGCCTCCAATGTCTTCTCCCTTCTCGAGAATTGAAGCAATAATAAGATTAGTCTTATAATATGGATTGGTAACAGCCAAATTCTTAGTTCATTATTTGTTCTTTATCTTTACTACAGATGTTATTGTTAAATTAGCAGGGGATATTACAATTCCATGAGGATTTGGTGAGCTATTTTCAAATGGAATTATAGCATCTCTAGTAAATGGAGGTAAATTTCAATGAAAAAGATGACCATTTGAGCCACAAAACATTGATGAGTTTGTGCTTGTGTTTTCCAAGCACGAGTATACATATCATCTTGAACCATGGACCCCAATTCAAATTTCGCGAAGGTTAAAGAATGTTAGTTACAGTGAATGACTCCAAACTCAAATGGAGGGATTGCTAGTTTTCTCAGCTTGTAAGCGGTTTCATCTACCTAGGTTCTTTGCCCATGTCTGTTCGTAGGCATTAAATATTATTTTCTGTGTTTGTCTTTCAGTAATTTGTTTCCCTTTTTCAAGATGTGTTTTTTTTGTTATTCAGATTCTTATTTGGGTTAGGGTAGCTCTGTCTTTGGGTGTTAGAAATAGGATTGAGTTTATTGCTTTTTTATAAGACATTGGTGAAATTTTACTAGAGATTCTAAAGTTATCCCATAACCCAAGTATTTTGATGGTCCCTAGAAAGAGCCAATTGTTGCATAAAACAAAGCTTCCATTTGGAAATTTAAATTTTCATGACTAGGGTGATCTTGCTTTTAGGTATAAATAGGTCTGATCTTGTTTTGTTTTGTTTTGAATAGCCTAACCTTTCATGCATTTACATCTCTTTTGATCTTGGTATTATTTCCTTATTATTAGCGACAACGTATTGGTCAATTAAAACAGCAGGACAGCATTTAAAGAACAGGTTTAAGAGCTGAAACAAGAACAATTGGCCCCAACCCCAAGGTATAGTTTGAAAAAAATGGCAAGGATCCTTAACGTTCTGCACGTGGTAGCAGAATGACTTGAAAACTTTGCTTAAGTCAATTTTGGCACACATTTGAATTGGTTAGGCTCCATAAATTTCTGCCCAAGTTATAAGAGATGGTTAAGCTGGATGTGGCATGCATTGAAAGTTGCAAAACCATCCAAAACCTCTGTCCAACGTTTGACTTGGCTTAAATGATAGATATATCCGCCAAGCCATAAGAACAGTGGCGACATTGAATGAATATTCCACTGGCACACTTTGAAAGTGGCTTTGCCACCTAACTTTTATGCCTACGGTAGCAACAATATATCTGCCCATGTTTTAATAGATTGCTGAAGTCATTGTGGCTCATGCCTAGCGGTTAAGCTCTTAATATCTATGCTGGCACTTTTTTGACATGGTTTAACCCCCGCCCAATGTGTAAAAGGAAGTCAAAGCAACTAAGAATGCAGCCTATGTTTGGTTGCCCAATGGATCTCTTCTAGAAGTGCACAAGCATGATAAGTAAGCCAGATTTGCTCAAGAAAAGGTGGAGCCAGAATTCAGTTGGCTATAAAAGCAATTCTAAAGCGCACAATTTCTCCAAAAAATGCCTATATATGTGGGTTGTTTACCACTGCAATCAAACTAGTTCATCCTTGGTGTTCCCAACAGGGGTTTTGTTATTTTTTCATTCTTTTTTGCTGTACTGTAAGCAGTTTTCCACAACCTTGCGTGAATTGTCGAAGTGGACCAAAGGTCACTAGAGCATTCAGTTTTTTCCAGCAGCATTCGTCTTTTATTCTGCCTCTTTTAGATTCTTTATTTGCTGCTATGAAGTTCTAGACCAAGTTTGCAAGCATTAAGGTGGCTGCTGTTAGCTTTCAGTAGGCTATTTTCAGTTTTTTTGTTAATCCAAAACCCAGGGGCAGCATAGGAAGGATCTTCTTTGAGAGATAGAGAATGTGAAATGAAAAATTGTGAGACCATGCTCGTGTTCTGCACCTAAGTCTAAATTGATATAGTCATTTAAAATCTCCATCAAGCCTGGCATGAACCGCATATGCACATTTTTTTACATGGCAAAGCCACACCATAGTTCAACCTAGCATGTTGAAAGTTGGATTATGTGGCTCATATTTCTACTTGGCATAAGTGTAGGAAATCTCCACCTTGGCATAAGTGGGTTAATATTTTGATTGTGTTCTATTTCCAATGGAGGAGTGCCTATTTTTAGGCCATTGTGATTAGTCGTAATTTTATTATTTGTTCAGATTAGATTTGCTTTAAAGCTTCTTTCTTTCCAGCTTTTCATCAGATTTTAAACATTTCTCTTTGAAGCTTGCTTTTGGGGATAAAATATAATTATGTTGTGTCCCAATGATTGGGTACCTGTAACCTATACATAATTGCCTTGAGCATATACCTGAAAGAATGATGCTTGATGCGATGCTTATGATGCTTAGTGCTATGCTCATAATGCTTGATGTTAAGTGCTTATGTTTGATGCTATGCTTATGATTTTGCAAGAACTAGTAAAATGCTATAATATTATTGGGGGAAATTGCTATAGTTCCTGGAGTTGTGTTTGGTTTTGAATACTTCAAAATGTAAAAAATATGGTATTATTTGTCTTTGAATGATACTTTCAGAATAATTCATACTTAAAAATTAATGCAATATTTATGTCAAGCATCTAATGCAAGAATGGGTGAAACTTTAGAAAATTAATAATAGAGGTGATTACTAAGCAAATATTTTATACAAGAAAATAATGTTACTACTTTCAGGATCTTCAATATGTGGAGATGTGGGCTGAGGAGACATTGATTGAAGAGAATTTGATTTTGGACATCTTATTCCTTCTCTACTATGAACCATTTTGCATTTGTACGGTCGATAGATTTGAAAAGTTACTTTCCATTTTCAAGGTAAAAATTTTATTATCCATTTTGTCTCGCTGGTATCCTGTATATGCTTAGAGAAAGCTTATTTTTCCTTGTGTCATGTCTCTCATCTGAGGAAACACACTTCATCTGCAGGAGATCGTAATTGATTGCAGCCATATTGGGAAACTGGCTGTAACCCAGGTTGCTCAGAAGTATGCACAGGTTGTGAAATACCAGGTTATTCTAATCGTCATTGAAGCATTGAACTTTGAAAATCTTCTTCATATGGTCTATGAAGGAGTCCCATTCAGGTGAGTTAAGATGCACAGTTTGTTTTAATTGGTCTGTTTAGCATTTTATGTCGTTTAAGAGAGAATTTGTTATAAACTTATAACAACTTGGCCTTTATATATCTATGATTTATTTATTTCCACGTCAGTAGGCTGGTTCTTCCACTGTAATTGTAGATTTAGAAATATCCTGTTAATGAAAAATATGGAAACAATGGTTTGATTGATTGGTTTTAAACAGCCAGGGTTCTCATGCATTTTCACTTGGGGACTTGCAAAAAATTGATAATTTAATTTCGGATATTACTTCATCAGAAGCTCCTGAAGTAGGTCCTATAGTATTTGCATGGGCTATTTTCATTTGTCTTGTGTCAATGCTTACAAAAACAGAAAACCAAACACGAATGGTAAGTATACTTTCCATTGCTCTTCATTTCTAACTATTCTTGTCTTTTTCATTCTACAATGATGCTTGCAAGAGGTTCAGAAAAGTTCTTTATTGCAAAACTTTCAGGAAATTGATCATTCAGCTTACATTCGTCAAGCTTATGAAAGTGGAGCACCTAATACTATTCTATTAATGCTTCAAAGTGAAATTTTTGAAGACTTGAATGTAGGTCATTTTTATCCCCTTTTCATGATCTTTGCATCAGGAATTTATAATCTATTGCCGACTGACTGGATAGTTTTGGCTTTTGTAGTTTTCAAGTTGAAACTAGAACTTTTAATTGGCAAATTTTATATTGAGTTGCTCAAGCATGTTTAATCTTAAACTAGAAAACGTTAACTTCATCTATTTAAATACATAAATCCTTAAATGATAGTCCAGTTGTATGTTGAATAATATAAAAAATTCAACATTCGTGTTTATGACGAAGAATTCTTTTAAGTTACTAGAGAAGACATCTGGTATTCCTGTTAAGAGAGCATGTGTACGATAAGATGGGACAAAAATAAAATTTCCCATTAATGTTATCATTTCATGTAGTATAAATACTGTGGAATATATGATGTGGGAAGTCTCTACCAAAATATTGAAATTATTTTATTTGTGTTTGCTAATATTTAGCATAAGTGAAGAAATTTTTTTCTGTAAAGAAATTTTATTAAGTCCCGAGGATTGTAACATTTTAATCTTGTTGTCTTTTGCAAATTAGCTCATTAAATTAGTCATGTAATCTGGTGGAATCATCTTTGGCACTTTTCAGCTATATTTGTATTTGTAAGTTACAAAAGTGAATATTTTAGCCCATGGGTGGTGTTGTTTCATCATTTGAGCTGTTTTACCTTGACCCGAGGCAAGATATGGCTCTTGAATTTCATTTGGCATTTCTCTCATAGGTCAATAACATAATAGCTATTAGAGTGTTCAGTAACCATGGCTCTGTTAATCAATACCACAATACATTTGGAATCAGCATAGCTGTTTTACTTTGGTCTGATACAAGACTCATAGTTTGACTTTCATGTCCAGCAATTCTTACAGATGACAATAACTCGAGAACAATCATATTTTACAGTATCTATGGCTTTATGAGTTATAACACAATAAATTAATATCTTAGAATGTACCTTTGAGCAAATAACACAGAGTTGATGAACCCAAGACAATATCACCTAAAATTTCAATAACAGAGAGTATATGAATTCCATACAAAACTATCTAAAAAATCATGATTTCAGCTCCCCAGTGGCTACTCATGATGAAGGAGATGTTGACAGCCACTTCAGTTCTTGAATTTTACGAAGACAAAACATTTCGTGCATATTTAAATTTATCACAAGTGATACTATCAGCTGCCCAATCTAGCAGTTGTGTTTTGGCAGTCATTCAAATCAGTTCTGTAGCCACAGTTACGATGACATGGATTCTCTAACTCTTTAGGGCCTACTTTGATGGTGACATTAATTAAAATTCCCTCCGATGGCTCCTGCTGCACCTCATGAGCTTGCATTTGTTTGCTTGAGTAGAATTGCCCATTTGAAGGCACTGGAAGACAGCTCCGTTTCTGGGCATTTGCAGTTTGCATTTGTTTGAAGAAATCAAATCCGAGCTTTTCTATTTTCAGGGGAGAATGAATTTTCACACCTCTAGCATCAAATTATAGCATTTTGGCTTGCAATCTCATTTGAATCCTGTTTTTGATTCAAAGTTTCAAATTATAAGTTGGCAATCTGCCAACTTTATAATATATCTCAGTTTCTGTGCTACCTATATATCTGTTGGTATTATTCATCATTTTCCTCTTGTTCTTAAAATGGAAAATATTTAAAAAGCATTTCCAGAATCACAAACATTTTTTGCAGGTATTTTCACTTTCCTACACCATCTGAGAATTTCAAAACAGTCTCTTTACCTTTTTGTTGCTTGAAACAAGCTTAATTTTCACTGTATATGCCATCTTAACTGCTTTGAAATTGTTACAGATCCCACAATGTCAATCCATAATTCTGATTTTGTGTTCCTCTTTATGGTTGTGGCTCAACCATCCCCTAAACTATCTCTGGCATGTCTCCCAATATCATGCAATTCTCCATGGCAATGCACAGTCTTTTGTCATCTTCCATTTAGTGACAGCTGGGTGATGCACGTGTTATGAGTCTGCTAACCATCTTGACTATCTAGCTATTTGATTTACCCACTGTATGCTAACATGTGTTATTTTGTTTTGCTACTTATGTTGGAAGTTTCCTAATTTTTTGATTTGCCTTTAATAAGAATTTTATTTACAGTTTCGCTGTTTGTTTGGCATGATTTTTCAAGAGGTAAAGTCAAACTGCCTTATGTGCAGGATCTCTGTGAATGGATCTGTGAATCTGCTTATGCTTCTATTGTTTTGGATCCTAACTTTGTGTAAGAGAAAATGGACCACATCTTTGAGCTTGAATCAAGTGATATTTGGTCAGCAGAACACATAGATTATGTTGATTTAATTTTTGCATGACAAATGCAAATGAAATCCCACGTTAAGAGTTAAAGGTGATGCCCAAGTGTTGGAGTTTGGAAACTGGCTTTAAAATGCTTGTGTTGATGATTACTTTTCTTATTTTTTGACTTTTCAGCTAAAAATATCTTATTTGTTGTGAATGAGAAGTTAACTAATGCCCTTTCTAATAACATGTAGTTCTCGTGTCAGTATAATAAGTGCATAAAATTTTAAGTCAATTCTCCCGCAGAAGTCTCAAACATATTTTTCAATTTTCATTACAAATACTGTTTATACTAAAAAGTTGTTTGTGCACAGGATCAAGTTGCTGGATACAAGAGCGTGTTGAAAACACTAATTTCTGCATTCATTGCAGCATATGATATAGCTAACCAGGCATGCAAACATTCTTGTACTCATTTTTACTTCAATTTACATGTTAGTATGTTGAATAACTAAGATAGCATTTTAAAAATGTGTTTGACTGCAGATGGACGATAACATTGTTAAGTTTCTTTTGGATATGTTATGTGAAATATTTTCTGGCCAGGTTTGATAGAAATATTTTTAAACTTATTGTTGGATTATTTGAATTGATTGCGAAGCTTTTTATAATGTATTCTGGGCAATAAAGATTAATAATTTCAAAGGACATGCCAGGAATCCCTTTGCTTAGAATTTTGGGATCGAGAGAGTGTGATTGATGGGCCAATTCGAAGTCTGCTTTTCACATTTAGGGAGAATTTTCCATATCAGGCTTTGCCTATGATTCGCTTGTTGTCTTCATTATGTGAAGGAACCTGGCCTGCCGAATGTGTGTGAGTTTCATGATTACAAATTTCTTTTTTATTTCTGCAAACTACGTCTTTTGGAGATAGATGGCTATGTTTTGTTATCTTCTGTTTTAGCAGAAAGATCCATTTTTCGGATACTTAGTGAGGTTTGATTTTTTTGAATTTTTTGCAATAATCTTTTGTGTAAAATGAGAATTGCATTGTCAGTTTCTTAATACCGATGCTTTTGCAATTGTCTTAAATTGTTGTAGTTTGAGACTTTGAAGGGTATCTTTGTTATTTTTCTGTGATTGGTTTTCACACCATTACATAAAATTATTTCAGATCAAGAGTAGATGAATATGACCTTGTCTTTTGGTTGCAGATTTGACTTTTTATATAGAATGTCAAAAATAACCTGCTTATTTCAGAGGAGAGGTTTCTCCTATGTAAACAATGATTTACAAAGAGTACAAGCACATATTTCCTTGCAAGTTCCTGGAGCATCTGGATTGGTTATACCTTCTGGGACATTTGGATGCGTCATGAAGACAGTAGATGAAGATGTGATTCTTGTTCGTTGGGAGGTAGACTATCTTGTATTTGTTGGCAGATGGTTTCATTTGTGAGTTTTAAAATACATATGTTTTCTATTTGCTGATCGTGCAACAATATTTACTAGATCTTGTTATGTTGCTTACTGTACCACTTTGTATATTGTAAAAGTTCTTACTGCAGTGTAAGCGTAGTTAGCAGGTTTGACAGTTAGTCTATTCCAGATTTCCTGTAGGCTAATTGTTAGCGGTTAGGGGATTTGAGTGATGTTGGAGAGTGATGCAGGAGCATCCGGGTGTGTGAACAATTAGCATGACCAAAAAAAATGACTTTGTCTGTTTGTTCCCGTTTTAAGTTGGATTGTGTTGGTTTGGTTTTGATTTTCAACTTAGATTTTGTGGAGCAGATTGGCTTTCTTATTAATTGCAGTGTTTTGTTGTGTGATGAATCATTGTTAAAATCATTTCAAACATTGGATTGTGAATTTTGATTATTACATATGCCAGCGAATAGCTGTGCAGCTAAATATCTGAATAGGACAAAGAAAGTTTGATTTAATAATTTAAGAAACCAAAAAAGAAGAAAATCCATAGGCTGCAGATGAGAAGGAAAAAGCCAAAGTTTATGAAATTAAAAGTTTGCAAGAGAAGAAAGGAGGACTGTGCAACTGCGGGAAGATGAAGCTTAAGGGTCACAGGGAAAATTTAAAAAGAAGGGTAAGTTAGAAGCACAAACAAAAACAATGTGAATGGTGCTGTGTAGAAGATAAATTAGAGGCAGCGTGGAGAAAGTAGAGGGCAGCATGGAGAGATAGAGAAGTCTCCAGTGACAAAACAAAGAGTTAGCAAAAGAAAGTGCAGGCAGATTTGGATGGATAAAATGGGGAAAAGACAGTGTGTGCAGAAGAGGAGTTTTGGTGCAAGCAAAGAATAGGAAGACAGAACCTCTCCAGCCTGTTAGGAAAGAGACCTGGACAACAATACAAATAAATCTATATGCTGCATACAGGGGAAATACCTGGCAGACATGGAACATAGCATTGAATAATGTGATTTCCTTTTCAACTAATTTAAATGTTTTAAAGTTTTGAATAACAACTGATATTCCGGATTTCTTCTTGGTTGTGGTTCAATTTTTTTTTTATAACAGCCCACTAATAATTGAAAGGTCCTAGTTTTATTTTTTATTTTTTCTCTTCTTAACATGCGATGTGTTGTTTGTAAATCTTGTTTTCATCAGGAACTTCACTTATATGACCGTGCCATTAGGTTGCGATGCAATCCAAATTTTTTTTGCCCATTCTAAAAAATAATTGAATCTTGTAGCCATCTCCATTGATTCAATTTTTGGTAGTTGGTTAGCAATAACGTGTCACTTCAATAGTTTAGCCGCTGTCTTGAATGTGAACTCTTTAATTTGAAATAATCACACAGGCATGAATTGTTGTTTTATTGACTAAGGTATGACAGAGCTTGATGGTCCACATAAAATATAAATCGGTTTGCTATCTGGGAGTGTCAGAGCTTTGTAAAATTTCATTGAGTTACAAGAAATGATAGTGCATTGGTCTCACAAATATTATTTTTTGGAATCAGTTTGCAAGCCAAAGTGGCACACTTACAGTCTTACTTTAAAATGATACACATATTGTCTTTCGTTTGCTTGTAACTTGCAGTATCCTGATTCTCTTATCCTAGCTTTTTCTAACTGCTGATTTCAGCATTCTTTCTAGGTTATTATTGTCACTGAAAGTCGTTTTGAATGTTAGAAAGAGTATGTTTCCTAAGTTGCCTAGAAGTTTGTCAAAGAACTTTTGCTAAAAATATAAAATCAGAATTTTTGGTGGTATATTGCATAGTTGAAAAACTCGGACTCGACAATGACTTGGTGGCCCAAACTTTATAAAAACTTGGTACTTGCCAAAAGAATTGGGAAAAAATCAGCAATAACTCGTCATATCTATTGAACATTTGAAAATATATAATTTCTTAAAATATTTAAAAAACACACACATATATACCGAATTTGAAGAACATTTACTGATTTCCATCATATACAAATCAAAGTTCAAGTTAAATACATAGACCAAAATGTGACTGCAACCTCTGAATAAATTTGAGTTCAATACATTTCGACGTTTCGTAGGCCTAGAATAGAATATGAGGTTGGGTTGAAATATCCTCTAGAATAGAGATATTCCTTAAAACTATGTCTCATAAAAGTTAATAAAGTTGACTTCAAAATAAATTTTACAAAATGAATGCCCTCAATCTTTAACACTAAACTTAAAAGGTCAATAATTTATACATCTAGATTCTAAATCATTGTATTCATAAGAAAATTTTAAAAATTTATAAACAAGAAATAACATTTTTTTAATATAAAATAAATACTTTAATTTCAATTTCAACATACTTTTAAATTTTTTATATATTTTGAAATGGATGATGTTTTTACACTATATCAAATCATATAATATTTTAAAAATAAAATAAAAATCAACTAAGGCAATATTATCTCAAAAACCAGGCACTTAAAAAGCTATTGAAAATATCATTGCAATTACATTCACCGTGTTTTTGAACCAATAAAATTTACATATGGAACCATTCATAAAAAATATGACTAATGACGAAGAAAATGATTTTGTGAGCTGATCTAGAGCCCACGATTGGCACTCATCTCTGTCATTGAGATGTCACACATCAGATATATCCTAGCTTCTCACCAAGTGAAAAAGAACTAAAAAAAATTAGGGTTTTTAAAAATTACTTTTATGTTTTCTTTTAGGGAGTTTCTGGCCAATTTTAATTGATTTTTTTATGATTTTTGATTAAAAAATCAATGTGATTTTACTGCAAAACTCGTGGGCGAGTTTTGCCACAAGTGATGCATGGCCATGTCTGGCCTGCGAATACTTCCAAGTCTATTGTATATTGTACAAAACAACAAAATAAAGGGTTGTCCGCATAATCAAACTAGTTCCTTTCGTGAGTAAACATTGTTTCGTGCTAATGTGAGGAACTTACTGTATCCATTATATGGAAAATTATCTCAAGGAAAACTAATTATACATATTTCAAGAAAAAATAGTTATTACACTAACCGCGGGAGGTGGTTTTGCCTTATTTTGCACCTATTTTTGGATTAAGATGGTGGTTATTTCTTATTTTCATTTGGCTGTTGATAGTATACTACAAAAATTTACTAAGTTGTTTTTGTTTTTATTTTTGTGTAGAGTTTACATCCTGGAGTATTGGTGGTACTCTTGAGAATGATGCGATACTATTCATGCAATCAAGAATATGAAGAGTTGCTAGGAAGCCTAGGACTGCTTAATCAAATGTTGATGTTCAATAAGGTGAGCAATATGGATGTGGCTTTTCAATTTGCAAACACATTTTGCTGACATCCAAAGGCATCAAATTTCTACTGGTTGCAATGTGGGTGAGATTATTTCCTTTCATATTATAACTGTTTGCTTTAGATGATTATACTTTATAATTGGTATTCTTAATATCATAAGAAATTAATTCCTTACACATTTCACCAGGTTTAAAATATTCTAATTAAAAATCAATTTTTCTTCTTTGTAAATCCATTTAAATCTCACGCTGAATTCTTCCTTGGTGACTATTGCTAGATTCCTGTTTTACATGTTAGGAGTGAAAGTGCAGTTTGCTTGCGAACAAACATTGCATGTTATATGGTGCAGTGTGTTTGAGAATTATAGGTGCATTTCCTGGCGTTTAACAATACCATCAATTAGATGGGTAATTGTCCCTGAAATGCAGGAAAAACAGTGGGATGGCATAGGGAATTCCTAAGATCAGTTGAACCAATGAAGGGATGCCTAGATAGTTCCCACTCCCACCTAAAAAAAATAAGGAAAAGAAAACTAGTAAACTAGGTTATTTGAGCAATATTTTTTCAGTGAAGAATGCAGCCCACTCGACTGTGTGTTAGAAGCATACAATTGAATTTTTATTTCTAACAAATCACATATTGAAAATTGTATTTCTTTTCCAAGCAAATGATTTTATTGCTATTGGTGATGATGAATTTATTTTTGTTCCATATGGTATGTGTGATTCAGAGTGCTAAGGGCTTGAGAACGGATTTTATAATTTGGAAGTCTTGTGAAAGTAAAATGTATGTTTGGCAGACTCAACCAAATGATAGTATTTAGTTATTACTTTTTTTTGATTATGGGTGGTTTTATCATCATTTAAAATTCATATTTCTCGCACACCTTTTGTGTCCAATCTATACTTTAGAGTGCAAACTGTTCCAATCCACTTACATCATTCCAGTTGCAAATTTTTTGCTTTGGTTTTTGGGTGCTCATGGAATTGATTTTTTCAACCTTAAAGTTCATGGTTTGCACATATGAGTTTGAGATGTTTTTCTCTGCCATGGCTCGGGTAGAAGTGCTGGTATCTGTGGAGTCCCTTCGGTCCTGCATTCCCCTCTCGATCTCGGCCTTCGCCTCGAGCACCCTTTTTTTCTCCGTCCGAGGGTCAGGATGTGTGGCCTTCTTGGTTTGTGCGCGAGTGATTGCCAAAATCTTCTTGGTGCTCTCTTGTTCCATGTCAACGTTGTTGCAACCGGGCTTCGGGTAGTTAGCTTCCTCATGGTCCCCCGGTCTGCACCACCGACACAATTTTTGTGGAGCGGGAGCCTCTTTCTGGCAATCCTGGGCAAAATGTCCCCATTGATTACAGTTTCTACACTGTATCATAGGTCTCCCCTTCACATCATACTGGATCTGCGGCCAGTTATTATTGTTCTCATTATTTCCTCTGCCTCCCCGTCGGTTATTCTTGTAACCGCCGGATGATGCAGCATTTTATTGACCGTTGGTTCTAGATGTGGAGGGTTGCTCCTGGGTGAAGAGCACTTGTTGATTCCTCGCCCTCAGATTGTAGGGACATTCTTTGGTGGAATGTCCCGCAATCTGGCAGATGTCGCAAAAGGCTTTCTTGGGACAAGAACCTTTAGTGTGTCCCGCTTCTTTGTAGTTTGTGCACCACACGGCGTCTTCCTCTGTTTTTCTTGAGCTTCCCTTGGTGGCCTTAAGTTCTTTCATCATTCTCTCGAGATCCTTTTGTAGGGAAAACACTTTCTTACTCGATTCTCCCTCGCTACTTTTCGCCTCCGATTCATCATCTGAAGACTTAGTTTTCTTGGAGGTCTTGCATTCACTCTCCAAGTCCATCGCACGGTTGTATGCATTGCTATACGACATGGGTGGTACGATTTTCATTTTCTTCTAGAGGGAAGTTTTTAGGCCTTCTACGAACCACTGTTTTTTAAGTTCATTGGCCGGGGCTGATTCCATCTTCCCAATGAGTTCCTTCAGTCCCCGCCCTTAGGCTCGGACCAACTCATTCTTCGTTTGCTTTGTATTATAAATTTCAGCTAGACTCTCATTGTCGTCCCTCAACAATTGAAATTCAGTCTGGAAAGCCTTTTTCACGTTGTCCTAGGACGTCAAGCCTGCTTTATCTACATTCGAATACCAGTCCATGGCTCCTTCCCTTAATGTTGCAGGTAACTGTCTGATCCATTCAGCCTGGTTAGTAACCCCGTTGGCGGTCCATATAGTTTCACAGGTTCAGCAATGCCGAACAGGATCCTCCTTCGCTTGGCCCGTGAGCTTGGGCAATTTCTGTTTACTTGCAGCCATGGTTGCTTGTTGTTGTCTCCATGGTGGATTTGGTGCTCCGGCACCGCCTGTGCCAGCACTCATACCTGCACTTCCTTGATTATTGTGTGCAGTATTAACCAGTGGCACTTGCGTAACTGGTGGTACTGTGTTATGTGGAGTCGTTGGCTCCAACGGAGGGTTTGCCTGTGCATCAATAGCACCTTTAGCCGTACCGTCCCCTCCTTGGGTTTGGTTCTCCGCACTTGGTGTACGGGTCAGACCCTCCTTGAACCGATCTCTCTCTTCCTGAAGCAAGACCTTTCTCAGCCGTGTTTCCTCAAGTAGTTCCTCCCTACTCCGCACTCTCTGATGCTCCGGCGAAGTGAACTGCTCCTCGTCGGCCTGTGCACCTTCTGTACCACTTCCGAGTCCCCCTTCGGGCAACCCTCCGGCAAGCTGGTTCTGGGCAAGTTGCCTTAGCCTATATCGGCATTCACGTTGTTGTGCGAAAATTAAAGCCTTCTATGCGGCCTCGCCTTCATCATCTCGTGCTTTCTTATTTCTATCTTTGTTTAAAAGATTGGGCATCAAAACTGAAGACAAAACATTGCTTTTTAAACAAAAAGAACACTTATTTTATTTATTCATGTCGGTTTACAACATTGTCAATTGCATTACAATTTTTTCTGTGTTCCTCTCTCCCTTCAGTCCGACTTCATATTTCAAAGTCCCCTACGGTTGCCATCGCCTTCTTCCTGACGGCGGAGGTGTTCCCGTGCGTGGTATGCGTGGAGGATTTTCTGACAGCGTTCCTCTCGGGCAATCTGCTCCTGGCGAGCGCGTTGTGTGAGCGATGCCTGCGCTAGCAAGCGAGGGAGGTGGTTTAGGAGTCGGTTGGCTGCAGGGTTAGCCTCAATTGCGGCCCACACGACATTGGCTGGAACTTCTTTGTCGGTGGCTTCTCGACGGATGTAGGTTTCTATTGCCACTTGAAACAGGATTCTAAATTCCCTCGTCTGGTTGTCTTCTCCTTCGTATAGTTCTGTATGGGCGTCGTCTGTTTCTGGATTAATTTCACCAACCGGTAAGCCCATTGTGTCCGCACGCCATCCGAGTGCGTCTCGGCAACGATGCTAGATGTTTACCCTCGTGGGGTAACAAAGATTAATTGCATACAGACAATTAAGTACTCAACATAGAATATAAAAAAGCATTGTATTCATGTATTTACAAGAGTTTTCCGTACATAATCATTGTGTGTCTATCAAAGGAACAAGTACATATATATAACGTCCGAAGGGATGCGAGGCGAACCGTCGCACCCGTGTAACTCCTCCAGACGGACTGACCGTCTAACTACCCAAATTACCCGACAACATTAATATCAATCAATGTTACATATATGCCCTTGAAATAGGGTAGGAAATCAGAGGAAGAATCATTTGGGATTAATAAAGTTAATAGAAATCAGCAGCTTCTTTTCTTCAATTTGTTGAATGTTGTCAATTTTGCATTGTTGTAAATTGAAGGTCGTGTTTAGGGATGCCAAAGATTTTGACATTGAAGTTACCATTTTATCTTCCTAAAGGTGAGGCATTTAAGATGCCCGCTTTCTCAAGAAATCTTCATAAGAACATCTGTAAGTTAAATTGACAAATATCCTTGAGCAATGAGATGTCTTAAACACCACATCCTTAGGAAGCTGTCATGCCTCCCATCTTTCCCTTGCTCTTCCTTTGTATTTGTTGGACATTTAGGCCAACCTTTACCAGCATGCTTGTTGTGTGATCCCCAACACCCAACCTGTGGTATGAGTCTTGTAGCACATCTTTGACCCTTGATCATCAATGTTCTTGCTTTTGCTTTTGTTCTATCCCAATGCTTTAACATGTGTCAATTTTGATGCCCTAACATTTAAAAGTGGGACTTCTTCACATGCATAAGCAATGTTCAAATTTGGAGTTTTGGATTTGCATTTTATATTAATTTATAAATGTCTTTTATTTATTATATGTTTAGGGTGAAAAGTTGGATTTTTTCCTAGAAGAGTTGCTGAATTGAAGACACCATAGCAAATGTTAATGGAGACTATGTCATATGACACTTGTAGCCATCATTTTGAGAGCATTGCTTCCTAATGTATTTGTCGTAGTGTAATGTCCCCTTTTTGGGGTACATTATTTTGTGCCGTGTCGTTAGCCTTTTTATCTTGGTCCGGAGGGCTAACCGTGGCGTAGCAATGCTCAAGGAAATAATTGGCCTAGGTGGTTTCAGTTTCAGGCCAATCGGAGCAGTTTCCGCAGGTTTCCAGAGTACTTACTATTTATAGTAAGTCAACAGGGTTCAAAATTCTTGGTTTTTCAGTAGTGGACTTGGAGTGTCTTGCTAAGAGCTTTTCGGCAAGTTATCACACGTCGTAATCCGAGCTTGTTTGGGCCTCTGTTTTAATGCCGGAAGATTCCTAACTTTATTTATTATTTCACTTTATTACTCAACGGTCATTTTATTTAAAAGTGACTTAAAGTGAAATTATAAGAGACGAAATGGGAATATGAAGAGTCACAATGGGGAAACTGAAGAGTCATAGCTGCAGCCATAAGAGGAGGTTGAGAGTCTCATTGTTTATGCTTTAGTTTATGGATTTTATCTCTCATTGAGAATTCGGGAAGCTTTAGCTTTCGAATCAGAATCCTGAGGATGGAAACCTTTAGGCATTTCTCGGTGGATTGGACGGAAACCCAGTTCATCCTGGTGCGGATTCACTTCAGAGTTTGCCATTGTTTTATCAGGTTCTTGGTCATCCGATCTTACTGTTATATCTGTATTTCAGATTGGATATTGTAATTCTTGGTTATTGTATTGCTGTTGTATAATACAAAACCATATTTCTGAGTTACTTCATGAGAATGTATTTGCTGGTTATTTGAATATATCTGCTGGTTATTGTTATTGGATCAACGGTTATTTGCATGTTCTATTGGTTTTTCAAATCTACATGAGTTTTATTGGTAAAAATTAGTAAATGGCCGGTTAGGGTCATTTCACATAGGCTCAATGTAGTTGGGAGAAAACCATTATTTGAGGAGCTGGTGAATTTGCTTTGTCAAGAACATGCAATTAATGATGAGACCTCAAATTCTATAGACAATGATGCCTTTGCATTTCAGCAAAATGGAAAGAGGCCTAATACTATTATTTATGGAAGAACATAAGGTTTCACATTGGAAAGCAACAAAGTGAGAAGGTACATCTATAATACAATGGAGTATGGCTTGGCATGTACATAGAATAAACATTTTTCGTTGAGAAGATAATGGATGTGGACTATGTTGGTTCTTTGGATGATAGAAGGTCTAGTTTAAAATCGTTTTTCTTTTGGAGTTTGATTTGATATCTTGGGCAAGTAAACCACTATTGACTGATCTTCTCAAAAGCAGAAGATCTTACAACAGGTGGAGCTATTTGTAAAGTGGTTTGGATACTTTGCATCTTGTCAAGATTGGGGGTACTTGAGACACAACCTATAGTTCTATTATTTGGTAATTAGGGAATCATGTTCGTAATCCATTTTTTCATGAGCATGCTGAACACATTGAGGTTAATTGACTCTACATCTGCGAGCAATTGTCTCGACTCTCTATTATAGAATGTTGAACTCCAATATTGTTTGACTCAAGCAAGTGTAGATATTTTTGCATATCTTTTGCCACCATACAATTTGAAGCTTTTTAGAGGATCTTTTATTTTTGAGAGTATGATGTAATAATTCTAATTATTTTGAGTAGCGTTCTACAATGGCAGCAGGGTGCAAAGTCTCATGTAATGACTATTTACATGAAAACCAAAAGGCGGCTGACATATATAAATTAGAAAACTAGAACTACAAAGATCAAAATTTTTAGTTATATATTAACGGCTACAAATGAAACTACAAAAAAAAAATGTGTATATAATAGTTATTACACTTTTCAAAGTAAAAAGAAAACAAAGGAGTTATCAAAATAACAAATGATGGCTTTTCCAAAAGTAAAATCAAAAGTTATGTACAAAATTAAAATACTTAATCAAAGAAAAGTAAAGTATACTAAAATAAAATAAATCATAACTCAAATTTAAATTTATGCATTCATATATGTATGTAGTGGATACAATAGTTCTAAATTAAAATAAATAAGTTTGAAACTGATATATCTCCACATTTTTTGAATATTTGTATTTAAGATATCTATGCTAGTAATTTACAATATTAATAATGACATCGTTATTTATTATATAATCTTTTGGTATAATTGGTTAATTGTCTGCTTTAACTGATAAACCTTTTCATATCTATTCTTTAACCTCATAAATGATATAAGACTGCTTGTTGTGTTTGATGATTTATATTCATTTTCAACACTTACGAGTCGTTCCCTTAAGTATGGAAGAACAAGTTGATATTCTGATTTGGAAATTACTGTTCAAGTGAAATTTGTTTTGATAATATATTACTGTTGATGTTTTGTAGCTTCAGTCGGATAAACACTGAGTCAATACTAGTGAAGATATGTATATATATATATATATATATATATTTGGTATGTATGAGATATATATATACTTATATATATATATATATAAATATTATTAGTATGTAAATATTAGAGAAATTAATATAATACTCAAGAGATATTATCTATATATATATATATATATGTATATATATAATCATAATTGTCATTATATTAATTTCATAATAATGAATAGACATGTCCCATGAAGGGACATATCTCTTCTTGGCTCATTCTCAATATAAATGCAAGAGATTGTTGCATTTGGAAAACACGTACTATACAGGCAGTGCTATTACATTTGCAACAATCCTATAAAACCTTAACATAGTATCAGAGCCAGGCTGCAAATGTAAGAGAGTAGTTTGTTGATGGTGAATATGTGACTGTCTCAAAAAATACAGTCTCAGTACGGGGACCATATCTCACAAATACACAGTGGGATTTTGCTGCATTTTGGATATGTTGGTGATAAACAAATTTCGAAGAATCTCACCAGAGCGATTGACGAGAAAGTGTCGGGTTCAAAAGTTATGGCCGACTGTGTACGGGTCTATGTGAAATCTGGTGAGTGAAGTGTTGCAGATTTTTGTCCACACCAAGTGCAAAGAATAAGGTCAAGTGAATTGTAGCAGATTTGTTAAGAAGGGTGTCTCTTTTTAGAAAGCAATCACAAATTATAGAGTGTCACCTCTCTTGGAGCAATCGAGTCACTTCACAAGAAGACATAAGCATTGTTCAACAATATAAGAGACGAAATTTTACATTGTGGGGGGAATAATAACCAATGTTGCATTCCCACTTGAACCATTCTTAGTGGGGAGATGATTCAAAGGGGATATGTGTTTCAAATAATTTGAGAAGGTGTTTTTTGATTTGATGTATATGGACAGTAAAAGAGCGAGGTTCCTTATTTAAAAGTCTAACCGCTTGAAGGGAGATCCGATCATATTGAAGGTTGTCATAGTGTATAGAACCTTTGGATATTCAAGACAGGTCATGTGAAGAATTTTGGTAATGTTCGAGAATGGTGACATGATTCTGTGAATTTGCATGATATTTTCTATATGGGCTCACCTTACAAAATGAAATACTTCAAATTTATAAAAGATAAGTATTCCATGTTTTATTAATGCACATAATTTTTTAAATTTGTAATTCATGCTATACTGTTGGTTAGTAAAATCTTGTATGCTTCTATCATTGGTATTTTCAGTCGAGATAGTTTAGTGATCTATTTGTAATCTCTCTTTGACATACCTTCAGGACGGAAGCACAAGAAAATTGCATTCAAGGGAGAAAGAACATAATGCTTGCAAACGAATTGATGATTGAGACCAGATGTAGAGGGAGTCTGATATTTCAAAAGAAGACAAGAGGTTGATACAAGAACTTGAGCTTGAGAGGGACCAGATAGAGGATATGTTTAAATCAACTTTTGATAATCTTGGTCGTATTGATTCAGACGGAGTAGTCCATACTGAGATGGATACTCCAGTGATCAAGAAACTCTAACAGTCAGAGGACTAGGAATCATGAATGCCTTTTGGGCTCTATGTGAATCATGAGGAAGTGACGACTTTCAAATGATTATTACTTGTATTTGTTAAAGTTATTGGAAGGTGACGATCTTACAATAACTTGATCTTCTATCATGATAGACATCTTATGATGGCTGAAACAGTTCATGATAGATAATAACTTGCATGGTGGATTGAGTTCCTTAAACATGCCATGATCTTCAATTGTGATAGACTTCTTATGATGGCTAAAATAGATCATGATAGATGATAGGAATGTTCCTATGGTAAGTATTATTGAGGGTACATGTGCACATTACCTATAGGACATTTTTGAGTAATGGTGAATATCATGAGACTTGATATTCTTGGTCAGACCATATCTTTGATATCATATTGAGGTGATATCTAAAATATTTATTGAGTACCTGATGGACATCATGAGACTTGATGTTGGCAGGCCAGTACTCTGAGTACATGGTGAATATCACATGACTTGATATTTTGTGGCCATTACTCCTAATATCATGAGATGATTGTTATTCCTAACCGGTTATTGAGAGGGGGGGGGGCTGAATCAGTAAATACTATTTCTATTGCAATTTCACACTTGTACAAAGATTCTTGCAAGTTAAACAGAATGTAAACAATCATTCACAAACAGAAATAGAAATAAGCAGATCAACACATCATGTATACGTGGAAACCCTCAGTTGGAAGGAAAAAACCATGGTGAGACAGAGCTCACAACTTCACTACTGCAGTAATAAAGATGCCCTCTTAGGAGCTTACAAAGCACTTGCAAGAGTGCTACCCGGTTAAGGGATTTGATGGAAGATCGGTTAAGATCTTAACTCTGTTAGGAGCCGCCTTGTTAAAGGACTTTCAACATCAACAAAGATGTTACTCGGTTAAAGGATTTATACAAAGAACCTATTAGGGTTCACCCTAATGAAGGGATTTGAATATGCTTTCACAAAATAAAAGCAATGATCTTAATTGACACTCTTTGTTTGATTAGATTATACTTGTTGACCTTACTGTTCTGCCTGGCTGTTGATCCTTTCTGCCTTTCACCTCTGTGACTGTAGCTCTTCTTAGAAGATAACTCTCTCTTGCTCTGTATAATCAACAACATTGGTTTCGTGTCCTATAGCCTGTATATATAAGAAATTAATCTTATTAAAACCTAACTCATAGAACCGCTAGGCTGTAAACTCATCCATCAATCATGCAGCAAAAAGCTTTGCGAGATGATCTTGAGTTTACCTTGAAAACATCCTCGTAGAAATAAAACTAATTCCTGTTAAAAAGCTAACTTCAGTTCTAAACGGTGGATGCCTGCATATTTCGATTTTAACTTAAACAACTCCGCATAATCCTGTGCGGATTTATATGCAGTTCGACCAGTATCAATCTTATACCCGGTCCATCCCTGTATGCAATATAAGACTGGTACAATGTACTTTGTTTGGTCTATCGGTGCATCTACTCTGTTTCTAGTCTACCGGTGCCTATAAAGTAATACAAGTGATCTACCGGTGAACCTCTACTGGTGGGAATGGTGTTTGCATCTATCTTCACTAATGCAAACTTAAATTTCCTAACAATGATGTCTCTATAAACTCTGATATTACATTAAGGTAATATATCTTTTCACATTATTTTGAGTACTTGGTCAGTATCATGCGACTTGATATTCTGTGGCCAATGCTCTCAATATCATGAGATGATATTCTTATGAATCTAAGTTATGGTGAATATCACGCAACTTGATATTCCTAGTTAGACCATATCTCTGATATCACGGTAAATGATATCTTCTGATCCTAATCATGTGTTTAATCTTCCTTGGCTAAGAGGGAGTGTTGATGTTTTGTAGCTTTAGTCGGATAAACACTATGAGTCAATACTAGTGAAGATGTGTATATATATATATTTAGTATATATGAGATGTATATATATACTTAAATATATATATATATATATATATATATATATATATATTATTATGTAAATATTAGAGAAATTATTATAATACTCAAGAGATATTATATATATATATATATATAATCATAATTGTCATTATTTTAATTACATAATAATGAATAGACATGTCCCATGAAGGGACATGTCTCTTCTTGGCTCATTCTCAATATAAATGCAAGAGATTGTTGCATTTGGAAAACACATACTATACAGGGAGTGCTATTACATTTGCAACGATCGTAAAAAAAAACTTAACACTTACAATGACATGACCATAACCATCTCATGAATAATACAAGACTTCTTGTGCCTTGATATTTTATATTCATTTGCAATACTAACAAATCTTTTCCTTAACAGTCAAATATGAAAGAACAAGTTTATATTCTTGTTTGAAGAGTACTTTAAAAGAGAAACTCATTTTAATAATATACAACAAGGGAGTGTCCATAAGGATGACATAAAATATAATCAATAGCATAGTAGTTTTCGGTTCATTGCAGCGCTTCTGTTTATATTCAAGTACCATGATTCTAGGAAAATATTTTCTCGAGTGCATTTTTGCATAAACCCATGTAAAGAGTTAAAGATACACTACATAAATAGCCAACATTATAATATGTATTGTCTTTTGAAGAGTACAATCATGTTATTCAACAGGTTTTACCTTGAGCATGATGTTTTTAACTCTAGTATTTTGTTTTCTCATCATCTACATTTATAATTCTATAGAAAATGATGAACTCGTACTTGACTCCTTTGCAAATGTGATTTATAGAACAAGAAAAAATGATAAATAGGGGTAAGGGTGGTTCTAGTTTCATGTTTCTAAGGACATGAACTCTGAACGTTTGTAATCGTTATCTATTAAACAATATTTTTTTTAGGATGGATAACTCCTTGTTTGATATGGGTGCGGAGTTGACTATTGATAATCCTCTCTTTGAGTTAGATGAGGGAGATACTTCCTATCCCTAGGATGAGGATGATGTTGGTCGTAGGGTCTGGGACCCAGGTGCAGTCGTCAGAGGTGAGCCCTGGTCATCAGGTTGGAGTAGCGAAATGAGCTCAGTTGATGAGCAGTGTGGTCTATGTACCCACAGTCCAGGAGTGGTAGCTATGTCTGGTGGCATGATGGGAGCTATGCCTTTTCTTACACTACCACCCAATGAGGATGTTGATCAGATAGGACTTCTTCAGTACAGGGTCATCGAGTTTGGCATGCTGGCTGGTGTGAATTTTTCACACAATGGTATACCTTGTGTGACTCCAGGTATTGAGAGGCAGTCATGGAGTCCTTATGCTGATTTGGGGTTTCCAGCAGAGCTATTCAGTGTATCATGGGTGGGAGCCTTATCCGGCAGTTTTGACAATTTGTGTCTACAGCGCAATTTATGGCTTAGGCAAATCAGAGGGGTATACTCTAGGTCGGTTTTCATTGTTGGAGCCGATCAGTATGAGATTTGGTTTTCCCCGGCATATGGCCATAGAGGCGCGGGAGAGCCCAGTTGGAGTGAGGTCCTCAATTGGGTTGAGATCTTTCTTACAGATGTCAGCAGCACAGGGCAAATCGGTTCGACAGATCCTGCAGTGGTTTGGGATTCAACATTATATGGGCTGCTGTTTGGTTATTGTATGAGTGGCTTCACAGATCGGAGCATGATGACTGGGTCAGTTTCACACGTTGGGTTGGTAGAGCCGCCCCCCAGAGGTTGGTTTGGGATCCCGGTATTTGATATCAGCAGGTAGATATCGATTGCTTGAGGACAAGCAATATCCGGGAAGGGATGATTGTAATGTCCCCTTTTGGGGTACATTATATTGAGCCGTGTCGTTAGCCTATTTACCTTGGTTCGAAGGGCTAATTGTGGCGTGGCAGTGTTCTAGGGGATAATCAGCCTAGGTGGTTTCAGTTCCAAGCCAATCGGTGCAATTTCTGCAGGTTTCCAGGGCACTTACTATTTATAGTAAGTCAGCAGGGGTTCAAAATTCTCGGCTTTTTAGTAGTGGACTTGGAGCGTCTCGTCGAGAGCTTTCCGACGAGCTATCACACGACGACATCCGAGCTCATTTGGGCTTCCGTTTTAATGCCGGATGATTTCCTCACTTGTTTATTATTTTACTTTATAACTCAACGGTCATTTTATTTAAAGGTGACTTAAAGTGAGTTTATAAAGAGACAAAATGGGCATACGAAGAGTCGTAGTGGGGAAACTGAAGAGTCATAGCTGCAGCCATAAGAGGAGGTTTTGGAGACTCATTCAGCATGCTTCAGTTTATGGATATTACTTCTTTTTGAGAATTCGAGAAGCTTCAGCTATCGAATCAGAAATCCGAGGATGGAAACCCGATTCATGCCGGTGCGGATTCATCCAGACTTCGCCATTATTATACTAGGTTCTTTATCATCTAGTCTTACTGTTCTTTGCTGTATTTCAGATTGGATTGGATATTGTAATGTTTGGTTTATGTATTGCTGATGTATAATACAAAACCATATTTTTGAGAAATTTAATAAAGTTATATCTGCTGGTTATTCGAATTTATCTGTTGGATACTTGCATGTTTTATTAGTTTTCGAAACTGCATGTGATTTGGTTGAGAAAATTAGTAAATGGCCGGTTAGGGTCATTTTAGTGGTATTAGAGCCATGTATCCTGCCAGCTTGTAGGGTTATCAGATTGAAGAACTTGAATATTTTAGTTCAGAGAAAAATTATGTCCAGTATTTATCAGCAGTATTGTGCTTCATCTTCAACAAGGGGAAAACGTTAGTGGCACTCCAGTGGTGGAATCCAACTCACTAAGTAATATTAATATGAACCAGAAATTTATACAGAGATAACAGTGGTATCGAGCTGGAACAACACTATTGGCAATTTCTGGAACGACAGCAGCAAGTTAATTGAAGCACCTCAGGATACGAGCCAAAATTAATCCCTGCAAATGGTTATCTACAATCTCACGTAATAGGGACGGGGAAATAGGAGCATCCTAAACGTGCAAGCCATTTGCGTCTTTACGGCTCAAGAAACGACTACCCACATTCTAGTTGGGCTGGGTGATTAAGTAACTATTCGAATAAAGAGGATTTTACATTTGCATTGGAATTACAGTACCCGCACAGGAATTGCATCATCACGGGATCACCTAGCAATCACGACAATAGCACAGAGGTTAAATTTGTAGAAATATTAAAATATATAATGCTGAAGAGATTCACGGTTGTAGCAATCTGAACGTTTCAGGCTAACAATCAAATATTTGGTGAGAGCATTAGAGTTTACAAGGTATTTCAAATACTTATATTTTTGAAATATTAATGCGGTTCCCAGATTCTTCTGATTAATTTGCACGAATGGAATACTCGTAAGTTACTATGTCTTGCGATTAATAATTTAATATATTTTGGCATTGTATAAGTGCGGGGCCAATATATTATCTGGAGCGATTGCATCGAATGATGCATATATGGTTCAAAGTTTAAATGGAGGCCAAAAAAATATTATCGGGAGTTATAATGAAAAACTATTGGCTCCTAATGAGGCGAATCTCGTATATGGGTTTGTTGATTATAATATCTCCAAACATTAATACCCACTTCTCCGATTATTATTGAGATTATTTGTGGGACCCGATTAAAATTGGGCGCAATTGTTGAAGTCGGCGGATACGATATTCAATTATTATGGAATGAAGGCACAAGATAACGGTAGAGGAATATATTTGCAGGGAAAACATTTACACGGACTCTAGTTTGGGGGAAATATTTGTATTTCGAGCCTTCTTATTAGCCAATCATACTTCCTCTATTGCTCAAACAGGAAGGCCGAAGCTGGTAGTAGCAGGTAGCGATAAGGGAATGGACAGGCTTGTTCATTGTTATTGATCACCATAGGTCACGTGATTGGGAGCAACCGTGGTGACACCTAGGAGACATTCTGGTCATGCCCAGGCATTACCTCACGCGTAGCATATGCTTCGACGTGCCAAGCACCAACACTGCAGGTGACGGTGTAAGTTTTGGACACAGGCAGGGAGTGTAGGGGATAGCTCCACCATACGAAAGCACACTGGTGACAGAGGGTAAGGAGTCACGTCACTAGCAGGACTGATACTCATAGTTAGGAAATGGTGCGATTGCAGTCACCAGCCCGTCAGCTCCAGCACCTGATTCAGAAGATGTTGCTCAATCCTGCCCAGTCCGCAGGCTCAGCCCAACATTCACAGTAGTGTTGATACACACGGGATTAAGGTTCCACTCACATCGCGTTACAGGTTGGACATTCTGGTCACCTGTCTAGCTCATTTGCAACTTGAAAAATCATTTCCAGTTTAGAGAAATTAAACTCAGACTAGTTTATTATTGAGATAACAGTGCCATTCTTAGTCTGTGTTATGAGATTGAATTTTATGTTAAGCAAGTACTTGGGGAATGTATTGTGCAAATGATTTAGTTCTCTGAAAACAGTAAGTGTTCTTGAATACGGTATTTGTGGTTGTATATCCGGGTGTTCATATTGTGAGGGAAGACTGCAATCTAGTGTGGAAATACAAGACTGGACTTTAAATCTAAGGCACTAAAATCCTACACCCAAACCAATCAGAAAATTTTGAGCAGAGATTGATTCAGGTTATTACAGTGGCATCAGACTTAATAAATACAAAATAACAAGTGTTTTCAATATTGCTAGAAATCACAGATGGGGTGCCAGTATAAAATATTGCAAGTCTAGTTGTTGTGTTGGTTTGTAGGCTACAATGTTCAATCATTAATTATCTAGACAATGCCTCAAATTGGGATAGACTGATTACTCCAAGAGAGTGACAGATTTAAAACAGAGAAGTAAGATATAAGTTCTGAAATCTCTCTTCATCAGCAAGCTGTTTGTCTGGGTAGATCTCTCTATGGTACATTAGCCCTTGACTTATCAAGGAGTTGCAGTGAATCAGTGACCTGGGTTAAAGATTAAATGATTATGAAATTTGATCAACTTCAGCTAGAATAATCAGAGTTACTAGCACTGTGGCAACATTTCATAGTTTCAAAAGGCAATTCAGTCTCTTGTGTGAAATTTTGGAGGAAGCGAAATCATGGAGTCTTTGGAGAGACCAATGTTCTCTAAGGAGTTCAATGGCACATTCTATGGTGTCCAGCTCAGGGATATCCGAAAGGAAATGGAAATCGGGAATGAATTATGTTGCCTTGGATGGCATTTAGAGGAGCAGAAGATTACAAGCAGCATGCTGGCCAAACTCAATGAAATAAATTCATATCTATCCAGGATAGATCCAGCAGATTTCAGGCTTTTTAATTGGGCCATGCATCCCACAATGGTTGCCTTAGTGCAATGCAGATTTATGAGTCATCCACTTCGAGATGTTAGGCTTGCAGTCACCTCATGTCTCAGTGAGATCACTTGCATCACAACTCCCATTATTCCTTACACCGAGCATATTTGGAGACAGGTGTTACAACTGATTGTAGACAGCTTAGATGGACTGAAATATGACAGAGATTCTACCTTTGGTACACAGGTAAAAATCTTGGAGTTAGTGACCAGCACTAAAGTTTTCAGTCACATGCTGAATCTTGGTTATGATGAGATGATTTGGCAATTATTTCAGTGTCTCCTAAATAATTACAGGGAGCGTCATTTAGATGAGGTGAAGACATGCATTATGAATGTCTTATCCTCGATCTTAGATGAGGGCTGCGACATATGCAAACAATTGCGATCTGAATTGTTGGCATTATGGAGAGGAGGAATAAGGAAAGCATCCATGACATATGAACTCTTAGCTGAATTAATTAAGCTTCAGGCTGAAAGATTCATGAGTTCGTTATCTGAAGACAAACGAGCATCATTAGGCTTACGGGTTGCAAGATCTCTGGTGATAGACCAGGACTTAGTGAGTGTAGGGCAGATTTGTTTTCTATGCCAGGAGGGCTGGTCACAAGGGCATGTTTGCAAGATTGAACAAGGGGAAGATAGATGGCAGCCTAGTGATAGAAATATTACAGTTGAGACTACCCCACTTTCGGGACATAGTGGTGAGTGTTCAAAACTCTACTTCGGTGACTTGATGACGGAGTTTGATAACTCTTTGGTTATAGGTTATGGTAACCAGTTGGAGACCTTCAGCGATTCCGGTAATGAGGAATCATGTGACTTCTTAAACAACACTTCACTTTTGTATCACACGGATATGGATGACCCATTTGGCAGTGCATCTCGGGGTAACACTGATGAGAAGTGTGCCTTAAAGAGTCAGCTGAAAGTTAGTGATGATGTCATTATTGCAGTGCTAGTTCACCATGATAGCACTCACCAGATCATTGATGAGCTATACAGGACAGCTCAGAGAGATCAAGGGCAAGACGACAGAGGGATTGGATCCTATACTGCAGGTTTACAGGGAGTCAGGGCAGCGTTTGAGAATTGGAAGTCGAAGTATTTGAGACTACTTACAGACCGTGACCACCCGCTACAGGTTGTCAGGAATTATGCTGAGCAATTGGGGAGTAAGGAGGTTGAGATCGGTAAGCTCAATAGGGAGCTTAGTGCTACTCAGAGCACTTTGGAGCACACTCGTATCGGTCTACAGGAGGCGAGGAATCAGATTGTGGTCTCTAGCCAGTACAGGGAGCAGGATGACAGGGATAGGTCTGAATTCTATCAGGAGGTGATTCAAGAGCTTGACAGCATACAACAGACCTATGAGTTGGACAATTGTCCGAGGAGACCTTTGGGTCATCGAGAGTTTCTTGGTGAGTCAGACCACTTTCAAAAGATGGATAACTCCTTGTTTGATATGGGTGCAGAGTTGACTATTGATAATCCCCTCTTTGAGTTAGATGAGGGAGATACTTCCTATCCCCAGGATGAGGACGATGTTGGTCGCAGGGTCTGGGAGCCAGGTGTAGTCGTTAGAGGTGAGCCCTGGTCATCAGGTTGGAGTAGCGGAATGAGCTCAGTTGATGAGCAGTGTGGTCTGTGTACCCGCAGTCCAGGAGTGGTAGCTATGTTTGGTGGCATGATGGGAGCTATGCCTTTTCTTACACTACCACCCGATGAGGATGTTGATCAGGTAGGACTTCTTTAGTACGGGGTCATCGAGTTTGGCATGCTCGCTGGTGTGAATTTTTCACACAATGGTATACCTTGTGTGACTCCAGGTATTGAGAGGCAGTCATGGAGTCCTTATGCTGATTTGGGGTTTCCAGCAGAGCTATTCAGTGTATCATGGGTGGGTGGGAGCCTTATCCGACAGTTTTGATAGTTTGCCTCTACAGCGCAGTTTTTGGCTCAGGCAAATCAGAGGGGTATACTCGAGGTTGGTTTTCATTGTTGGAGCCGATCGGTATGAGATTTGGTTTTCCCCGGCATATGGCCATAGAGGCGCGGGAGAGCCCAGTTGGAGTGAGGTCCTCAATTGGGTTGAGATCCTTCTTACAGATGTCAGCAACACAGGGCAGATCGGTTCGACAGATCCTGCAGTGGTTTGGGATTCTGACATTATATGGGCTGCTGTTTGGTTATTGTATGAGTGGCTTCATAGATCAGAGTATGATGATTGGGTCAGTTTCACACGTTGGGTTGGTGGAGCCGCCCCCCAAAGGTTGGTTTGGGATCCCGGTATCTGATATCAGCAGGTAGATACTGATTGCTTGAGGGCAAGCAATCTCTGGGAAGGGATGATTGTAATGTCCTCTTTTGGGGTACATTATATTGAGCCGTGTCGTTAGCCTATTTACCTTGGTCCGAAGGGCTAACTGTGGTGTGGCAGTGTTCCAGGGGATAATCAGCCTAGGTGGTTTCAATTCCAAGCCAATCGGTGCAGTTTCTGCAGGTTTCTAGGACACTTACTATTTATAGTAAGTTAGCAAGGGTTCAGAATTCTCGGCTTTTCAGTAGTGGACTTGGAGCATCTCGTCGAGAGCTTTCCGGCGAGCTATCACGTGACGGCATCCGAGCTCGTTTGGGCTTCCGTTTTAATGCTGGATGATTTCCTCACTTGTTTATTATTTTACTTTATAACTCAACGGTCATTTTATTTAAAGGTGACTTAAAGTGAGTTTATAAAGAGATGAAATGGGCATACGAAGAGTCGTAATGGGGAAACTGAAGAGTCACAGTTGCAGCCATAAGAGGAGGTTTTGGAGACTCATTCAGCATGCTTCAGTTTATGGATATTACTTCTCTTTGAGAATTTGAGAAGCTTTAGCTATCGAATCAAAAATCTGAGGACGGAAACCTTCAACATTTCTTGGTGGATTGGACGGAAACCCGATTCATCCCGGTGCAGATTCATCCAGAGTTCGCCATTGTTATTCTAGGTTCTTTATCATCCAGTCTTACTGTTCTTTGCTTTATTTCGGATTGGATTGGATATTGTAATGTTTGGTTTATGTATTGTTGACGTATAATACAAAACCATATTTCTGAGAAATTTAATAAAGTTATATCTGTTGGTTATTTGAATTTATCTGTTGGATACTTGCATGTTTTATTGGTTTTCGAAACTGCATGTGATTTGGTTGAGAAAGTTAGTAAATGGCTGGTTAGGGTCATTTTAATTCTGCAGTCCAGAAGTCAAGCACTGGAGAAATTTAATTTCAAATGGAATGCCATGGGAACATTATAAATCCTCAGGATTTATAGTGGAATAATTATGTTAATATCAAGAACTCTAGTAAGGAAGTTAGCTTAAAATGTGAGTGCTTATTTTCATCTTATTGTCAACAAAATGGGTTAAGTGAGTAGAAAAATCAGACTATAAAAGATAAGAATATATGTATGCTTTGGTTACTTGTACGATTTCTTGAAACTCTGTTGGGTCATTCCTGAAATCTAGAAGCCAATTACTTGGGAAATTTATAATAGGGTTTGTTGAAAGAGAAAGCAATAAATTGGTAATTTTTTTCTCAATTGATGATGGAACAAAATTGTGAATTTAAGAAATTTATTAGGTAAATGTGAGCACATAGTTCATTGTAAATATCAACAAAATGAGGTGGTAAAGCTGAAGAATTGGACTATGAATATATGAATAGTCATATGCTTCACTCTTGAAATCTGAACTACAATTTTGGGCATATGCATTTTAGACTGCAATTGTACAGTTTACCTTTGGAATTGGATAGTTATGTAGGTTGTTTCATATCCCATTGAATTTTGAAGTGGAGGAAATCCTATTGTTGTCGATTTGAGGACTTGATTTTATGTATTTGCTCATATCCCATATGCAAGGTAAAAGAAGCTATGGTACAAGAGCAATAAAGGCTATTTGTTTGGATATAGTTGTAAGTTTCTATGTTGCATGTATTTGGCTAAATTTTATGGATCTCACCTGACTTGCCAACAAACAAAATAAAAATTAAGCTGCCGTCATGCTACCCACTGTTGAGGTAGATAAGAGCCAAAGTGCATGCGTAGCACTAAAAGCATGAGAAACAAAAGAATTTCTATGAGGTGGGATTGGGTCATGATGTACATGTTGATGGCCCTATGTCACTCCATTACACAATGGGAGTATTTTTGGCAATTTGCTTCATGCAGTTTCACGTGAAAAAGGTTTGTTGATCCACATTGACCTTGCATATGATAACAACTTGGACATCATATCTATAGGCATCCTCCCTGGAAAGAGTCAACTCCTTGATGTTGCCGCTCATATTGAGAGTAGTATATTGTGTGGATATATGAAGGTCATCAATGTTGAAGCCCACTTCTTGTTGGACCAATGAAGGTCATTGTCATTTTGTGCTCAATCCAACATCTACATTGGATTTTCACAAGAGATTAAGCTTGTGACTTTGATGCCCATTGAATAAGAGTTGGGCTGTGCATCTTGCAAGCGAGATTCCTTCTAAGTTGCTTGAAAGGTCGTGAGTTTAAATGACACACTCGAATAATTTTTTTTAATATTTTAATTTTTATCTTCGAGGTTGTCTTGCATTTAGTTATATAGTTAGCCTTGTCCCTTTGGTGGAGCACTTCTCTCTCCTTCAACATTCTTTTCTTCTACTACATGAATGTTTCTAGCACGCCTACTTTATTTCTTTCTTCTTTGGTAGAAATCATTGAAGTTCCTTTGTTGCCATACAAGTTTGAATCTTGCTAGCCGTTTATTTGCATGACTTGACATTGTGAATGTTTGCTTCATATAGGCTTGCAATTTGTTGTACTCAGTCCAATCTTGTTTGTTCCCCTACTCATTGTCTTAGCTAGGGGAAACTGTTAAGTATTTTTTCCACATCATCAACTTCACTGGATTGTTTTTTTTCGCGTTTTGGTTGATGTTATCCTTCTCTCATTAGCAGATCACTTTTCTCCTTTGCTATTCTTTTCTTCTATGGTGCAAATGTCATTATTTTGCATACTGCATTCTTCTCTTCTTTGGTAGAAGTCTCTCATGTTCTTTGGTTTCATGGTAAGAATGACTTTTGCTGGCTTCATTTGTGCTTGCAATGTTGTTGGACTCGTTAATGTTTTATATGTACCCCTACTTGTGCTTAATCTCTTAGGAAGTGGAAACTTATTAGTAGTTTTTCTACATCAACTTTTCTTCATGCTAGCACTAAAGCCCTTCTTATATTTTCATGTCATTTATCAATACTAATGTGTCTCCAAATGAATGGTTCCTGGAAGGTTTTGTACACCCGCTATCAAGTTTGGTATTGGCCTCAAATTGTCGTCCTTGCCAAAGATTTGTTAGACACCACATTGGACAATCCTCATTGATATTCTCAATTGGAGTTGTGATTTCCATGATTGTAACAGATGAGGATCACACACCATTAATCACTCTTGCATTCACCTTTCCAACAATGGATTTGACATATTCATAGATCATTCACTAGATGCTCCACATCATGCAGCATTTGTCCCTTTCTACTCCCTTCTCTTTTTATTCTTTACGGGCATTAATCGTGACAATTGTTGTGACTTTGACCCCCCTTATGTGTTGAAATATGGGCTTTTGGCTGTTGTAATACCTTTTAGTTTTGATAAATATAACTGCCTTTTTGTTTTGTTCCTCAAAATATCATTCCAAAGAGTGTCCTTTGGTTTGCAAAATTTTACGTTTGGCTGATTGCTTATGATCCTCACCTACGCCAGTGCAGTTTTGTAATGTCCCCGATTTAGCAGGTCTCTGCAGTTGAGCTCAGTCAGTTCATCAATGCGACCCTCGTGAGCTGACAATGTGTTTTGAGGGTCTATGGGAGTTCTGGGACGACTTTACTATTTTTGGTAAGTCTATTTTTAGCAGTAGCTATTTCTAGCAAGGCAGTGCCTATTCTTGGTTGGGCAGTTGGACCTGGTGCTTTGTCAGCAGTTAGTTGATTGTAGTCAGACAGTTCAGTGGCTTATATTTTAAATGTGTTATTAAATTAAATTATTTTGATTTAATTTAATAACTTATGACTTTATAACTTTATGTTATAAAGCAGAGTTATTTTTAAAAGCCAATTAAGTGAAAATATTAAAAAGTGCTTTGTCCAAAAAGCCTATATATTCTACTCGAAAAAGAACTTTTGTCATCTTATGCAATCATTATTTTTTCTTGGAATTTGGAAAAAGGACAAACACCTAGCTAGGGTTTCGAGGACTGATTCCTCATTTCATAATTTGAGCCATCATCTGTCGGTGGTGAATTTTACACCTGTGTATTTCTGAGATTACGATTCGATGCTGTGGTATATCGGATTTGTGGAAGTTAATTCTGTAGTTTGTTGTTGCTGATGAAATTGTATTCTTGATACAATACGATTTGAATTCTGAAATTAGTCTGGGAACTGCAAATCATAATTCTGATTATCAAAAGTTGGTGTGTGAAAAAGCCTATCGATTTTGTGCAAATCTGGAGGTGTAATTAAGCTGCGATTCAGAACTATAGTGAAAAGTCATTGTTGGACGACATATATTCATTGCAGATTGTAAACGGAATACACAGCATTCACGACACGTGAGTCTGGAATTACTGACGGGTGCAGTTCAGAATTATGCCTCAACCTCAGAGTAGGGTCGTGTGTTATATCTGGGGCGGCAAATCATTCTCCACCCTCTAACGTCAACTAACTGCTGTGACATGATTCATTGCACAAGGGTGGCGGTTTATAATATATGACGTGACAGCAAAGGAGATTGCTGTAAGCAAAGGTGGCGGCTAGTTAATTCATGCCGTGACAGCAAGGGAAGATTTTCATGAGTACATGTGCTATCCGGTTTTGCTAGCATATTATTGTTATTTATTTTTGTTGGATAGTGAAGTCAAACTAAGAAACGTCAATTCTGAATATTTTCTTTGGATTAGTTTATGAATTGTCGGTTGTGTTATTTGTATTATCTTTACATATATTTATTTTGGAAATAGTTGCAATTGTATACAATTTATCAATATAAATCCAAGAAGAGCCAATACGGTTCTTCACAGTGGTATCAGAGCCAAATTCTTGCCAGCCTGCAGGGTAATTTGGGTTCAGCATGGCACAGAGGTTTAGACCTGGCATGTATTACACCCGTAGAGGTCCTAATTCTCCTCCTGGTGAGGGAGAACCTGAGATTCAATTTGGCAGTATGGGTGACAGGGGTGCAGGTGGTTCAGGTAATGCAGATGGTTCTGAATATAGGGATGCCGCTACTGCTTCGGAACTTGACAGAAAAGCCCGTGATGCTTTCTAGGGTATTGCAGACGGTCAACATCATGTTGCTACTGTACTACAACAGTTATTTGATACATTACAGCGTATGCCAATCCTTGTTGATAGTGGCCGAGATAGAGGTGCTCAGAGTGCTTCAGCTAATTCTGATCGATCTAGAGCAGATGACAGGTCACGTGTGGGTGACAGGATGAGAGCTGAGGATCGTCCTAGGCAGGAGGACAAACATGACAGAGCAGGGTATGCTGGTGTTTATGATAGGCCACAACGTCCTGTATTTTTGAGACTTGAGGGGGATGCGGTTAGCACTGAGTCTGAGGCCGCCTCGTTTGTAGACGATATTGTTGCACATTATGCTGAGTGGGATGCTTTACCATATGCAATAAAACAAAATTTGAATTTTGATAGGTTTCTTTCACAGAAATGTGAGCACACTAGAGGTAGGCCTGTACCTGACAGATAGAGGCCTAGGGATACAGATTTGCGCCAGGCAACCAACAAGATGATTCTGGATCATTGTGATGGCAGTGGTAAGGTGACAGCACGAGCTTGGGTTCACAAGTTAGACACTTATTTGTCTTTACGTCCTATGTCTGAGGAGGATGCCATTCACTTTGCTGTGCTACATCTGGATGGTATAGCCCATGACTGGTGGTACCATGGGTTGGTGTCACTTCGACACGACCAGATTTTTTATTATTAGGAGTTCGTGGATAGATTGATAGAAAGGTTTGATAAGGACGTTGAAACATATTTCAGAGAGTTGGCTCAATTGCGACAGACAAGTAACTTGGAGACTTTTATTAGCGAGTTTCAGCAGTTGTCTGTTATGGTTTATGACATTTCAGAGAGGAGGAGAGTTATGCTCTTTGTGGAGGGGCTGATGGAGCCTACTAGAGGATGGGTTAAGTCCTTGGACCCACCTACCTTGCAAGAAGCTATGAAAAAAGCAAGGAATTTGGAAGCATCTACTCCACGGAACAGATTTGCTGTGAGACCTCCCAATACTTCTTATGACAGGACAACGCCTAAAAGGGATGATAGAGCTGATTCTAGTTGTCCTACAACAGGTCCTTTGGATGAAGAGACCTTAAATGATTTAAGGAGAAGGAAATTATGTTTTCATTGTAGAGGGCCCTATGATTTGAATCATGATTGTCCCTTGAAACCAAAGGGAAAGAATAAGATGATGGAGTGGTTTTATGATGATGAAGATGATTCTGATTTTTTGTGACAACGAGTTGATGATGAGAATGATTCACATGAGGTTCCAGTTAATGATGATGAACAGGTGGGTAATTTTGATTTTAAGGTTGTGTACCTCACGAGCATGAAAAAGGAGGATTCCTTTAGAATGCATGGTCTCTTGGCAGGGCAGCGAGTCATTGCTCTCTTTGACACAGGAGCTACTCATAATTTTATTGACTCTTGTTTGGTGGCCAAGAAGAGATTTGAAACTGAAGATTTTGAAGGACTTAGAGTACAAGTAGCTGATGGTGACTCACTCAAGTGTAATAAAAAGATTCCCGAGCTTCTTGTAAAGTTGAATAATTATTTTTTGAAGGCAGATTTTTATGTGGTTGACATGGGCAGCACAGATATAGTCCTTGGCATGAGCTGGTTGCATTCACTTAAAGATATCTACATGAATACGGGAAGGATGGAATTGAGGCTCATCAAGGATGGTAAGACACATTCTTAAGGCCATTTAGGGTGGTGATTTGAAGACAACCGTATGCAGCGTTTGGTAAAGCATGATGATGTTATTGATTGGGCAGCAGAGTGTAGGGTGTTGTCTACATCAGATAACACAGATGGGCCAGCTTATCATCCGGATATTCAGCAGCTTAGAATTAAACACTGCAAGGTGTTTAATGATTTATCTTATGGCAGACCTCCTGACAGAGGAATTGAACACATTATTGAGTTAGAGGAGGGCACTAAGCCCATCATGATTACTCCTTACCCACACCCTAAGCGATTGAAGGATGAGATTGAAAAGAGCATTCAGGAGCTGCTCGCTATGGGACATATTAGGCCGAGTAAGTCTCTCTTTGCTTCATCTATTGTTTTGGTGAAGAAAAAGGATGGGACACTCAGAATGTGTATAGATTACCGGATGCTGAACAAGAAAACTATTAAAAACCAGTACCCGATTTCTCGTATTGATGAGCTTATTGATGAGTTACATGGGGCCAAATACTTTTCCAAGATTGACTTGAGATCCGGATACCATCAGATCAGAGTTAGAGAGCAAGATGTGGAGAAGATGGCATTCAGGTGTCATTGTGGCCATTTTGAGTTTCTAGTCATGCCTTTCGGTTTGACTAATGCTCCCGCTACATTTTAGTCTACTATTAACAGAGTCTTCCATGGTCAGTTGCGGAGATTTGTTCTTGTTTTCTTTGACGACATATTAGTCTAGAGTAAGACTTGGGATGAGCATGTAGCACAATTGGATACAATACTCGGCATTCTTGATGAGGCCTCCTTGTTTGCCAAGCAGTCCAAGTGTGCTTTAGGCATGACAAAGTTATTGTATTTGGGGCATATCATCAGCGCAGAGGGAGTTGGCATGGACCCGGACAAGGTTCGTGCTATTTTGGAGTGGCCTACACCAGGAAACTTGACACAACTGAGGGGATTTATTGGTTTATGTGCTTTCTATCGGAGATATGTGTCAGGTTTCTCTAGACATGTAGCGCCGCTTATTGATTTAACCTGTAAGGGTGCTTTTATTTGGACTGATCAGGCACAGGAGTGTTTTGAGAAGTTCAAGGTGATCATGACTACATGCCCGGTTTTGGCACTACCGGATTTCACGAGACCCTTCAAGTTGCATTGTGATGCCTTAGGGGAAGGTATTGGAGCGGTGCTATCACAGGATCGCCACCCTATTGTTTTTGAGAGTCGTAAGCTCAGGGGTCCTGAGAGGCTGTTTAGTATTTATGACAAGGAAATGTTGGCCATTATGCATGCCTTGGCCAACTTTAGGCAGTACCTAGTAGGGAGCAAATTTTGTATTAAAATTGATCATAACAGCTTGAAGCATTTCCTTGGACAACGTGATCTTAATGAGAGACAACAGAAGTGGGTTAGCAAGTTGCAGTCCTATGACTTTGATATTTCTTATATCAAAGGTACTCAAAATGTGGTAGCTGATGCCCTTTCACAGAGACCCCACTTGTGCCTGATTTCAGAGATAGCCGAGGACTGGAGACATCTGATTGTTGCAGAGTATGCTCGTGATCAGTGGGCCTCTGGTATTGTTGATGGCAGTGTACAGGACAGTGATTATACACTTGTGAATGAGCTGATCATTTACAAGGAGAGGATATATTTAGTCCCTGGGTCTAGTGTCAGACAGATCATTTTTCAGGCTTTCCATGATTCACCCTCGGCAGGACATCCGGGTTTCTTTAAGACCTATAGGCAGATTCGTGAGAGGTTCACTTGGAAGGGGCTGAAGACAGATGTTTAGCAGTATGTCCGTGAGTGCTCTGTTTGTCAGCAAAACAAATAGGAGCATACCTATCTGACCGGGTTGTTACAGCCACTTCCCATTCCTGAACGGAAGTGGGCTTGTTTATCTATGGATTTTATTGTGGGTTTGCCGAAAGCCCAAGGTAGAGACTGTATTTTCGTGGTGGTAGATCGTCTTACCAAGTACGCCCATTTCTTTCCGATTACCACCACTTTCTCAGCTGTTCAATTAGCTGAGTTATTTTTCCGGGAGGTATTCAAATTACATGGTTTGCCCCGGACTATTGTGAGTGATCGTGATAGCCGCTTTTTGAGTCATTTCTGGCAGGAGCTTTTCCGGTTATGTGGGACGGAATTGACTCCCAGCACTAGTTACCACCCCCAGATAGATGGTCAGACTGAGATAGTGAATAAATGGGTGGAGGGCTATCTGCGGCATTATGTTTCTTCTCAGCAGCGGGCTTGGGTGAAGTGGATACATTTGCGAGTTTTGTTATAATTCCACTCATCACATGACTATTTAGATGTCACTGTTTCGGGCTTTGCACAAATATGATCCACCTAGTTTCATGGATTTATTATGCAGTGATAGTCGAGTGCCCAGTGCTAGGGATATGTTACAGGATGGTCAGGATATCATGCGGACATTAAAAGATAATATTCAGAGGGCTTAGAATCAGCAGAAGCAATATGTTGATAAGAGGAGGACTGCTCGTTCTTTTCAGGTGGATGATATGGTTTATTTGATGCTACAGCCCTACAGGCAGTCTTCTATCAAGAAGAGTGGAGTTGAGAAGCTCAAGCCCTGTTACTATGGACCTTTCCGTGTAGTTCGCCGGGTGGGAGAGGTTGCATATGAGCTGGATTTACCTCTTGATAGCAGGGTTCCTAATGTTTTCCATGTCTCATGCCTTAAGAAGGCACTGGGTCAGCATGTTGTACTATCTTCTACGTTACCTCCCTTGGATGATGAGGGCAGATTGGAGTTGGTCCCTGAGGCTATTTTGGAGACCAAGGAGAGGCATCTGCGGCGTAGAGTTGTTAGAGAGTTTTTGGTAAACTGGCACGGACTTCCCGATGAGGATGCCACTTCGGAGCTTGAGGATATTTTGTAGCACCAGGGATTGCGATTGCTTGGGGACAAGCAATCTTGGGGAGGGAGGACTGTAATGTCCCTGATTTAGCAGGTCTCTGCAGTTGAGCTCAGTCAGTTCATCAATGCGACCCTCGTGAGCTGACAGTGTGTTTTGAGGGTCTTTGGGAGTTCTGGGACGGATTTACTATTTTTGGTAAGTCTATTTTTAGCAGTAGCTATTTTTGGCAGGGTAGTGCCTATTCTTGGTTGGGCAGTTGGACCTGGTGCTTTGTTAGTAGTTCGTTGATTGCAGTCAGACAGTTCAGTGGCTTATATTTTAAATGTGTTATTAAATTAAATTATTTTGATTTAATTTAATAACTTATGACTTTATAACTTTATGTTATAAAGCAGAGTTATTTTTAAAAGCCAATTAAGTGAAAATATTAAAAAGAGCTTTTTCCAAAAAGCCTATATATTCTACTCGAAAAAGCACTTTTGTCATCTTATGCAATCATTATTTTCTTGGAATTTGGGAAAAGGACAAAAACTTGGCTAGGGTTTCGAGGATTGATTCCTCATTTCGTAATTTGAGCCATCATCTGTCAGTGGTGAATTTTACACTTGTATATTTCTAAGATTACGATTCGATTCTGTGGTATATCGGATCTGTGGAAGTTAATTTTGTAGTTTGTTGCTGATGAAATTGTATTCTTGATACAATACGATTTGAATTCTGAAATTATTTTGGGAACTGCAAATCATAATTCTGATTATCAAAAGTTGGTGTGTGAAAAAGCCTATCGATTTTGTGCAAATTTGGAGGTGTAGTTAAGCTGCGATTCAAAACTATAGTGAAACGTCATTGTTGGACGGCATATATTCATTGTAGATTGTAAGTGGAATACACAACATTCACGGCACGTGAGTCTGGAATTACTCATGGGTGCAGTCCAGAATTACGCCTCAACCTCAAAGCAGGGTCGTGTGTTATATCTGGGGCGGCAAATCATTCTCCACCCTCTAACGTCAACTAACTGTTGTGACGTGATTCATTGCACAAGGGTGGCGGTTTATAATATATGACATGACAGCAAAGGAGATTGCTGTAAGCAAAGGTGGCGGCTAGTTAATTCATGCCGTGACAGCAAGGGAAGATTTTCATGAGTACAGGTGCTATCCGGTTTTGCTAGCATATTATTGTTATTTATTTTTGTTGGATAGTGAAGTCAAACTAAGAAACGTCAATTCTGAATATTTTCTTTGGATTAGTTTATGAATTGTCGGTTGTGTTATTTGAATTATCTTTACATATATTTATTTTGGAAATAGTTGCAATTGTATACAATTTATCAATATAAATCCAGGAAGAGCCAATACGGTTCTTCACAAAGATGACAACTAGGAGGTGGGCTTGGTAGATCACAATGTTATATTAGTGTGAAATTGTATTCAGTTTGTTGTATAATGGTGGGTTGAATTTGTCGTTGTGAGGTTTTCACACCATCGCCCCATTGCAAATGGGGACTGCCTCTTTTTGCTTTAGCAGTAGGAGTACTGGTGTTAGGTGCTTTTTGTTGGTAGCACTTTTTAAGTTTCCAAGTACGAGAGATGAGTTTGGACAATTTTGGCCTGCTGGGTAGTCAAGTCTGTTGAGGATGTGAGCAAGAGTTTGGGATAAGTCTGTCAGGGATATGGAGTTGAAATCAAGGGATTTGAGATGAAAGGAGTTACAACCTTTAGAGAATCCTTGTTCCAGCTTCATTTTGACCTTAGAGAGCTAGGAAAGGTGGTGGCAGGTAACCTTGCAAAAGGTGTGTTGAATCGTAAAATTTGGTCGAGTATGGAATTTTTTGGAAATTCCCAAAATCTAGAATCTTTATTATAACTCCTATGAAGCTTAAACCTATCTCAAACATCCTGAGAGTATTTATATAAGATATAACTTAAAGTATAAGAAAGGAAATGTTCTTATACTTAAATGTTATATTTTATATAAATCCTCCTGCCCTTTGAGCTGAAGAAACCGACTTGAAGAATTGGGGAATTAATTTGCAAATGAACAAGAACAATCCCCACACTAGGTTGGAATCCGACCATGTCTTGGGTTTAGTCCTAACAAACCCCAAAATTTTGCCCCTATTAATGGCGAGTTTCAAGTGTGATTTGAGGAGTAAAGTGAAAGAAAAGTGCAAAATTGATGGTTTTCGATGAAAATTTGGTAAGGCAAGAAAAAGTCCCAAGGACATGGTAGAAGCCGCCTGTCACCAGGTCCCTAGTTTCCTCCTCTCTTGATCCCAAAATCCAAACTCACCTTCAAAATCCGCCCAAATGGAGATGTCTCAAGATGAAGGGCGATTTGGCGTAGTTAGAAAATCAAATTCCATGTCAAATTTGTCCCAAGAAGAGGGTGGACTCCACCCTCTGCTTGGGATTCCAAAATCCCTTGAGCAACATGAATTCCGCCCTTCAAACATAAGCAAAATCCCAACAACACCCAGATTTCCGCCATGAAAGGAGAGCTTCTAAAACATTTTTTTGGCTCCTAATTTGCATGGGGAGGAATAAAAACGATGGCAAATGCAATGAATGCAACATTTTGACAAGCAAGGATGAAATTGTGAACGGATTGTAAGTTTTCTGCAAATTCTGAAGATATAATACTGATGGAGTATTAATACCTTGCTGCAAATCGATTTACTACAATTCTGGGCAGAATTTTATTGTTCAGGAAGTCTACAATAATTTTTGGAACTTATATTTTATTTCTACACTAAATCGCCAAAGAGCAGATTGCTAGAAGAGCAGACTTAAGATTGTATTGTGTGTCCTCTATCCACAATCTTGCTCCTACTTATGTATTAACCAAGGGTCTTGTCTTTTCATAAGACACACCCCTTCTAGGTCGGCCCTCCATGAAACAACATATTCCTCTACAAATTGGTGTCCTTGTCCATTAACTAATAGTTAACTATTAATTAAGTACAATAGTCAAATACAAGGCATATAAATATGCCTAGCAAATTGCCGATCTATTCTAGGGAAATGTATTTATCATGAGGCCATATATAAAGGAAATTACATGCATTTTAGATCTGTCTAATCTGAAGAATCAGAACATTAATATGATCAAGTTATCAGGATTTAACATGGATCAGGGTTAGAAACGAAACTATTTGACCTATAAGTGCTCTAAATCTCAATCTACAAATCAAAAGGGGAAGCAAACGAACAAGGTGAAAGGGAGGAAGTAGAGCGAATTTGATTAAGAGACATAGAATTTGTCCCAAGGAGAGGGTGGATTCCACCCTCTACTTGGGATTTTAATCACAGCACACCCTCCAATTCCACCCAAGAATAGGGCTGGTTCGAACAGGTCAAAGAGGGGTGCATATGTGGATTTTAATTAAACAAAAAAATGCCTTCTTCTCCCTCATTCAAGTCGGCTAGTATAGGAGGTCAAAAAGATTGGAATTTAATTATAATTTTTTTTATTGGTCCCATGAAGACACATGTCAGCCCCTTCAAGTATATGATCTTTCAACCTCCCGGTTGCCTATATAAGGAGAGCAAAATCATTTCATTTTCACACCCAAACAAGAATAGAATTACCACTGCTTGTAGGCAGTGAAATTCATCCTCAAAAGGCTGCGAAATATTTCCCACTTGACAGCAGGTTACATTGAGGAGGGAGAAATAAATCATTTTGAGAGAGAAAGATGTCAATTGAAAGCAGCAATTTCACCTTGTGGGCAGTTTGGAGACTTAAAGAAGCATCAATTTTGAGCATTTAAAAGGTTCGTTTTCTTTGAAAATCAGAGTATGAGGGTGGTAAGAAAAGTAAAATCTGGGCATGCGATGTTGCAAGACTCATTTATTTTCCAGATTTTAACATGATTTCATTTCAAAAAATTTGCAAGAGGAAAGAGTAGTTTGCTTTAAAACTAGAGAGAATCCATGATCAAAAGCCTTATATTTTGATATTGATTCAATTTTGTTTTATTCAAGCATTCAGATTTCTTTTATTCCATCATTTTGTGAACTTAATGTATTTTTCTTCCCTCGTTCTACAAGGTAAACTTCAAAGAGGGAGAAGCTGAGAGAGCAAGGAGATGATGGCAAGGCCAAGTTCAAGACTTGAAGCAAGATCAAGCTCGAGGACTTCAAATGAGAAAAATGTTCAAATCAAGTTACCAAAGTGCAGATTCGAAGATCAAGATCAAGATGGAGTTCAAGAAAACAAAGGACAAGAAGAGAGAAAATTAGAGAAAATTTTCATCAACTTGAATTTTCTCTGGGAATCCAAGTTCATTTCGAAGGATCCAACTACATGAAAATTTCACGATAACCAAGAAGTTCAAGTTTCAAGTTTGCAAGTACAATCTAGTTCAAATCATGGCAATGAGAAAATTTCCAAGAACAAATATGGAGAAAATTTGAGAAGATGAAGCAATTTGGGAATATGCCGTCACAATTGAAGGCTTGATAATGTTGAGTATCAAGAGATATTTTCTAATTAACAAAAGATTGATCAAGTCTACAGGATAAAGATGTTGAGGTGGTGCCCACTTGTTTCTACCAATCAAAAAATTCTGGTTACAAGCACATTCAATCATATTATGCCGAGTGTACAATTTTCTCATTGGCTTTCAAAAGCATTGTAATTTTCTTATTGGTCCACAGGATGGTGCCTTCATGTTATTGGATGATAAGGGTGGCAATGCAATGTTCCTTGATTGAGAATCTTGAAATTAAAGGTTAATTAACTTGAACTCTTTATACTTATTGTCCCGATACCACTATAAACTCCTGTAACATCAATCATAAGTTAATTGGCTAATGTTGATATCACTTGCTCTCTCCAACTTAGATAATTGAATGTATCCTTCATAAATAAATCTGTACTGAGTGTGTTGGTTATAGGGTCTCTTTGAATCAAATTAATATACAGAATGCTTTGTCTTATAGACACTTCTTGCAATTATATCCCTATGCCGGAGGGAGTCCTTAAATTTATGCCACAAGTATTTTGATATTACGTAGAATGATGATGTTGTTGTATCGGATATGAACATTTGTCCATGTAATGGTGTTGTTGTCTTATAATGATAACAAACGAGTTGCAACCTTCCTTTTGGGGCAGTAAGAGAAAATGCTCGCAGGATAGATCTTAAGTAGGATGAGTAAGAAGTCCTCCTAATGATACGAAAGGAGTGGGAAAGAACTTGCATATATATCTCTAAGAGTGGACGGCAGCATCCTTTGGTAACGATGAGACACTTCTTCGTTCTCGCACCTCTTCACGATGATTACTAATAACTTTATACAATGGATGACTGGTGTATCCTAATCGCTTAAGTTTGAATACTAGTAATCCTCTCATGATTGCCGACCAAGAACTTGGACAGTAATCTCCATAATACAAATGGTGCTGTCAGTTATTGAACTCTTAACATATTTGTTTTGTTGTTCCAATGTTTGATATGTTTATTGGAATTCTTCATTCACTCTGTTTTCTTCTTGCGTTTTAACTTTCATAACCACCACTATCTTTATCATAGTTTTCCACATGTAATCGATGATCATCCATTATGATTATTTTTCTCATTGTGCGGCACCAAAACTTCATTACTTTTTAAAAAGAATATGTTTTTATCCATTAACATATGTAATGCATTGGACACTCTCCTTATCATTGACCTTTGATGGATAGTTCTAATCTCCTTTTGTATCGTCTCCGTGTGCCTCTGTTCCTAGTTTGAGTGTTATCTTCGTCTGGTTAAGGGAATTCGTCGATCCAATGAATCACGGTAGAATAGACCGACATTAGACTTAGTTTATTAATATATTACTATTTGTTTATTTACTTATTATCATATCTATAATTTAATTTTATTGTTTATTATAATTATAGTTATTTTTATTATAATTATAATTATAATCGTTATTTATCATTTATTATTAAATAATTATATAATAATATTAAATCATATTTTATTAATTAGTATATTATATATATTTTCTATTAGTATTGTAATTAATAAAATAATAATTTATATTATTATTTATTAATATTATTATTTAGTTATTATATTTATTTATTAATTATATTATATAGAATTTTATTAATAATATATTCTTCTAATATTATAATAATAATTTAAATAATTATAAATTATAATGTATTATTATTTATTTAATTTAGTCAATATAGTTTAATTATAATTATATATATTTTCTTATTATTTAATTTGTTTTAATCTTATATTTTAATTCTTATTATCATTAAATTACGCTCTCCAAAGGGGACATTACAGTCCACCCTTCCCAAAATTGCTTGTTCCCAAGCAATTACCAATTTAATGTGAGTGACTTCTTTTGTGCTCCTCTAATATCATCTTGCCTGACACATTTGGATGAAATGACCCTGAAATGACAATTTCAACTAGAGGTTAGAACTGCCATATATTTACAAATATAAACTTATCAACTTGAAAATATTTTAACATATTATTCAATTTTATGAACAATTTAAAAAGATAAAATTTGTCTTGATTGGCTGTAGTATTTCTTTGTTAAGTGTTGTCCCGCTCCTCCAAGAACGTCTCTTGATCCAGCTTGGACACTCACCAAGAATGTCCTTGATCAAGCCTTGACACTCACCAAGAATGTCTCTTGATCAAGCTCTGACACTTACTAGAGTGTCTCTTGATCAAGCCTCGACCCTTACCAAGAACGTCTAAATCAAGTTTTGACACTCACCAAGAATGTGTCTTGATCAAGCTCTAACACTCACCAAGAATGTCCTTGATCAAGCCTCGACGCTCACCAAGAATGTCTAAATCAAGTTTTGACACTCACCAAGGATGTCTCTTGATCAAGCTCTAACACTCACCAAGAATGTCCTTGATCAAGCCTCGACGCTCACCAAGAATGTCTAAATCAAGTTTTGAGACTCACCTAGAATGTCTCTTGATTAAGCTCTGACACTCACCAAGAATATCCTTGATCAAATCTCGATGCTCACCAAGAACATCTAAATTAAGTTTTGAAACTCGCCAAGAATGTCTCGACACTCACCGAGAATGTCCTTATATAGTTCATTGAATGTTTATTAACAACAAATCAACTTTACATAAATATCTTAATTATTATTTTTGCATTACTGACTAACACAAACTTTCTAGTTTGTTGTCACATCTAGGGGTGAACCTCCTGAAATCTCCATTGCTTTTCTGCTCCTTTTACTGCTTGGATGTTATTGAGATCTCCTTGATCATACTTTGTTCTCTTATGTGGTGTTTCTTCATCTTGTGTTGCTTCAATTCTATGGACTTGGTTCTTTTTTCCGCACTTGTGCCCTCATTCCCATGGCTCTTTGCACCTAAAACATATATCTTTCTTCATTATTTCATCTGTCCCTTGGCATCGATGTTTTGTATCCCATTGTTCTTTGCAAAAATAACATTTTCTTCCCCTCTCATCCTTCCTTGATTCCTCATATGTGTGTTGTGTCTTAATCGAAACATTCTTAGTTCTTTCCTTTGAAGAATTTGATTCAACCTTCTTGGCCTTTTATATTGCTTCTTCTAGCGTTTGAGGTTTTAGAGGATTTACTATAGTTTTGATGGAGTCTTTAAGCCCCTCAATAAACATATAAGTGAGTCTCTTTGGGGATAGATCTGGAACCATAACGGATAGACTTTGGAATTGATTGGCAAATTCCTCTATGGTTCCTGTTTATTTAAAGCGAGTTAATAACTCTTGGAAGTACTATTCAGGATCTCTTTGGTCGAACCTACTCATGAGTCTTTGAGTAAATTCACTATAGCTAGTGATATTTTTATGGCCTAGATTAGTGAGACCATGGTGCTACCAATTGTGGGCTGACCCGGTTAAGTGGAGTATGGCATACTTAATGGCATTTTCTTCAGTCATGGGGCTAAGGGATAGATATGTATCTAGTTTTTGGACCCATGATTGAGTGGTTTCCTTCCCTGATCCATCAAAACATGGTAGGGAAAACTTACTTATCCTTGATTTAAGGTCCTTGTGGGCATGATTCTTCCTTCTATTTCTATTTGCCATGGTTTTGGTCTGATAATATTCCTTAAAGGGAATAAGTCGCTGGATTGCTGGTTCTAAACTTGCATACATTTGGGCCATTTCTTCCACACTATTTGTGGTTGGTTCCTCCTCTTCTAAAATGGGTTCTTCTCTTGGAAGGAAAGGCGGAATGGTAGACCTGAGTGCAGAGCTTCGAGTCGAATGTTCATTTTCAGAATGATCGGAATGAGTATCTCTTCCTGTATTCGAGATGTGTCTTTCATTATGATGGCTATTGTTCATATTTTGAATGGCTTGGAGAATTAATTGGTTAGTTCTCTCAAATCTCTCATCGGTTTGTTCCATGAAGCTTCTTAGTTCACTTGCCAACTACTTGGCCATAGCTTTTGTGCCTTTCCTTCGTTTATATGTTTGCATGAACTATCCTCCACAGGATGACATGATTATGCTTTGATACCATTGTAATGTTTCTTGATTGAGAATCTTGAAATTAAAGGATAATTAACTTGAACTCTTTATACTTATTGTCCTGATACCACTATAAACTCTTGTAACATTAATGATAAGTTAAACGGCTAATGTTGATGCCACTTGCTCTCTCCAACTTAGATAATTGAATGTATCCTTGATAAATAAATCTGTACTGAGTGTATTGGTTATAGGGTCTCTTTGAATCAGATTAATATATATAATGCTTTGCCTTATAAACACTTCTTGGAATTATATCCCTATGCCGGAGGGAGTCCTTAAATTTATGCCACAAGTATTTTGATATTACGTAGAATGATGATGTTGTTGTATCAGATAGGAACATTTGTCCATGTAACAGTGTTGTCTTATAATGATAACAAATGAGTTGCAACCTTCCTTTTGGGGTAGTAAGACAAAATGCTCATAGGAGAGATCTTAAGTAGGATGAGTAAGAAGTCCTCCCGATGATACGAAAGGAGTGGGAAAGAACTTGCATATATATCTCTAAGAGTGGACAGTAGCATCCTTTGGTAACGATGAGACACTTCTTCGTTCTCGCACCTCTTCACGATGATTACTAATAACTTTATACAATGGCTGATTGTTGTATGCTAATCACTTAAGTTTTAATATTAGTAATCCTCTCATGATTGTTGACCAAGAACTGCGACAGTAATCTCCTTAATACGAATGGTGCTATCAGTTATTGAACTCTTGACATATCAGTTTTGTTGTTCCAATGTTTGATTTGTTTATTGGAATTCTTCGTTCACTCTGTTTTCTTCTTGCGTTTTAACTTTCATAACCACCACTATCTTTGTCGTAGTTTTCCACATGTAATCGATGATCATCCATTATAATTATTTTTCTCATTGTGCAGTACCAAGACTTCATTACGTTTTTATTGAGAATATGCTTTTATCCATTAACATATGTAATGCATTGGGTGTGCTCCTTATCATTGACCTCTGACAGATAGTTCTAATCTCATTTTTTATCGTCTCCATGTGCCTTTGTTCCTAGTTTGAGTGTTATCTTCGTCTGGTCAAGGGAAGTCAATGATCCAATGAGTCACAGTAGAATAGGCCGACGTTCGACTTAGTTTAATAATATATTACTATTTGTTTATTTACTTATTATCATTTTTATAATTTAATTTTATTGTTTATTATAATTATAGTTATTTTTATTATAATTATATTTATAATCGTTATTTATCATTTATTATTAAATAATTATATTATAATATTAAATCATATTTTATTAATTAGTATATTATATATATATTTTCTATTAGTATTGTAATTAATAAAATAATAATTTATATTGTTATTTATTAATATTATTCTTGAGTTATTATATTATATAGAATTTTATTAATAATATATTCTTCTGATGTTATAATAATAATAATTTAAATAACTATATATTATAATGTATTATTATTTATTTAATTTAGTCAATATAGTTTAATTATAATTATATGTATTTTCTTATTATTTAATTTTTTTAAATCTTATATTTTAATTCTTATTTCATTAAATTACACTCTCCAAAGGGGACATTACAGGCAACCCTAATTAGGGTTTATAGGGATAATCTTTGGAGTTTTGCCCTTGATCTTGGCCCTTCATTGTAATTGAACACCTATAAAAGGCCAAGGCTTTCTCATTTGATATGGTGAGAGAGAGTTAGACATTAAGGTTAGCTAGTAGTAGAAATAGAGTAGGGGAGGAGACTTAATGAAATTGTTGCCAAAATGCTATCAAAGTGATTGATGATTCATTGTTGGTCTTTGTTGTCCTCAATTTTGACATCACAAAATTGAGACAACCCTACGCAATTTTTCTCATGGATTCGTAGGTGTATCCTCTATGTTTTAAAATGTATTAATAACATATCATAAAAGCGGTTCGTCATAAAAAAAAAAGTTGAAAAAAAAAAAAACAAGAAAAAAGTTCCAAAAAAAAAAATTATAAAAAAAATAAAATAAAAAAAAATTCACAAATTTCGGGATTTTCCATATCCATTGCATATGTTACTACATGTCATTCCACATGTAATGCAAAATGTAATCACCTCAAAAATCCTCGATTTGCCTAAATCCTTCTTTGTTTCAAAATCGGGATTTTTAGCACCTATTACATGTTTTGTTGCATGTAATCAAATATGCAGTCACCTCAAAAATTCCCGTCAAAAGTTTCTTCCAAATTCACTATAATTCCAAAATTGGGATTTTTGAGACCCATTACATGTACTGTTACAAGTAATCAAAAGTGAAACTACCCCGAAAATCTCCACTCTAAGTTTACCCAAATCGGAGATTTTTACACCAACTGATGTACTGTTACATGCAGTCAAATGCGCAATCGCATCAAAAATCTCCTACAATACCCAAGTTGAAAAAGCAATTCCAAGTGCAAATCGGGGATTTTTGACCCGATTGGAAAATGAACTACATATGCAATCCTAAGTGTAGTTGGGTTCAAAAACCCCGATTTCACTTAAAGTCCTATGTTTTTCCCTTGTAGTAGGAACTTTTTGGACCAACTACATAAAATGTTACAAGTTGAACTACATGCAGTCAAATCTGTAGTGCACCCCAAAATCCTCGAATTGCATCCATGGATCACTAATACAACATTTTTCAGCATTGATTGAAGCATAGCTTGCAGACATGAGCCGTCAACATCTCGGTGCTACAAGTGTTCATCCAAAGTCAGAAGGATCATGAGTAGTTTTCCACTTATGGGTGATAATGAAAATCAGTGATTGGTTGACACCACCAAATGCAGAGGTCAAAGTGTTATTTTCTGCAGATGTTCCCATCCATGTATAGATTTGAAGATTTCCAGCACTTAATATTCTGGTGACAGCAAAACCTCTTTGATAGAGGTTAATGTAATAGGAGTCGTGTTTTGTCAGACACTTAGTTTATTTTTCATCATGCATTTTGACAAGTTACATGTAAAGCATAAAATTGCAATTACATATGTAATGAAACATGTAAAGTAAAAATTTGCAATTACATATCTTACTACGTGTAATCACATTACAAAGGATTGTAATGTTGAATAAGTCAACTTAGGTAGTTTTCCTTATTTTTCTCATAGCCTCTCTCCTATAAATACAAGAGGTCTCATTGTAAATAATCATCTTTATTTTATGCAAGAGAGAGCTCTGCCAAACTTGTGCAAGCATAACTGTGGTTGTGTAGTACTATTTTGGAGAAATATAAATAGAAAGAAACAATTGGAGCTGAAGCTGTGACTGAGTGCAATTGTGGGGAATCAAATTGGAAGCTGTGTCTGCAATTTGGTTTCACTATCTTTTTGTTTATGTGATTCTTGTGTTTTGTTAAGAGCAATTTGAAGATTAGAAACAATTAGAGCCGAAGCTGTGACTGGGAGCAATTGTGGTAATATAAGACTAGAAGCTATGACTATAGATTATATTACCATCTCATTTTCATATAATTTGTTAGAATAGTTAGAAAAATCTCTACTTCTGGAAGTCTGTGTGCCCCAATGGTAGAGGTGTTTCTTATAGATCAGATAAATAGGTCATAGAACCAAGCCGGTACGTGTTTCAATCAACCTGTGAGTTGGTGTTGGTTTATCAGTATCACTGTTTCCAGCTTTTAGATAGAAGTGTAGTTTAGAGATTAAAGCTTTGCCCATTACTCGTTCTTCGAGTAAGTGGATTCCTTCTTGAAATATAAGAAGAAGGAATATTTGTAACACCCTATTTTGATAATCTCTTAGCTTCTTGCTTACCTTGAGTTGATCCAAGGAACGGTGAGAAGGGGGAGCCTTCCCTTTAAGGTAGGAGAGACATTTTCTCACAAGCTGTGGCTGGTATCAAGATTTTGTAAACTGGATTTTTTCCTCAAAAACTGTTAGTTGCAAAATATCCAACCAACAGTCTTCATGGTGGATTACTTAATTTTGCTTTGAAGTATTTCATGGTTTCTTCAATTCCTCATTTAGGATTTCGTTTCATGTTAAGTAGAAGTGGAAGTAATGAATGGAAGATATTGTTGAATGGTGATAAATGGTGAAGCTAGTGTTCATACCTTTTGGTACTTGCTGTTTGTAAGTAACAGTGCAATGTTAGTCTGGGCCCAAATTGCAAGTGTTTAACTTGTATTGGAGATGTTCATTTAGATTGCACCTTCATAGGGTATTTGGATGAATATTGACAATGTGAAAATCATTCCTGCATTCGTAGAAGATAGCACCCTCCTATGCCTAATTGACATGGCGAAGCAAGGACTGGTTAGAGGCTGACCCCGTCATCAACATTGTCTTATATTCTTAGAGTTAGATATAATTTCTAAAGCCCTTCCTTTGAAAGTTATTTTGTTGGGACTAGTTGGGAGAAGTTAAAGTCAAGTTGATATGCATTGAATGAATAGCGTAAGTCCCTTTGTGATAACTAACATACCACATCATAAAACCGAGTAAAATCCACGATTAAGAAGGAACCTTGAGGTTGTCTCATTTGATCACAAAATTCATGTACATTGTTTAGCATATGATCCTTATTCAAGATAGAGTTGGAAATTTGGTATTTCATCTTGGAATACTTAGTATCCGATTCTGTATGTTGTAGTGGAACAAAACTCGCATCAATATTCCCAACTACAACTTACATATAAGGTAAGTTGAATGCTATACAGAGTGTTAACTGGTTACGAGTCTATTTGGCTTATTGTTGTTCTCTTTGTTTCCTTTTGTGACATTTCTTTCTATTGTTTTACTTGCGATTTCTGTCCCTTTTCGGTTGCAAGCAGTAAAATAGAGGTATATTAGTATTTTAAATTAGTTTTTGTTGATTTATAGAGATTTAGTTGTAGAATTAGAAGAGGAAGGTGGCCTCCTCCAGAGATAGCTGCTGATTTGTGTAAGTTTTACCATGCAGGTTTCTATATTATTGGGGTTCATTAGAATCAACACATTCATGGACTCATGTTCTTGTTAGGTCTGGTGACTGATGCATTAGACTTGTTCCAACACCTAGAAACCCAAACCTGTATACTTGTTTAAGACCATAGGTTTCACATTCGCTTCTGTGAGAACCATCCTTGTAGCACTTGGAATCAGCATTTTTAATGATTGTTGGGTGGATTTGTTAATATGTTTTTCACATTGATATTCTCATAGAATAACTATTTTTTGAGATTTGTCCCCCATCTATCATTTGTTGAATTTGGATTGGGGGCCCACACGTTTTTAGTTTGCCTCATCAATAAACAAGACAATTGTGGTACTATATTTTAGTTGCTTCTATTCTGCCAATTTCTTCTAATCATATCAGCTAATTTGCCGGTTCTGATTTTATGTTCAGCAGTTTGTCAGTTTATTTCCTTGGATTTAGTAGGCTGTGTTACATATAATTTGCACACAATGTGTCTTGTGTGTTATTAGTGACTTTGAAATCACTTTTAAAGGCTGTTTAGTGTAATTTTTGAGCTTTTCTCCTTTTGGTTTGTTGGTTGGGAAGGGGTAGGCTGACCCATGGTTTTTGCCTGGTTGGTTGATTTGACCAGAATATGTTTCAATGAACCCAAAGGCTTGGGTAGATGCTTGGCTGAACCTATCAAATGAGATCTATATCTAGGGTGAACTTGTCCAGGCATTGAACGCATTCTGAGTGAAGCCTGCAACAAAGCATATAAACATTCATAATTGATATTTTCTGTATGTGAGGTTGTGTATTATTGGTACTATGGACTGTTACTTTATAAGGTCAATTCAATGTTAGGCTATGGTTGAGTATCAACTTTGAACTTTACACTCCCCAAATATAATTTGTTCTTGAAGTCCTTTTGTCACGAATGCAAATTTTAAATATCTAGATATCTTTTGAGAGCGATTATATAAATTATGTTGTAGTTGTTTTGTGCTTTATCAAAAGGCTGAGGTGAACACAACATTGAACTTATACCATCTTGTGTTGCCTTCTATTAGCTACATCTCTAAGAGTTTTTGGACCAGTGTGTCCATTGCAATATTAATAGGTTTCATCAATTGAATGCTGTAACCAGTTCTTTGGAATGAGCAGATGAAGAAGAGTGTTCCAGAGTTTTGACCTTTTGAAATCTCTTTATATCCCAAATATCTTTGTTATATTCTATTGATTGGTGCCATGTGATCTGATATTCTTTTCTTCCAACCCATCTATATATTTAGGATAGGTAAAGAACTATGTGATTGAAGTATTTTTTTCCGACAATACAATCTATCATTATAAACTAATTTTATTTTATTCTAGTTTTCATCTTCCTATAAATGGTTGACAATTTGTCGACTTCTAACTATTTAAAAATGTAGATTTACTTCTAGATTTGCTTCATTGCTTGCTGTTGCTGGTTTTATATGCTTGTGTCTTGCATTCCTTGGGTTTTACTTAACATATTCTAGAAGCCTAAATTCATTATTCTTTGTTCACTATAGGCATTAACTTCGAAATTTCTAGAGCTTGATAGCTCTCTGGTTGTTCAGACTGCTCGATGTTATGGATTCTTGGAAAGGACTCTGGAGTATGTTTACAATATAATTTTTATAGCCCTTTTGTAATTCTTTTATGATTCTCTGATTCACTAATCTAAGCTGCATGGCTATGTAAGACATTCCATTAACTGAACATCATTAAGTGCAATATTGATTTGGTGGTTTGCAGGGTTGATACAGTTAAGATTGTTTGCAATTTGATAAACAATGCTGTGTGTGTCAGCAATGGATCTAAACTCGTAGCACTGTGCACCACCATCCTATGCAAGTTTTTTGATTGGTAAACCAAACTTATTATCTTTCCAGATTCAATTGTATGTTCGTTTTGATTGAAGCAAGCATTAAACTTCTGCTTGCATAAATGGCCATCTTGCAATGCATTACTTGTCACTAAGATAACATGATAATAGCACACTCAAAAAGATAGATAATTAAGCTGTTGTCTCGAGACTTACTTGGATATGTTTTCACCACTAAGTATACTAATGTTAAGTGACCATCCATATGGATCTATAGATTTATCTTCAAAAATAATTTTAAAATAAAATGTGAAATGTTAATTGCAAATTAAATGAGGTTCCTATTCATTTGTTACTTGTTAGCTATAGCGGGTCCCATCTAATCAATGGGATAAGTGATATAACAATGTCATGTTTAACATCTTTCCTATCCATTTGCAAGAGATAATGTGGATACAATTAATGAGGGTATACTATGATTTGCTTTCTAAGATGGTGAAGTATATGATGTAAGAAAAGGGACTGCTGATGTTCATGAATGAAAACATAATTACAAGGTTCATGTACTCTTTAAGGCCTAGTAACGATCTCAGCTTGTTTTCCTAAATAATATAATTATGCCATCTTACGAAGCAAATCTTAACAAGACTTCATTAATTTTATACAAGAAATAAAACATGCTTGAAGTTTTATCCTTGTAAACTACTAAGCCTTGTTGATGTGAGTTTTGTACCACTACATAACATATAGCAATCGAATGACTTGATACAGCGTACCAAACACTCAACCCTCTCTTGAAAAGTATATAAGATACTCCAAGGTTCCTTACACCTGTGGATACTAACTCAGTTATATTAATGTGATTTGCTGGTAATCACTTCGGCGGGCTTACGTTGTTCATTCAGGGATGTTAAACTCTCGCTATGATGATAATGGGATTTAGCTTTCCAATGTATACTCAATTGACTTTCTTCCTTTTATATCACTTCCAACTTTGCTCTTCAACTTCAACTTTTAAACTACTTGCTTGCTTTACTACTATTCCTATGGAATGGAAAGATTGGGAAATGGACGGGGATCAAACCAAATGAAAGCTTGCCAGCGGCGCTACTTCCATCGGTGCAATGATTCTAAGGGATATTCTTAGGATTTTCACACTAACACCTATCTTCCAACCCAACTTGAAGTACAAGTGGAAAGATGAAATGCAAGTAGAACTTGGGAGCGATTGGACTAGATTACCACACAAGGCTTCCTAACAAGCCGCTAGGATGCTAGTGGCCTAGTACATAGATCCCTATCAAACATTTACCAACATCACCATTGCAACTAACCATTTACTTCTACTCTTAACAACATGAAATGAAATTCTACTTTAATTTGAGAGATGAGAAGAACCATGCAATACACCAAAATGATCATATATATCCACCATGCAAACCACAACAATGAATAGAGAACAATTTTGATAGTATTTTGGCAACAATTCTCCAACATAACTCCCTTTACAAATGAGAACAAATGGCCTTATATAGAGGCTCAAAATTACAATGAGTGGCCAAGATTAAGGGGCAAAATCAAGGGCCAAGATTAAACCTTACAAACCCTAATTAGGGTTACCATATTTCAACCAATTACATGAGGGCACCAACTTTGTGGGCCAATGAGAAAATTACAATAATCTATCAATCAATGAGAACATAGGACACTTGGCATGATTTGATTGCATGGACATGAAATTGCCACCTCATCAACCTTATCTTATAAATTTATTTAATCCTTGAGATGAAGTGAGGCCTTAGATGCTTGAGCTTGTCCTTAGAAACTTTCTCATCACCACTTGAACTTGCTTGTACTTGATGTCTTGACCTTGAAAGATTAAGGTCTCCATGTACTTGGGGTAATTCTGCCTTGGCCATAGTGGCTTGCCTGGATGTGAACCTTCTTGCAATTTGAGAGCCTTGCTCTTGGCCACCGCCTTGAAATTAAACTTAACCCCATCAACCTATCTTCTCGCTTCCTTCATTATTCTTGCCTTCTTTAACCTTCATGGCCTTCATAGTCTTCTTATCTCAATTGTAACCAAACTAGCTTGCACCAAGGGCCAAGCCCTACCTAGCTACACCATGTCCACTGCTGGGGTATACTGAACTCTTCCTTATACAATTCCACCCTTACTGATTCTTCTTGCCATAGAGGATTGGCCTCTTTCAACCTATCCCTCAATTGCATCATGTCAATGGTACCGATGTTAGTGTCTCGGACTCGCTTTAGTCTCGAGAAGAAAGTGGTCTTGGGCATCATAACTTCCTCGTCAGCTATTTTGGTATTAGTCCCTTTGGATTCTTGCTTGTACTAGCATCCGCTATGGAGTGATTCATAGCAAGCAAGAAGAGGGGAAAAATCCAATCACAACGATTGAGTAATCAGCTTAAAGAACCAACTCACTCTCTCAACGGAGCTTGTCTCCGACACCCAAACAATCAAGTGACCAAAGGAATAATAACAATTAAGGAGAAAAGGCTAAAGGACACCACTAAAACATAATTTCTCAATTAAAATCTGAGATCCTCTATGCAAAATTAACAAGCCATCACAATTCAGAATTTAGCCTTAAAACTACCCCCCTTTAACATATTAGCTCAAACAACCATGGATCCAAGCCTCAAACAAAACAAACTCCCCTTCAAATACATCAAAATCTCTCCTTACTTCACAAAATCTGATTTGATCCCTCTCCAACTTCACACACACCTCTCAAACTCCTTATCAAACTCCTTTTACTTCTCAAACAAATCAGGTCTCCAAACATGAAGGATATCGCTGGTCTCCCTTTGACAAACACTCAGGCCTTCACACTCAGAATTCTGGATTGTTCCTCTACAAATTTGGAAATGCCACAAGGCTATGGCCTGCTCTGATTTTCGGACCTCCACAAGGCTAATTTCGGGCCTGCCAAGGCCTGCCTGCTATGATCTAACTCGGGACTGCTAGGGTCTACTACACACATGAATTTCGGGAGTCCTGGGACTGCTTTTTGGACCTGCTAGGTCACACCCTGCTTCAGCCTGCCATTGAATTTGCACCACCTTGGAGGATTTCGCTGCATTTGACTTCCCAGCCCTGCTATCATATTTTCGGGCCTGCACAATGGTAAATTCGATGGTTTCCCTTTGAATCTTCTAAACTCGGGCCTGCTCCTCAATGTATTTCGGACTGCCCTTGCATATTCGGATCTCTGCTCTCTATGATACCAGATCTGGCCCTGCCTCAACAAGTCGCAAGCCTCCAAGGATTAGAATCACAGCCTCTAAATTCACTGTCGCTGCTTCTATGATGAATTCGCTGCCTCTGCTACTTGCACTTGATGATGCCCTAGCCTTGATGTCGCAGGCCTCTTGACTTATTAATTTCTGCTCCCTGCTCTGCTACAGTTCGCTGCCTTAGTGGAGGAAAAAGAGAGGATGAAGTGTGAGGAGAGGAGTGGGGGCAGCCTCCCTTATATACTTGACTCTGGCACCAAGAACCACCCAATTCTAGGGCCGACCTGCATTAGAAACATAAAACAAAATTAAATAATTGCCAAAAACAAGGCCGACCTGACATAAAAAAATAATTAATTTTGCATTGAATTTTAATAACAAAACCTAGAATTTCGAAAATGCTTTGGGGAAAAGGGCACGCCACCTATAAGAAGGGTCCCAAACTGATTTTACTGCCAGGCGCCATATATTAAGGGGCTAAATTTCATGCCTAGGCGCCCCATTTTATAATTTCAAAGCAAATTTTGTATATAATGCACCCAGATTTTCGATTTTAAAGGCTCAAAACTCCAAATTTATATCTCAATGCCTAGACTTTAATTAAAGGCCAAATTTGTTTTTCCATGCTAAAGTTTTGAATTTAGGGAGCCAAAATTTTGATTTTAATAGGTGATGACCCCAGATTTTTTTAATTTTTAAAGCATATTCTCAATTGAAGTGCCCAGATTTTTATTTTTATTTTTAAGGCCTGATTTTAATTTTATTCCCTAGATTTCCACTTTCAAAGCCAATTTCTTAAAACTAGTGCCCAGATTTACGAATTTAGATGCAGACCCTGCCCAGATTTATATTTCTAATGCATAGAATCATGCTAAAATATGAAAACCATAAGCCCAAATCTTCAATCCATTGCCCAAGCTTGAAATTAAGTGCAAAATCGTTATTTTCAAAGGCTAAATTTCAACCCCCAAAGGCTAAATTTCAAATTCTGATCTCAGATTTTAGATTCATGACAACGAATTTATTAAAGGAGAAGGTTTGATTATACCTCACAATTTCATCAAAGGCCGAAACCAAAATCAAAATCGGAAAGATAAGCCTCCAATTTCATTCTCACATCATACATCAAAATCAAAAAGGCCCGACAAGGATATTAAGGACACCGGGGTCAAAAGAAAATGCTAAGTCTAGCCCAAAAATGGGGGTCCCCAAAATATTTTGGGGTGATGGTGTGAAAACCTCACAACAAGCCTCTAGACTATTAATACAATCAGCTGTAGTACAAAACAAGAGGAACATTTCATGCTAGGAATGATTGTATGAGAATATAATGTTTGATGCACTATTTCAAGACAGTGCCAAGTTATATGGAATGTAGTATGGAGAGGACCTTGTGTGAAGGATTATTGGTTAGCTTGTCAATGTTTAGGCTTGTTAGTGTGAAATATAGCAGGTAGGAAACAATGCAAAATCTTTATAGTAACAAATATTGCAGCTTCTAACTAATTCCAAATTAATGTATCAACTCAGAAAACAGAGCTTCAGATTATTGCCCCACAGAATTAATATCAGATTCCTCCAATCGTGAATTCATTTTTGATACACATGCACAATTCTGCAATAAATATATCTGATTATTTGTAACAGAAAACTTATACATTTATCTATAACATAAGTCACAAGAATTCATGCTATTCACCCTTTTTTTTGTGTTCACTCCTCTACGACATACATGCTTATGGAGTCCGACTTCTCAGCCAATCTGCAATGATGGGGCTCATACTTGTGTTGATTTAACTCTCATAGGCTTGTTGCCGTCTGGGACACACAACAAGACCATGCTGGGTCATGGTTTGCTCAGAGATATCTCCCAGGCATGTATTTGATTGCTACCCTTTAACTCCGTCTAGATCTAGTGCATCCGTGAAGTAGTAAGAGCTAGGTGACGCTGTGTATGGGTATCGGTAGGTGTTTGATATTAAATTTTTTTCCTGTAATGTTCTCTTCATTGTGTCTTGTTGATGTTTTGTAGCTTCAGTCGAATAAACACTATGAGTCAATACTAGTGAAGATATGTATATATATATATATATATATATATATATATAATAATTATTATTATGTAAATATTAGAGAAATTAATATAATACTCAAGAGATATTATATATATATGTACATTTATATATATATGTATATATATATAATCATAATTGTCATTATATTAATTACATATTAATGAACAGACATGTCTCTTGAAGGGACATGTCTCTTCTTGGCTCATTCTCAATATAAATGCAAGAGATTGTTGCATTTGGAAAACACATAAAATGAGATAGTGCTATTACATTTGCAATGATCCTAAAACTTTAACGTGGTATCAGAGCCAAGTTGCAAATGTAAGAGAGTAGTTTGTTGATGGTGGATGTGTGACTGTCACAGAAAATACAGTCTCAGTACGAGGACCATATCTCACAAGTGCACCGTTGGATTTTGCTGAATTTCGGATATGTTTGTGATAAACAAATTTAGAAGAATCTCACTGAAGCGATTGGAGAGAAAATGTCGGATTCAAAAGTTATGACCGACTTTGTACGGGTCTATGCAAAAAACAAAATCTGTAAATGAGCAAGGTTCCTTCTTTAAAAGCCTAACCAGTTGAAGGGAGATCCGATCAAATTGAAGGTTTTCATAGTGTATAGAACCTTTGGATTTTCAAGAAAAGTCATGTGAATAATTATAGTAATGTTCGGGAACAATGACATCATTCTGTGAATTTGCATGATATTTTCTATATGGGCTCACCTTATAGAATGAAATACTTGAAATTTAGAAAAGATAAGTATTTCATGTTTTATTAATGCACATAATTTTTGAGTTTATAATTCATGCTATGCTATTGGTTAGTAAAATATTGTATGCTTCTATCATTGGTATTTACGGTCGAGATAGTTTAGTGAGCTATTTATAATCTGTATCTGACATATGTTCAGGAAAGAAGCACAAGATAATTGCATTCAAGGGAGAAAGAACTTGATGCTTGCAAACAAATTGATGATTGAGACTAGATGCAAAGGGAGTCTAATATTTCAAAAGAGGTCAATAAGTTGATAAACTTGAGCTTCAGAGGGAGTAGATGGTTCAGTCAACTTATGAAAATCTTGATCATATTGATTGAGAGGGAGTTCACTATTGAAGGTGAAACATTTATGAGGTAAACTTGATATAATTGATTATTATACTAATGAATCATGAATGTTTTTAATGGGCTTGCCCCCTATGTAAATCATGAGGAAGTGATGACTTCCAAATGATTATCACTTGTATTTGGAAAAGTTATTGGAAGGTGACGATCTTACAATAACTTGATCTTCTATCGTGATAGACATCTTGTGATGGCTGAAACAGATCATAATAGATAGAACTTGTGGATAGAATTGCCGATTGAGGCAATCCACATTAAAGCTTGTGAGTTTGTGGATAGAATCGCCGATGGAGGCAATCCACACGAGAGCTTGTGGATACAATCGCCGATAGAGGCAGTCCACACTAAAGCTCGTGAGTTTGTGGATAGAATCGCCGATGGAGGCAATCCGCACGAGAGCTTGTGTATAGAATCGCCGATTGAGGCAATTCACCTGAGAACTTGTGGATAGAATCGCCGATAGAGGCAATCCACACTAAAGCTCGTGAGTTTGTGGATAGAATCGCCGATGGAGGCAATCCACACGAGAGCTTGTGGATAGAATCGCCGATTGAGGCAATCCACCCGGGAACTTGTGGATAGAATTGCCGATAGAGGCAATCCACACTAAAGCTCGTGAGTTTGTGTATAGAATTGCCGATGGAGGAAATCCACACAAGAGCTTGTGGATAGAATCGCCGATGGAGGCAATACACACAAGCTTGTGGATAGAATCGCCGATGAAAGCAATCCACCTGAGAGCTTGTGGATAGAATCATTGATGGAGGCAATCCACATCTTGAGACTATGTTTCTATTGACTACATATTGAGGATGATGCCTTTATTGCTTACATCATATGATTGATGTTGTCAAGTGTCTTAAGTGTTGACATTGGATTGATTTATCCTCCCTAGCTAAGAGGGAGTGTTGATGTTTTGTAGCTTCAGTTGAATAAACACTATGAGTCAATACTAGTGAAGATATGTATATATATATTTAGTATATATGAGATGTATATATATACTTATATATATATATATATATATATATATATATATATATATATATATATATATATATATATATATATATATATATATATATATATAATTATTATTATTATGTAAATATTAGAGAAATTAATATAATACTCAAGAGATATTATATATATATATATATATATATATATATGTACATGTACATGTATATATATCTATATAATCATAATTGTCATTATATTAATTACATATTAATGAATAGACATGTTTCTTGAAGGGACATGTCTCTTCTTGGCTCATTCTCAATATAAATGCAAGAGATTGTTGCATTTGGAAAACACATAAAATGAGATAGTGCTATTACATTTGCAATGATCCTAAAACTTTAACAGTTACCATGATTCTCTGCATGTGAAGAATAGCCTTTTCCTTTGTAGTTCATTTTTGGACGCTTGCACTTGATTTAACTTAGGAGGCAATTCTTTGGGAGGTAGCACGCTCTTCCGAAAAGATTGCTTTGATAGCATGTGAGATGCTTGCTTGGAACTTAATCTGTCCTTAGTCACGGAGTCTTCTAAACATAGAGTTCTTTTGATGGCCTCTTGCAATGAGCTCGGATTGAATGCCCTTACCAAATCTTTAAGGGGTTCAGCTAGGCTTTCTACAAAGAACTGTACCTCTTTTCTTCAACACATTGGAAATCATTACCACAAGCCTATGGATTTCTGCTGCATAGTTTTTTACCTAAATTCTTGCTTTAGCCATGCTAACTCCCTGAAATGAGTCTCTGGATCCTTCCTATTGAACCTTTCTATCAATCTTTGGCTGAAGTCTTCCAAGATGGTAATGGAATCATGCCTTTGGGTCAGCATGCGATGGTACCATTTTCATGAGCTATCTGCTCAGGATGCGAGGTGGTAAATTTGATAACCTCTTCTTCAAGCATTGGATTCAATGAGAAATATGTCTAATTTCTGCAGCCAAACACTTGCTAATAAGTTACCAACAACATCAAAAGTAGGAGTAGTGATATCTCTGAAACGGTGATGAATGTCTTTCCTCTCTATGAACCTTCTCTTTTTATGCCAAGTTGTTTCTTCATCTCATAGAAGTCCTTGAAAGTCAATACTTTGCGTATGGCAGGGCTTAAGGCATAGTATGCATCATGAGATCTTTTCATTTCTTCCTCGGAATCAGAGTATATTATTTAGGGGGTGAACATGGAGTCAAGCATATTATTGAAGTCAAGCATATTATTTAGGGAGTGAACACAGAGACAAGTATGAGGAAGGATTAGGTTCTGATGTTCGAGTTGTGCAAAATGGAATCGAGTAAGTAATGAGTCTGGCAGGTTGTTGAGATGAGTATGTTATTTAACCGTATAGGAGGATGATAGTCCAGCTTTTTTGAAAATCAGTGTTGAAAATCTGCGTGTGGTGTTAATAAAGGAGGCAAGAGTAGATATACATATACAAGATCATTGCAGACATGTGATGTAAATTTTGTGGGAGACTTATGATCATTTTCATAGTAGAATTGAAGAAGAATTCATTGCAAATTTTGAAGGAGGTTATGGAGTCGAGCATGTGTAATGGAGTCAAATTTGTATGAGTTTGGTGGTCTTCTTCAACATGCTGGTTACAAGTGTTCATGAATTGTTTTTTTATTTCAGTGCTTTTGGGTTGGTGCAAAAATTGAGGTTGGTGCCTCAGCTGAAAGAAGCTGGTGCTTTAAGGAGGGTTGGTTTATTTCTAACTCAAGAATGTCTAGTTATGAATTATGTTTATAGATGATTCTTAACTTGCTTGTAGGATCTAAATCAAAGCAAGAAAGGTATCTCCAAAACCCTACTAGCTTTAAATAATTGTAATCTAGGGCAAAGTTTGGGTACTCGTAATTTGGGGACATTACACATGGACAAATGAGAAGGCGTGTATAGAGAATGCAGATCAAAGAAATAATGTTGTGACACAATATAGCATCCTCCTTGTGATTTCATTTAATGTTAAATGGGAAATGTCTTTTTGGTGAGAATAAAATGTATATATATGGATATTAATTGGGCCTCTTTATAATTCTAGATCCTTTTCTTGGGTTTTCTTGTTTTTGCCTAGAGATGTTTTTTCTTAGAATTCTGTCTGCCTGATTATGTATTTTGAAATTTTTTATTGTCAATCCAGCTTTCCTATTCATGTCACATCTCAAATTTTCAGTACACGACTTTTTCAATCTCACAAAGACATGTCTAACAGGTAATATTTCCTTTACTCTTTTGTTCCTCTATATTGTGTAATATTTTATATCTTCATATATAAAGTAGTCATTTTATCTGGTAAATGCATTTAGTTATGATTCTTGAATACGTTTTGAATGGTTTGGATGCATTCATGTAGTACTAGATCCGTAAGATCATTGTCATCCAATGTTTGAGACAATTTTAGGTTGCAAATGGGTATAATGTATTCTCTGTTTTAAGTATTTATCTGGAAGTCTTGAAGTTGAATTGCTGAATTTATTTTGAAATTTGAATACATACAAAGACATCACATTTGAGTGAAGGTTAATAAAATTTAGTTTCTTCCTTCAGTGATGGTTGGTTACTTCCAGAGGCGTTTGCTAGATTATTGTCATTGGATGGTGACCACAATGGAGGATCTTATGTTTTCACTATATCTAGTGAGTTATATTTAATATGGTTTTATACTTGCATATCTAGTCAAATTTGATACTTTCGTTTCCTAAAATTTTAAGTTATACTTCAAAAAAAATTCAGCTAGATGCCCAAGAAAGTCAAATATGTGTGCTTTTGGCTATTGAATTTCAGTTTCACTTTGCTGATTTTTTTTATTATATCATGCGTTCATTAAGATATATGAAGCTGTGATAGCTTTCTTTCCCTGCTTTGGTGTTTGGTGTGTGAAGTAGGGAAATTGAGATTACTTTATAAATTTGATGTTTTAGATGAGATGCTCTATTGCTAGACAATGCATGAAGTGATTGGTATGTATTAAAAGGAGAATAGTATTAACAAAATCAAAAGATTACCCCCCATATAATGTTAAAGAATGCAAAATGGCTGTAAAAAATTTAATGGAGAAAACAATGTATCTTTATTTGAACAACTACAAATATAGTTTATGTTATTTTCAAATGCATGTTGGCATCTTGTTCTTGTTGTACCCATATGCAGTTTTGTATTGTGTCAAGTTTAAAGCTAATGTTCGCTTTTTTCTCAAGTGCAACTTATGTTCCAAAAATTGTCTGTGTGCTTTATGTTCTTGTTTGTGTTGCCCTTTTCTAAATGTTTGTATGATCATAGAACAGGACTTTGAAGACATTCATCATGGTGGAGGAAAGAAGTTTTTTCATTGTAGAAATTTTCTAATTTTGTTATCAAGAATGCATCTTTGAGAGGGAGACACATTCAAATCAGAAAATTGGTCAATTTTGTAGAATAAAGAGGTGCATTGACAAAGTAAAAACAAAATATAAACATATAGGCGTGCTTCTAGGTAACAAATAGACACCTCATCAAATAGGACTAAATTCGAAATTCTCAAAGTTTTGACAATATTTCATGTGTGCTTGAGAAATTTTTTCCTTTTTTAGTATAGACCGATGCACTTCATCATGGGAGAATGATGTCTCAAATAGATCAAGTTTAAATGGCCATGTTAAAGTGCATGCCCATGGGAGTATGCTTCCTAAATCAAAGTTAGAGTTGTAACCGTGCACTTTAGCATGGAGATAGGTTCTAGTCAAAATGCCAAAGAATTGTATGTTGGCGCATGCCCAAAACTTAGGCATTGACCTCATTAAGGCCAAAATTCTTCATCAAATTAAAAAAACAAAACAAAGTCAAATATAGAAGTGTGCGCTTCGGGGATAGAGGTGCACCTCAATGAAGGACGATCCATTTACGAATTTGGAAGATCGAAAAATAGTATCTACGTGCCCTACCAAAAATAGTAACTTTGCAAATATGACTTACGATAAATAGTTAGTCTTTGAATATCTGATCAACCCAATGGTGTGTAATGTCCCCAAATAATTATCATTACCATTTGGAGTAAAAATAAAGAATAAATAACGAATTAAGAATCTTCGACTATACCAACCCATATTACAAGACTGATCATATTATTACTTCATGTCTTGAGAAGGGAGAAGACATTGGAGGCAAACCAAAGCGCTTAGAGACCATTAATAGACTCCCTCAAAGTTTACAGACTCAGCCTTTAACCTGTCTCGAGCTCAAGCTCTCAAGGTTAAAGAGGGGGCTGGTCCCTACCCTATCTTGAGAGCTATCCTATTGGATTTAGACTGCCCCTCTTTGGTGGCCTTTGCCTTCCATTCTCGTGTCTGAAGTAGTAATCGAAATCAATTTATATTATGTTTGGGATATCTGATTATCTTAATTCCTTACCAGATAATATAGATTAATACCTCCTCCATAATATTAGTGGTATTAGTTTAACCATATATATATTAGAATCTTAACAATATACATATACAAATGGTCTATATATTAGCCCTTATGTTTCTGATTATTATTTATATATATATATATAACAGTATATATCTTAATCTATATATATTTCTGATTCATTAATATTAGCACATATATTATTTCAATATATTCATATATATGTACTTGTGATTTATTATTATTAATCTATATATAAATGTTAGATATATGTAAGTTCATATATATGTATATATATATTCCTGATATTGCTGTTATTCATATATAAATACTATATATATTATAATATTAATATATATATGCTAATACATTTATGATTCAACTATATATATATATATATATATATAATTCTGATGTCATCATACTATATAGAATTCAGTTACAGAATATAATACTCTGTAAGACAATATTTTCCATAGTCACAGGCTTATTCTTTCTTATGTCCCCTTTAAGAGTCTCAACATATTCTATATAATCTTTATATTCCCTTTGACATCTTCCTTACAATACTAGTTACATAATATAGACTGACCCCTTCCATCTCCTTGATAATCAATATATATATTTCTATTATATCCCCCTATTTCCATAATCTCGTGGATTAGTATTGTTTCATTGATAAGTTACAGCATGTTAATTTGCTATCACCAAATATTTGGCTGTAATAAATATAATTCGTCCCATATGTCTATACATTCGTTTCTGAGCTCCTCCTCTGATATATTATATCTTCCTTCATTCTCTCCTGAATAAGTGCTGACGATTGTCTTCTAAAACCGTAAATCTCAGTCATAAGACATGATGCCAACAGTCATGTCTCATTCGTATCTCCTTTCGAACACACCTCTTTATTATTAATCATTGTATTCGCAAGTCTTCTAATTGTTACCCATCACCGCTAATAAATCCCTTGTTTTCATTGATATTATTTTCTGTCAACTCTTCCAATCGTTGTCTCTTAATATGGAATGCTCATCAATCAATTCTCTTTTTTCTTAACTCAATAACGGTGGTTGTTTATTGATAGTCTTTGTTTATGTAATATGTTCTGTTTATAATAACACATTTGCTGTAATATATTTTATTAATAATTAATATTATTAATAGTTAATAAAATATAATTAATATTATGTAGATATTATTAATATTATTAATCTTTTGATTATAATTAATATTATTTATTATTTAGATAATTATTTAACATATGGTTGTATATATTTTTTTATTATTCGAGTATTTAATCATATATACAAAGCAAAGTACATCGTCCATTAAAAATTGTATTTTTGCACTATCTATATGTATCAATTCATGGCTCATGACAGTCCACCCATCCTAAATTTGCTTGTCCTCAAGCAACTATATAATGTTTTAATAGTAGAAATTGACAGCTAAACTCCAGGTATGTTTTCCCTCACTATCTAACCGAGTTTCCCAAAACTGTGTTGGTCTGATGGCTTGTTCCCAAATTCATATTTATCACATTATTTTGTTATTCTAGGTAAACCAATAGAGTATATTCTTGAAGACATATGGATGAATGAAGCATACACAAGTAGACACACAAATGCATGAAGACACAAAGCATACACGAAGAATACGCTTTAATGCATGAATACAGGAAGCATACATATTGAAGACACAAAGCATACACAAAGTATACACATAATATACACATTGTTTGAATTAATTTCAATTGTTAAATTCTGTATTTCATATCAAGTAATTTATCTTATATTTCTCATTGCTAAGCTTGATCCGATATTACTTTTTTTTTCTAAGGAGAGAGGAGGTCTGAATACAATCCAAGGTCCTTAGAGACCACTTGATAGATTCCCTGAAAGTTTACAGATCCAAGCCTTCCCTTGGGACTTTTGCCCTCAAAGATTAGAAGGTCGCTGATCCCCACCCTATCTTGGGAACCATCCTTTTGGGATTTAAACTGCCATTCCTTGAATTGCATCAACCTTCCTTCTTAATTAATAAGGCAATATGAGGATCTTAGCCATTCATCACTTATTTATTCATGTTTTTAGGCTTCAACATAACAGTCTGATCCTTTTTATTGACTCAAATTATTCATTAATTTGTATTTACCCTACAGGATGGCAAGATCATTGCTCTGATACCACTTGTAATGTCCCCAAATAATTTATCATTACCATTTGGAGTAAAAATAAAGAATAAATAACGAATTAAGAATCTTCGACTATGCCAACCCATATTACAAGATTGATCATATTATTACTTCATGTCTTGAGAAGGGAGAAGACATTGGAGGCAAACCAAAGCGCTTAGAGACCATTAATAGACTCCCTCAAAGCTTACAGACTCGGCCTTTAACCTGTCTCGAGCTCAAGCTCTCAAGGTTAAAGAGGGGGCTGGTCCCTACCCTATCTTGAGAGCTATCCTATTGGATTTAGACTGCCCCTCTTTGGTGGTCTTTGCCTTCCATTCTCGTGTCTGAAGTAGTAATCGAAATCAATTTATATTATGTTTGGGATATCTGATTATCTTAATTCCTTACCAGATAATATAGATTAATACCTCCTCCATAATATTAGTGGTATTAGTTTAACCATATATATATATATATATATTAGAATCTTAACAATATACATATACAAATGGTCTATATATTAGCCCTTATGTTTCTGATTATTATTTATATATATAACAGTATATATCTTAATCTATATATATTTCTGATTCATTAATATTAGCACATATATAAATTCAATATATTCATATATATGTACTTGTGATTTATTATTATTAATCTATATATAAATGTTAGATATATGTAAGTTCATATATATGTATATATATATTCCTGATATTGCTGTTATTCATATATAAATACTATATGTATTGTAATATTAATATATATATGCTAATACATTTATGATTCAACTATATTATATATATCTTTATACTATATATATATATATATATATATAAAATTCTGATGTCATCATACTATAAAGAATTCAGTTACAGAATATAATATTCTGTAAGACAATATTTTCCATAGTCACAGGCTTATTCTTTCTTATGTCCCCTTTAAGAGTCTCAACATATTCTATATAATCTTTATATTCCCTCTGATATCTTCCTTACAATACCAGTTACATAATATAGACTGACCCCTTCTATCTCCTTGATAATCAATATATATATTTCTATTATATCCCCCTATTTCTATAATCTTGTGGATCAGTATTGTTTCATTGATAAGTTATAGCATGTTAATTTGCTGTCGCCAAATATTTGGCTGTAACAAATATAATTCGTGCCATATGTCTATATACATTCATTTCCGAGCTCTTCCTCTGATATATTATATCTTCCTTCATTCTCTCCTGAATAAGTGCTGACGATTGTCTTCTAATACCGTAAATCTCAGTCATAAGACATGATGCCGACAGTCATGTCTCATTAGTATCTCGTTTTGAACGTACCTCTTTATTATTAATCATTGTATTCACAAGTCTTCTAATTGTTACCCATCACCGCTAATAAATCCCTTGTTTTCATTGATATTATTTTCTGTCAACTCTTCCAATCGTTCTCTTAATATGGAATGCTCATCAATCAATTCTCTTTTTTCTTAACTCAATAACGGTGGTTGTTTATTGATAGTCTTTGTTTATGTAATATGTTCTGTTTATAATAACACATTTGCTGTAATATATTTTATTAATAATTAATATTATTAATAGTTAATAAAATATAATTAATATTATGTAGATATTTTTTTTTTTTTTTGATCCGTAAAAAGCTGAAGCCCTGAAATTTTTTTTATTAATATAAATAATTATTTTACAATGTGACCCCGCTCACTGTAGGCGCTGGTAGGAAAGAGCGGGGTTGAGAAAACCTCCAGCTTTGCCCGGGACCATAGGTCCTGTCCTTATACAAAATTTACGCGGGCATACCCACGACTTGACAATTGTCGAGATTTGTTAAAATACATATCTTCCGAAGGCATACCCACGGCTCGATAACTATCGAGATTTGTACATATTTTCATGGGCATACCCACGACCCGAAAAAACTCGAGATTTGTTTTACTCTTAAAATCATGATTAAATTGATATAGATTGATTGATGATTCGACATGGATTAAGTCATTTATACAATTAAAATACAATATCTGATCCTCTTTCTTTGTCGAGAATAAGTATTGAGCATCTGGAAGAAGATCCTACTTGAAAAACAAGACAAAAATCCTCCAAAACCAAAGGTTAACCAATCATCAAGATAAAAAAGCCTACATGTTGGCTTCAAACCTGTCTAAGAATGTTATGAATATTGGCTTCAAAACCTGTTTAAGAATATTAGGAAATATTAGGAAATTCGAGGTAATTAGAACATAAGCTTAGATTTTACCGTTTCTAAGCCACTGTTCCTAAAGTACTATTAACATCTCCTTACCTTCAATTGCAAATTCCTTACTATCAAGATAATGAAAGAGACAAAAATTATCTTTGTGATTAATATTCCTTACCGATTAAGATTGTCGTTTCCTGCCACATATAACATTTTAGAAGTATTTGCAACAGGACTAAGGAGTCTCCTCTTTATTATGCTAATACTCTGACTTATTCCATGGCATGCCTAGCTGGCTATCAGAATGAGGAGATATGCAAAGATATATTGTAGGTCTCTAAAATTTAATTCATCAGAAATTACAACTATGGTATTACAAACTCTTTAGATTGATAAGACATAAACTAATTTGCTTGTACATATGGTTATATATATTTATAGAGTATATATATATAACCATATGTACATACCTCTATCAAATCTGTGAAATCTGCCAAAGCTTATCCTTTTAATTAAAATTCACATATTGAGATTGATTAGATATATATATAAATATATATATACTGTCATCAGTATATCTATATTTATATATATTTAAAAATAAAAGTAACAAGATTGAAGAGTTCCTGATTCTGACCTTTGAAGATCAATTAATCTTAGCTGAAGAGATCGATATATAGATATATATATACTAATACTAGTATATATATATCTATATATACAATTATAATCTCTGAACATCAGAAGCCCTCAATAATTTTGAGGAAATAACCATAGTCCTATCTTTGTATATATATATACCTTTACAAATATATGATATTGACAGTCCACACTGCTATATCTTACCAGATGATATGCAGTTTTGTGAGTAACATGAAGCTAATAGGGAAATCCGTTCATAAATTTTTAACCATTTATATACTTTTATTATAACCAGATTAAGTACTATTATTCCTGTAAAAGCATCTGATGATTATTAACATCTATGCCTGTAACTTGCCTTTCTGAAGAAATCTACAGTCTATACAATAGACCTTTAAAACTGAGGATTAGAATCTTGAATTCTGCAATAAGCTATCTAGCAGTACTACAGAAAAGGATGGGCTTCTCTTATTGCAGCATTTAGTCATTATTATCAAGTTGTGATCAAGCCCCCATCTGCACTTCTAATCAGGAGAAAGAATATACAAAAAGCAGAGGGGGTGTGAATTTATAAATGAGTACAGAGTTATATACATATATATACATATGATTTAATTATATATATATATATATATATATATATATATATATAGGACAGATATATATATATATATATATAGGACAGATATATAGATATAAATATATATGTATATCGGAACATATTAACATGAATATATGCATTTACTTATTGATTTTTGTAAAGATAACTAAGTATACAAATATATTCAAGTAAATATAAATTAATACAAGATTATCTGGGAAATCATATAAAGGGCGGAAAAATTGGAAAATCTATTTCTGAATATGAACCCAAAATTATTCAACTATCACCATGATTGAAATCTGTAATTTTCCTTCTGGTGAGTATGTACAAATATACATCCATGCTCAGTAACCGTATTGAAATCAAAACTTAAATAATTTTGCTACAACCTCACCTTTGTTATAATGTTTAATAAGTAGGAAACTGTTACCGAAACAAAACAGAATCATCATACATCAGGCTAATATACCTGAAGAAAGAGAGTTGCATATATCTACGACTAGCTTTGCATAATAAATCAGAAGAATACCCAATTTAGGGCCCAACAATTAATACCCAATTTAGGGCCCAACAATTATTAGAGCGATTAAAGCTGATACCATAAAATAATAGCGAAAAATGTAGAGAACGCCCATAATATAATCCAGCTATAATTATCTATTCATATTTAAAACCTATATTAGTCATAGTACTGGAAAAACTGCATATAGGAGAATCATCAGTCTTTATGTTCAAACCCTGTCGGGATCAAAGGAGCTGTAAACGAAGCCTACTAATAGATACAAATTAAACGAATATATATTAAAGAGGGTACATCAATCAGCACAGAAAGAAGGAAACCCAGAAGCAGAGTAGCCCTCATCAAATACCAATTACAGAAACAGACCACTAGGCACTTTTCTTCCTTGCTTATAGAATTGGCCAGCCAAGTGCATCTTATGACTTCATGAGCAATGATACGAATCCTCTCTTCCTCAAATTCATTGAGAAACATAGGAATATCCAAACTATCATGGGTTTCAAAGCTTTCCTCGTTCTTGAAAAAGATTCAAGGCATCCTCTATGCTGGGGGATATTGAGAGAGAATGTCTGCAGGCCGAAGAGAGGGATAGGAAAGGATGCACCTTAATGTGAAAAGGTTGTCTAAAAATTGATCCTAAACCTCTATGAATGGAAAAGATGATCTCTGATTGACTAGCCAATCTGTTGAGTGATGCTTGCCCTATCAGAGAAAACAATACCGATAAAAAGGATTCTATAGTGAAAGGAAATTGTATGAAGCATGGTGAGAATCGATGACTCCTCAGATGGAAAATAAAACCTACTATTATACATTAACTACACCATTGAGGGTGTGACCGAATCACCTTGTTTTAAATTCATGTTACTCTGTTATAATACATTATAAATTAAAGATACTATTATGCTATTATTATCTAATTAGGGGACAAGTTGACTGGAGGGTGAAGGTTGTTTATATAATGCTACCATTCCATCTGCACCCTGATTTGCTAGTCTGTCCGCCTCAGTATTGCCTTCTCTGTATGTGTGTTTAATTTCATAGTTTGGTATACTTTTATGTAGATATTATTAATATTATTAATCTTGATTATTTTATTAATCTTTTGATTATAATTAATATTATTTATTATTTAGATAATTGTTTAACATATGGTTGTATATATTTTTTTATTATTTGAGAATTTAATCATATATACAAAGCAAAGTACATCGTCCATTAAAAATTGTATTTTTGCACTATCTATATGTATCAATTCATGGTGCATGACATGGTGCCAAGTATCAACATTGCAACTAAGGCTAGTCTAGGTGCCTTGCCAGATATAGTAATGCTGGATAGATGACTTACTATAAATAGTAACTGTACCAAATTGAACCAAACAAAGAGCAATCTTGAACACTTCTGTACCCCAAAAGGTAAAGAGCCTCCTATTTTGCCAACTGGTACCCTCTAACCATTAGGGCAGATTATAGGCTAATGCAAACAAACTTTGATTCTCATGAAAATGGGAACATTAGAGTCTGCCCTCCTTGGGAATGGTTGTCCCCAAGTAATCACCAATGCAAAGAAACTCCACTACCTTGGAAGTCCAAAGGAAGACTGTGAAATGTCCCACACAAAAACACAATTGCTGCAACACCAATGTAACGAAAACTATGCAAAGATGAACAACAAACCAACCGTCCAAGCTCTGCGCACTGAAACTGTGCATCTGAAACAAATCATGTACATGAGGATTAAAAGTGAAATGACAAGTAATCCACACCATGTACACTGCAATACTCCCAGTGAACCCATACTATAACCTTGATGCACATGAAAGATCCCACAACACATTGAAAATTGTCCAACCAAATATATGTGGATCCCAAATCTTGAATAGAAGCCTGCCATGAAAGCCACTCTCAGAGTCATGTTGCACTAATCTGATCACTACGTCACCATGCTAGAAATGGTGTAACAATCCAATTGGAGCCATCCAACCTAAAGTGTTAACCCTTCCACCACCTAGATCTCAGAATAAATGAAACTTCATCCATCCATCATAGGGTGGCAAGAATATCTGGAATCATCTACTACACCAAATCTCACTCTACGGTTTGTCAATCCCTCATTGATGTGAAATCCAACTGTATTGGGGAGGTAAGAACTCCTGAAGTTGTCTGTATTGCAACGACTATCTCCATCCTATGTTAAATTGCCATGGATGTGCCGACTTTGCTAGTAGTCACCCACCAACTTGTAGCTACTGATTCCATCTAGTGAAGATGGTGAATACTCATCCGACAAAGGATGGTATAATCCCAGAGCCAATCCACCCCGACACATCATCAAGTCCTCCACATGTGGATCAAAAGAAAAATAATGAGCACTCCTTAGTGTGAAGTTAGGGTAGAAAGCTCCAACCTCTATCAGTGGCTCATCACTAATAACTTTGGGATCAAGAGATGGCTCCAACCTATGACTCCGAACAACTGATTGGGTAGGAGCTCTAGTAACTCTCTCTACAAACCCAACACAAATTCTCTATGAGGAAGCATTGTAGTCAGGGTATCTACAATTGCTCCCACCAAATGCTGAATGCCGCAGGAACCTCGGATGAGAGTATCCTCAGTGACTACAAATGGTCCCTCCTGAAACTCCAAACTCTCAAGTAGGTACTCAATAAACGAATACGTATAGTAAAAACAATATCAGGTAGAATTAACCTTTTTGTTTGCAACCCTTAGCTGACCACTCTGACTCTGTGACGCAAGTTGGCGTCCAAAATCAGGTGCACGGGATGAAGTAACAGATTTGCTTCTAGGAGAGGGAAACAAATCTACATGAGACCCATGCTCCCAACCAAATGACACTTTGCGAGTCCCTTGTGAAGATGATGGAAAAACATCGTGAACTAACACACAACTCTCTGGAGGATCCTCCACTATCACATGAGAGCTATCAACAATCTGACTTGCATCATATGTCATAGTACTAACCTCGAGAGAACCTAATGCAACAAGTGGTTCTCTACTGATCTCAACCAAAGCACTCAGCCCATCTGAGACTACTACACCTGTATTCGTGATGGATGTAGCCACATCTGTTTACCGCCTACGGTAAACTGGGTTCAATGCATATTGCTGAAGGAAATGATAACATATAACAAGTGCAAAAAGATATCAGAGAACTGCTAGAGTCTTCAATAATGATAACCACGTACATCTAATGTAAGTATAACATAATCAGTCTGTCCCATCTCTTTCCTCCGAGAGGATACATATACCACCCGAAGGGGTGCGACTGAACCGTCGCATCATAACATATTGCCCTTCGGTTACTAACAACTTCCTAACAACATGTTTAACTATTATCGAGAGATAATACAATTCTACGGACAACATCATCCCCCCAAAAAAGAAAGTCGTCTCTTGACGACGTACACAAAATGGGAATCAAAATATGACTATACAACAAAAAATACTACTCAAAAGCAGGTCGGGGCGTAGGAAGCGTCCGTGAAGATGGTGTTGACAATGGTGCCAAGGAAGCTATTCGAGCCCACAACCGGTACACCTGCTCGGTCCTCAGCCGTAGGTTGTGCTCCTCTACCATCTTAATCTCCAAAGCAGTTTTTACCATCCCTATCGCCTCTAATACCGCCTTCTCCTTCGTATCAATGCTCTTCATAGCACTAGCAAGACGAGTCTCTAAAAGAGCCCTCTCTGCACGCTCTAACTCTAGCTGTACTCGAAGTGCCTCCAACTCCGTCACCATACCACTCCTCTTAGCTGCCAATGACTCTTTTTCTCTAGCCAACATCTCCTCTACTATTGCAAGTCGGGTGGCCATCTTCTCTCGAGTTGCCATTGCTACCTCCCTCATAGTTTCATGTCTTGAAGAGATGTGCTCAATGCGCCGAAGGGTGAAGTATCCCTCACGGAATGCCTGCTCCACCTCGCGCAGTAAGGCACGAATCCTAGTCTGCCCCGCCTTCTCTCGAAGAGCCCAATCCTCCAACATAGCTAGAGTTTCTGTGGCTGGCCACCCTCTCGACTCTAAACAGTCAGCAAAGGCGATAGGACAATCTACTCAAACAAAAGTCAGGAGCCGATCCAACTCTTGTGCAACCTCCTCCTGGGCTTGTGACTCCGTTGAGGCTATCACCTGCTGTGCTCTTGCAGCTACATCTGCCAAGTACTGCTCTAACACACTACTTCGAGACCCTCTCGCTAGCTCCTCACTAGGCTCCTTGTTTGGCCCTGACATCTCCACATCACTAAACTCTTGTTGTGGCCCATGTGTCAAAGCCTGCCTCTCAGATGCCTCCTTTGTCTCCAAATCTTGTCTCGCAAGTGAGATCATGGAGTTGAGGTCCATTATCTCTGGAGGGACAACCAACTCTCGCCGTGGGGAAAGAAGGCTGGTCGCTACTGGTGCCATCGGTGCCATCTGGAACTGACTGAGCCAAGTCATCATCGTTGGCAAAGCCTTTGCTAGCGGACCACTACTCTCCACTGGTCATGCTTCACTCGGCGGTTCCTCCAACACCCCTGGGCCACCCTCACAATGGCCTCCATCCCAACTAAACCGAGAGTGACCTGAGGCTCACTCTTTGTCTGTGCTGGAAACTCCAACTCTTCTCTCCGAGGTACTACTCCAGCCTCAACAATCCCATCCATGGATTGGTCCACGGCCGACCCGACTGCCGTTGGCACTGCTACTGCCTAGTCCATACTCGGCGGCGTCATAGCTACTGGGACCCTCAACTTGCCAAACTTGGGTACCGGAATCGTGTCCATAACGGTATTGGATGGTGCCGATGTTATCAAGGAAGTTGTGACTAAGGTGACTGACGGGGTAAACAAAACCTATTCTGAAGCAACTTCAAACGACGGAGTGGGTATCTCCATACCTGCCATGCCCGAATTTGCTGTGGCTCCTTCTACTATTGCACTCTCACTAGCCCCCGAGTCCTCACTGGTATCCTCTCGACCACTGTCTGCATTGTCTCCCTTAGACTCGGAGAGCACCTGGTGCCTCCTCTTCGACCTTGCCTGTACCCCACCCATATCCAAATGGCGCCAATGAAAGATAGGGGGTTCGCCAGTTGCGAGGCTGCCTGGCTTCGTCCTCAATCTGTCATGTGGAATCTGCTCTTAGGTAGCATTGAGGAACAAGCCAATTGCATAATGAGGCATGTAGAATGTCTTGTGCTGAAGAGTCATAAATTCATACATCCTCTTGGCATCCATCCTCTTGGCCATGATGGATGCCCAGTCATAAACAATGCCGTTCTTGAGCCCATTCATAAAAATAAGGTGTGTGAGGGCAATGTCCGAAGCCCTACTTGAGCCTGTGAGCCTACTTTTAATAACATGCATGAGACAATGCCATTCACCTGGAGCCACAAACGATGCAATACTTGCACTCTGTTTATAGAGGTTGTGTCAACAACCGATTGCTTGCTCAAAAGAGCAATAAATCCACAAAGGGAAATAATTAATATTTTATCTTCAAATTGACACTTTTCTAAATGGTTCATAGTTGCCTTCTTATATCTTGCGTGTCTGACGATAAGACACAAGTCGAGACACGTCACTTCAACTTCCACCTCCCGTTACAAATCATATTAATTATAATCATCGCTACTTTTAATTATTATTATGGGTATTGACTGGTCTTGATGCCGACGTGACCCTTCAATGTTATCGATAGTTTATTAACCATTACATTTTGGTTATCTGTCGATTGTGAGGATCGGCAAGTGGAAAGCATATTATAATGTAAGTGTGGTCATCATTATTCGATAAACTTCCTGTTACCACTGCCATCTAGCACCCAGGCACGACCTTGTTCCGCTACTTCCCATCATTGTCGCTGTTAATCAATGTCTATACCCTCCCAATAGTTACAGTTCTAGCTTCCATACAAAACTCGATATGTGCAGATATAGTCGCTGAACTTGACCGTCGTTTTCTTAATCATTATCGCTGTCTGTGATAATCAATAACTTCTCTTCAAGCTAAGATCCATTAATCGACTATCATCTTGTTTTAACACCGCATATGGTAGCTTATTCATTATTGTATCTAGTCATGTTAGTATTCCATGTTGATGATGAATCGAACACCATGTGCCTTCATAGTTAATTTAGATTTCATTTTGCTTGATTAGTATGTCGGCATGTCTAGTTTAATTTCTTAAATGGTGTATCTTTATTTTGTTATTATTGCTATTCTTTGGATTGAGACCATTACATACTTGGTTTGGGATTCAACAATTGTCTTCCTCCAAACACGTTGTGTATGTGAGTTGTGACAGGGCATAAACCAATACAATAAGTTTCAATCTTTAATTAAAACTTATTGGATCTTTCATCGATTTTGCAGTTTTTGAGTTTGGGGACATCACAGAGAGGTGGATGAGCTTTGTTTGGAGCTGAGCATGACTCACTACTTATTATACAAGGCTGAAAATCAGACTTCCATAGCAGCCACTCACAAAGAAAATGGACTTAATCCTAAAACCAAGGAGATCGTACGAATGGTTGAAGGAATCAATACCCTTTGTGAGAATGAAAGTAAGCACAATGTTTCCACTAACCTCTATTTAAATGAAACACATTATGTTAATGAAGATCAAAAGGACCAGCAAAGAGACAAACTCCAAGATGCAACAATGAAATAGTTGCTATAAGAGCTTCTAAAGGCGGATTTTAAAGTAGTTTTAGTCTTGGGACAAAAGTGGTGAATGCTCCTCCAAGGTTGGAAGAAGTTTGACATGCGAAAAGTTAAGATTTGGTGATAGATGAGAAGCCCAAAATTCTGATTTGGGACAGCAATAGTTGACCTTCTCATTCTTCTAAATATGCAGCCTTTTCACCTCAAATAATTAATGGAGAAGAATCAACAAGTGTTGGTGCTCAAAGTTCAAGTGAGGAGTATAGAATCCTCAATGAAGAAGTGCTTGTGAATGTTGAAGGCATGACACAGGGGTACCACAAGAATTCTGATTTTTACAACAGTAGTTATATGCCTTCACAATATCACGAGTTAACAATTTTTTCACACGAGGATGAAGATAAGTCAAGTGATACTAGTTCTAAAATTTCATTCGATGGTGGAGATGTTGGTTGATTGATGTCACTTGTAGTGAACTGGAAATTCCCGAGTTGTCTTTGATGAATAATGAAAGCAACTACAGCTTATCCATAGATTTGTCACTGAATTCTTATGATATGGAAGCTGTTTATTTATTGGTTGGTGATTTCATCTTCATTCATACTTCAGTTACTGGGGGATGCCCTGCATGGTCTTCCATTGCATTTTCAGATTTGGCATGGTTTACAATAGTTATTGGGTTGCATGGAGATTTGTGGAGACATCTTTACTTGAGGGATATCCCATATGAGATGATTATATTTCTAGTACAGAGGCACAATGACCACATCAGTATCATTCTTATTGCTGACCTGAGCTATAGCAGCGACATTTGATGGTGTGATGAGTTGATTTTCGTGCATATTGGAGTTGTTTTTGGCATCTTTAGGGTGAACTACTTTTTTAGATGGCTGTTATGGGAAGATGGGAGAATGATAGACATCTATTTCTTCTCCCATTGTCAAACGGATAGATTGGTTTGGGATCCAGGTTATTTCTTATGGATCATGATGAGTTGCTTCACAGTGTGAGGCATAGTGTTGCTATTTTTAGAGTGACGCAACAGATTGTTGAATTAGTGTTTTCGAGATTGTCTTGGGATCTAGGGATCTTAGTGATGAATGAGTTGCATCCCAACATTTTGCTTCATAGTGCGGTATGTCACGATTTCAGATATTCTAGAATGTGCTATAGAGCGGCTTGTAGATTAATAAGGGATCCCGGTATTGGCATGCAGATTCCTGATTGCTTGAGGACAAACAATCTCAAGGAGGGAGGACTGTAATGTCCCTTTTTGGGGACATTAGAAAATTAAATGCCAACTTCATAAAATTTAAAAAATGACTTCATTGGAGCCTAATGCAAAATTGATAAAAGTCATTTAATATTAAAAGAAGGTTAAAAGGGACAAAAGAGAAAAAAGACGAAAAGACAGGAGTTGGAAAATGAAGGGTTGCAGGGATGCTCTCAAAAAGAACAAAGAGAGCTCATTTGCAATATGCTTGGATTATGTTTTGATTTCTGAGTTCTCTTGGAGAATTTGGAAGCTTCAGCTTTCAACCAGTATGAGGATGGAAACCCTCGAGCTTGGAGGTAGCGGACAGAAATCCATTGTCTGTTGGAGATATCACATGGGTATCTCACTTGTGCTTAAAATCCTTATTTATTATTATCCAATCTGATTGTTATTTCTGTGTTTACGATTGGAATTTGTTATTGTTCTGTTGGTGATTTAAATACAATATCATCTCAGAAGCTATATTTTCAGCTAGGTAATTTATATTATTGCTGGATAATTGGAAATCTATTGCATGCAAAAATTTGTTTAAATTTCTGTGTTAAAAATCTGGGTAAAATATCCATTTGGGATATTACAGATTTGAATAATTAATGACAGCGATTAGAAAATGGTTGACAAATAATCATTATGCATGGGAGATTCGATTGAGGGGGTAATTGCAAGCAGTAATCATATTGACAGTGATTAACATAATTATGCATTAACTAAGGAAAGGTGCGATTGTAATAATTGAACCGATCTGTTGTGAAGAGATATGTCTCCAAAAAATGTTACTGTTCAAAGATATATAATGGACAGCATATCCATTCCTTCAAACATCATCAATGACTTGTTATTCTCTTTACATCCTTATTGGATCGTTCAATTGAGCAATTGGCATTGGCAGAACTGGTTTCGTGTATCTAAAGTAAGAAATCAGGAGGAGTACCATTGTTGCAAGTTTATAGAGACAAATAAGCAGCACAAATCACTATAAGGGAAACCATACATATTTGCATATTCATAAAGACACATCAGGAGCCGGAAATTACCCCATCGCTTATGCGATAGGAATATATTGTAGCATACTTCTCATTGTCATATCAGGGATGGCTACCAATCACATTGGTTGCATATTTCAGATTGCATAAATCATACTGTTTAGTAGAGTGCAGATTTGGATATTTCGATCAAAGATCATCTTTGCATACACCAAATCACTCTATATCAGAGGCAGCAGTGATATTTGTTCTCATAGATCATATAACATCATATTATAAATGATATTGTATAACACAAGGACAATCATTTAGGAAGTGGAATCATAAACTATTATTGTCACAATTAAGTAACTTATCATTATCATTCTAAGTATTATTAGAGATCTTTTTGGAAGAAGTTTCTTGTAATTGAAATTTGTGAGTTAATTGTCCCTATTTTGTAAGTAATAACATAAAGGGACATTACAGAATTTGAAGCAAGCATATTGTTGAAATCGCTGTTCATTCAGTTTGATGTTCAATTGTCTTGTGTTTAATTATAATTGATAATTTTTGTTATCTCTGTATTACAATTTTTTTTGGAAGAGGTCTTACCATTTTCTGTGTATCCCTTCCACCCCTAATGTTTGTGTGTTTTCAATGTGATCCTGTTTCACTTGTGATTTTTAATCTATGTTAAATTGAAAATTGTAAGCATGCTTTGCTTGTGTTAAATTATTTTCTGTGGTAGATTGAGAAACAAAAAGATAGGTGGTAATTTTAATTTGTTGGCTTTGTATACCTGAAATCTTTGGATTCTAGATTAAAAGGAGCTTCCCCTTATAAGTTGAAGAATGGTTTATTGTACATGTTCTATTTTGTGTCACATTGGAAGGTGTGAATTAAAATGCTAACAAATTTCTAATCCTGTGCGTATTAAGTATTAACATAATGCCAGCATTAGACTTGAGTGGTTTATCAAAGCAACCCTCAATAAACATTCTTACAAGACTAACCACTATATTTGTATTGAGTATAGCAATATCCTTGTTTTTGAAGGGAATTATTTTAAAGGCGCTTAGGAAAATGCTTGGAGTACAAACAGCAATCTGTATAGAGGTTGAAGGATGGGGAGTAAGCCACTCTTGGCATCAAATCATTCACTCCCCAATGAAACCTAGGTCTTGAGGTTCTAGTTTTGTTGTTTATTCCTTTTGTTTTTATATAGTCCTTTTTTCGTTTCATCTCTCTCTTTCCCCTTCTCTCATAGTCCTTCTTGGTCCCCAGTCCCTTCCCTCCTTTTCTCCCCTCTTTATACCTTTCTACTCTAGCTCCTAGAGGTTTTCTATTCATCGATTTTTCGTTGAGGTCATATATGCTAATTATTTATTGTTATCTTTTCTTTACTTGCTCTCCCTCTGTGTTGCTTCTTTGTGCACCCCTTGTTGCTTCCTTGCTTCATTTCCATTTCTTTTCTTTTTTGTTCGTTTTCTTTTTATAGCAACACCACTTGATATTTCTCTAGTTTTCATCTCTTGTCCTTTTGTGTTCATTTCTTTTGTATTTTGTTCTTCTTCTTTTATATTAACGTAAATGATTATCTTCTATTATAATTTCTCATCTTGTTTAAAGAATCACATATTATTTACCTTGAATCTTGTTACTAATCCACCTCTTTTAATTTACATTTATTTATCATCCTTCTATGGGAATACTTTTTAGACTTATTCCATGCTTTTCAGAACATAAGCTCCCCTTTTGGCTGATGCATTTATTTTAAAGGCTGGGTTAGTGTTTTTAGGTTATAAAGATGGAAAATGACTTGATATATTTAGTTGAAAGCTTGAGAGGGCTGGTGGACCTATCCCGATTAGTTTTAAAACTTGCATGGGCTTGCAAAGCTAGGTATAATATGTGATTTTGCAAGTTATGTCCCATCCTTGTGAGATTTTGAATTGTTGGTGTAGGTTTGTATATGAGTGCAAAGTTTTGATATAGCTGAAAACATCAATAACATTTATGTCCTTTCTTGCTGTCGCAATTCACTATTGTATGGTATTATGTTCCAGTTGCTTTTTGTTGGTCATTTGTGGACATTAATATAATCTCTCTCTCTCTCACTCTCTCTCTTGGTGGACATATGGGCTTTCACATTTCATATGAATAGAATGCTATAGACATACTCAAATAGATACATTGTTAGCTTTTTGGTTGTAGCTAAGTGTGGAATGATAATTTTACATAGAAAGTTTTTGCATTTTCATTGACTATTTGTTTTTATAAAAATGTTATTTAATTGTATTCTATGATAGTAAAGTTTTCTGTTCATTTCTATTAAGAATGAATAATTACTTGCTTTCTCATGTTGGTTTTGCAGTTTTGGATCTCTTTAAAACAATTATTAGAAAAGGAGTACAAATAGATTCAGTTTTCACCTTGGTCATCTATACAGTGCGATACATTCTTGTTAACTATGGATGTTGGAAGTACAAGTTTAAACATGAACCGTGGGAGATATTGTCGAAGGTTTATTTCAGTCCCTAGTGTTTATTTCAATCATGCATAGCAGATTCAATTCATTTACTAATTTTCTATATTTGTAATTGGAGTACATTCTATTTATCCTTGTTTGTAATAAAAAATATTGAAAGTCAATATTACAAGGTAAGTTGAAAGAATGAACTTGAACATATCTACTATTAATAGAGGATAAGTCTGTTTCCTTTGGTAGGTTACATCTTTACATACTGGTAATATTTATAGTGTAGTGCATTTCAATTATATTGTCACCAGAAGCATCAGTTTCTTCTATCATAGTTTTGCTATTTGATTGATTCAAAGGTACGTTCTCTTCTCATTGTCTATACTCAAGCAAGAGGCTAGAACCACTTGGTCTTGTATGGGGACAAACACACCTTATTGTGAAATCTAAACATGACATATATAGTACATGTGACCCGAAAGATCTACAACAATATGGACATCTAATTACAACATGATTGAAAGTGAAGCATCAAGGTTATTCAAAATCACTATTGTTATGTCTGAAATAGGTTTTAATAATAAACAATAATAATAATAGAATTAAAATATAAAAGAAAATAATTTTTTTGAATTAAAATTGAAATCCCTCATTTATGATATTCTCTTTATTGTTGAAAGACACAGTCAAGAGGATTGCTGAGTGCTCACTCAAGGTAAATCATATTGCTTAAGATATCTATTTCTTCTATATTACAGTTGCAAGGAAGGGTTCGATTTGAAGGTTTGGGTTTGAAAGTGGAGTGCCAAGGGTTAAGTCTAATCTGCTGTCAAAGATCAAGTATTTCCATTGGTTTTATTGCAACCCACAGCTGCCGTACATGTTCAGGACTCCTTGCAGCAGTGCTGTACCGTTTGGGAAACACAACTAGGGTGCTTTACTTGTCCATTACTGCCATTGATTCTACAACCATAGACATATCATTGGAAATCTTTCTCGCTGTTATCGCAGCAAGTACTGGGGCATCTATGTGATTTAGGTGATTGTTTGTGTCTTAATAAGATTTGATACATATTTGAATTTATATCTGAAATTACTCCTCTAGGTGGAAGCGCCAACTTGCCCTGGCACATAGAGCCGATTGTGGGAATTTATGGGCATTGTAGTTTGCATATTCTTCTTAAAGCTTGCTGTTGCAGAGTTTTTGAGATTCGTTACTTAGTATTTTCAGCCTTATTTCTTGTACTTATGACTGGTGATAACTAGGAAAACTTCAGTGCAGACGAGTAGCTACTTGTATGAACAATTTGTAGATGATTTGAGGTGTATCAGACCTAAGACATTGAGTAGAGTTACCTTTCTGGAGTTATTCTATGCTTAGTTTTGCTTGTCAAATGTTTACTTGTAATACAAACTTGAAAGACATGAAATATCTAATTTTATGAACAACAGTACATGTAGGTTTATATTTCACTATTGATGTGGTTTAAGTCGCTTTCCATATATACATGTTATCTTTGAATGCTTGGGAAACAATCAAATCAGATTATTACTTGCAATTCCTTTGTGTTGGTAAACCATTATATGCTAACTTTACATCGGAAAAGACAAAAATGTTAGGGGTGGTTACTACACATGCAAACTGTTTGTTTAAATGTCAGTGAACTGAATTAAGTCAATTGGTGCCAATAAATTTAGTGGCAAACAGGGTAGGCCATTACATAAAAATATTAAATTATTAATTTGTAGCCATTGAGGGGGTTTTTTCTTTTTGAGCTTTTTATGTGGAGATATTTGCCTCATAATTTTACTTTTCAACTTAGAAATATATTCCAAATTTTCTTTATGAAATATCTGATACATTTTTTGCAAAATAAAGAAAATCAATATCCTCGTTAGCTTTTCTGAACTTTTTGTGTTGTAATGAAAAACTGTTCATCTAGAAACCAATTTTCTATTGATAAGGTAAATGAAAACCATTAGCTTGTATTAAATCAAATATCAGTCATGAAAATAAAAAATCTGTATTAGGCAATTGGCTGCTAGTCTACCGGTGAAGTTGAATGGATCCAAATGAGCCCACTAGGGATCAAGTCTTGTTGAGTGCAATGGTTTGACATTATAAGGGGTGAGGCCGAGATCGTGGCCTTGGTGAATTTGGCAGAATAGATATGCCTTAGTCCTTGGCTCTTAGCCGAAGAGGTTTTATCACATAGGCTCGTGCTCCGGTATCATATCGAGTAGTTAAATTTTTTCGTAAAGGCCCCTTCTAGGCTGGTGTACTTGTGGGCTTCATCCCCCTGTTGGACGAGCTGCCATGCTTGCCGTCTGAACCTCCATCAAAAAGAAAAAATCTCTCTTGAACTCTAATATTATGTGTTAGTGTTGTATGATGTACATGATGTTCATCTTATCAATCTTGTTATATGTTTATTTGGAATTCTCTATATTTTATAAATTTTCCCTATTTTATTAATAACCATCCACTAGTTGTGCCCCCAAAATGGCTCCCTCTCACCCCCTTCCCTAAAAGACATCCTTCCTTCCCTTGATGTCCCTGTACCGGAAACTTGTGGTAACATAGATAATAGATCTTAAGGTTTTGGTATAGAATATTTAAGATGAGCGTTTGATGTAATATCCCCAATTGATATTTTTCTCAAAATTTCTCAAATGTATCACAAAAATTTAAACAAATAATTTCATGCAAAAGGTTTTTAAATTATTCAACAAAATACTAGAAAATACCCAGATGAAAGTAGTCTTAGAAATATTATTGCATTTCAATCTTCAATAGTACGATAACAAGATCCAATCAGAAACACAAAAAACTACAGTTAGATTGGATAATATGAAATAAAGATTATAAGCACAAGTGAGATACCCGTGTAATATCTCCAACAGACAATGAGTTTGCATCCATTGCCTTCAAGCTCGAGGGTTTCCGTCCTCAAATTGGCTGAAACCTGAGGTTCCAAATTCTCCAAGAGAAGAAATCAAAACATAATCCAAGCATGATGGAAATGAGCTCTCTTTCTTCTTTTTAAGCAGAACCTGGTGACTCTTCACATTCCTTTCTCTCTTTCTTTATTTCCCTTTAAATGAATAAAGTGCTCTTATAATAATAAATTGACATAATACTATGAACTTAAGTTTAATAGTCACTTTATTAATAAATCATTGAATCTTCAGGCATTCAAATTACTGATCAGATGGACTTGGATCATCATGTGTGATTGCTTGTTGGAAAGATCTCGGCGAGATGCTCCTTGTTCAACACTAAAATTCCAAGAATCTTGAGGTCTGTTGACTTACTATAAATAGTAATTATTTGGAAACCCTATTGAAACAACTATGATTGGTCCGAAATTGGAATTACCTTGGCCAATTCTCACTCTGATCCCTACAAAGTCCTGGTTAGCCCATGGGACCAAGGCAAAATGGGCTAACGACACACAAATTAATGGCCTAAAATGGAGGACATTGCAGTGCTCCTTATGGTCCCAACCGGTGCTGAGATGGGAGGGGTGAATCAGCACCCACTAAAACTTAAGAACCAATCTGATATAATATAAACTAAAATTGTAAGCAAAACAGATTCTATCACAGAAATAACTATCACAAAATTAAAGCAATAGACAATACCAGATGTATCATGTGCAAACCCAAATTGGGAGAAAACCACGATGTGAGGAAACCTTCCAAATTTTGCACTCTTTTGGAGTGCGCTGTGTTAGGAGCCTTACTTGTTAAAGGATTACAAACACACTGTTAGATGCGACTCGGTTAAGGGATTTAAGAAATAAGGCTTGTTAAAGCCTACCTTGTTAGAGGACTTAAAACATCTACACAGATGTCACCCGGTTAAGGGATTTAATATAATGGACCTGTTAATGTCCACCCAAAATATTGGGATTTTGCTATTACAATTGTTAGAGAGTAATAGAGGGTTTGATCTTCTTGAAATGACTTTACTGAGCCTGATAAGATCGTTGCGCTTCTCAACTGAGAGTCATCACTAGGCACCACAGGTATGCTCTCCACAGATTGTTGTGCTTCCTTACACAATCTTCTCTTCTTCTTCTTCTTTTCACCTTTTTCGTAGCTTCTCTCAGCTTACAGGTTCACTCTTTTTCTTCTTGGCAGAATGAAGACAAACAGTATTCTTCACAGGCTGAAGAAAAAATAGTTTTCTTGCCCTTTCTGCTTTTGCATGCGCAACCTCCATAAAGATCTCCTTTGGATCCATCACCCAGTTGAGCCTCAGTTCACTGCGAAAACATCAGATACATGCCATGTGCTTTTTCTCTTTTATAAAGGAAACGACAGATGCGTGCCACATACTTTCTTGTGCTCAAGATTTCTCCATGTTTTAATGCCATAACCTTCGGCATTAAAACCTTTAATTGCACTTTGCACCGATCTTCTTTAAAACACAAAGTGATCCGGATTTTGTGCAACAAATCCCAGTTAAAGAGTCACACAAGTGTTTGTCAACTGTGACTTTCATCGGTTCAACAGTCTCGGTTTTCATCCTTAGGCAGTGTACAGGTCATATACATCACCTGTCACTTTTCCTTTCTCTGTCTATACCGGTTTGGTTCCTTGGTTCCTATTAATCGATTACTGTTCTGAATCCTTGGTTACTGGTTGCTTTGATGATCGGTTAGAACTTTATCCTATAGTACTCAGTTGCGGTACTTCTTCCGGTTCACTATGTGTCACCGGTTTCATAACCAGTCTCTCTTGTACACTGCAACTGTGTACTAACCTATTATTGTCAATTGTTCCTGATTGAACAATGTTTGCATCCCTAGACATCAATGACAACACCTCTTTGCCATGTACCAGTTATTTCCTTACCGGTTAATGCCAACATCTCCCTTATGAGAGATTGCTTGCCCTCAAGAAATTTGCTCTTGCCTACAGAAAACAAATGCCTGGATCCCATAGTCGCCTCAAGAATGATGCTTTGCTCATCTGTTGCGCTACACTGGTATAGACATTTCCAACCCCGGAGTTGTGAAGCAATTCATTATGAACCAATGCACCAAACAACTGAATGCCAGGATCCCAAATCACCCCATGTGCATAATACATCAAGGCAACCTTCCATGTGCTTCTATCATGTATGAGAACTCCCTCAATTCAATTGAGAACCTCACTCTAGCTGTAATCACATACACCTCTAATGTCAAGTGGTGGTGGAAGCTCAACATTATGCCAACCTCTATTAAGAAATGGATGAAACAAATCTCCCCTACTAGCTCTCTGATAATTACCACTTGTGGGAATGCTCCACTTGGATCCCAAGTAAAGGCTTGTGTAATATCCCTAATATCACCAACCAACTCCTATAATACCCACACCAATAGAACTGATGAGGCTTGCCCAACTGAGACAATCACGACGTCGCCATGCTTGAAATGGAGTAATCCAACAATAGGTGTCGCAGGAGTGAACATCTCAAAAGAAAGCAACTTGGAAAGTTGGCCCAACTCGCCTCCGACAACTGTGCAAGGAAAAACATCATGCCAGCTATCCAACCCCCACACATATGAATAATCCATGAAAATCAAAACATGTCCAAGAAGGCCAAGGATGAACCAATATCCTCTCAGCGCACTGAACATGCTATAAAGCTGAACTGTGGACCCTCACTATAATCCCGAAGAAACCAAGGTATCCCATAGCTTGAATAGAAGCACACCATGTATATCTTTAGAGTCTTATTGTTCAACTCTGATCTCATCTTCACCGTGCTAGAAGTGGTGAAGCCAATCAGTGGAACTCACCCAAACTACAACGCTAACCTTGTCATCACTCGGGTCCTAGAGCGAACTGCTCTCACATCCATTGGCTATGAGGGTATACAAATCACTGAAGGTATCTGCAACCCCACAACTATCTCCAACCTATACTAGACTCCTACGGATGTGATGACTCTGCAAGTAATCCATCTTGCAGCTACTGACACCATACACCTTGTAACCATGTATTTGTATGAAATCTCTGTGATCTAGAAGTAACTAACCCTCTTGGATACATATCAGTATAATGGTAAACTGAATGGTCTCCTTGCAAGTAATCTCCCACAATCATTTGAGTCGAATACTTGCAGCTGCTAGTCCCATCTTCTGAAGATGACAACCCTCCAACCCACAATGGATGATACAATCCCTGATCCAATCCACACCTGTGCATGATCAACTCCTCCATGTGTGGATCAAAAGAAAGATGATGAGCACTCCTCATTGTATAGTCACGATAAAGAACACCACCCTCAGTCAATGGCTCATCAGTAAGCACAATGTGTCTACTGAATGTAGATGAATCATACTCATCCTGATCAACCCTCGTGCTATCATCATTGATAACCTCCTCAAATGGTACATCTGAATATCGAGCTAAAGTAGAACGTGACAAATTTTATTTTTGATTAAGCTCAACAATCTGATTTTCATCTACCCGAAGTGCCACTAAGGTATCTGCTAGGTTGTCCTTAGCATTCTTGAGCTCATTGGTAGATGTGTCTACTTCTTCCTTCTTCCTCAATGCTTTTGAATAATTCTATGCAAGGCCAAGGAGATGATCACGATCTGAAAGAAGATGTAGATAATCTGATTTCGTTGTTCTCAACCCTTCTTGGATCACTAAGAATTGCGAAAATTCCTCCTTGAGTCCCTTTTGCTTCCCCTCCAACTGTTCCTTCCAAAGGTGTTTTTCAAACATTCCATATATGTCATCAAAACGTAATACAACTGCAATAATTTTATCTTCAGTTACTTTCATTTGACTCTCCAAATTAGGTGAACTAGTAGGTGCAATCATTTACATCTTTCCCATGATCATGTGAAGACTACAAATCACTGGTTGTTGGTTGTTCTTCCTTTTCCAGACAACCTGTAACCTGTGTAGTAAATTTCTCTTCATTGCCTTCCATGTCTTGCCTGAAATTTTGTCCACTTTTCGGCTGATTATTGACTGCTGAAAACTCCTCATACAACTCTTTGCAAAGTCCTTGTGCAAGAAGATCATGAGCTATCTTACGGTATTGTTTCTTTGCAACAATATTCTTGTTTTGTAGCCTTGGATAAAAGTCCATGTAATCAATGAAAGGTAAATCTTTTTTAACATGTATAGGAAGAGTATCATATTCATCTAAGATGCTGAGTATTTCGCCCTTTTTATCCGGCTGTGAATTTTGGGTTAACTGTCACTGAGCTTGACCAAGATCCTTCATATGATCTTTTCTAGACTTGTCATTTTCCCTATAACTGATACTACTTGTCTCTGCAGGTGAATGTTCAAACTGTTTGGAACAAGTGGGTTCAGTTTATACAGGTTTCATACCACAGGCCTCAAACTGTAGTGAGCTTCCCTGTTATGCGTCTATTTTCTTCCAAGAATCTTGTCAAATAGTTTGCAGATATTCCTTGACCATAGCTTACTAAAAAAGTTCAGGATTGTGTGACTTCGCTGCGTTTTTATAAAAACTCAGATTTGCTTGAAATGCTTAACACAACTCCGAATTCTTTGCAACTATTTTTAAATTCCGCACTTGACTCCCAATTTGAAAATTCATGCATTAAGACTTAACAAAGAAAACATTCAGAATGCCATTCTGATCACATAACGTCTGGGTTCATACCCAGTTTTGGCTTAAAAGGAACAGTCAGGAATATGCACTATTGCAATGTCCAGTTTAATATAGGAAAGGAAACACGTTCAACATCTACCGCTAAGGAATAACTTTGCCAGAATAATAATAATCACTTCAATGAATTCAAGCTTTTCCTGACCTTGGTTATGTTCTCAGCTTATACTCTCAACCAAATGCATCTTCAGCTCTTCAACAGTTGACATGTAGGAAAACTTAATACAATGGCTTGCCACTAATTTCTAGTTGACAAGATTGACGTCTTCACTGCTTTGAAGGAGGAATTTCATGAGTACTTCTTTTATGCAGTTAATTCAAACCTTGCCACTGGCAGAGTTGACCAGAGAATTACTAGCAAGTGCAATATGACTTAGACCGTTCACTATCCACACACAATACTTGAAAAACGAAAAAGACACCAGTACACTATCTCAGTAATGATAAATCGCCTTAAACAGAGACCCAAATGGTCCAGACTTTTAAAAAACGACACAGTGAATTCATATGTTCACTGTATCAATGCCATCGATTAGAGAATTGGAGATAGACTCCAATCCCTTAGGTTCTATTCAAACATTGATTTTCCCTTTAGAATACAACTGGTGTCGTTAACTTCTCATGAACATTCCTTAACTAAACTCGTGAATAAATCACCTTAAATAGAGACCCAAATGCTCCAGACTTTGAAAAAATGACACACTGGATTCATACGCTCACTATATCAATGCTATCGATTAGAGAATTGAAGACAGACTCCAATCCCTTAGGTTCTTTTCAAACATCGTTTTTCCCTTTAGAATACAACTGGTGGCGTTAACTTCTCATGAACATTCCTTAACTAAAGTCGTGAATGGATGTTGAGAGCTTATATTCATATTTTCTGAGTGTCTAGTGCTAACAAGGAAGCCAGTAATTATAAACAAGGATTGTTCCTTTCTATTAAATATTTAAGTCACTGATGGCTTTGCTTCCGACAGTTATTTCTCAATATCTTTTTGAGACCCGAAGCTCACACATAAAATATGGTGTCCTTGCCCGTTGCTGAAAATTTTACTAGGATGACTGTCTGTTGTCTAGCATACAATCATGCATAGGAGAAAGAGTCGGCTCATGCACAGTTCTTTATAGCTCGAACCAATCCTGCTCCGTCAACACACTCACAACAAATAAAGAATGTATTGCCTTGAAGACTTTCATTTTTTCGTGAGGCAGCAAAAGGAAAATAAAACTATGGCATCATCTCAAATGTTTCCAATACAAATATTAATTAAACAATGGTCCCTTTTTACCCACAATAGGTATTATAATCCACAACAATGCTAAAATGGTTCTTGGATTTCTATAAGCAACAGTTGAACTTCCACACGGAAATTTTCCTCCCGACTATAGTCAAAAATCTTCATAAAATATGGGCTCGATGAAATATTAAAACACCAACTTAGTCAAAAACTCCCAAATATGATTTGGGTCCCGCACTTAATAAAACGCCAACCTCTGCCACTTAGCAATGCTCATGATAATGACCAAATAAACTCCCCCAACGCCGATAGTATAGTCTTCTATTTGGGAATTTATTGATTTTCAAAATATTTGCCCGCACGGTATTTTAATAATCTCCTCCATACAATATGAGAAGATGATTATATCATTGTTGCTATAAAATATAAGCTCTTCCCAATAATTGGGACCCACATAAAAATCAGGCTCTCCAAAGAATTACGCACAAGAAAGCATTCCTCAAATATTTGGCTATTCCAATGGAACCAGAAGTATAAAATAATTTTTAAGCATCCGCCATTATTGAAATGTGCGGACTTAATCTCAGCACCAAATATATAATTAAATTTCAAACTTTTTCATTCGCAAGAGTATTACAGCTTCAATCCTTATCACTTGTGTTATATATGACACTTTTTTAAATTTTTTAGAGCGTACAATCTTTGGAAATAAATACTTAAGATATCGATATGCTTCAAAACCCGCATATATCTTATCTCTGTTACTTTGAAAATGAACTAGCTGACAAGAAAATTTGCTTTGATAAAACTTTTCTAAAAATTTGTCTTTGATAAAACCTCACAGGCTGGTAGGAAAACCAGCTCTGATACCACTGTAATATTCCCAATGGATATTTTTCTCAAAATCTCTACAATCTATAACAAAAATTTAAATAGATAATTTCATGCAATAGGTTTTCAAATTATCCTGCAAAATACCAGAAAATACCCAGATAAAATAGTCTCAGAAATATTATTGCATTTCAATCTTCAATAGTACAATAACAAGATCCAATTGTAAACACAAAAAACTACAGTCAGATTGGATAATATGCAATTAAAATTTTAAGCACAAGTGAGATACCCATGTGATATCTCCAACAGACAAAGGGTTTCCGTCCATTGCCTCCAAGCTCAAGGGTTTCCATCCTCAAACTGGCTGAAAGATGAGCTTCCAAATTCTCCAAGAGAAGAAATCAAAACATAATCCAAGCATGATGCAAATGAGCTCTTTTTCTTCTTTTTAAGAACAACCTGGTGACTCTTCACATTCCTTTCTCTCTTTCTTTATTTCCTTTTAAAATATCATTTTTTCCACTTAAATAAATAAAGTTCTCTTTTAATAATAAAGTGACATAATAATATGAACTTAAGTTTAATAGTCACTTTATTAATAAATCATTGAATCTTTAGGCATTAAAATTATTGATCAGATGGACTCGGATTCTCATGTGTAATAGCTCATTGGAAAGGTCTTGACGAGACGCTCTCAGTCCAACATTGAAATGCGAAGAATTCTGAGCTCTGCCGACTTACTCTAAATAGTAAGTATCAATAATCCCTGCTAAAACAACTCTGATTGGCCTGAAACTGGAATTACCTAGGCCAATTTTCACTACGATCCCTGCAAAGTCATGGTTAGCCCACGGGACCAAGGCAAGATGGGCTAATGACACACATAAATTAATGGCCTAGAAAAGGGGACATTACATTTGAGCATACATCTTGCATACGACTTGGTATAATGCTTATTTTCTTTTTGCAAACAATTCTTTATAGACTTACTGTAAAAGTTGTTTTGGTTATTAAATTTAAGTCAAGCACTTCAAAATTTATATAGCTACCTTCTTTATTTACAATAATATTTCGTTTCCAAGTGATTTGAGCTCTTACGCTATTTGTTTTGGAAGCAAGTTGCTTATCTGTGAGATCCTTTTTCATGGAAAGTTGCTGAATGGCTGCAAACATAGCTTTGGTAAAATTTCTGAGCAATCTAAAGTGAGAAATGTAGTTCTTAAATGAGAACCAGTATGAAAAGCTTATTTACTAGAGAGAAAATGTGATATATATGGATATGATTCTAAAGATGCATTATGGTCCATTGATTCTAAGTTCTTAAAGAGTATAGTTCCAGTATATTCTAAATTGACTTTAAAGAAGCATGTACTTTCTTATGGTCACGATTATAAACTATTTCTTTGATTTTGTTTACAGGTGTTCAATCTTATGCATGTATGCATTGGTAGTAGGTTGAATACACATCAAATTGAGCTGAAGCATATTTTGATGGAAATACTATTGTTTGATACTGCCGTCCACAATATTTTTCTTCATGTTTTATGTGTAAGAGCAGAGTTGTTGGAGGTGAGCTCAGATGATTTGCAGTTTATTTCTGTTATTAGTGCTCACCAAAGTTCTTGTAAGAAAATGCAATCAACTGTCCATATTTTCTCATATAATTTTTCAGGAATTATACACAAGTCACTTTGTGAGTCCCAAAGAGATTGAATGGCGGCAGCAGGCTATGTATTCAGCTCTTGATCTAGTTGGATTTGTGCTTCTTGATGTTACATTTGGGGACTCCTCAAAAGTGAGTCTTTTATATTTAATTGTTTATTTTTCACAGATTTTACTGACTATTATACCTTGTATTAAATATTATTTTTGGTAGTGCAACATAATCAATTCTTTGTTTATCTGTAATTTATAAGAAACATATATGATTTCTTGACTGGAATAATCAGTTGGACTTATCCTTACTCCTTTGCCAAATGTGCTCTCTGTCACAAGAAAGGTAGGAATTCCTGAATTGGCAAGTAACCTTTTGATGGCACTCCATTCGGTTCTTGTAATCTTTATTTTCAGAATTGAAGATTGTCCAGTCTCCATTGCACTGTTCTCCTTTTTCCCCTTCAATCCAATCTATTTAAATTTATATGCACCCTTTCACGTAAGTGGTTTCTGAAGTTGCGGTTTTATAAGATACCAGTTGCAATTCTATACTATGCTGTGTTTCATTGCAGGGAGGTCTTTTTAAGCATTTCTTATCATCCCATCTCAGCTGTTTTCAGATTACATCTTGGCTTGGGTAGAGTAAATTCCACAAAGTGGACTTCTTTGGACAATTACATCTTGGCCTGTGGACTTGCAAAAGACTGAAAGGATGGTGTACTGTTGAGATATTTATGCTCCTTTGGGCTGTTAATAACTTGAAAAATTCTGGTAGGTTGTATGTCATACAGATGTTTATGCCTTAACACTTCATTCCATTTTTTTTTGTAGAGGTTGGTTTTTGATATCGATTTGTTCGACTCTAGCTACCCACATTTAGGCTTATAACTTCTTTTCATGCCATTAAATGAATGCTCTTCTGCTTATCCATGCCCCTGCTTCAAGAAGTTTGTCTACGTTCCTTTAATTGAAAAATAGATTTGGCACTGTATTTCTTTCCCTCCTGATGTGGAATGAATTGAATCATAAAAGCTAGTAAACATAGGGAGCTAAGCCACTATTCGCATTAACTAGTCTAACTTTGTAACTTGAAATGCTCTGTAACACTCTAAAAACCATGATCAGTTTTAGAAGAAATATGAAAGTTGTACAGGGGCCTGCAAATGTTGCAAATTTTTGATGTAATTTGGACATTTTGGAGTCAACCACAACTTTCAAGCAGATTCACAAGAACAGAGGGAGAAAAAAGGTGCAATTCTTTTGTGGAGACAACTCCTAGATGCAAGTTAATGGTGGTTTCATGTGTTATGGAAAGTTTTCATGTGACAAGACAGTTTTACCTGTAGATGCTGGTTTTCCCTTGATGTGTAGTGTTGGTTTTCATGAAGAAACTAACAAGTATACTAGTTATTGTAGACAATGTTTATTGCAGTACTTTGCTTTTGAGCTTTGTGTATAAATACATCCTTAGTGGTCTGTAATGTCCCCATTCTATCAGCTAAGCATTACATTTTTTGTGTAGTCTCTAAGAGACCAAAATTGCATGAGTGATAGGCAAATGAAGACATTTGTTGACTTGTAATAATCCCTTTCTAGCACTTATAGCATAATGTTGTCGTTAGCCTATTTCCCCATGGTCCAGTAGGTTAACCAGTACATTTAAGGGACTTTGAGGCCATGTGGCCTAGGCAGTTTCGGTTACATATCATTTTGAGATGTTTAGAGGCAGTTTTGGGCAAACTATTTATAGTAAGTCATTTGGGCATGGTCAGGGCCTCCAATGATGATGGCATTTTATGCATTAATAAAGTTTATTTATAAAGTTAAATATAAATATTTAACTTTATTAATGCATAACACATTAGAGACATAAGATATTTGGGGACTTAAGTTAAAGGGAGAATTATTTTAAAGAACACGAAGAAATATTAAAGGGAAAAAGCAATCATGATAAAATAGAAAGGAAAAAATCAATCATGAGAAAATAGGGGGAAAAAACAAATTCTCAAAAAATAGGAAAAAACAAAAAAGTGATTTTGTTTATCCCACATTGACAAGGTGAGTGAACAAGCTCTTATGAGAGTGTTATAGAATAGATTGAAGAGCTCTCTTTCAACATGCTAGAATTTATATGAAATTGATGAAATATTGGAGAATACTTCTTCAAGGGTTTGTGAGGAGGAAATCCCTCATGAGTGACATTCTCTTTGCTGTTGAAAGACATAGTCGGGAAGATTGATAAGGGTGAACATGAGGTAATTTCATTTGAGATTGTTATTGCTTGCATTTGCCATTACTTAGTTGCCAGGAGAGTTCGATTTAAGAATTAGAAGTGGACTTTGCTACTATCTTGTTGTAAACAAGTTGCTGGTGACATTTTCATCAATTTGGAAGGAATAGTATCTTCCATACAGATCAGAGGAAGCCCAGATTTGAGCAGCACTATCTGTGAAGGGTTTGGAGGGTTGTACAGGTCTGAAACACACTCAAACATTGTCGTCTCAGTCTGCAGCACCTTAGCAATTTATCCGTACCAGTCTGAAACATCAAGGGCAGGATCGTACTAGCTGAGAAAGGGCAGAAAGAAGGTGCTGTACTGATCTGAAGCTGAATAAGTGTGCCGTACTTATCTATGTTGGACGTATAGGTTTGCAGTTGAGTTTTTGGTTAGCATTTGTGGTATAGGCATTTCTTGCTATCACTGTTTTGAATATTATTAAGCACTGTATATGTAATCAGATCTGAACATTCATGAAATACATTTGATTGGTATTGTCTTCAGCATTGAAATATGATTTAAATCTTTATGTTGTTCTGAAAGCACATTAAGCTCTCCCAAATGTGATTGTTATTATCAACACTAATCTAGTTGATGCAATATTGTATTTCCTATGTTTTGGTTGATGTGATGTTCATTTATAACTGCAAAACAATTCACAAAAAAAGTGGTGCAAATTAGGGCAGTCCCTTACATGATGATATCAGCAAATCATTTAATAAAGAATAAGGGAAGGTGCAACTTGAAGACAAACCCAAAACATATTATTGTTACTCAATGAATTACAGAAGTTCAATATATCATCGGACAAGATATAAGGAGTTCAAACAGCGACATGTATAGTCATAATCAACATTAATGATAAAGGGACTTTGTATCAACAAACTCATGGTTTGACGTCCCAGCTACTATTGACACATCAGAACTCAGTAGTGTCAATTTAAAAGAAGATAATGATTGGTTGGTAAAGGGACGATACTGACTATGGAAGTAACATGCCAATGCAAGAGGAAGATATGATTTGCATCATAAGTAATCGGCACCTTCATACACGTGGACAAGTGAAGACAAGTGAAGTGTGTCACCGATTAATATATAATAATTGGTTGCCAGGTATCGACAGTGATTAGATATGTAATTATCAGCGATATTGATGTCTATGGGATATTAAGCAGCACCAACAAATTAAATAGCAGTAATTATTGATTATCATCTTCATACAGAGAGATACAGTATGAAATAGACAATGATCAATAACAGCCTTCTATACATTGAGCAACAAAGGAGCATCCTTTATAGGAAACAAATTGTTGACTTGTCTAAATGGCAGATACACCAGGGAATTGCATCAGATAGACAGCTATACAAAATGTAATGTATTTTTGTTAAGGAAGAGGTCGATTAAGAATAACAGTGACTAATCGATGATTAGATGATTGATGTTATGGTTCAGTTTAGTAACCAGTGATTACTATAATCCGATATCAATAATTTATGAAGCCAACATCTAATCGGTAGTAATCATAAAGAGATGCGATTAGAAAAGGAGGTGATTAACATAAGGATCAGAATGAGATTGATTAGTGTTATGGAAGGATGTGATTGAAGAGGAAAGTTGTTTTGAAGAGATGAGACAAGGACATGTCTCTTAGGTACATCATTTCACAAAACAAAGCATAAGAAGGGAATCAATTCCTCTCAATCATCATCATCAGATAACATTATTTCTTATTCATACTTAGTGGATTCACTCTTATTGAGCAGATAGGCTATAGCTTTCGGACACATACTTGCATAGTGATATATATCAGACACAGTTCCCTGGAATCGCTATAATATACAAGACAAATCAGATAAGCATGCATTTCTGAAGATTGTATATAATTGCTACATAATCAGATATATCAGACAGGCATTCATATATAGATCAAAGGTCTTAGTAGACCGATATAAGGCATTATTGAATACATTAACAGTCATCATCAGAAATAGAAAATTGTCATCATCGCTTGAAGTGTTAAGAGAACATACAACATTCCAATATTGATATATTAGAAAGGGTTTTAAGCAGTGAGAGATAACTTTCAGCATATTCGATATTGTCATATCAAAGATAGCGGAGTGAACTCCACCTTTGCAGATCAAAGATTATCCTTGCATAATTACTTCAAGCATGGCAGAGACAGCAGTGATAATCTTCACATTGATTTCTTTGCACTAAGTGCATATATATATAAATCAAAATCATCTGCGTATATCTAAGTATTAATCAGACATAGCAGTGATATTGGTATTAATCATATAATACACGTGATATCAATTGTGTATCAAATCTTTCATTCTTATATTGAGAAATATTAATTATCATTATTTTAAGTATAGTTAGTGACTTTGTGGAAAGAAGTCTCTTGCAATTAAAGTTAGTAAGTTAATTGTCTCTATTTCCTAAGTTGTAACAAAAGGGGACATTACATGGTCATTGCTAAGTAGTTCTTTTCATTCTTTCAATTAGTTCTGTAATGTCCCCATTCTGGCAACCAAGTATCCCAGTTTTTGTGAAGTCTCTAAGAGACAAAAATTGCAAAAGTGATAATCAAATAAGTTGTTTTTTACTCATATCAATGACCAACGTTCAAATAGACAAGTCTGAATTACCAATCAGGAAGAAGTAACATCGATTGTCTATTATTAGTGATGGATTTAGAAGGAGCCAACAATCAATCTAGAGTTATCAATGTGAGATAGATTTGTATGAAATAGGCGATAAAGTATTAAGTCTGAACATCACAGGTACTATACCGACATGAGCAATGAAGACTTCGACTTCCTATAAGAAGTATTGGTCAAGATAAAAATTGTCGATGATGATACCTTTGTCGACATATCAGAAAAAGAGATGACAATGCTCGAAGAACTACACCCTTGGCATAACATTATCATAGTTTGTTTATAACTACCAACTAGCAATAAACACGTCAAATGTTGGGATGCTAAGTCACTGAAATTAATATGTTGGGATTCCTATGATTGACGACATCATTAATGACACACGAAAGAGGATAAATTAGTGATGTCTCATAAAGGGACCAATGTATCATATTGTGTGCAGGAGATGATTGAAGTTGGTGTCTTCATACGAATACACAAATGGAATTATGCTAAGGAGATAATATGAATGAGAGTTACGTTGACCAAAGAACAAAGCTATTAAGGTTATGAGCCAGAAGTACCAAAGATATTGATTGAGATATCATTTCCGGCGAACTTGTCCCAAGGTGATTAATTATATCGTCTTCCATATTTGAGGAAATCCTTATCAATAATATTTAATAAAACTAATGGCTCTGTATAATTAACAAATAGATGTATCCTATGGAAGACACGTATCATCTCAACATAATCAGCAATGGCAATTACGAAAGAGTCCGATGATTAAAGGAAGACTAATTGATAATACCAAGATTGATTATGTGTGATGTGATTGAGTTAAGGAAAATATACGATATTAAAAAGAGACTAATCTTCTACTCAGCGATTAATAAGACAAGTCTTATATTATTTAATTATAAAAAGGCATAATCACACAATTAAACAATCAAAACAGTGATCATATTGTGAAAAGATGGATAATGGTAGTTGTTAAGATAAAGACAGCGATTGGAATGTTTATTATGATAACAGCGATGGAGATCGTTGGTTAGGGAAGGACGTGTCTCTTATTCAGTCAAGATTTGCAAGTTACAACCTATGGAATGGTAAGGTATAAGAGAAAGGTCTAAGATATTCATTGAGCATCATCAAATATTTCTCTTTTCTATTTAAGTATCCATAACGGATCTGCCCTGTTTAGAGTGAATTGCCATTGGTATTATTGGTGCAGGCATATATAGGCAGATCAGAGACGGCATCTAAGCACTGTAGAGATTAACAAATATACATCAGACATGGCATCCACCATTGCAAGCAATAATCACAGATATATCAGAGAAAGCATCAGACTAACGTTGCAAGGTTATATATCCACATTTGAAACAGCAACTCTACCACTGCTGTAAGCGATATTGATATCAGACATTACAAGTATTTAAATTCTATATCTTAGATGGCAATAACGTTGCTATAAGCAACATATTAGACATCATTGCAAATAATATAAAGATTAGATCAGATATAGCAATTGTATCGCCATAGGCGACATGATCACACCAATTGTTGCATACATTAATTGTCCTATTAGACATCACAGCATTTCTGATAGCAATATTATCGATTGTAAATTCTTATTGTTTATATCAGACATAGCATCATTGTACTATCACTATAAGTGATGGAGAGCATCATATATGTAGCATAGTTCATATTAGTATATCAGACTTTGCCTTTAACTTATTGATATCCGTATCATTTGGCACCAAAATAGGAAAACAACGAAGCCTTAATGAAGGAGGGCCTGAGCCTCCTCTAGTGTAATGCTGAATCAAACAAACCCTCAGCAGTTGTCGCTTCGTTTCATTTTCTTGCCATGTGGGATGCTTGGAAGATCCTAGATGGTTGGGGGAGGACTCCTCATACTTTGATGTCTTTAGAATGGCTCAAAGTTCACAAGTTGTCTTCATTGGCAGTGGCAAAATGCCCCTTCCAATTCCCCACATGTTGGAAACGAGGATCTTTTCTTTTTTGGGGAGGGAGAGGGGGTGGGGTGGTGGGTGGATGTCATAATGCACTCTTGTGGAACACTGGTTATAATGATATTGCATCAGCAGAAACCTTAAATGATTGACAAGGTACAACATAAATAAGAGGTTATAACAACAAGGACAACTGATAGTAGCCAACAACAATATCCAATTATTGAAATGATTTGTGGTTAACTCAAATAATAACACAAAAAGATATAAGTCCACTTACAAATTTTGAGTTCCAGCCTAAGTTGCCGGTTCGGATTCGGGTTTAGGATTTGGGTTTGAAATTTGTTCAATTTTTTTGGGTGGGTTCGAATTTGTTTTGGATTCGTCCGTACAAAAATACATGGTTTTTTAAATATATGTATGTATGTATCTATGTGCAGCAGCAAATAAGTTCTTACACCACTATGCTAATAGTAAAGCAACATAGCAAAATAGACCACCATATGTATTAAGGCTTTAGTCCAAATGACATATAAAACATCCTTATGGGCCTCTTTAGTTGTCTATTCTAGGGTTGGAGGGTTGAGTAGACTAAATTAGTCAAAAAAAACTTAAAAAAATAAAATAAAAAACTCGTTTTTGCCCAAAGCCGGTCTGGGCTCTGCTGCTGGGTTTGAAATTTGCTTGAAATTCTCGTAAATTCGGCCCGGGTTCTTCTGACAGACTTTGGGCCAAATTGCATGACCTGCTGCAGACTTTGAAACAAATTTGAACTGAATTGGAATTTGCAAGGAATCGATCCCGACTTTGGGACTGCCAGAGGTGAATCTGGTAACTTAGGTTCCAACTCAATGCAGTATATGGTGACTCAATCAATTAGTTACAGCAAGAATGCTGTTTATGGTTGCCTGAAGAATGTGAAATCAGACCATAATTAATGCATATTGGAGCAAATGACCACTGTATGGCTGGTGTTAGTTGAAAGGTGTCTCCCAAATGGTGTGGCGGCTGGTGGTGGTGCAGATTGTGTCTCTTCCAGTTCTTTTTCTTTTGGTATTTTTGATTCAAGTCTAACTTGATTTCAATATGTTATGTACCCTCATGGGTCATTTAGAGCAGCTCTTTGCATACTTTCTATTGGTTTGTGGCTGAGTGCAAGTAGGAGATTGTGCATCTGAGAATGTTGCAGAATTATTGAAAGTGTGGTTAGTGATCATTGCCTTGAAGCCCTTGAGAATGTAATAAGCTTTGTAAACAGTGTCAAGAGAAGGAAAAGCTTCCCTTTTTTGGATTTTTGTCACGCAAGGTTTCATCATGTCCATCTCTTGTATTTTATTTGTATATTTTTATAGTTTCTTCTTGCATATGACAAACTACTTTAGGTTGCATTATTTCAGAAACTCGTATGCAAAGTATAATTGATTAATTTTTGGCACATGTAAGATGGAGTAACAAATTTATTATCTATATCGACTAGAGAAGAGAAGATGCATGATAGTGATTTAGTTATAAAAGATTTATATTAATTATGAATACTAATTTGCTGATATGAGATCTCAAGATTTTATTTTCCATCTCAGTTTTGTAATGACATTGTTTTGCAATTTCTGCAAGCCCAAGTTATGGTTTTCTGGGTGTAATACAATTCTGGTTGCATGGTTGTCCTGTATTGTGTCCATTCATATCATATGTACACATAAGTTTAGCTGCAAAATAAATGTTACAATTGAGATACAAAATAAAATGTGGTGAAATGTTTGGCTAGATTCTTTGTAATCCTATGGTTTCCCGGGCAAGTGAATTGGCATGAGAAACTTCATATTTTTTATGAGACTTAACACATACCTTTTACAAATTCTGCCACGAAAGGAGTTTATAAAGCAGCAGCTCAAATGATGCCTACAACAAATAATCAATATAATGACTTTAATTCATCATGAAAACCCACTCATTGCAGTTTATTTATTTATTTTTACTGTAGCATTATTATATCATTGTTAATAGAGAGGGTCATTGTAAGGTTTACAATTAACTGCTGTTAGAATGAAGATATTTTGCTAATAAATCTTATTGAGACCTTTGATGAACACCAGATTGTTGGAAAAGGCATCTTTATTTAGTATTCGATCAATTAATAATTAGATTTTTTAGTATGTTAACTAATATTTCCCTACAAAGGATAGACGTTCTTATTCAATACTTGAGTGATAATGCAAATGCTCATACTATGACAGTTACCTATGGCAAGGAAGATCACTAGCCTTTCCTTGAAAAGATTATGACTATGGCCTTTTTTCCATCTGTGTATGCAACTATCTGCATGTTAGTAAAGATAATCAAGTTTTGAGTAATTATTAAGATGTTGATACTGCATGAGTGTGGGTACTTAGGTTTTGCATACACCAAGCCTGAAGCCAAAGAGAAAATTTATTGATGAGATATTGGTCTAGTGTACTATCCTTCAAATTTGTCACCCTAGTAAGTAGAAAGAATTTAGTACTGCATGAGGTTTGTACTTAGCTTTGGTTGAAACCAAACTACAAATCAAGTCAAATCCTATTAGTGACATACTGCCCTGGTGTACCATCCTTTGAATTTTCTTTTTAAATGTTAGGTGAGTCATTTAAACGTCTAGTCAAAATTATTGTGTAACTTGGTGTAATGTAGTTGAATTCAGTTCTGACCAAATGGTCTCTAATGATGCAGGATTTTCCAGGCCCACCATCTTTGGAGCAGACATTGCTACATTCAACAACAACACCTCTTCCTTTTGTCATTGCTACAATTTCCTTATTGGGTTTCTTTCGCAATCCTGTAAGAATCTCATATAATTGTCTGTCTATGTTTCTTGGATCTCAAATATGGTACAATTTTCTCAATCATTTATAGGGCTTATGCTTGTAGGATAACTTAATTATGTTTATTGTTAAACAATATCCTGGTACTAACTATTGATGTTTGTAGTAGCACCTATTTATTGCTAACATGTAAGCTCTGGTTGCAGTGAGTATTGTTTCTAAGATTTTTGAACCATTCTAACTTCATTTCAATACAGAGGAAACACTGCACCTTTTTAAGATTCTTCTTGCTGGCATACACTTGTATTCTGTTCTCATTGGCATACACTTGTATTCTGTTCTCTATATTATGGTAAAATAATGAATGTGTTGTAGTTGTTTTAAACAGAGGAGATGAAAGCTCCTTATATAGATTTACAAAGATGATGTTTCTAAAAGAAACAATCATAAACTAAAGACGGAAATAGAAACTACCTAAAAAACTAAAGACTAACTAAGATGACCATTAAAGAAACATTATAATATTCTAATACCCTCCCATAATGGTCATCATCTAACTGCTGTCTTTTGGTCACAAATTCTTTAAAACATTCTGCTGTTGCTGAGACCCTCCCTGAATCTGCAAAATGTTAATGACCAAGTGTAGCCAGTAAAAAATGAAGGTGGTCCCCTTCTTCAGAATGATGTGCAACAAGAGAGTAGAGCCTGCCACAAACTCTTCCAATGAGATGATTCTGCCATTAACCCTCCTTGAATCAGCAAAACAGGTGACCAAAAATGATCACAAAAACATCCAACCTGATGTTGGATAACTGAACTGTCCTTCCCTAGAAACAGAGATACACTGGGAACAACAACAAAACCCTCCAAACTATTGCAGATGAGCAAGATGCCCCAAAACAGACTACAAAATACTATGATTTGAAGAGTACAAAACATCTTTTTTTGGAAAAAATGGTAAAAACCTTGAAACATGAACACTTGTTATGAAATCCCATGCAAACTTCGCGTATTACACATACCAGAAACGATTTTTGAGCAGAAAAATTGACCAAAACCAAACATGATTTTTGAGGTGAAAAATCAATCAAAATCCAAGACAGATAATTTTTGAAAAAATTATAAACCCTCAAGATATTATTTGCCGTTGAATCTCTGACTGCCTTCCAACATTAAGTTGGTCAATGACGCCATCTTGCACATTTCCCAATGCACGGAAAACAAAAAACAAAGAAGATGCGATAGCACGAAAACTGAAACAAGAATTCCAATGCAGGAAAATAGAGGTAGATGTAGATACAAACTTCAAAAAACAATGAAGTACGATTGACATGAATTTCAAGAAAAAAATTTGGCTAACCCAAAAAAATCCGACGAAGATCCAAGAGATCTCAAAAAACCCAAAAGGAATTTGAAATCAAAATAAAATTTTGGCTGGTACGGAATTTGAGATGATAACCAAGGTACCTAGAAACTTTTGACGACTACCTAGTTGATATCTCAAAAAAGACCCACTGAGAATCTATAATTAGATTTTTGAACTGGCACGGAAAAAGAGAGTTTTGAAAGAAACCCTAGCCGGTTGGAAAATGAGCAAAAATTTGAAATAAAAAATGACGGATTAATGTTTGAGACTGAAAAAAAATGGCAAATAACCTTTGTGGGAGCAAAAAAGCGACAACATAAAGGGTCGTTTTTATCATATAAACAAAAGCGGTAGTCATTTTTGAAGAAAAACAGGCTGAGGATTTGAAAACAACTGCCGTTTTTACAAATGCAACAAAAACGGGATTAGTGGAAGATTAAAAAGGACCACTAAAATGGTCAAAAAACACCAGCGACAGGTCTTTCAAACAAAAAACGGCACCCAGAAAATGAAGCTCGAACAAGAGATTTGCAAAAAATGGCATCAATGAGGACACAAAAACCCTAGACGAATTTTTGAGAAAAAAAATCATGAACAACAAATCTCACGAATAAAAAATTTGCAAAAAACAAGAGGCCACGATTTTATTTTAAAATTTTTGCCAAATTTTGAAAAATCCCATCGGCTCTGATACCATATTCTAGTAAAATAATGAACGTGTTGTAGTTGTTTTAAACAGTGGAGATGAAAGCTCCTTATATAGATTTACAAAGACGATGTTTCTAAAAGAAACAATCGTGAACTAAAGACAGAAATAGAAACTACCTAAAAATCTAAAGACTAACTAAGATGACCGTTAAAGAAACATTATAATATTCTAATACATCAAGCATAGCTGCAAATCATTAATGACATATAATCTAACATGATGATTGCCATGTCCCCATTTTAAGATTAAATAATAGAATATTATTCAATAAATGCTGATATATTACAATTAATATTAAAATATAATAAGTAAGAAATAATAATAAAATATTATTATAATATAAATAATAATTAAATGAAATATAAATAATAATAATATGATATAATCTATTATCAATAAAATAAGATTTAAAATAAATAAAAATTAAATAATAATAAAATTACAATGAATGAATAAATAAATAAAATTAACTACAAGAGAGAATATTGTAGAAAGTATGTTACCTTTCTAACTAGGATTTAGTAATAAATAATAATAAACATAAAATAAATAAGTAAATAAATAATATAATATAAAATAATATAAATTAACTAAATCTAATGAAAGGTCAAGAGATATGTAATAAAGAGATGTGACTCCTTCAAAATAAGATATCAAATGGAGGAGAGTTCATTTGAATAAAAAAGGAAGGAAAAGGAGGAGGGAGTTAAAGAAGGATTATTGGAAGAGGAAAGGAATGTGAAGAAAATAAGGAAGTTACCTTTTCAAAAGGTAGCAATGATGAAAGGATGTGACTCTTTGAAATTGTTTTAATTATGAATGGTTATGACTCTTAAAAAATAGTTGTAATTATGTAGTGTTGTGACTTTCTGAGAGAATTATGATTATGAAGGGTTGTGACTTTTTGGAAGGGTTTTAATTATGAAGGGTTGTGAATTTTTGAAAGGATTGTGACTATGAAGGGTTGTGACTTTTGGAAAGGATTGTGATTATGAAGGGCTGTGATTTTTCGAAAGGACTATGATTATGAAGTGTTGTGACTTTTGGAAAAAGGGTCAATTATGAAGGGTCACAAATCCTCCTGAATTTGATGAAAATGCGTGACCTTTGAATCATATAGGTGGAAAAACACAATCTATTAAGACCATGTCTAATGCATCTATTCTTGGAATCAACCAATACACGATTATAACAGGAAGGATAAGCGATATGAAGGGGACAGTACAATGATTTTAATTTATTTTCGTTGAATGATATTAATATATACTGCTCGCTAACTGTTTAGACAAAAATGCGTGTAAACACGACATGCTCTGGTATTTCTCCTCTCATGATATAACTATATAATTTTATTATTGTTGCTAAGAGGAGACCGTAGACCAGTTGGTGTAGGTGAAATCTAACAATTGGTTTGTCTAATATTTACACTTGACGTGGATAAGGAGAGTGATAATTAAACTCAAGGGCTGGTAATGCCCAAAGGAATTTGGATTCTTGGGGATCGAAAACCCTCTTGGTGGACAGAACATCTGAAATTGTAATTGATGTCATGAAAGGAGGTAAGGTTAAAACTTGGAAGTTACAGGCCATCATAGATGAGGTAAAGTGGACTGCAAGCAATATCTGATCGACCTCTATTACCCATTCCAAGGGCAATGGCGAGAATTTGGCTGATCTGGTAGGCAACAAATACTTATGGGCTATTAGTAAGAGTGGGGGTTTCAGAAAATGGTGTGGCAAACCCTTTGGTTAGTGATGTTCAAGGACTGCTAGTAAAAGGAGTCAAGGCAAACCTGTCCCCATTGTTTATTTTGAGTGTATGGTATAAGTGGAGCCATGAGTAAATTTATGCTTATCATCATGTCATGGTCATTTTATCACGAGGGCTGATTAATGATTAGCATGGGTACTTGCCCTATTTGCTAAATAAATCATTTAGAGTTTGGAACCCATCCAATTGTGAATTCTCACACAATAATAAATATCCATTTTCTATGACATTAATAGATGTTAATGATGAGGCATAGATGTTGGAAATTGTTGTCATTGATGTCAAAGGGTAATCACAAATTATTGGAGGTTAGATTGTGCCAAATTTATGATACTATTATTGGGTATGGAGGAAGTAATTAATTAGCTAAAGACCCAAAACAATGGTTTATTTCGTTGTGGGCTGAACCATGCTTAGCAACTATTGGAGGAGTTTAAACATTGCAAAATATTTTCCCTATTGATGTGGTCTATCCCCCTCCTTGTGGCATCCATAGATAAGACAATTCAAAAGCCCTAAGATGAAAAAATGGAGAACATAGCTTCCTACTTGCTTCATGTTTATGAGATCGTGAACACAATAAGATGTCTTGGTGAAATGGATGAAGCAGTGATTGTACAAAAGGTATTAAGGTCCTTGCCTTGAAGATTTGATTCCAAAGTTTTGACAATTGAAGAAATGAGAGATCTAGACAAATTGATGAAGGACGAGTTGCATGGGATTCCTACTGCCTATGAAATAAAGAAAGAAGGCATGCCATCAAAAAGGGAGGTAGCCTTCAAAGCTCTGTGAAGAGAAAGGATAAAGTATGGGAATGGAGTGATAGCCCGAGCAACAAAACGGATGAAGATGAAGCCCACTTCACGAGAAAGCTAAAGAAATTATCCAGGAAGTAGCAAGGTAAATTACCATTCAAATGTATCAACTGTGGTAGAATAAATCATTTTGCTTTTAAGTGTCCACGGGATAAGAGTGAAATTAACGAGGTTGAAGAGGATCACTATGAAAAGAAAGGAAGAAAAATTGAACAAAAGAATGGCTACAAACAAGGTCAATGTGTAAAGGAGGATTTATATTAGAAGACAAAGAGTCTTTATTCAAGATAATATAATAGCTCTTTTGAGGAAAGCGGCGAAGAAATTTCAAACAATAGTAGAGTACAAGTGATCTTCATGGTAGTGGTAGCGAAGGATGATACAAACAAAAAGAAACAAGAAAAAGATTTTAAGGAAGTGCATAGTGAAGATAGAGAGGAAGTGAACCTTGAGGAAGAACTTCATTATGCGTGCAAAGAGATTGAGAAACTTAAGAAAATAAATTCGAGAGAAGGATTAAGAATTGAAGAGGATAGTGAAGCCAAAGAAAAATTAACAATCTTGAAGAATCAGAAAAAATGATTATAGATCTAAAAATTCAAATAGAAGCAACAAAAGGGGTTGAAGAGGAGATGAGAAACAATCTAAAGACAAAAGAGGAAAATTGCAAAACACTGGAATTTGAGATTGTATCCCTAAGAAAGGAATTTGGGAGGACTATAGATCAGTTAAAGAAAAAATTGAAAAACAAGAAGAGTTTAGAAATTTTGTATGACATGATTAAATCTTAAAACTCTTCGTTTATAAGAGTTGTATTGGTAATGAAATTAAATGTCCAATCAGAGATGCTAATGTCCTTAAAACTCCAATCAGAGATGAAATCAGCAAAAAGAAGTTGAATTGGAAGCTAAGTGTACCTTCAAAGGCTAAAAATGACATGGTTAGGAAGTGCTTTTCATCAAGGCAAACTCATGCCTAGGCTCTATCATTTCTTCTTTGTGATATTTCTATTAGGATTTAACTGTGTAGTTTTTTGAGTCAAACTCATTGACCCATGTTTCACGAGTGGTGGTTCACACGAACCCATCTCTCATGAGAATGAATGGAACACGTAGCACTCATTGGATCTAGGTGATGCTCACAGAGTTGAAGCACTGGGACTTCCTAGGAGGTCACCCATCCTAGTACTACTCGAGCTCGAGTGCTCTTGACTACATAGTTTCCTTCATGGTTAAACCCACTCTACTTGCAACCCCATTTACAAAACCTTCACCAATTGTTGTGCCTTATGAACCATTCATTATAAAGCCCCTTAAGCTCATCAATTGAAAAGTAGGAGATATTTTCCACAGTAAGTCAAATTGTGATATTTCTATCAGGATTTAATTGTGTAGTTTTTTTAGTCAAACTCATTGACCCATGTTTCATGAGTATTGGTTCACACAAACCCATCTCTCATGAGAATGAATAGAACACTTAGCACTCATTGGATCTAGGTGATGCTCACATAGGTGAAGCACTGGGACTTCTCGGGAGGTCACCCATCCCAGTACTACTCCAGCTCGAGCGCGCTTAACTACAAAGTTTCCTTCATGGTTAAACCCACTCTCCTTGCAACCCCATTTGCAAAACCTTCACCAACTGTTGTACCTTATGAACCATTCATTAGAAAGCCCTTTAAGCTCATCAATTGATAAGTAGAAGATATTTTCCATAGTAAGTCAAATCATGATATTTCTATTAGGATTTAACTGTGTAGTTTTTTGAGTCAAACTCATTGACCCATGTTTCATGAGTAGTGGTTCACATGAACCCATCTCTCATGAGAATGAATGGAACAATTAGCACTCATTGGATCTAGGTGATGCTCACAGAGGTGAAGCATCGAGACTTCCCGGGAGGTCACCCATCCTAGTACTACTCCAGCTCGAGGGCGCTTAACTATAGAGTTTCCTCCTTGGTTAAACCCACTTTTCTTGCAACCCCATTTGCAAAACCTTCACCAAGTGTTGTGCCTTGTGAACCATTCATTAGAAAGCCCCTTAAGCTCATCAATTGATAAATGGGAGATATTTTCCAAAGTAAGTCAAATTGTGATATTTATATTAGGATTTAACTGTGTAGTTTTTTGAGTCAAACTCATTGATTATTGTTTGTTTGTGCAATCAATTTGGTTTTAAGGCAATAGATTGTAGAATGCATCCTGGATATATCTTTAGGTATAAATCAATGGATTATGGAGCATGGAACAGGAACATGAGTCATTGGTTGACAAATAGAAACTTTTACTCTTTTGCTCCTCATTGTGATGATCATCAACTTCAATAATGCTATGTTATTGGGTGCTTGTCTTTTGGCTTGAGTGTGTGCACCAGTACGATATGGGTTTGGGTATAGCCTTGGTATGCGTTTGAATATGCCTTAGGTACTACCTAGGTCTCCTCGGGGCATACCGCCGTGTAGCCGTGAATGGGGATTGCAAAAAGTGAGTTGTTGCAACTAAAAAACAATTTTTAAATCTTTGTACATTCTCTAATGCATTTGTTTGTCCTAAAGTGAATGTATTTTGTGTTTGCAACTCATTTGAAAAGCACAAAATACCAAGAAAAGCATTTTGTTTTCCCTTCAAGCTGCGACTATTGCTTTTTAAAGATTTCTTCATTTTTATCGAAGGCAAGGGCTATGGGGAAGTAAGAGCTGCACCAAAAGGTTAGGCATTGTTGGACAAGAAAGAGATAGGCATCTAAATTAAGTTTTGAATATTTTCTGTTGAATAATTTATGCATATTTTTTCAAAAAAAAATTCTTTCAATTGTAGTGTTGTTGATTTGTAATGTTTTTATATTTGAGGTTTGTACAAAATGACTGAAATTTTTAGATTGGTTGCTCAAAATGCATAGAGCTCTTTTAAATTTGACACAACATTGCTAGTTTGGCAACATACAACAATGACTCAACAAATTCTTGGCGTTGAGAATTTCTTCGCCATTATAGCCAATTTGGAAAAGAGTATAAGAGCTTGTAGTTTCATGTGAAAGCTAACTTATGCACGATTCCTTTTTACATAATAAAAGTTTGTCCTATGCCAAAGAAAATAGGGTTTACAAAGGGATAATGATGGCTTATATTAAAGAACAAGAAGATGCTGACATGGAAAGTAATATGACAAAGCATCTTGCCAATCCTCTTGCAAAGAGATGCTTGCAAAAACCTCCGATTTGCTTCTCACAACCGGCTGGATCACATCCTTTCATGCAAATCCCACTATGTTATAAAGAAGAGAATGCTTCAGATTTGGGAAAAAGAGGCCCATTGGATAAGGAATTCAGAAACAAAGTGGGGTAGGACAGATTAGAGAATTTTTGATAGCATTTATGGCAGTGGGCTTCCTTTCTAAATTGTTAGATTACCTTATTGGTGGGATATGGTGAAGAACTTTGGTTATATACCCCCCGATTACGTTAGTCTTGGTATGAAATATTCAATATAGACCTCATTGAGAGTAATCAAGTATGGATGGCCTGAAATATGCATCATTTTCAATGGATATGGATGGCCTGAAATAGGTGTATGCATCATTTTCAATGGATGGAAAGATTTCAAAAATAGACCATTGATCAATGTTACAACAATGTCGCCGAAAGGGGTGATGTTTTCAAAGGCAGTGGATTGTTAGGGCCAAGTAAGTATATGCGATTTTTCTTGCCAATGTCATCATATAATCCATTGGAATGGTGGGGTCTAAAAATGTTGTCCAAGACAAAATGAACAATGTTAAAAATTGTAGGTCAGCTAGGTTTATAGTGGAGGGTAATATATTCATTTTTTTGGAAACCATGTGCAATCTATTTACTCAATATGATGTTGCAGAGAATTGGCACACGAATTGAGTGTGTGAAACAAATCTACACAGAGGGCATGGAGATGGCACATGAATTGATTGTGTCAAACAAATCTACACAGAGGGCATGGGGATCCAAATGTTTGTGACTAATTGTCACATGTCACAAAGCATCTTTAGGACTTTCTTTGAATTTTAGTTGTTGAAACTAATTTTAATTATATATGTATGTATGATGTATTAATTTTTTCTACCATTTTAGGTTGCCAGAGTTTCATTTGCATTTCACGCAATTGTCTTAAGATGACTTGTGAAGGTGTGAGAGGCCTCGAGTTTTATGGTCATTAATAGCCTATGTAGTGTGTGGTGGTATTCAAGCATAAAAGAGCCCAAATAGTAAAAACATTGGTCCTAGATGGTGAGTGGTGGGCATATGTGGAATATCTTTTAAATTTGCCAAACTCATCATGAACATGATTAGGTATTGATAAGTAGGAGATATTTTCCACAACAAGTCAAATTGTGATATTGCTGTTAGGATTCAACTTTCTAGTTTTTGAGTGAAACTCATCGACCCATGTGTTCATGAGTAGTGGTTCACTAGAACCCATCTATCATGAAAATGAATGGAACACTTAGCACTTATTGCATCTAGGTGAAGCCGTCATGTCCCCCATTCGAAGCCCTATTGGCAATATCCTCATCTATTTTGTGAAGTCTCTAAGAAACAAAATTGCAAGAATGATAAATAAAGAAATTTCGATTAAATCATTACCATGAAAGATTCAATAATAAATAATTATCAAAATATAAAATTATAAATAGATTAAATGATAATATATCAAATCTTATCATAATATAATATGATCTATATATTATATTAAATATATTTCAAATATTATCATTATTATAATATATAATAAATAATATGGTATGCATATATATCAATATATATTATATAATATATAATAATATACTATATTAAATGAAAATAAATCAAATATTATCATTTATATAATATAAAGCTGAAATATAATATATATTAATAAAACATATATTATAATATATAAAATAATATTAAATGTAAATACTACTAAATAATATATAAAATAATGCTAAATGTATATATTACTAAATAAAATAACAAATAATAATATCAAATGTATATAATATAGTAATGACCAAACATAAGAGTTGCGACTAAAACTAAGTTGCAACCCTTAAGAAGGGTTGTTACACTCCTTTCCCACAGGATTTTAAAAGAAGACAGCAATGGTGAGAATGGGGAAAAAAACAGGAAAGAGTAGTTGACTTAAACCAACATCAACATTTGGTAAATTCAATCAACCAATTATATATACATCTGGTCTGCAGTACATATATAACCAGCAAATAACTTACATCATTCAAATATATATATTTACAGAACAACTCTAAAGCCAACCATAATTAATTAAATACTCAGTCGACAAATAAGACAAGAGACTTGGACATAGTTGGCAGCCAATAAAATATATATTCTGTCTGCAGCACACATACAATCAGCAACCATTATACAAAGATCTGATTTTTAATCAGATATGTGTGTGTGGTGTATCTAAGTTACTGATTTGGTTGCGGATGTGGATGCGGGTACAAGAATTGGGTGAGTGGATGCGGGAATTTTTTTTGAGGGTTTTGGATGCGTTTGGGTGTGTTTATATATATATATATATAGAAAAAAATGCAAGAAAAATACAGAATTAAATCTCCAACCTAGCACATGCTAAAAAAAAAGGTCAATAAACTCATAATGTAATAAATAAATCCTTTGAGGGCTATTGCACATAACCAAATAAGGATAATGCCAAAACTATAAAATGAATGTATGCCACAATAGAAGACATAACATGGCAGCATGCAATGCATGTTGCAGGTAGTGATATGACTGTTACACAATGAAAAAAAAATAGTGGATGATGTTTCCTATGTACCTACTACCACCCAGTCAGACGCATTTAATGGTTATGCTAAATAAGGCAGGAGATTATGGCAAAATAGGAGGAGAAATGATGTTATTGTAGAATTGAAGTTACACAATCCTAGTCTGGTGTCGCCCAATAAGTTTTTCATTAAAACGTGGCTAGAGAAGTAAAATATAAAAACTGCAATAACTTCCAATCAACCCCAATAGATTGGATTGCCTAGGAAATATATAAAAGGATACATATGCATAATGTTTGCAGATTAAAGTGTGGGCACACCAAATCAACCTACAAAAGATTAAAATAAAGGGCCATAGAAGGACAATGTTCAGCTTACAAAATAACGTAGCAAATAAGGTATAAACCAATTATTTGGGCCTGAACTAAAGCAGAAGAACACCAGCAAAGGAGATGTTTTTAAACAATCAAAACCTACGTGCCAAAATCCATAGCGAGAATCCAAATCCACCGAATCCCTCAAAATTTCCTCTAGATCCAAATCCACCAAATCTCTCAAAATTTCCTCTAGATCCAAAGTCACTTTTTGGCGTCTTTTACTGTTTTGGGCCCCGGATGCGTCTTCTTTTAACTCCACGTGCATCTACAGGAAGTTGTAAAGCTCCCTATGAGCATCCACAAGCATTAGAATCCGGACCCGCACCAAAATGTATCCGGATCCAGATCCAGGGGGTTTGAGAGAGAATCCGGTAACTATATATATATATATATATATATATATATATATATATATATATCAGTAAATTTTTTTATACAATTTGTACTTAACAAACCATAATTAGCAAGGAGGTCTACAATACCTAGATCAATTGAGATATAATTTGGACAACATAGACTTAAGGATATTGCAGATCTAATAATTATAAATTGGAGATAAGCAGACCATACTTAGTTAATAGATAAGTCTAGGTATAGTCAATTATATTTATGTCTAAGTCCTAGGTATAGATAATTATATTTATGTCTATTAATCATGAACACGATCCAAGCTATGCTTGGTGGAGGGCATTCTTAGCGAATGTTATGATTCAAAGTTGGAATATAGAGAGAGATTTGATAATCTTTTAGAGATCATATATATATATATATTGGTAATGGAAAATATATATGCATATGTGACAGAGGGATACTCCTTGATGGTATCCTTAAGGCTTGTGAAGAGGTGGAATTTCTTCTCAAGACTTATAACGATGGATAAACCAACGTTGGTTATCCTGGAGGCTTTAGTGGAGATAAAGCAAAATGAGATGGTGAATAGTTGAGGACCATTCTAGTTTTGGCAGTAAGGCAACTAGAGCCCGTGGAGGTACTCACCAAAGGACTAGTAACCTTATTTTGGGGCTCTCCCTATGGAGTTTTGGAGCTATTTGGGGATTAGAAGTATATATCTTTATATGGAATGTACTAAAAAGTGTTGCAGGTTTTCAGATCAAGGAATCAAGCTACAACCAATCTAAGAGGTGGGGATAGTACAAATGCTCAAAGAGGTGAAGTACTAGGATTTCTCAAGAGGTCACCCATCCTAGTACTATTCTAGATCAAGTGCGCTTAATCACATAGTTTCCTCCAAGGTTACGCCCACTTTCCTTGCAACCCATCAAGAAAAGTGTCTAACCTTGAAAAAAGTTAAGTGCGCTTGAGCTAGAGTAGTACTGGTATGGGTGACCTCCTGAGAAGTCCTTGTGCTTCACCTCTTTGAGCATCACCTAGATGCAATTAGTGCTAAGTGTTCCATTCATTCCCATGAGAAATGGGTTCTTGTGAACTGCAACTCATGAACACATGGGTCAATGAGTTTGACTCAAAAACTACATAGTTGAATCCTAATAGCAATATCACAATGATTAGGTATGTTGATATTGATTGCTTTGTTCAGGTGAAATTTATGATGGTGTCGATTCTGTGGTGGAGAAAATAAGAACATTAATAGAAGACAAGGAAGACGATTTGGTGGAAACATTTCTCAAAAGTGTGCAAAAGATTATCATTGAATTTTAGAAGAAAGTGACCATCCCCTTACATCTAATATTTGATTTGTTACCAAAGTATTATAGAGAAGAGTGATTTTCATTGTCGAATGTACCACCTTATAGGTATGGAGATGTTGTTGATGACTTTAAGGCTGCATTTAGAAAGATATTGTCAGTTAGAGATATCCAACAAATTGTTTTGAGTGAGTATAGCAACTTCATATCTTGAAAAAGTCATGTTGTTTTTGTTCTTCTAGACAAGTAGAGGAAAAGTGTTGATGAGTGGCGGTGTCTATAGGGCCAAGGCTCCTTTAACCTGCAAATTTTTGTAATTAAAGTACTCTCAGTTATATTTTATTATAATATGACTTTTTAATTTATGTTCAAAGTTTTTAATTTATAAAATTAAATATTAACTGTTGTATGCAAACTCAACATGTTGCAAGCTCTTCATTTGTGAAGAATTGGAGTACATAATCCTCCATTTACTTGATAAAGTGCAACCATTTGGGTGCAAGAAAAATAGAGGATTTTGTCTACATACACTCCATCCATCTCTTGTCATATAAGAAACTTGAATACAATGATGGTGTGTGTAATCAACATACAATGCCTATTATTATGTTAATAATATTGGTTAGCTGACAATGTATTAATTGTCTATATTAAATTGGTTGTCACAATAAGGTAGTTGTGTCGGTTGGTTGACGGTTGTGTTTCTCTTGGCAATTGTCGGGTCCTTTAAATATGTTGTGTATGACCATGGAAGGTAGTGTGGTGTAGTCGAAGTTATTGTAATCCTTGGACGACCATCTCTGGTCTTCTTCTCTATAATAAGTTTGTGAGCGAATAAAGATATATTTTAGTCCTGTATCTTGTATGTACTGCCATCTGTAGTATTATTATTTCATTTATGTAAGTTACCAGGCATAGTTGTAAAAATTTGGTGCTAATTCCTTAAAAGAAATTGGGCCAACATTGTGTGATTAATGCTCTTGGATCCCAATAAAGGTGAGAAGAGGCCACAAGGTGGTCAAGACCAAGTGATTAGGCAATCTTTAAGGATTGTAGGACAAAGAGAGTGAAGGAGAAGATTACAAGAAACATTTCACAAGATCCAATCTGACGATTCTCGAGTTAGAGCCCTTCTCGAGAATGAAGTAAAAGCCTAAGGGTCAGCCGAAGTCGTAGTTGGGAGGAAAGGAAACCGTTTGGCGAGGAAGGCACAAAACATGCATGGTGTGCAAGGGAGGATATTGCGACACTTGTCACTCGTGGATGAAACATATCCTAATCAAGAAAACAACCTGTTTGTACAATTAGTGTCGTATGAGGGATATGAAGAAGGAAATGTTGAACTAATAGACATATTCCATCAAATTGAGATGGTATCCATTAGAGGAGCCTAGCATTAGAGTATTTGAATTGAATACCTCCAAATGGAGGGAGTATAGGATTAAGTTAGAGCTTGAAAGCACTCAAGGTGTTGGGTACGTTGAAGGTGGACGTGTAGAGGATTCGTTTGTGGTTGAGAGTGCAGGGAAAACATTAGAGTGTAGTGGTCGAAAGACTCCATCCAAGTTCAACACACAAGAGAGCAAGCAGGCGAGAAAGATGGTGACTTCTCCTACAAGTCTGAATGTGTATCGATAGAAATTGCTGAAGTTCAGGAGGAGCGGGCTGGACTATCTTATGTACCATTAGAAGACGTATGAGACTATTTGGGTAGCAAGCAGTCAGAAGAACAAGGACTATTGGCTAAGAGCATTTCTTGCAATGCTATGGAGTATAACGATTGACTAGTCAATAGAACTGGATATTTCATGCACTACCTTTTAGAACGTGCTTAGGAGGACGTTTGAGGCCAAGTTTAAACTGCTACGGGACGGAAATGCGATTGTTGCCAAAAAATTTAATTCCAAACAAGGGAAGAATGAGAATGTATACGGTTACAATTGTAGGCTTAAGGAATCACAAGCCAAGTTGGAGAATTAGCCAGTCAATGAATTGAAGATGAGGTCGTTCATTGAGGGGTTGATTTCCTCGTTGTGCTAAAAGATGAGAGTGGTGCCTTTGTCCTCGTATAGTGATGTCTACAATCAGGCAATGTACATAGAGAGTGAAGACAAGACATCCTCCCAAGGAAAGATTAAGGTGGACAACGACAAGAACACTGAGGGTAGTAGCGATGATGAATCGACAATAATACAAGCCCTACAATGGGATATGATGAGAATGATGAAAGAATTGAAGGCTGAGAAAGGAAACTATAATGTCCCCCTTTGGAGATCACTTAAAGTTTTGAATTATTTCTTAATTTTATGATTCCGAATCATTAGAGACTTGTCTCTATGTAATGTCCTCCTTTTTGGTATTATGGCTCGCTAGTTTCTTGATGAATAAACCTTCATAGATACTTAATCTCTATCTTAGTTCCACACTAGGAATTATGATATTCAAATTATAATGTCCTTGATCAAATCCTTATTTATGACTTGATGCAAATGAGGATTCCTCCACTTGGTTGTTGGGAACCAAGTCCTAATCTGATTTGAAATATGACGCTTGCCTATTCCTTGATGATCAGTGGATTCTTATTATCTTATTTGAGAATCTGAATTGGCTGCTAAGCTTGATTAGAGAAACATTTCTATAATTCTTGAGATGTTTGATGGTCAAGTCTTGCTTTGATACGATTTAAGATGTGTTTGTTAATTTTTCTATTTGCTGGAGTTGGTGATTTGAATTACTAATAATCTCCTTGTTCTTAACTACTTGGAAATGGATTGAGTGTGTGGGTGTAATTGTTGATGTTTAAACTTTTGATGACTTACACTTCATTTGTCAGAAGATATTTGATGGGAATTCACTGATTGAGTATTCAGATTGCAGGCTGGATCAACATTTGTATTTGTTATGCTTCCGTCTGTATATTGTCTTGCAGTCTATATTAGTGACGGACTGTAATAACTTAATTCTGTATGCATTTACTTTGTCGGTTGTCCCTTTTGTTCGATACTATATTTACTCTACAGCTGGATCACTAGTGTTGACTTCTTTTCTATTGTATATTACTCTTCCTAGTGCTCTGCCGTTGGGCCATATGCTTTGTTGATTGGGACGCCAAGTCTGCTACTTAAAACACAGATTTCGTCCTGTCCAGATACACTTCCCCCACTTTGCCATGTATAATATCTTAATGATGAGAGAAGACGGTGACTGAGCTTTCATTTTTATTTCTTTATTTGCTAACTGTTCCTATCCCCTAATTCACCGTCGCCTTGCTTGTTTTCTATCTCCCCTTCTTCATCTGCATGGAATCACTATTTTGTATTCCTATTAGAGTCTCACGGGTCGCGACCGCTTATGGTTTGCTTTTCATGCTGTTAATATTGTCAAAGTCAATTTGTTAATAGAATTGATTTTAATGAAGTCGAGTTACATTGGCTTGCTATTGAAATATATTTATTATAATAGACTTGGCATTGTCGAGGGATAACATTCAATAATTACAGCTTGGACCATTTATTTGATTAATAAATTACTATGGCCATAATATGTATATTGTCGACGATATTTGTCGATACATAACTATTTGCTAAAGATATTGATGGATAGTATTTGTTCCATGTATCGATATATTTGCTCAATTGGAAATATATTTATTATATAGTATTTCTTTATTAACATAAAATATTATGTATATTAAGATATAAAATATTAATGTGAGGATTAGTATATATAGTTGAATATAATTATATTGATATTAATATATAATATCAATTTTAATATTAATATTATTATATTATTACTGCATAGATAATATATTATTATATGGCAATTTATTATTTAGGAATAATAATATGCTATATTATTCATTTATATTTATATTTATAATTCAATTTTATATTATAATTGTAATTATTTATATTTTATTATAACCACAATTATAATTATTTCTCTTATTCATTTAATCAAATTTTAATATTAATTATTATTTATTGTTAATTGTTAATATTTATTTGAGAAAGGGGTCATTACAGTCCACCCTTTCCCAAAATTGCTTGTCCACAAGTAATGTGAGCCTTTGGTGTGAGTGGTGTCTATTATGCACAACTCCAATGCCCCTATAATCATAATTTCAAGTTGAGGTTAGAACTGTAAAATATAAACTTATCAACTTTGAAAAATTTCATTATATTATTCAATTTAAAAATAATTCAAAATCAACTTTGAAAATATTTCATTATATTATTCAATTTAAAAATAATTCAAAATGATACTACTTATCTTGATTTGTTATAGCATTTATGTTTTCCTTCGTTAGTGTCGCTTTGCTCAAAGAATGCCATAATCAAGTTTTGACACTCCCGAAGAATACCTCTTGATCAAGTTTTGACGCTCACCAAGAATGTCCTTTGCCAAGAATGGTGACGCTCACCAAGACCGCCCTCTACCAAGAATGCTGACGCTCACTGAGAACGTCCTCTGGCAAGAATGGTGATGCTCACCAAGAACGCCCTCTGCCAAAATGGCGACGCTCACCAAGAACGCCCTATGCCAAGAATGGTGACGCTCGGCAAGAACGTTTGAATCAAGTTTCGATACTCACCAAGAATGTCTCTTGATCAAGTTTTGGCGCTCACCGAGAATGCCCTCTGCCAAGAATGGCGGCGCTCACCAATAATGTCCTCTGCCAAGAATGGCAACGCTCACCAAGAACGCCCTTGCCAAGAATGGCGACGCTCACCAAGAACATCATAAAACAAGAATGTATCGACACTCACCAAGAATGTTGTTATTTGTATCATTAAATGTTTATTAACAACAAATTAGGTTTACATAAATATACTAATTACTATTTTTGCATTACTGGCTAACACAAACCTCCTGGTTTGTTGTCATATCTAGGGTTGAATCTTCTCAATACTCCATTGGTTTTCTGCTTGGATGTTATTGAGATTTCCTTGATCATACTTTGTTTCCTTATGTGATGTTTCTCCATCTTGTGTTACTTCAATTCTATGGACTTGGCTCCTTTTCCCACACTTGTGCCCTCGTTCCCATGGCTTTTTGCATCTAAAACATATACCTTTCTTTATTATTTGATCTCTCCCTTGGCATCGATGTCTTGTATCCCATTGTTCTTTGCAAAAATAACATTTTCTTCCCTTATCATCCTTCCTTGATTCCTCATGTTGATATTGTGTCTTAGTCAAAAGATTCTTAGCTCTTTCCCTGGCTGTATTAGATTCAACTTTTCTTGCCTTTCTGATGGCTTCCTCCAAGTTTTGAGGTTCAAATGGTTTTACAAAGTTTTTGGTCGAATCTTTAAGTCCTATAAACATACAAGTAAGCCTCTTTAGGGAAAGATCTGGGACCATAACGGATAACCCTTGGAATTTGCGAACAAATTCTTCCACGGTTCCTGTTTGCTTGAGCTGGGCGAGTTTTTGGAAATACCATTCGGGGTCTCTTTCATCAAATCTACTTATAAGCTTTTGGGAAAACTCCCCATAGGAATGTATATTTTGGTGACCAAGGGAAATAAACCCATGATGCCACCATTCATGCGCTGCCCCATCTAAATGGAGTATTGCAAATTGGAGGGTGTCTTCCTCTTTCATGGGGCTCAAAGTGAAGAAAGTATTTAATTTTTGCAACCATGCGTGAGCTGTGATTTTCTCGGATCCATCAAAATTAGGGAGTGTTACTTTGTTTACTTTGTGTTTGAGTTCTTTGTTTATATGCCTCCTCGATGCCTCTTGTCATTTGTCTTCGCAAAATTCTCTAAATTATATAACCTCTCTAATGTGGGGCTCGAGATTTGCATATGCTCTTGCAATGTGCTCGGTGCTATTCATTGATTGTTCTATTCCTTCCTCTTCTCTTGGTATCTCTTCTCTAGGCAAGAATGGAGGTTGTGGTATTCTAGAAGTTGATGACACATTATTATTTTTTGAATGATTCAAATTAGTGTCCCTTCCATGGGTAGGATAGCTTTTTAAATTATTGATTGTGTTTCCATTGTTTTGTAAGGCTTGCTAGAGAGCCTGATTCAATTTTTCCATTTGATTTATCAGAGTTTGGTTTGTTTGTTCCATATACGACCTCATCTCATTGGCTAATTCATTCATGGTGGTCTTCTTTTTTCTTCTCTCGTAGGTTTGCATAAGCTTTTATTTACAGGATGGCAAGATTATGCTCTGATACCACTGTAATGTCCCCCTTTGGAGATCATTCAAAGTTTTGAATTATTTCTTAATTTTATGATTCTGAATCATAAGAAATTTGTCTCTATGTAATGTCCTCCTTTCTGGTATTAAGGCTCGCTAGTTTCTTGATGAATAAACCTTTAGAGATACTTAATCTCTATCTTAGTTCTGCACTAGTAATTATGACATTCAAATTATAATGTCCTTAATCAAATCCTTATTTATGATTTGATGCAAATGAGGATTCCTCCTCTTGATTGTTGGGAACCAAGTCCGAATCTGATTTGAAATATGACGCTTGCCTATTCCTTGATGATCACTGAATTCTTATTATCTTATTTGAGAATCTGAATTGGCTGCTAAGCTTGATTAGAGAAACATTTCTATAATTCTTGAGATGTTTGATGGTCAAGTCTTGCTTTGATACGATTTAAGATGTGTTTGTTAATTTTTCTATTTGCTGGAGTTGGTGATTTGAATTACTAATAATCTTCTTGTTCTTAACTACTTGGAAATGGATTGAGTGTGTGGGTGTAATTGTTGATGTTTAAACTTTTGATGGCTCACACTTCATTTGTCGGAAGATATTTGATGGGAATTCACTGATTGAGTACTCAAATTGCAGGCTGGATCAACATTTGTATTTGTTATGCTTCCCTCAGTATATTGTCTTGCAGTCTATATTAGTGACGAACTGTAGTAACTTAATTCTGTATGTGCTTACTTTGTCAGTTGTCCCTTTTGTTCGATATTGTATTTATTCTACGTTTGGATCACTAGTGTAGTGTAACGAACCCAGCTGGCTCTCAATCACAAACTAGATTTTTTCTTCAAATTAAATTGCAATTTTCCTGTGTTTCAAACATATAAGATATTTTTTGATAATGTTTTCAACATTCAAATAAATACAACAGCAAATTTATTTCACTTGAATGTCTACCAAATACAATATTTTATCCAATGCCTCATAAAACATGATCATTACATTGATATTAATATTCTAAATAATGCACCTTAGTTCCAAATGACTGTTGAAGGTAATTTTCTGCCAAAGAAAGTCACTCACAACCTCCAGCAAGATGATGCAGCCTTCAAGATCATTATAAACAGTCACCAAATGAACATACAACCACTATTGTTTGTCACACAGCATAGAAGAGAGATAGGAATGTATCCAGCTCATTTCATTAGCAACACAAATGGTGCAACCAATCCAGACTTCCAAACACAGCTCTAAGAATATTCCACGCAGCCCTGAAAATAATCCACACACCTCTGAAAGGATCCATGCAGCCACAATGTAAAGAGACGCAGCCTATTAAAGTCTCACACAGCCACTTAGAGAATTGCGTAGCCTCCCAAGTGTAACCACAACCACTAAATAATGACACAGCTCCTTCCAATAACAGTACGACAGCTATGTATTAACTTTCAATAATGTTTCAGATACAACGCCAAACAAATTCAATCCCAGCTCTGCAAATCCAACATAAAATATTGATGTTTTCTCTAAAAGTGAAGACCAAATATCACCAAACATCAGCTTCTCTTGCACAATTAATGCAGTTGAGAAGACAAAACAAATTGCTATACTTTAGCAGCAATTTGCACTACCAATTTCAGACAATCTTCCACTATACTTCAGCAGTGGATAACTAATCCTCAGAACAAACCCTTATACTTCAGAACCTCAGAAACTCCTCAAAGGCAACAAAGCAAATAAATATTCAAGTGTGCTTTCTCCAAAGAAATGAGCTCATATTTATAATGCTTTGTTGATAAAAGTTTATGAAAAAACTCAACTTCTGAAATTGTGAAAGTTTCCCAAATGATCTCCACTTAAGACAACTCCCTTTTAACAACTTCCTGTAAAACACTATTATAATAATGCGACTTGGGTTTAATAATCAATTAAATAATGGCCCCTTCCAATGATGACTTAACCCTCAACTTAAGTGAAATTATAAAGTTAGATTATAACTTTATAATAAACCATTTAATAATTTAATAATAATTTGGCCACTAAAAATGTAATAACTCCCAAAATACTCATCATTTAAATATGTCGTCTGAAGTAGGAGTTATACCTATTATTTCTCCATGTGACCAAATGCACTTTCCAAAAATAGAAAGGGTCCATTTCAATCAACACCCAACTTACCACAAATAGTAAGTACACAAATCTAAGCCCAAATGAAGTCCAATCTGAGCCAAACGAAGACCAACCTGTAGCTTACTGAATTGTGGAGAAGACAAGGCCCTCCCAAGCCAAGCCACTGCCTCAGAAGACCCTCTATCCACAATAATTAGCCTACGAGGATCAAAATAATAGGCTAATCCTTGAAACACCAATGCTGGCAAAATTGGGGACATTACATGTGGACTTCTTTTCTATCGTATATTACTCCTCCCAGTGCTCTGTCATTGGGCCATATGCTTTTGCTAATTGGGACGCCGATTCTGCTACTTAAAACACAAATTTTGTCCTGTCCAGATACGCTTCCCCCACTTTTCCATGTATAATATCTTAATGATGAGAGAAGATGGTGACTGAGCTTTTATTTTCATTTCTTTATTTGCTGATTGTACCTATCCCCTAATTCACTGTCTCCTTCCCTGTTTTCTATCTCCCCCTCTCCATCTGTGCGAAATCACTGTTTTGTATTCCCGTTAGAGTCTCACGGGTCGCGACCGCTTATGGTTGGCTTTTCATGCTGTTAATATTTTCAAAGTCAATTTGTTAATAGAATCAATTTTAATGAAGTCGATTTACATTGGCTTGCTATTGAAATATATTTATTAGCCGATAGGCTTCCCTTGTGGGGAAGCTCGTGTACGGCTACACCGGAAAACTTTCACGGTGTCTCACACCCGTAAATGGTTTGCCGAGTAGTTTTTGTGAAAGGAGATGGTAGTTTTTGTGTGCAACTGAGGGATAGTTTTCATGTGCAGCTAGGAGTTATCATTTTCCCTCTGCCATACCATTTTGTCTGTAGTTTGCTCTTCCTCTGCCATTCCGTCTACAGACTGCTTTTCATCATTTTTGTGGTGGAGTATCCCATACCTCTGGCTCCATCGCACCTGCTCAAATTTGTAAATATTATTACTCCAAACTTGTCTCACACTTGAAAACCACTAAGAACCTTGTTTTCCTGGTATAAATGTGGTTAGGGGCTAGCGTGCAACTATATTGAAATAGATTCTGTTGGCCACAACACCATGATGACAAATACTTGATTGATTTTAGATTTGCATACACTCATTCAATGATGAACATCTAGAGTACCCGGTTTTTGTGCTACGATAGTGGGAAAAGGACAAATTTAAGGTTGTGAGTACATTTCGTTTGGTTGAATCTGCATTTCCATCTCTAAGATGATGAATGTGGTGGTTCCGCAATATTTTACGGAGTGTTGAGCTATGAGAAGAGATGGATCTGTTGTTGATCACCATTGGTCAGTTGCGAGGTGTGCCCGATGAAATGGAGAAGCTTCTCAACAACCCCACCCGCACTTATATTCAGGACATTGAGGTCATACTCTTACATTTTTATAATCGACATGCCTAGCCTCAAAAATACTGATATCTAGGTATTTCCGTTTTAAGCTCTCAAAGCCCTTGTTTTCTTGGCTTTTAGGGATGAAATAGGTTTGAAACCCTAGTTGGTAAGGCTTACAAAGCGATTGTTGTATGTCTGTGAGCAACCAGGTGCAAGTCGAGGACGAGAATATACTCATAATTACTTGAGAGTAAAATAGGGAGGAAGAGCGGGCTGTCAAATTCATCCGGATGGAGCGCAAGATCCACAAATTTATGTGTGAATTTATCCTGCTTAAAGGCTGCAATTTGGAGGCCATTTCTGCCAGTTGTTAAGATGGAGTGCTAAGTGTGATTATTTCCAAGCTCCCTCCTCCCAGCCCAAGAAACCTAAGACCATTGAAGTTAACATTGCTTAGGTGCTCAATTTTCCACCTTCTCCACCGTAAAATAGCGATAAGTATAAATTTTGTGCCTGTGTTTAATCTAGAATGCATCAAAATGTAATGCCCGGTGATTTACATTGAGAATGAGGGTTTTATGTTCTCCACACCTGAATTTCCCATTGGATTTCAGAGCTGTGTAAAGTTTAAGCACTAAAATAGTGAAACTGTCAATTCGGCTCATTTCTTACTATGATTGTTGTCCCTTAATTACATCCACTATTTTGTGCATCCTGTAACGCCTGCTCTTCCATTTGTCTTATGTCAATGTGTCCTTTAGATATGGTGAAAGGTCCATCAAATATTAAAAAACAATAATGTGTTTATCTAATGCTTCCTTCCCCTTGAAACAACCTTCCATAACAGTCAATACCACTGTTTATAATAGTCATTCATATCTTTGCATTGTTTCTTATCCTTTACTATTGATCTCTGCGATAGCAAACCATATCACTGTTTTTTTTTCATCTCGTTGTTTTGTCCCCGAGTAAGTACTCTAACTTGACTGTGATATTTATCTTTTGTGCCTTGATATCGTTTCTCTTCAACAATGACATGCTTCTCATTATTTGGTTCTTACTATGATGCCCTGACTTCTCTGATACCTTTGTCTTCAAATGCTCTTTGTAACATTAGCTTAAATCTTTGTCACAATTCGGTGCTCAATTGACAGTGCTCTCTGATTTGTGTAATAGTGACCTCATTTACCATGTAAGAAAATCACTATTGTGTCTGATCATTATTGATTATTGCATCCTTCATGACATTGTTATTACCTATAGATTGTCATTACTACCCTTTAATGGCATGCTTATCATCGTCATCCATGAATGCTCTTGCTTTGACTTTATGTTCTATTCTTTTATGGCAATATATTTCTAACCACAATCATTCTCATTCTTTTGTTGTGATATCACTATTTTTCATGTATCTCACGACCTTCATATGGAGCTCATTGTGCATCTCTTCCCTTCGTTTGTTTACTGTCAATGCTCTGTACATTCTTGAGCACTATCTTTCATCTTGACTGCTCTTGATTCTTTGTTTTCAACCTTGCTTTTGAATGTACTAATCACTGTATTGATGCACTTCAAAACAATGTTTTTCTGCTTGAAACATCACTAATTCTACTGTTTTGCACTTCATATATCGTTGTCTTCATGATCTTTATTATGTCTGTCTTTTCATTGCATGCTGATGTATCCTTTGTATTAATGTTATTTGTCCATCAGTGTACTCTAACTGCGTTTTGACATCCATGATCTCTCACATTTTGACATTGTTGTCCAGACTAGTCATGTTTCTCTTTCAAACAGTCATATCTTCAATAGAAATAGTAATATATTACTTTGAACACTTATGAATCATGTGCAAGCAACAAGATGATCTCCACAGACAATGCATCTCTACTTACTGTAGTCCATGATTAGCATTTGTGACATTATCAAGAGGATAAAGCTTGACCTCATTGTAGCAAGGTTTCATGAATTACTATATATTTGGCTTTGTCTCTTCTGTGCTCCCTTAAATGAACTTAACCCTTCAAAAGGCTGAAAAGCTATCTAACCTCATAGTTCTACCCTTAGGCTATTAAATGGTTTCAAATATGCTATTTCTTCTTTTTCTGATTACAGGTTGTTCGTGCTTTATGATAGTGGTCTTTATCTTTAGTGTTGTAGTTTTGAAACTCCTTTCATTGTTCTATATGAGGCCTCCTTCCACTATCATCTTTTTGTTACCGTATTTGCATTTATTTTCTGTGACTGATCACACTGCTATCTCCATATATACAACATTAAATGCCATTATTTCAAGCATGGTGTGACTGTCCTTAACTGCCCTTGGCAATGAAATCTCTATCTTTTTCCATTGAAATGTTATTCTCCATTATTTGTGACATTAGTAACTTTCACATATGGTATATCACTGATTTCCTTCTGCCATTTAACTTGATCAATGATATCATTGTATTTACCAGTGATAGCACCTTTGCCCTTCCTCATTTCCTCTGCTCATGTTCCCACAATACTATTCTCTAAAACATGGAGATGAAGAAATGACTTATGAAATCAAAACAGTCAATACTCTATTCATCATTTTGAATCAAACACATCTCAAAACATGAAATGCCTCAAATGCAGAAAACCTCTTTCATAAATGTTACTACCCCCCTTTTTAAATTCTTGCATGAAATAATTGAACCCTAGGCTATTCAGTTTTCTTATGGTCTTTGCCTTTTTTCAAAGTCAGTTTCCTTATGGTTTTGGCCTTTTTTTCAAAGTCACTAATTCATCAGTTGCTCCATATGGATTAAGTCCAACCCCTACAAATGTATGCCCTTACTTGATGGACCAGTCTATGTTATCACTCTTACTCTAGTCACTCTTCTATGACTTTTCCTTCACATTTTTGAAAGTGGTGTTGCAGAGTCGCTATGATACAAGTAGACCTGAGATTTGGCAAGACTCTGGACTCTGTAGGCCACTTAGATGCTATTATTTCTGGTATTGAAACTGGAGTTACAGTTCCTGGTCTAGGTCATTTAAGAAAACTAAGTGATCTAACTCCAAATAAAACTATACAAGTTTGTGATCTTACAGAATTTGAAAAGAACATATGAATTTTATTTTATCGCATAAATTTCTAGTGTGTTGCTGTTGATCTCAATTTTTTCCTTCGCTCATTTAAGCCAATCTGTTGATAAATTATGTTCAGCTTACATTATGCATCCATATCAAAGACCTATCGGCATATCCTTGCACCTTCTTTTGGTGGAAGTGCTAGTTATAATAGACTTGGCATTGTTGAGGGATAACATTTATTAATTACAGCTTGGACCATTTATTTGATTAATAAATCACTATGGCCATAATATGTATATTGTCGACAGTATTTGTCGATACATAACTATTTGCTAAAGATATCAATGGATAGTATTTGTTCCATGTATTGATATATTTGCTCAGTTGGAAATATATTTATTATATAGTATTTCTTTATTAACATAAAATATTATGTATATTAAGATATAAAATATTAATGTGAGGATTAGTTTATATATATAGTTGAATATTATAATATTGATATTAATATATTATATCAATTTTAATATTAATATTATTGTATTATTATATTATTACTACAAAGATAATATATTATTATATGGCAATTTATTATTTGGGAATAATAATATGTTATATTATTTATTTATATTTATATTTATAATTCAATTTCATATTATAATTGTAATTATTTATATTTTATTGTAACCAGAATTATAATTATTTCTCTTATTCATTTAATCAAATTTTACTATTAATTATTATTAATAATTGTTTGAGAAAGGGGAAATTATATAAACCAATAAAGTAATAAACTATGGTGTACCAGTGCAAAATTGGGGTGCACACAAAAGGTAATTGTGCTAAATAATTTCTTGTGAAATTTGCCAAGCTATGGGTCATGCAATAAAGGAGTGTCCATATGATTGTAAGACTAGAAGCACACAGGGAGAGTCCACTCCATCAAAACCACAAAATGTATTGGTAGGTGTTTATGGAAATCAACATTGGAATCAAATACAATATGACTCTAGAGGACATCCTATCATATAGTGCCGACAATGTAGCAAACGAGGACACTTTGCAAGAGATTCCCAAAACAAGAAAGACAACATACAATTATTGTGGAAATGGTCTGGACTAGGTGACCATGCGGACAACAATTTCTTGAAGTAAAGGGATATTAATACGTTGGACATGGAGGAACAAGATGAAGTAATTTTGGGAATCATAAGAGCTTGGACAAGGATGGTGGTATACTTGGACCCTCATACAGAGAAGGAACAATTTCGAGATGTCACATAAGAAGTAGAACAAGTGATGGTGAAGGAACGAATAACCTCTAATGCAACAATAAGTACGTTAGTGTGATCGGAGTCAAAGAATACAGTGTGGCAAGTGCTATAGACAACCATACCCATCAAGGTGGCATGCTTTCTTCATGCTATACGACAACTAAGAGTGGCAATTACCGACATGGTTGGTGGCGATACATTCAGCAAAAACCAATGTAAGCCACAAGGGGAACCAATGGTGAAGTCACCCCCTGAAGACAACCAGGCCACCGACTCTATGTTGTTGACGATTGGAATGTTGCCAACCATAGTTTAAATGGAAAGAATGGGGAGAAAGATGACAAATACCATTGTCGACGGAGCCTCATGAGTCAATGTACTGTTGGAGAAAGCTTGGAAGCGCTTGGGGAAGCCAACACTCTCGCTACTAACCTTCCATTTGGTAGGTGCAGAGTAACATGGAATTAAGCCGTTAGGGACATTGATGGCACAAAAGGTAACAATTAGCACACAATGCTTTTTCTAGATTTCAAAGTGTATGACACGCTACTTGGGCTTGGTTAATCACTGCCAAGGCAACCCACAGTTGGAAGAGGAAAACAATGTTGTTCAAGAGTGGAGGGAGGGAGTACGTCATCAACCTAAGGATTTAGGGAGTGAGCAAGGAGCTGACATTCTCGAGGCCCAAATCTAAAGATGGAGAGTTGGAAATGGACAAAAGAAGGAAAGACATGTAACCAAATGACGAAGGGGTGCTTGTGTTGGAAGGTTGTTCTGAAGATGATACAAGTTCTTTGAATGAACTATACCATTGGAAAATGGAGGACTATGAGGTATTTCCGTTTGTATAATATTTTGGAGGCTACAACTCTTGGACTATACCAAATAGAAGATAGGTTTCAACTTCATAGGAGTTAAAATGCAGATTCTAGATTTTGGGGGTTTTCAAAAAGTTCTTGACTTAGCCAAATTGCAGGATTCAGCATGCCTTCAGCAATGTTATCTCCCACAACCTGTCGTGTCTTTTTGAGGTCAAATTGAAGCTAAAACAAGGATTTTCTAATGATTCTTTTTTTCTTATATCCCTTCTCTAAGACCTAAAAAGGTCATTCCATCATTTGCAAAGACTTAGAAGAGAGGAAAAAGGCTTGGGAGAAGAATATAGGGGTTTTAAAAAATAGATTAGCAAATCGATTGGCTAGAGCTTGAGGAGGCCCAGTGGAGGACCCTGAGGTTGAGAGTGAGGGATCTGAGGATGATGATGATTATGAGGAGGATGAGGATGCCACTGAGGTTGAGCCTTAGACACAGGGACAAAAGATGGTTGCAAAATCTTCCATGACTTATCTTAGGCGTACATGCACAAAGACATAGGGCCTTAGTCTTCTAGGCTCTAGCTTTATTTTGATATATGTTTTGAACTTTTAATTCCATGGATTTCATATTCCATGAATATTGTAGACTTTTGATAGTGACACTATTTATATTTTAGATTTGTAATGTGTTATTTAGTAACTAGTTTAATAGTTAACTTATTTCCTTCAGAAATTTGCATTTATACTTATGTGATCAATGTAAACTTGTTTATGTGTGCAAAGTAGCTTCTATTTATCTCAATTATTGTGTCTTTGATGTTAATTGACTGAATGATGCATGAAAAAAGTTTTAAATCCTTAAAATTTTTTGAATTTCTTGGGTTTTTCAATTTGCCGAGTCTGGGCGTTGAGTCTGAGTCTAAGCCCAAACCCAGCTTGCCGAGTCCGAGTCTTGTAACTATGGTATGAATCCTTGTTCATTGTCCCGTACGACACTTTTCTGTATAGTGTGAGACTTGGCAATTGAATACCGTACGACCCTTTGATCTGACGGCTCAATACTGTTTGACATGTCTTTTTGGTCATAGCTGTGTTGTATGCCATACAGGCTACTCCTTTAGCTCTATGCCATTGTTACGATACATAGTAGTCTTTTTAATTGTATGCTGTATAGGTTGTCCATGTGTTCGAGCCATATTGCTCGATTATTGTTCAAGCAACATAGACTATACCTCTAGCTGTATGCCACTACAATCATCATAAGTCTATGTCCTTCTTGTCGTACACTGTACGACATGTGCATTAGAGCCATTTCTATACATACTCTGGGGTACGCTTCAAACCGTACATAATTCTCTCTCATCTTGTCGAACATCGTACGACTACTTGTATGACACTCTTCCGTACGATAGCAACAATTCCTCGAGTTCTAGTGCTTTGTTCGACAAGTAAGAGATTTGGTAACTGCATTTTTGGGCTTTATTAGTAGTGTTTTCAATATCTTAAAAATTCAAGAAAATGATGTGTTCCATGGAGTTGTGCGGTTCTGATGGTCTTAAATTGGTTTTGGTGGCCCTGCCTTGTATCGTGATAGGGAACTCGTCTTGGGTGTTGCCTGGAGACCCTGCAAGATGCGTTGGTCCTCGACCCTTGCAAGGGGCATTACCCAGACCCCCATTTGATTTTTAGAGTACACTACAACTTTGAGTTTGCACATTACAAGTCATTGCCTACGTTCTTGCCATCAGCCTTTCCGAATATTATTTGATGTATACTTGGAAGACGACTATTTTGGGGGGGGGGATGATGTTGTCAACATACCATGCCTATTATTATGTTAATAATATTGGTTACTCGACAATGTATTAATTCTTTGTATTAAACTGGTTATCACTCTTGGGTGGTTGTAAGTGTTGATTGGTTGACGATTGTGTTCCTCTTGGCAACCGTTGGGTCACCATCTTTGGTCTTCTTTGTAATAAGTTCATGAGTGATTGAAGATATATTTTACTCTTGTATTTGGTACACACTGTCATCTGCATTGTTATTTCATTTATATAAGTTACGAGGTATAACAGTAAACAGTGTGCCAAAGAATTGGTAACTATTCCCTAAATGTGTTGATTTAGACGCTGTTATTGAATAGTTTTCTGAAGTTTCTATGGGTAAGGCAGCTGCTGCAGTGGATGAACCTAGTCGAAGCGGCAGTCAAGTTGATTGTGCTTCAAATGAAATTTAACCAAATGTTGACCTTGATGCTTTTGACGAGAAAGAATATGAAGACTACAAAATATTGATTGTTATTTATATTGTCATTGCATTATAAGATTTTGAGAGTTGAATATTTTCATGATTGTGGCGTAATAAATATTCTATTCATTAGCAATTATGAGTATGTATTCTACTTCTATATCTGGTACACATTTCCAAACCAACAATTCAGAAATAAGCATTAATAATGTTTTTCTTGTGCAATTAAATCTGGTATTTTATGTTCGTTTGATTGTATATTGTATTTTGGTAGTGTAGCATGTAGTTTACAATAGACAAGTCATTAATGTGTTAAGCCTAATCTTGTAATATGCTGAAAGCAATAGATATATACAAATTATCTAAAGACCGCATGAACCTGCCCAACAAATGTGTTAATAGCTATCTGGACTAGGTCCTGTAAACACTAAAGACATGGTGTAAGAGTCAACAACTAAGTCATTTGATAACATAGATGAATTACATTCGTATTGGGTCTGATCTTGTGCTGCAGTTGTAATTTAAATTAAATTTTTTTTTTTATTGTTATTTATTTTTGTATGCTTATAAGGGCTTGATGCAAATGCATTTTATTTATATGTTGAAATTAATTAGAGTAGTTGTTCAAAGCATAGTTCAAAATATTGTTATCGGCAACTTATCGCCCAGGGGGGAAAACATATCGGAGATAAAGTGACAACTTATCGGCAAAATATCGGGAAGTTAGAAAATTGCTTAAATTTAATTAGAAATGCATTTTTTTACAAAATTCAATGAGGAGATGCATCTAATGACTTAGTAATTGAGTAAACAAAACAAACAAGCTAAGCCTAGATATATTTAAATGCAAATAGGGTACAAAATCGCATCCTCATGTGAATGCTGATGGCTGGTGGCCATAGTCTGATAGTCTAAACTCTGAAGCAAACTAAAAATAGAAAATTGTCTTTGTAAAACTATAAGTAAATACAAGTACAATATCAAAATAGTCTACATCTTCCTCTTCCCCTTCCCAACAGCTCTAGTAAATACTACTGGAGTGGTAGGGGGTCTAGCCTTAGAAGTCCACTGTATCTATGCCTCCTCCCTCTACATAACTGAATGGGACTCAACCTCCATCCTCGATGTAGATGGTGTTGACACTGACAATGATTCCTCATCATCCTCAACGTCGTCATCCTCCTCATCCTCATGAATGTCATCCAATCCCATTGCTAATGCAGCCTCCTCCATAGCTTGCCTCTCCAAATCGCAGACCTCATCCTCTATAAATAATGGAGGCTGCTCCTATGATGTCCAATCACAGTAGGATCTATGTCATCCAAATCAAATGGACCAACTGATGTTTCCTATGCCTTTCTTACACACAACCGAAGGTTATATTGCACAAAGACAAGGTCATTGAGTCATTTTTGTGCTAACTCATTCCTCTTCTTCATGTGGATGGCCTCGAACAAGCTCCAATTGCACTCACAACTGGATGAACTACAAGGCTCACATAAGATTCAGAGGGCAAGTCTTTGTAGATTTGGGACATTTCCACCCAAATTTCGCTACCAAGCATTTGCAAAATAAAATATATAAGAGTTAGAAAGCAAGGTGAAAATATATTTTAGTAACTTAGTTTTCATCTACTTATCATGCATATGAAAGACTCAAAAAATCCAAATATTGTACTTGGGGTTTGAGTGTTTCTTCCTCTCTTTGCCATGTCTAAAGAGAATAGCTTTTCCCTTCCATTCTGATACCTGTTCAATTTGGAACAAATGAGATCTCTCACCTCAACCTCATGTACCATCCTCTGCATGCATTCAGTGAGACCCTCCATGACCTCTCCATTGGGACCAAGTAAGATGGGGAGAACTGAAAACAAGGGTTGAGAAAGTACTACACCGCATGAATAGGTTGGTGGAGCTGATTGTTCCTCCTCGTATCAATAATTTCCCTTATGGGGTCAAATTTGAGGCTGTCCCACTTGTAGTAATTTTTGATAGCCTCTTTGGCTCTATCCATGCCCTCATAAAGATATCGCATTGGGGTCTGATCCCCATCTACTAAGCGGAGAACTCTGACCAAGGGCTTCGACACCTACAATTGAAAATTAGAAAAAAATCACCATTAATCATTAGAGACTAGAGTTACAAATTAATAATGAAAGACTTGATTCTTGAATACAAAAAATTAAATATTCAACTTTTGAAGTTTCCAAGTCACCTTCCCAATTTCTGTAGCCCTTTATGCAAGTTGGTTGTCAAAGACAATGTATGCAACACTTTATCCATTAGACTTATTTGAATAACTTGAGTATAGCCATGCTTGACTCAAACATTTGCTTCAAAGTTGTTAAAGAAGTAATAATACTTTGTGACATTAAGAAAATTGTTGCAAAACTTGTGACTCCCACTCTAAGAAACTCCTTCCCGGGTGTGTTCTAACATCAAGCGAAGAACCCAAGGGTGATTGTAGATGTATTTTGTTATCTTTCTTGCATCCTCTACAATCGGTCTCACCCAATCGAGCTTTCCTATGTCCTCCAAAAGAAGGTCAAGGACATGCATTGCACAAGGATACCAAAAAAGTGTACTATATTTATCTTGGAGGATCCTACCTATTGCCACATATGCCACTGCATTGTCGGTTATGATTTGCACGACATTATCAATCCCCACCTCCATTACAACTTGCTATAACATTAGAGCCAAAGTTTAAACTGTCTTTACCTTGTTTGAGACGTCCAAAGATTTCAAAGAAAGCACTTCCTCCTTGCAAGAAACCAAAAAATTGATGATGGTGCAGTCTTTTCCACCTGTCCATCCATCTAAAAGTATGGTGCAGCCACATTGTTTCCATTGTAATTTTTGCTCTTCTACCACATCTTTGGCCCTAGACACTGCATATGTGAGCAACCTAAAAGTACGAAGTAAGCTTAAAGTTAAGTACACAATTTGGATTAAAAAAATAACTTACATTCAACAAAAATAAGTAAAACCGTAAAACATTTAAAAATTAAAATAAGTAAACTAACCTTCCACTCAAGTCTGCAAGAGAAGGCACGTTGTAGCCATTTCCCACCATAGTAATTCCGGTAACAAAACTCAGCCAATATGGACTTGCTGCAACATAGCAAGGATGTTGAAGTACCAAAAAATGGCACATTGAATGTCTACTTGCCGATGCACTTCGCTATTCTACCCAATACGCTGCAATGATGGTTGTGCTCTAGGTGTTTTTGTGCACAAAAAGTCAATCTATAGAAGATGACTATAACATTGATGGTGGTGGACTATTAGAAGCAGCAAAAGTCGTGGCCGAGGGGATATTGGATTTGCAGATACGTGGGTCACGAAGAGAGCCCACTATGCCCTCAAGTGCTAGTTCTTCTTCAAGGTTGACTGAGATACCTAGTCACAACCCACATTTTTTCATTATGATCCTTTATATTTTGAGTTGAATTTAAATTGTTTTTATAAATCCAAACTAATAATGGTGATCAGAAAATAATAAATTTTCTTAAAAAGTAGACATAGTGGGATACCTTGAGATTTATAAATGGCTGTCCTCATGGCTAGTTTTGCCCTTTCCCTTTGCATTTTTTTATCTTCTTGGGCATTGAGCAAGGCATTCATTTCTCCTTTTATTTCTTCTGTGGTGTACTCGCAAACCCTTGTGTCATGCTTTGTGATCCCTCCAAGGTGGTATTTCAAATGAGATATGCCTCCACTAATTACTTTTTCACACTTTATGCTAATAACAACATTAATTTTGGGTCCTTGAAACCAATACATCCAAGCCTTACATCTAGCCCCTTTGGGATGCGTGCCTACATAGCCAGATTCACGTGCATCTACTGAGGCACTGACAAACCCTATAGGTGACCCAGTTGTGATGTATCTCTATTTGCCATTTTAATCAAATTTCAACCTACACATACAAATTGAAATCACAAATTAATATACTATATTTTAATAAAGAACTTTAGCAAATAAACTAAATTAGTTTAAAACTTAAAAACAATTTTAAACATGTTTGGAACTTGAAAAAAAAACAAAAAAAGTGTTAGGATTTATTTTTTTGAAGAAAATATGAAATTCTTAAGAAAACTATGAAAATATTTACAAAAATTTCTAAAAATGGGTGTTAAATCTTGTTCATTACTCTCTAAAACAATTTAGAGTACATTGGAAATGGTATTATAGAGTTTCTATAAACTTAGATGCAACATAAATAAGACAAAATGATTTTAAAAAAAAGAAAAAGAAATTTGAAAACTTACCTGTGAATTCAATTTTGCTTCAGAAACTTCTTCAAATCCCCTACAAATTGCTCTAAAACCCTGCAAATCACTTTTTTCCCCTCGAAACCCTTTTTCTCTCTCCCAAACAGCACTTGGCAACTTTAAAAATATGAAATGAGCTTCATTTGGGCCACTAGTCCCTATTAGCAGACAGCGGCCAATATTTAAGCAGCTTATCACCAATTTAGTGGTGAAAAGTTGTGATTTTATCGTCAGCGATAAAGTTACGTGTTTTATCGCCCAGTCAAACTTATCACGATAAATCTATTTATTGCTGATATTTCTGTGATATTTTAATCTATGGTTGAGAGATCAGAAGGAGATTTAAATCCCCTTTCATATCATTTGGTAACAGATTTGTTCTAGGTGCTATCTATCATGAATTGGAATTTGAATTGCAATTCTTAAAATGCTAATACAATGCGATCTTGTGCTGCAGTTCTAATTTAATTTACTTATGTTTTTTTTTATTGTTTTTTGCATGCTTATAAGGGCTTGATGCAAATGTGTTTAATATAGATGTTGAAATTATTTAGAATGGTTGTTCAGAGGTCAGAATGAGATTTAACTTCCCTTTCATAACACTTGGTAACAGGTTGGATCTAGGTGCTAGCTATCATCAATTGGATTTTGAATTTGAATTCTTAAAATGATAATATGTATCTGAAGCATTGTTATAGTAAATTTAACTGCTATATGTGCAAGAATTTGATATAGGATACTAACCAAATACTGTTTCGAGTTCCGTTTAGGCATTACAATTGGCTGCTGCAAAAGTCCTATCCAGTTTGTGTTTTGTTGCCCAGAAGACTAACTCTCACGCAGTAAGCATTGCGAGCTATGTGTCAAGTTCTAAACAGGTAGTTAAGAGTTGAGAGTCATTGATTCTCTAAAATTATTAGACTTCCGGAAGTATTTTAGTTTTTGGTTCTGTGCTAGAATCAGCTCTATTTTCAAACCAAGTTTCCTTATTGAGTCATGTGCATATGTACAGAGAAATAATTTAAATTTGGTGATTTGCCGTCTATTATGTGAGGAGAGTGCTTCATCAAATTTGGAGCTCTTTTCTGCTACTTTAGATCTGGCTACATCTGCAGCTCTTTACCAGGTAATTAGTTGCTTCATATTGATGGTGTAGGTAATGGTGCATGAGTATACTCCTTAATGTGTAATGATTTTCACATTTTATTGATGATATTATTGTATTGATCTAATAGAATAAAATGGTTAATTCATAATTTATTTTCTTTCTGGTTGATTGTTCTTAATTGCTTTTTCTAGACTATTGCTTTCTTGAAAGGTGTTATGACAGAAATTTAAAATAGCAATATTGATTACTACCATGCACTGGAAAAACATAATATGTTGAAATATACCCCAAGTTTCTGGGATGGGGACAGGAAAGAAGGGGGGGACACGTTTCCAGGACGATGATTTTTTCTTTTTGCCAAATTTGGGTACGGCTAGGGGACGGCAAAGGGGATATCTATATAAAATATTCAGAAACTGAAAATCTATAGGGAAGTTTTAAATGTTCATATGAAAACAAGGATAAAACATGCATATATTTATATTTATATGCAAACATTGATAAAGCATGCATATATACATTGTAGAATTTTAACATTTAACATTTGTGTTCATTTGATGCCCGTTTTTGATCACCAATATTGATGGTATTGATTAGTCTATGCTAGCCATTCCCATTGATGTCCATTTACAGACCAAGCATGTGAGTTTGAAGGAGTATGAGTGGTTTTCAGCCTGAAAAGTATGGCCCAGTATAGGTTGTACCTCTCACTGAACTGGTGCAATATGCTGGGTATGATTCTCTGCATTTTTTGGCCCCTTAGTTGCTGTTTGGTGGTGCTGGTGGTGTATGTTGCTGTTGGGTAATGTTGGGAGGTGTTCTTTGATGTTTTGGGAAGGCGTTTGATGAATTTTGTAGCTGTTTGACCTGCAAACAGTTGAATATTAGACTTGCAATTAAGTTTGAGCTTTACACAGTGGTTTCCAGACTTGACATTTATCATTTCAGCACTTTTTGCATGTAGTTCATTGTTTTCTTTCTGAATGGAGAAATTTTTTATTGTATTCTATTACTGTCATGACCTACAACCTAAGTCACAAGGTTCGTATTCAAGTTGAAGTCCGGTAACGATAAAATTCATAAGAAATTCAGCAAGGTAAAAAATTGTGAAAAAAACTGGCACTAAATTTGCCTTATATAAATTTAATTTTTTAAATATTAATAATATATTCACAAAATTATGAAAATAGTTTAACATTACTAAATAGGTTTGCAACTATTATAAGTTCGAAATAAACTAGAAAAATCAATAAATTTTATTCAAAAAATAAAAAATATAATTTTTTTTGATATGTAACAACCGAAGTGGATTTATAGTAAAATAAGAAAAATTTACAAAAATTCTTCTACTGTAGCAGTATGTCTGCAAACTGTGCCTGTTCTGAGATATATCTCCTATCAACCTAACTGCTATTTTCTTATGGCCTGCTATTTTTAGCCTTCTAAACAATGTATATTATGCATGGTATAGGGACAAAATGCCTGCTTTTACATACAAGTATGTTAATAGCTAACAAAACTATTTATTTCTCTGTATCTATGGCTTTACCAGTAATGGCCTTATTTGCTTTCTTTGGCTCCTTCTCCAACAGCAGGCTTCGATCCACATATTCATAGTTGCCATGGGCAGGTTGATGCTTCTTAGAACCTGAGCAGCCCTCCATTGCCTTTGAGCTCGAACCTACTTCAATTTCCTTCTTTCTGCCCCTCTTTTGAGCCTAGGCTGGCTTCTTGATTATCGTCACCTCCTCCAAACTCTCAGAATCACGTCAATTTCCCAGTCATGGGTTTGCAGCCCTCTGCAATGAGATATTCCTTTCACCGATCTAAATTTCTCTCAGCCTTTAAACCCAACCACTTCTGCAGAAAATCTATTTTTCTCCTTATGCATGGCTGTCTAGCTTTGAAGGCAGCTTCATTTATTATAGTCAGTATTGGCCTTTTCGCCACTCTATTTTCCTTTTCATGCCCATCCCTTGGTCCGCTCTTGGCATAGTATTCCTCAGGGTAGCGCACCATCAGATTATCATCCATATTGTCTACAACTAAATTCAAGTCCTACAACAATTTCTTGTTGAAGACCGTCTGACATAGATGAATGGCCATGAATTTCGGTTCATCCATCAGCAGTATAATGGAGGCAAAAGTGGCTGGAATCTTTGTGTTCACTCTGTATCAATAATTTGCCTTGATATATTCTTTGCCCAAGACCTGTATCATTGCCCGATTGACCAGGTCATCCTCTGAGATCAGAATCCTAGACCACCTTTCCTGTTTTATTTCTCCCCAGAATGCCATCTGACGCTTGCTGGATTTAGAGCAAGACCAGACTCCATGCTTCGCAAACCCTAGCTATTACTTGTATCAGAAGCTTCAAGGAAGTTGTGGTTATTCTAATGTCATTTTGCTTTATAAACAAATTAAAGTCTTTTAAATCCGAAAGGAATGATCTGTCATGATTACTGTCGAGTATATGAACTTAATGTCTTTCTTTCATAATCTCTTCCGGATTCAAATGCCAAGTGAATTACTAAGTGTCCATCCCAACTCGTACAATTATAATAAAAAATAATAAAAATTATAAATTCTAATTCAAAAAACATAAAAAACAAAATTTAAATGCTAAATTATATTTTAAAAATTATAAAATATAAATATATTAATATTTATTTTAACGTTAAAAAACAAAATACAACTTACTAAGTTTTATTCTATTTAAATGATATATGATTAGTACGTAAACATGTGATGTTTTACTATCATCATTATAAAAGTGTAAAATCATTCTTGAAATTTTCTAAAATATATTTTTACCCCTATGTTCGATTGTTTTTATCTCGCCAATGCAAAATGGCTTCGTTTCTTTGTAGTCGCAAATCTTCTAACCTCCGCTGTTATTATGTCTTTAGACCACTGCCTATCATGTCTTCAGATCACTGCAAATCTGTTGTGCCTTAACTTTTATGGAACATTGTTGTATAGCGTCTTTAGGCCACTGCTAATTTGTTGTGCCCTAGCCGCAACTTTTACCATTTTTAGCATACGAATATCATACGAATTTAATGAATTTTATTATTTTTGTATAAGTTCGCTGAATTTCAAACTTGAAGCCAAAAATTCTGCAAACCTTCTGACAACCTACATCCTCTTCTTTGGGTGTTTGTGAAATTGATTACCAAGTAACTGTTGTTCATATTTTTTATTGCTTTTGGGCTATGATTTAGATTTGTTTACCCTTCATATTAGTCAAAAGTCCAATGTTGTAAACCTGTAACCACTTGTTAGAACCAACATATGTAGTTTAATGTGTATGAAATTTATAAAAACTTTGCACTGTTGCTATGGTGCGGGGTACCATAAAAAGAAATAATTTTTTTTTTGTCAAGAGCATTTTAGTCTTCTTTTTCCAATGTGCTGGGAAGATGGTGACGGTTATGAGATGTCACAAACATCCCCAACCGTCCCCAGAACAGGGGGATGTCCCCTCTAAGAATCATTGCTGTCCTTTAGTTTTCAAGATGTTTTCATATTCTTTTCCAGATTTTGGGAATGGCTAGGGACGTTCCCGAGTCGTCCCCACTGCCAGGATGTATTGGATATGGTGATGTGTAAAAAAGGGCTGGAGATGCTTTTGTAGGTTTCCTTGGCTGAGATACATCAACCAATGGTTTGTAGCTTGGATACATGTTATTCTAAATCCCCATGTTGTGCTTGTTTATTACAATTGATAGGGAGTCGTATATGGCTATGACAAAAATATGTATCATGTTCTTTGAGAAAGTTGTTCCATATCTAGTTAGGCACATCATTTTGTGAGGTCTATTACATATTGTTTGATTAAGGTCAATGACTTTTTTGTAGGGAGCTGAGCTGGCTATTTCTCCAAAAAGATACACCTATCTAGAGAACAACTACCATCCCTGTTAAGGATCTCACAAGTGGTTTTAATCTATGTCGTTAATCCTATGTCATCAATCCCAAAGGGAGATGCTAGACATGTTCCAACAATATCCTTCTCAACATTACTTGAGGGGTTTCTAAGCTACAACCCCACTTTGATACTGCTTGTAGGGAGTTGAGTTGGTTGTTTCTTTCAAAAGATGCACCTATTTAGGGAACAACTCTAGGAGGCTATTATTCCATGTGACAAATCTCGAAGGTAGACATCAGACATGTTCAAACATTTTCATGTTACCATTCGCTCTGCCTTTTGTGAAATTAGAACTTTTGAGTAGATGTTCCAATTTAAATATTAAAGATAGAAAGTTTTTTTTTCTCTATAAGATAAGAGAAGGGAGACGTCAGACATGTTTAGATTAAGGATATCATAGGAGGCTCTTAATCCATGTGACGAATCTCAAAGGGAGATGTCAGACATGTTCAAACGTTTTCATGTTACAATTCGCTCTTCCTTTTGTGACATTAGAACTTTTGAGTAGATGTTCCAATATATATATTAAAGATAGAAAGTTTTTGTTTCTCTATAAGATAAGAGGCAAAACTTAGGATAGAGACTATAGTTCACGAGTAGCATGGATCAGTGAAATGTGATTTTTCTAGTTTAGAGTGATTTTTTTTACGCTAGTAGTGAGAAACAACTGATGTTTCTGGCTTGCAATCTATTTTTATTTTTTAGTTATTGGGCAAAACTCTTTCTTTGTTTTGGCCGTTGGGGCATTACATTGTTGTATGAAAACATAAAAAATAAATATACTCAAGTAACCTCATTTATCAATAATAGAGTAGCTTTCTTCAAGATATAAATACGAAGAAATAATGTTGGGGCTTTATTTATTTTTTACAAATGTGGGAGTCTCAATTATGGACCAACCAAGTACTTAAATTACATGTAATTATGTAATGTCCCCTTTTTTTAGAGCTTACAAAATATGGACAATTAACTCACAAAGATCAAGTGCAAGAGACTTCTTTCCTAAAAGTCTTAAATAGCATTCAAAAGGATAATGATTGGAGCAAGAATAATTGCCTCTGATAACACTACTTAGATGGTTATTCTTATATATATTATCAATACCAATATCACTTCTATCTTTGATTCATCAATTAGATATATGCAAGATGATTTGATCACTATATGAGTATATTTGCACTTAGTGCAATGAGTTAAGCTCTTCTGTCTCCGATATAATTGATAACTATTATGCAAGGATGATCTTGATATCAATATAAGATTCTGCTAAACATTATTAGCCTTATCTGATATGACATTGGAAAGTACGCTATGTTGATCGATAGCTGTCTCTGTTATGACAATATGATGTATGTTATAATATATGTAATCCTATGGCTTATAGCGATTGAGGATCTGCTGCTCTTGATATATCTTTACAAGCATGCAAATATGTGTAATGATCTCTTATAGCGATATGGCACTGTTTCTGATTTGACTTGATATGCTTGCAACAATGGTTGTTCTTTTGTTGATAATGATCTTGATATATATGCAAAACACTAGGCCAAATGCTCAATTAGAGCGATCCAAATAGGATACATATAAAAGAGAGTAAAAGATTCGATGATGTTTGGGTGAATGAATTTGATCTCCCTTATGTACTTTGTCATATTGAACTGATTGCATCTCTTGATTAGTGAAGAGACATATGTCTTACAAATCAAGCCTCTTCATAATATAAACAAATGGATTTGTTACACAAATCACATCTCTTCATGATAACAATTATTATGCCAATCGCTGCCTTTCCTGATTAGTGATCATTTGTCGTCCTTTATTTGATTGCTGTTATCATAATCATTTAGTTGTTATCTCTTAATCGTTTCATAGTTATTCAAGTCATCTTTCTGATAGTTATGACTAATCATTTGATTAGACAACTTCCTTGAAACGATATTCTTTAGTTTGTAATATGTAGCGATATTTGATGGTAATCAGATGGTTATCATGTCAATACCAATGATGATCTTTATGGTTTGTAATCTCAGATCTGTGTATTCTGCATATAGACTAATTGTTATTCATTATTTACTTTATTCTCTCCTAATCACCCTTATGGATCCTTCTAATGCATCAATAATATATCTTGATTTGGTTGATCCAAGCAATCAGACGTTTATAATACCTCCCTGTATCAGGTATCAATGTGAACATGCTTTCATATATGGTCGATATACTCAATGCTTTCTAGCTACTAATCCTTTTTAATCGATGTTTATCTGATTAGTCCACTGGTTGCTTTTCCATGATGATGATGGTAAATGATTCTCAATCAAGGGTTTCTGCTATTCTCTCATCATTGTGATAATACTAATAATGGACACTCATGATGTCTTTGTTATGACATTCATACCATCTTCATGATTGTCATGATGATTGCTATCTTTTATCTTTTTTATTTTATATTACAAACCATGTACTTTGTTCAAAAAAGTACGTTATATGATGATTGTTGCAATGAAGGTGTCGATGCGTTATGATGGTCTATATCTTCATTCTTTGTTGCTTTGATGATGATTGACTTATGTTGTCATCTTATCAACATGACTGGTTATGGGTTTAGTATTCATCATTTTGATTGGATAGTAGAATCATGATTTACATGTTGGTTTGGTGGTTGTTCGTAAGATTGTCGTCCTTGATAACTTGTGAGCTTGGTAGTACTCGATGGAAATATTTATCATCCTGGATCTTGACTCATTCTCATATCACATCTGACTGCACCTCTTAATACCAACTAGGAAAATCGTCTTATTTATAAGACTTCACAATTTTCCTGGGTATAATTGATGCTTTACTCAAACTATTTACTTGAATTCTTTCTTCTTATGTACAACTGTATGCTAGCTATCTTGTAACAATCTAGAGGTGCTCAAGGTGTGCCACCCCTTGACCTCGTAAGCAACTTATTGTTATTGCATTATTAGGGAAAAGATGGGGACATCACAAAGTATCTTTGGGTAAATTAATCAGAAGCTTATGCTAAGCATTTCCTGGCTTCAATGAGTGAATAGGGCTCTAGGGGTCTACGCTGGACAAAATCCTCCATTGTCAATGTAAACATTGCTAGTAGCTTGTTTATGTGCTAATCATCTCTAGCTTTCCCATTTTTCTTTATTGTTTTATTATACCTTTCCAAATAGCTTTATTAAATCTTTATCATTGTGCTTGAAATGTGATCATTTTTTAACATAGTCACGAGGAGGTGTCGGTACTTGGAGATGCTAGAGACTAATATTGGTAGCGGAAAATCTAATTTTAAAAAAACTGGTACTTAGAGATGCCAGTTTTTTGATATGATTCATAAAACCATAAAAATATCATGGCATAGAACTTTGAAAATAAGAATAGTAAATCAGTCACACAAGAACAATAAATAGTGAAGGAAAATTCTCTTTAGACCATTACAATGGCATAAAATCAGTCATACAACTGTTTAACTTTATGTCGCTCTCAAAAAGTCTACAGTGTCAGTAGATCCATTAACTATAACTTTGCATGGATTTTGTATCATCCAAAATATCAGCATGAAACATTATGTAGGCTTATTTTATTATTTGCCTTTTCTTTTTCTGCTTTTAACATGTTTTGCCCTAAGTTCTATGGTGGGAGATGTCAATTTCTGGCTGGGAGACATTGAAGACGGCAGCCAAAACAACCCAATGAGTTACAAAGTATCCAGAGATGTCTATGGTATTGGAGACACGTCTCTGTCTCCGAGATGAGTCTGTCAGGTTACCATGCTTTTAAGCTAAGTTGTCTAATCAGTTATGTGTATGGATGCATGGGTACGGTACATTTGTACAACATATTGTTTTTAAAGGATTGGGTAGGTTTGAGTACATGCACACAAAAATATACAATAATTAAAAATATATACATTTTTGCCACTTAAAAACAAGAATTAAAATTAGAATACCACGTCTCATGCATATGCTAAATAAACAAAGCTACGATAAATATTACAAAATTGAAATACAATATACTAATTTGATATCAATTTGTCAAAACTTGAATGTTATGATTTATATATTAAGTTCATTGTTCACTAGTTAAATATTAGGTAATACAATTAGTAATCATCATCATATGGGTCATGATGAAGATCAATATCAAAATCATCATTGACATTAGACGATGCAAGTAGATGAGTAGAAGCACATCCAACACTACTTTCACTTGCGCTAGGATCACATTGGTTATTCAAATCTATAGAAAATAACGATTATGTGGCAATTGAACAATCAAAATCAGTTTGCTTAGGATTCACATCCCACAACGTTGCCTGCTTCCTTGTACTCATTCTATCTATGAGTAAGAAGGCACAAGTTGGGAGGTACAAGTTGGAAGCCACATAAACTAGCTCTTCTGCCTTACTTGCTGTCAATTGTTCATGTTTGGATAAAGGAGTATGTACCCCAATTCTGCCTAGATGAAGAGGAACTTGCAACCTATTGAAACAAAATGAGAATGCTAAACTTATAAAATTGTAAATCGAACTTTAATTTGAAGTTTGGGGTGTGTAATAAATATTTAGAAACTTGCGATAAATTTTTCATTGCAGAATTTTGATGTTGTGGCGATGTATGGTCATTGAGGTACCACCAAGCATAGCATCCTTTGTATTCTTGTCACAGGGAGTTGAAGGACTTTGAGTAATTAAATCCTTTTCTTTGGGATTGTGCAAGATTTCTGAAGTGCTTTCTTATAGCTTTCATTGGCTTCTACATTTGTGTATGGCAGTGCCCTTGATATAGCAAGAATTTAATCATTGTAAAATTTGGTAGTAATGCAAATACAAGATGTAGTAGGGTGGTAATATTTGTTCCACCTCTCAAGACAAATTGCCTGCTCCTCTTTGAAGAAAGTTTGCTCAAGATCTTGCTCTTTTTCATTGATGATGGTTTTAATTTTCTCAATTATCAAGTCAATCCCTTCATGTGCCTCTGCCAAACATGGCTTATCCCCCCATCATATATCATATATACATGCATTCTTTGCAGCAGTAGTGGGCCCACCAAGTGTAATGTCCCCAATATCTGCATGGTTCGGCCAGCCCAATGAACCTGTTCTAAAATCTATCTCATAGAATTGTAGGGCCAACCCCAACCTGCTAATCTTTATTGCCAGATTCTATATGTAACATGTCAACTATCAATTAAGACTATAATTCCCGGGTTGGGTGGGAAACTATAGTTCGTCAATTAATTTAAACCTCCCTGGGGGCACGAATGAACTACAATTCCGAAGGTGGTTTAGCAGATGGTACTTCTTTTCGGATGAGCTAGTTAGGTCCCTCGCATCAAATAAATAAAATATTGAATAAGAAATCAATTAAATTAATAATTTTTCTAAAATTACCTCTATATGCCGACTTGTGCATTTTATTTATTTTTACTTGATTTGCCTTTTGACACCAACGTGTGTTTTTTGTGATGGTTTCTGTTTCAGCCAACTTACCTGGGTATATATATATATATATATATATATAAAGATGTTGTAGGCTCTTTCAGGCATGAAAGAATCTCATTTGTGTGTGCATTAAATGAATGCCGATCTTGAAGACAAAAACCTAAGAACATTCTAGCCCATTGGGATGACACCCCTGCCCATTATCCATCCTTTAACACTCAGCTATTTTCTTTTTGTGAGTCAGTTGTTATTACAGGTCTGATCATGATTAGAAGACATAGAAGGGCAAAGGTAGAAGCAGTTTGTAATGTACCCTTGCTGAGCCAGTTTGGCGTGGAGAGAGTGTTAGCCTATTCATGTGATTCTTGTAGGCTAATGAGGAATCTTGGAGGTGTTCATAGAACTAGTTTCTTGTTCAGACAAGTATAAGGAGTGTAACACCCTTTTCTTGAGCCTTTTCGGACACTTTCTTCTATACTTAACTATTTTTAGTAAGTCAGTGATGAGCATTCACATAGTTAGTTGCTATTCTTAGTAATGTTGGAGGAACCAGGCTTGATGTTTATCATGAGATTTGATATAGTCCGAAGTTATTAAATAAGGATAAGTTATGGGCTAACAAAGTTAAAGATAAGATTTTATCTTTATTTTATTCATTTAATGAAGGGGCTATAGAGATCATATATTAAATCAAAGGTGATTTATTTTAATGGATGGGCCTTTATTATTGAATTCTACATTGAAAGACTTAAAAAGGGAGTGATTCTTATTAACTAAAAGCAAAAAAAACATTCCCAAAAAAATAGCAAAAAAACAGCTAAAAAGCTATAGGAGGATTGAGGAAGAGGGGATTGAATATTGTTATTGTTGATGCTTTTGTTCTTGAAGGAGATTGCTTCTTCTTGCTGGTTTGTGAGGGCGAAAACCCTTACAACCGACGTTCTCTACATAGTTGGAAGACACTATCTCGAGAATTTATTGGTGATTTCATTGAGAGATCACAACTATGCTCATTGGAGAAGGTCTACATCTTAGTTTTGCAGAGTTTATTGAATATCTGATTAGTAGAGGTTGATTTTGAAGTTGATTTTGAGAGTTTTGTTGTTGCTTATTGTTGGTCACACCTTAATGCTGGCCGTACTCCCTCATGCCAGCTGGACGATTTCAAGAGCTTGACGTGAGGGTTTTATGGCAGAAGATTGGTCTTTGAGGGTTTAAATCTGCATTCTTTGTGTTTACTACTTGCTGCAAATCTGTTCAACGCTCAGCCACACCATTTCAGAGCCATTTGCTGAAGCACCTAAGGTTTGTGGACATTGTGTTTGCTGGTCATTGGTGTAACAGATCTTTATTTCATTAGATTAACAAATGGTATGTTGGACTTAGATATGTAACAAAATTTTATGATCTAGGTCTCTCTTACATTTGATAAATTTTTAAAAATGAGATCAGGAATTAATTCTGGAATTTTCAGCAGTGTGATTTCTGAGTATTGTTCATTTTCTGTGTTTGTAAAGGTGCTGCAGTATTCTCTTTCTGTTTGCACTATTATATTGATTGTTTATCTTGACAAAAACAATTAAACACAATCGAAACACACAAAAATAAGACCAGAACAGGGCTGCATATTACATGGTGGATGTTGAGGATGATTTTATATGTGCTCAAGCTTCAGATCGTAGTAACTCTCTTGCAGATATAAATGGCCTTCTTTGCTGTATGTCTTTTGACATCAACAATGCAGGACTGCAGGACACACAAGGAGGAGCGATCTCAGTTATCTGACAAGACATCTAACCACATATCTATTCTGTGTAGTCAGCAGAGAAGGCTAGGATTAGCACAAGGGATGATTTGGTGTCACAGACCAAGTGCTGGTAACTGGGTGTAATCAAGCTACATTGCAAAGTCTGTGTAGTTCAGAATATTGAGATCTGTAGAGTACTATGTCTGAGTCAGCCAGTATATCTGAATGTGATATTATTTCACTATCTATCTGAGTTGGTAGAAGTCATCCTTTTTTGGCTGTGTGGTTAAACAGTTCATGTATTACTGGATTTCTCCTTTGTTAAATATTCATTCTCGGTCTAAGAAAATTGGAAAAATCTGAGTCTTTACTCTTTTCAGTTCTGGAATCTTCTGTTAATTACTGGAATTCTGAGTGAGATATTAATGTCAGTTCAAAATTTGTTTCTCCTTTCCCTTTGGTACACAACTTCATTCTGTTTCATTTAAAGAAATTCCCAAATATTTTTAATTGTCTTCTTCTACGGTTACTACCTTCTCGAACTATCCTTCTTGCTGTCTAAGAACTATATAGTAATTAGAATGCTATTTTCCATACGTAGACATTTTCAAGTTATTGTTTAGAATTCAGTGTAATATTTCTTGTTTTATAAAATTATGGTAAATTTGAAATTTCAGAAAAATATAAGGGTTGAGAGATCGGCCATAGTATCACTTTTCCACACTCTTCTGAAATTCCAAAGTACTTTTTTTCTAGAACCCGTCATTTTATTTAGGGAAAGTAGTTTTCTAATAAGACCAAATTCCCGACTTCCCCACAAAACCTGAGGCAGGAGAGACTAGTAAGAACAGTATAAATGGGTTCCCAGAACCTTACTTTTGGAGTGTCAGTATGAAGAGGATTCCATGGAGAAAGATCAAAAGAGTAAATGATCGAGTAAGAGCAGGATTATTGCTTCTGGAAAAGAGCTGATTCTCCTGAAGGAACTCAATAATCCTTGTGCTAAAAATCTCAACTTCCCTCCCAAGATCTAATTGAAGCAATTTTACCAACACAAAAAATACAATTTCTAATATTTCAATGCAAAAATCAAAAGAATTGGAGAGTCAACGCTCACCTTTAATTTAAAAATGGTCTACAAAAAAGCAATTTAATAAACCAATGCTTCTTTCTTTTGTATCTGAGTTCCTTTTCTTGCGATTGAGAATAGAGTTAAAGTAACTTGTAGAAAAAGGGTGGGGAGGATTTTTCATTTGTGAAATTTATTATGATGATTGCAAGGAGGGGGGTTTTCATGGAACCCTGATTTTTGAATATTAATTTCATCATTTGAAGTTTTTAAAATTGCATGTTCGATAAGTACATTTGCTACTAGGTCAATCCCATGCCTATTGTTCGTGTCAATCCCAATGTTAGCTGAGTAATTAGAAGTCAGCAAATTTGTTTTTAGCCAATTGAGTAAAATTGTTTGTTTTTTCTATTTCAAGGAATTTCCACTCCTTTATGATTTTTCCGTGATGCTATTAGTGACTTGGTCTTTTAGCAATTGCTTTGATTATAACTTGGGAGTGCCCTTCAACTATTAATCTCGATTAGATACTTTCACTTTAGCCAACTTGAGCCCTCTCTAAAATGCTTTGGCCTCAGCAACATTGTTGCTTTCCATGTGCGTCATAGTATATGAGGACTGTACCTTTCAAGTTTCTGAAAATTATTCGTGCTCTTGCAAGGCCTGGGTTACCCTTGATCAGTTAGGGTATAAGCTTTGTTTCAATTTTCTTCTAACTTTTTCTACCAACACTTATACATGGAGTGTACTGGGACTTTTGATTGACATATGGAAACATGTCAATTTTTTTTCTTTTTTCAACATTTGAAGGCTCAGGTTAAACTTATATAAGTTATCCAGAACTAGCCATGATGAGTTGTCATCTTGTCTTCTTTACTATTGAGATGCCAATTCATACGTAGAATCATGATGTGCTTGTACCAAGTAGGAATAGCAAGCCATATCAGCTGTTAAATTCAAATATATATCTGATTGGCTAGGATTGGTTGACCTTGGTTACAACTTGTACAAAGACCAATTTTTTAATTCTGAAACATAATTTTAAAATTTGCACATACAGCATGTACATGAGTGTCTTTTATTCTCCTGTTTAAAATGAATTTAACTTTGTTTTATGCTTCAATCTGTGGTTTCTAAAATGGATTTATTCTTTCCTCTTTCAGCCTACATTTTTAGAGATTATGTTATTTTCGCAAGGAAAACCTGTAGAGTATGCTACTATGCAAAACAACAAAATCACAGGATTGTCTGCTTCAAGCATTAAATTAGAGGAGATAATGACAGGCAATGGTGTTGATGTGCTGTGGAACTATATACAGAATAGTGAAGATCTTATGAAAAGGTCAGTTACCATTTCATTTGGAGTTCAAAAGCAAGGATAACTTCTGATTAATTAAATCTATTAGATTTCCACAATCCATACCAATGTTCTGTATCAGTTTCTGGATTCGATTGTGTAGAGTTTTTTGTCATCAATGTTTCGGATCATACTACATGATCCATCATCAGGATGAAAGAGAGAAAGGAGCATAAGATTAATTATTTACCTTTCATAATTAGATTTTCATTTTCTTTGGACTTGAATAATACAAAATCTAATACTTGTGATTTGCTATTGTTTCACCAGACAACCCTATATACTGTCACAAATTCTTCATTTTCTAAAGATACACTGGCAAGGAGGTGCCGAGTGCTTAAATATTCTTGATAAGCTCCATAACCAGGACATGTTTTGGAAGTGCATATCATCTTGTATTTCAAAATTCTCCTTCAGCAAGATTACCATTGATGAGGCTTTATCCAAAGCATTCCAGTATAATTGCCAATGTTCAGTGCTGCATATCATGGCCAACGAAATATTTGCTAAAATTCACTTGGTGCCGACTGAGAAGATTCTGACAGAGTCTGTTGCTTCATTATCAAATAATATCAACAATTGCACAACTGGATATGATAATAAATCTATGATGTTGAAGTCGACTGCATCATCTGGTGCTCTAAAAATTTTGTTGGAATGGAATGAAACTTCGGTCATCCGTAGAATTCTTCGGTCTTATGCATCATGTTTGTATGATAAGGAACTCCTCCTTGATGCAAAGGTGCATATTCTTTTTCATTGATCAATATAATTGCCAGCAAGTTACTAAACTTTTCCACTTTTGTTTTGAATTATAATTTATTTGTTTTGTATACTAATAGGAGTATTCATACTATTCTGTATGAGTAAGCATGACTATTCTTTGTGATTCAATCACTAGAAATGCCATATCCTATTTGTCAATACTTTGGAGGTCTGCCTTTTCAGGATTTTGTATATGTATGTCGTTTTTGGTTTAATTTATTTTGGTCACATTTGCAAGTTATCGTCATCTTCTTCATTCATATTACTAATTTTATCAATGCGTATTTCCACTGGGGACCAGTGTTTATGACAAATAAAAGCAATCTTATTTTTTGGGCATTAATATTAATTTTGGTTTGTTATAATTTATTTTTGATGCTATGTTGGAAACATTTGCATGGTATAACTGGTATTCAGTTCTTGCAAAGGCCAATTGATGTGGGCATGGAAGTGGAGTTATGTAACCTAAAGTAGGCTTAAACACACTCTGGATTTATCACCCCAAAGTGATCTTGAATAAACAAAATCTGTTAATATCATCAGACTATTTGGACAGATGATGTCTACTTTTTTCAAAGTGGAACAAGAAAGACAATGTAAGATTCACTCCCATTAGAAACACAGTCTTCCAGTTCTAACAAATAGTTTGTCTTCTTTTTCCATGCTATATAAACAGTTTTTCAAATTGTGATATTGCTATCAGGATTCAACTGTGTAGTTTTTTGAGTCAAACTCATTGACCCATGTTTCATGAGTAGTGGTTCACACCAACCCATCTCTCATGAGAATGAATGGAACACTTAGCACTCATCGCATCTAGGTGATGCTCACAGAGGTGAAGCACTGGGTTTTCCTGGGAGGTCACCCTTCCCAGTACTAATCCAGCTTCAGCACGCTTAACTATGGAGTTTCCTCCTGCCTCATGAGAGATGGGTTGGTGTGAACCACCACTCATGAAACATGGGTCAATGAGTTTGACTTAAAAAACTACACAGTTGAATCTTGATAGCAATATCACAATTTGACTTGATGTGGAAAATATCTCCTACATATCAGTTTTTCAAATTTCAACATGCATCTTAGTAGAGAAAGGGAAGAGAATGTAGACAATATCTACATGACTGTTAGATCTCATTAAGGCATTATGGTTTATAGCCTCCAGATCTTTTATTCTCGTTTCAGTTTAGTATGTTCATTGCATATTTTTTGTTTTTTGGTTTCTCACTGTCAGATGCTTGGCTTGGAAAACAATACTGGCCTTCCCAAGGATTTAGAAGAGGATCATGTATAAATGAAATCTATTGACTTTTCTAGTTGCTGCATTTAGTGCATTTGTACATGATAATATGAGATAATCTTGGAGTTTATTAGTTAGCAAGTGTAGTATGCTGATCCTTCTCCCTTTCATGCTTTATATTGTACCTGAACAGAAAATTTCATATGATGACAAATTTCAAGCTAATAGCCCATGTTAGTTCACATCCAAAATCCATGTTAGAAAGTCTTGTATTGTTTTTCTATGTCTTTTGTCATCTTTCGTTTCTTAACTTTGCATGAATAGCTAAAAGAAGTTTTCAAGCATGTCAATCAAAATGTAAAGGTCAAATATGGGGAATATATGTCACTCAATTCACCCTTTACGAGTTTTCCAAGAAAGTGGTCAGTGTATATATTGTACAATTATCCAAAAGTCATGTTTCAATTCACAAATTTACATAGGATATCAGAAATATTTAATTTCCCTCACTTAGGTTGCTAATAATGACTTGTGTATGTTGAACACTTTCGGATGCTAAGAGAGGGTTGGGGGGGGAGGAGGGGGATGTGACTTAACATGTATAAAACCTTAATCAATTAGCAACCATTCATTCCATTCAACTTATGTGCAGAATTAAGTAACTGATACAGAAAGAGTAATACACATAACAATGGGATTTGTACAAGGAAAACCCAATGTGGGGAAAACTATGGTGAAAATTACACACACTATATGAAAAACATATTACAATGTTTTAGGCCAGAGGCCAAGGAGCTCACTGCTCTTGAAGTGGACTTGTAGATTAAGGTGCACAACCTTAGGGAAAGATCCTTTGACTTGCAAATCACTGAAGAACGCTTTCTTCAGAGCAAGGTACAATACACATGATTACAAGGAATTATACTTATTGAACTTAGTAGAAGCATTTTCTCTCAAATGCTGATTACAGTTTTTCTCTCAAATGCTGATTACAGTTCACTGTTCATATATTTGTAACTGATTTCATCTATGCTTGTTTGTCCATTGTACCTTCACACTTGACAGTATCTCATACAGTCATGTATCACTCATACTTTCATCTCCGAAGGATATCCATGATATCTGCCTTTATATATCAATCACAACTCAAAATAACGTCCATTAGGTCAGCCTAATAAGATGTATCGTGTAGCATATAAACCATTGGACCCAAACACAATCTCCAAAGCATGCGGAAGGGATATAAGATGTGTGAGGCATCACACCATGTGGACATACTTTCGTTTTGATCCAGAATCATTGCCATTATGATCGCTGCCCCTGAATGAACAAAAACATCTTGAGTCAGCCAAAAAGAATAAAACTATCAAAGCACATCGGGCCAAACAAACATAGAATGTAACATGGACCTCCTCAATTGTTGCAGATGCAAAACACATCATAAACTGACACCAACAAAACAATATTGGAGAGCCGCAACACTAGAACACCTGAAGGTGGAGGAATACAAAACATTCCTTCAAACTGTTACTCTGTCATTGTCGTGCCCAAACTCAAACTACCATATCTTTTGTTGTGGACCGAATTAGACCATAAAATCTGAGATGCATCAGCCTCTGATATCTACCAACAACATATTCTACCTGCAAGGTGAGATAGATCAATGCACCAAGATGGAGACCAAAAAGCAAAAACACTTTGATAGATTGTTCACCAGACCAGTCACAGTTAGCCATTTTCATGAGCAGACACTTGGAACCTTCTCGAAAACTCCAAATAAGACCCAAGACATCCAGGTACATATTCTGCAATCATCTCCATTTATCCATGCAAACACATATCTACACAACCGTTGCTGTATTACTCCAGAATACACAGGAACACTGCAAAATACTTCATAGTTGACATCGATGACAACCCAATATACAGATTTGCAACATTGTACATGTGGACTTGTGGTATAGAAGTGCCTCCAGAATACACAGGAACACTGCAAAATACTTCATAGTTGACATCGATGACAACCCAATATACAGATTTGCAACATTGTACATGTGGACTTGTGGTATAGAAGTGCCATCACTACTTCATCAGTCCTTGATTGGTGGTAGCTGGGGGCCACTTCTCTTTTTCACCTTTGTTTCAGTTAGATTATTCAGTTAACTCACCTCCTAATTGGGACTGATTGAGAGTTAAAATCATACCTCTTGGACATGTCATCTCTTTGATTCATGTATCCATGGGGCCTGTATATCTATACATTTCTTTTTGTAAATTTGCTCCATTGTATTTAATATTGAATATCTTTATTCACTAACTGTAGTTTTGTGATTAACTGATAACCATTAGGTCCTGGGAAGAATTGTCAATTATGACAAATTCTAACAAGCACCTACAAGCATTTTCAAGAAGGTTTTAAGCTATATGGGAATGAGTATCAAATTCTGAATTGTGAAGGTTATGTGCATAGGGAGAATCAGAGTTTCAAAGTTCAAGTTAAAAAATGTATATGCTAATTTATTCTTCTATGAGAAGGAAACAAGTTCAAATTTCAAAGATTGAAATTGCATAGTCAAGGCTTGGCTTAGTAAAGAGGCTCAACTTAATGGGTTTGAAATTGGTTTACATGATGTCACCTGTGTGAATGCTGTGCCTGATAATATGAAGTATGTTTGAAAAGAAAACCATCATTGGTATATATAGTTGTGCGCCCTAATAAGTGCTCATTGAATGGGTGGTTTTTTTGCACTTGTATATTGTCATATACAGTACAATGAAGACAAACAAATTTTCAAAAATTATATCAAATAAAATAATTATTCATAACTTTCTCCACTCCCGAGAACCATTAAATAATATTGTTTTTCAGTTTCATTCCTGTACTACCATCGTTATTAATCCATAACTTAAGTAATCTCCAAGAGTTTAGTTAATAATCATTTTGTCATGCCCATAAAATTTCATTCAAAAACACACCAACTTTTTAAAAAAAAAAAACCATTATAAGTCTAAGTTTAACAGTTGTCTAATGATTGTGCGGTTAAAACCGAGAGGGAGTTGGTTAACCTTCAGTTGAGGGGTAGCATGACGAGGGGTCATCGACAACGCTCACCCCTAAGTATAATGAGAGAATCACCTAAGACCCGGGTTGACTTAACAAGTTCAAGTTTCATTCCAATTGAATATACGTGTATTAATTGGGTTAAAATCTTATGATCTAATGCCCAAATCTATTCTTTATCTAAACATCTTATTTTGATCTAGTCGCCATTCCAAAATGAATTTTAGCCCTACCATAAGCTCTTAATTTTAAGTCAAATGACTACATTACAATATGTTATTATATAATGAAACATTCCCCCTTAAAAAAAAAAACCCAATTAAACTTATAGTATTGAATTCATTTAATTTATAAATCCCTAAAAAAAAAATTAAATTACGATTCCCATTTATTAGAAACATACTAACAATCCCCTTAATTAATTAAAAGACAACTTAATTTTTCAAATAATAATTATATTAATTATTAATATTTAATAATTAATAAAATTATTAAATAACACCATGATTTAATGAATAATTAAATAATAATTATATTTATTAATAATATCTATTAATTAATATAATTATTAGATAACAAATAAGTAAATTAATCATTAAATAACAAAATTAATTATTATATAATAATTACATTAATTAACGATATTTAATTAATATAATTATTAAATCTCAACTAAATAAATAAATTATAAAATAATATATAAATTAAGAAATAAAATAATTATCAAATAAAATCCTTAATAAATAATATTATTAATAATAAAATTATTAACAAATAAAAATTATTAATAAATAAATTTATAAATTAAATTATTAATAAAAAAATATAAATCAACTTTAATTTAAAATGGGCCGCGACCCTTTTATTTTAGAGTCCCCGCGGGGACTACCGCGTGGGGCAACTGCTTTGGCGGTGCCCACGCGACACGACAGGGTACCTGCCATAGCAGGGCTGCCGTGCACAGTAGGACCTGCTGGGGCAGGCCCTGCTGCCAAGGGCAGGGGGTACGGGGAGTGGGGCCCCCGGCCCCCCCCCCAAAAATTTTAAAATTTTAAAATAAAAATAAAAATTTCTTGCTTAATATTTTTTTTTAAAACAACACTTTTTAAAAGGAAACTCAATGTGGTCTATCTCTTTTTTTTATAAATTTATTTATTTTATTTTAAAAGAATACTATATATTTTTTTGAAACCCAAAGCATGGGTTCATTCATTCATTTATTTATTTTTATAATAACAGCATATTATGTCATGCATTTTTTTAGGATTGAGTTTTGTTTATCATATTTTTGTTTTTGCAAGTTGACTGACTTTTTCAACTTGGGTTTCTTGGGTGGTGACCCAGGTGGGTCCCACCCAAGCTGATTCACTTAAACCTGATTGGGCAAGCTTTTATTCTTCATCCTTTTGTACCAAGTGGATGGGGGATAATATTATTAAATTGACTGTGTGATTGGAAAATGTATGGGAATTTTTCTCATACATTTTCCAGAGACCTGTAGGTCTTTTTTTCACTCTTCTCTTGTTTTATTTTTCTTTTGACTTGTTTGTTTCAATTGATTTCTTCTCACTTTTATTTACTCTTTCTTTACTAATAGCTTAAAGTGGTTTGATAAGGATAAATGTAAATAACCAAAACTTAGAATCAAATTATTTCAAGGAGCACTATGCTATGATATTTGGTCTTAATAATTTAGCTAAACATTTCCATGCTTACATTTTCCAACTTGAAATTTCTTCCATGGGACTATTAAGAAACATGCTTCAAGATACTAAATTTCCTTTCACTACATGAAAACATGAATGCAATGTAAACTTAATTTTCTTCCTTTCATAGAGATCATCATCCTTACATTTACAAGAATAGAATACATTATTCATTTTTCTATGGATGCTATTTTACAATGAACAAGAAACTTGCACCAAGTCTATTCCCAAGAGAAACTCAAGGAAATCTAAATTACATTATTACAAAACTAAGTCGACAAGATCTTTACATTTGAAACGAAGGAATACATTTCTCATTTCACCATTGAATACATAATACAATACAAGATCATTTCTTTCCTACAACTTGATATTGAAAGAAAAACATAAGTTCAATACAAAAGTTCATTTCAAGTTTCAACAACACAATATTGAACAGGATGAACTATTACAAGGAGAGATATGTTCACCCTTTCAAGACTCAAAAATGAATTTAATATCAAGTTACAAATATTCAAGTTTTGGGTGGTATCAAGTTTTCAATCCACACAATGCTATTGCTTCAATATGACATCAAAGAAATCCTCTCCAAGAGCCTTTTTCCACATGAGCATAGCCTCAATAATCCTACAAATAAAATTTATGGGAAGACCATGGGAAGCTCACCTCCCATCCTAGGCTTCTAAGAAGCCACCCTCGAGCTTGGGGAACCACCACATAGACAAGGTTTCACACACAAACAAACACAATCACAATATCACAAAATTTACATTGAGACTCCCATCCAAGGCAAAACAAAGAGTCTCCAAATGACTCATAAATTGGGGTGAAGGTGGAACCAACTCAATGGGAGAAAGCACATTTCATGGAAACAAAAGACAAACCTTCACTTGGCTTTCTCAACACACAAGATGCCACAAAATCCCACACAATAAAACTCCTTATGACCCCCATGGCTTCAAGCCATACAATCCCTTATAACCCCCAAAAAGAAATGGCTACATGGAGCCCATACATCCATGTTTCTTCCTTCTCCATACCAAGGAGAGACTCTACACCCATGGTTGTCCCAAAATTCCCTTCACCCCCAAGGCTACTCTTCCCTCCCAACGGTGAGTGTGGCCTTGAGAAAACTCCCTTAATCAAAACAATACAAAACAACAAGAATTCTTCAAGAGCTCAAACTTCACATATACAATACAAGGAAAAACATGCACTACAATAAGCGCAAGAATTCACATAAAAACAACTACTCACATACAATAACAAGATTTACACAAAATAACACAATACTAGCTTCTCCGTGCAAGAATGAAAATATTCTTGAGAGCTCATTCACATGAAAACATAACAAGTAGAAAGATGAATGCCACTAACCTAGAATCCAAGCTTATGGAAGAAAGTTGATGAAGAGCCTCCTCTAAGCTTTTTTCCAAAACTAGCAAGGTCTCCAAATCTAGAGAGTGGGTGTCAACCCAATTCTTCCCCCAAAATTCCTACTAGAAGAGGTTCTCCACCAAACCCCAACTAACCCTCATTAATAGGCATGGCTCATAGAGATTTTCCATTCATCCTTGTCTCCCCTCATAAATGATATGGAGACCAAGAATGGGGAAAGAGGAATGGGCTTGTCCTCATTTGCCAACCGTCCATTTTCGAAATTTCACTTGAGAGGTACTTTTGAAGGACCATAAATGAGTTATGGGCTCAATATTGACTAAAATTTAACACCCAAACCAAGGTACATCAAGTGGGGTGGCTAAAAAAGGCCCTAACTACACCCTAGGGGCTCATTTAACCTCCCTAAAATTCACTTGAAGTTTGAATTCGGGTTCAACATGGTTTGACTTACTCTAAGGCTTCCTAACCAAAGGTTTACATGGGGATCCTAAAGGGGTACCATCCTAGGTTGATGACATCCAATCCCCAAGTGGACATGTCATGACCACAAGTACACACACAAGTGTCAAGTGACACAAACAAAAATGACACATCACAAGCCATGTGGCGTATCCACTTAGGCATTCTCAACATAAATTACATTTACAATTAACATATATATCAAATACATTCATGCACTATACTTTTACGAATTAAATACAATACAATGAGGCTTTTGGCTTCTCACTAGAAGCATGCTTGGCTCGAACTGATTTACACATAAGTCTATGCTCTGGTTCCCCGAATTTACTATGGTCTAATTCCGAGCACACGAAAGTCCAACATCAGTAGTTCAAGGAAATAAAACATGTAAATTTATAATATTATTAATCAAGATAATTCATTTGACATTTCATAATTCACATGACAATAATCATTCATCTATAACATGCATACAACTCATCATGAAATACATAATTCATCACCAAATTAAACTTATAACATAATTATTGCATATTTAATTTCAATTGCAATTAAATATCATCATGACCTCCTAATCATTCATAAAATTCACTTAATCTCACATAAAGGTTCCAAATAGATATCACAGTTTCATCAAAATAACATAACTTAATGTGCAACTAAACTCTAAGGTGATAAAACCATAACATAAGGTATCAGTAAATCCATAGAGCATCAAAATATAATCATCAAATATGTCTATCTCAAATGCAAAACTGAATGACTATAACAGGCTCGGGGTGAGGCCTCACACATTTAATATTTATCATTTGATATAAATATTAAATAATTAAATAAAATTCTTTTTAGACTTTAGAAATTAAATGAAATCTTACCAAATGGGGATTTCACAAAAGTATATAGATGAGGATTAGAAGCATGACATTGGTGTTGATAGTTGTGTGATGCTACTGTTCTGTTGTAGGTGACTCTCATGTTGCTGCGACAGATGTGTTTTGGTCATTTAAGTATATTGAAGTGTGAATCTGCAAAGGAGTGCTTTGTTGCCTGCCTGGAAGAATGCTCCGCACTCCTCCGCATTTGATGCTATTTTTTTATAGTTTGGAACATAGTGTGTATGTGGCATGGAGAGGAAGTAGGGGGTCTACTAACAAATAAGGGAGAGGAACTAGGCGGTCTAGTCCTAAAAGTAGAACGTAGTGTTGGGCATGACTGCCTCCACTTGAATCCGCCTCCAATACTTTTCAATCACCTAGCAAGGGCTTGGAAGCCTTTTTTTCTCCTCCACTCATAAACCAAATCGCTGCAAACAAAAAACAATGACAATAAATGCCGTTTTTTGTGTTTTAACACAGGAGGACAAGCCCAGGAGAGGTTTTTGAAAAAAATCGCAGAGTTTTTCGGAAAAACTCGCCGATTAATCAACGAGTTTTTCTGAAAAACTCTGATTTATTCCTGCAAATTTTTCTCTGGAAAACTCGCCCAGCTAAAAAACTCGCGAAAAATTCGGGACTCGGCGGTTAATCGGCGATTAGTCCAACTATGGTAATACTTTTCATTTATCTTGTGTTGATGAGAGATTGACTATCCTCTACAGGTCCTTCATGTATCTTGCTTGGACATAGTGAAGCTTTGCAGCAAACCATGTGTATCTTGCCCTAGGATAGTGACTCTTGGCTGCAAGTTTGGCGTCGAGCCTCTTGTAATACTTTTCATATATTGTGAGATATTGTCACTATGCTTTTTCTCTGTAAATGTAGCGTTGTCTTGTGCATTGGCATTAATTTTTTTATCTATCTTTGCTGCTGATTAAGGTTACATATTTTGGTATTAAAGTAAAATGTTTAAGATTTTTAAAGACTGGTTCACCCTACCCTCCCCAATCTTTGGGTTGTTTCAACATGAACAATGTAAACATGTAGTTGTAAGTTTTCCTTTAATCAAAAAGTATAAAGTTCTTTTTCTTTGTGTCAAATGTGCGTGTTAACCTTTTGCTCTAGATGAATCCTGAAAATACACATTTAGTTTTATTCAACATGATTGTAAACTGCCTCAACAGACACTACAAATTGGAAGTACCAAGTACATGTTCAGATTAGATTAGTTTTTGTTCACATGGATCTTTTTCATATAATTCATAGAGCAGTTCTATCACACTGACACACATCTATTCCAATTTCGAGGTGCGGATTAAAATGCTGACACTTTTTAAATAAATATTTTGTTCCTCTGTGTTATGATAAATGAATAAACAATGGAAATTTAGTGGATTATATGCAAGTTTGGCATCATGACTGGAGCTTCTATTGGCAATAAAGGTTAAATAAGCATTGTGCACCATTATCACATTAGTTTATATTTTGTGTTTAATCCTTATGCGATGGAAGCATGCAATACACTCATGGTTTTTTCCTTCTTGCAGGCTGCAGGATGTGCTTTTGTTGTTGCATTGATTGGGAAAGAATTGAGTGGTGACAATAGAGGGTTGAGTTTGTCCTTAATTAAGAAAATTCAATCGGCTTCTAAAGATGTAGGTTGCTGCTTCTTAAATTTAAGCATGTGGTTGGATTTGATCATTATGAGACATATTAGACCAATTTTAAAACTTAAACTTTTCCCTGCTTTAGACTTGTCAGGGTTTTTTATTAAGATAATTACTTCCTTGGAAATTCATTTTATTTTCTATGACATAAATTTACCTTACCAATTAGAAATCTAATATTTTTGAGGCTTTTAAATCTCTTACTGCTTATGTAAAGAAAATTATTTTTTTTGGTTTTGATTTATGAATCTGGTTTCTGTACAGTTGTTTGAACATCCTGCTTTTGTTGAACTATTGGATCAATACGCAACACAAGGATACAGGTAGTCAATACATCAGTTTCATGATGTGTAGCATTCTAGTACTGGACACTCTAACTCAAAATTGCTGTAGATCTGTGCACAAATGATTATATGTTTGAATAAATTTGATATAAAGAACATAAGGTATTTATAATTATTTGTATAATTTCCCAAGCTGTCAATGTTTGTTATTTTAACATCTTTACATTATTACTCTTTTGACCTTTCAAAAATGAAATGTATCAGACAATGCAAAATGATTGTTTCCATATTATGACAGGTTTGAAGTTTTAAAAATGAAAATCCTGTTTGCACAAACTAAGATTTACAAATCTTCAATTGGCAACATTGAAGAAAACATGATTTCCAAGGAAAAATAATAGGCAATAAATGATGGTTTAGATGAATAATGTATTTTTTCTTTCAATTTCAATATTTAATGCTAAGTTACCGGTTTGAATCGGTATGCGGATGCAGGTACGAGAACCTGGTACGTGGATACGTGAATTTTTTTATTTTTATTTTTTGTGGGGGGGGGGGTGTTGGATGTGTTTGGGTATGTGTGTGTGTGTGTATAAAAGAAATATATACAGAATTTAATCATTTGATAGTATGATACTCCATCATTGATCAATGTCAAATGCCAAAGATAAATATTAAATGCCAATTGATGGCTCACAAATATTCAAATAAGCCATATCATATGTGTCTAGGTTCAGAATTCCATTGAAAATCAGAAAATCATTACAATTACAAAAGTATAAATACCAAGAACTTGACTTACTACTGCAACTATAAATACACAAGTATGCTCACGATTTCATTGAAAGAGTAGGTAGCCTTGTCTGTAGCAGAAAGCTTGTATGCATTGAAATAGTTATAGTTTTCAGTACATATCTCGTTAAATGTTCAATCAGTGTAATGTGGAGAAAGCTTCGGAAGATATTTACAATTCTTGTTGAACTTAAATCAGTTTTACAGATATCCTACAACTAAGCTTTACATGGTTATACATTTTCTGCAGATTTAACAACATAATTTCTGTTAGCTGTTTTATTTGATCAACCAATACAGCATTTATAAAGGGCACCACAGTTTTTAAATGATTTTCTAGGTTAGATCTTGCTATAACTACGACCTGGTATATATACATCGTATTTGTTGATGAATAGTGCATTTTTGGAAGCATACTTTTAATACCATTTATATGTTTTCTCCTCTTGGGCGCATCCAGATGCGCATCTGGATGCATCCAAAGGGAGAAAAAGCACTCCTTGGGCGCATCCAAACACACCAGCACCAGAATCCGCATCCTGACGCACCAGAATCCAGATACAGGGGCAGGGTGCATGCACCCGGTAACTAAGATTTAATGTAATGGTCTCTAGTTAAACTGTATGCCGTGCCTTAATTTAATAGTTTTGCACTTTCTCATCCCATGCCAAACTGAATCTTAAAATTAATTAACTTTTGATGCACTATTAAGCATGGTGAATGGAAGTTTTTGTGGTATTTATATGAATATGGAACTTTTGGTCTGTAATTACCATGCCTCCTTTTTTTGAAACAAAATTGATAATATGAAAGCTCAATATAAAGATGCAACCAATGATATCTTTGCGTTTAATATTGTTAATAAACAGTACTCTGATGAAATCACTTTGCTAGAATGCCCAATTACGAAATCCCAACACCTGGCTGGAAATAACAATATTATACCTTGCCTAGATGAGTAGAATGATCCAATGTTGAATTGGAAATACTCTTTGATGGCCGCTGCAGTGGCTACAGATCTGATATGATATGGCAGCACTGATATACTGGGAAACATACTGAAAAGACCACCAAGCAATGCCTAATATTAAGTATTATTTAATTTCTGAAGGTCAAAATGCAGAAAAAGGGAATTAAAATTCAATATTGTTACCTGAAAGTTAATCAAAAGGTAATATTAAATAATTAATTAAAGTGACTTTAAGATAATTGATCAATTAAAGTCACTTAGCAGTTTTATTGTGCGGATAAACTGAAAATAATATTATTGACTTTCAAGTTGATAGGGATATAAATGATTGATGTTTACTTACATTATTATTTCTGAGGAGCTGGTCAGATTTAGAGACTTAGGACAGAAACCCTAAGGACATCATAGTGAGACTTATGTACCCTAGATGGTCTTGTAGGAGTCAGTCAGGCTCCTTGGTGTGTAAGGTTGGACATTTAACAAATTAGGATTAGAGTTTACCAAATAAATGTTTTCTTTAATTGGGTGATCCGTAACTTGAAACCTGCATTCACCACATGAACACAATGCCAACATACAAATGCAAACATTATTCTTAAAGAAATCAAGGGTTCAAGTAAAGAGAATATATCTTCATTATTATGCAATACTTAAATTATATGTGAGTTCCAATTATAGAAGATGTGGAGTATGGAAGCATAGTAGGGAGCCCTAGGATCGCAGTTCTTGCTCTATACGCTATGTCCTCCATTCTTCTATGGTTGAAGTTAACTATGATTCACCAATAGTCCTTCGATGGAGGAGTTGCAAAGGTAATTGCAACAGGGTGCCCTTAGTGGTTCTCCCTTTCACAGTGCGGTAGGGTGCCCTCATAGCTGTTCTCCCTTAACTAGCAGTGTAATAGTGTGCCTTCAGCTTTTCTCCCTCTCATAGTGCACAATAGGGTGCCATCATAGCTGTTCTCCCTTAACTTCCACTGCGACAAGGGTGATGTTTTCCCTCTTATAATGTAGTAGGGTGCCCTCATAGCTGTTCTCCCTTAATTGCCACTGCAACAAGGGTTCCCTTAGTGGTTCTCCCTCTTAGAGTGCAGAAGGGTGCTGTCATAGCTAATCTCCCTCAACTGCCTCTGCAATAGGGTACCCTTAGTGATTCTCCCTTAATTGGAGACTCTTTCTCTTTCCCTTGTGACTGACTATTGCCAGATTAAGTTCTTGTTGTGATTCAATGTTTTTTTGTTCCTCCATTTGATGCCCTTCTTCAATGAAGTTCTTCTCTTTTATATCTCCTTTGAGTGTAGGGAGTAATATCCTTTCATTTGTTAATGCCCTTATGAAATAGTCACACCATTTTGTTATGAAAAGATTCATCTATTTGACAACAATTGCTGCCCCTTTCACTTATCTAATCTTTATCTATCTCTCACCTCTCAAATCTGTCTTTACTTCGATTCAAGTCTGCAAATATCCCCTTCAAGATTTTCATATCTTCTTGTTCTTGATCTACATATCTTATTTTCTTCTTTCCTTCTTAATTCTTATTTCAGATCCCTTATTATAGTTCTACTTTGAATTTTCTCTAGATCTCCTCTACTCCCTTTCTTTCATTCCATTTGATCTTTCTTCCCCTTTTTATCTTCCAATGTGAGAGTTCACACCTCTTCATCGTGTTTGGCTTTTGGAAAGAGTCACAAGCTTTCATAATTATCCCTCTTTGAAAGAGTCACAACCCTTCGCAATTACAAGCCCTCTAAAGAGTCACAACTCTTCATAATTATCTGTCTTTCGAAGAGTCACAAGCCTTCATAATTATAAACCTTTCGAAGAGTCATAACCCCTTCATAATTACAACCCTTTGAAAGAGTTACAACCCTTCATCATTGCTTCCCTTTGGGAGAGACTTGTTTTCTTCATATTCCTTTCTTCTTCCATTAATTCTTTATTAATTCCTATGCTCTCCTCTTTCTTGTTTCCTCCATATCCCCTTTCAGATGAACTCTCCTCCCTTTTATGTCTTATGTTGTGGGAGTTACAACTCTTCGTTATGTATCTTTTGACCTTTCATAAACTTAATTAACTTGTAATTATTTTATGTTATGTTTTATTGTCTATCTATCTATCTATTTACTTATATTATATTTTAATTATTATTATTTATTATTAAATCCTATTTCACAAAGGGGACATTACAATCCGTCGTTCCTAAAATTGCTTGTCCTCAAGCATTGGCAACTAACTTTTATGTAAATATTTCAATGTGAGTAGCTTCTCGTATGCAACTTTAATATTAACCAATGTATTGGGAATTTGCAAGGTTTCTAATTTGAAGACAAGTTTTTTCTCATCTTTTAGAAAAAGGATCAAGACCATCATTGTAATGGCATCAAACTGAGTTGGATTGACCAACATTTGCCAATAGTTTCGTATCTTTTGGGTTCAAAATAATTAATCTCATATTCTAGATCAGCCAAAGATAGAACCACGTGGAGCATACACATGATAATATGAAGAATACACATGAATGTACGAAGTCACAAAGCATACACGAAGTATACACAATACACGCATTGTTAGATTCCTTCTTATTGACTAGAATGATTCCTTGTTTCATCTTTTACCTTACAGAATGGTAGGATCATGCTTTGATAGCAATTGTAATGTTCCCTTCTTGAATTGCCCTAGAAGTTGCCCTAAATCATAATTGCAAAAGATCAGGGTTAAAGTTTACCAAATAAATGTTTTCTTTAATTGTGTGATTTGTAACTTGAAGCCTACATTCACCACATGAATGCAATGACAACATATGAATGCACACATTATTCTTAAACAAATTAAGGGTTAGAGTAAAGAGAATATATCTTCATCATTATGGAATATTTAAATTATATTTGAATTCCAATTATAGAAGATGTGGAGTATGGAAGCATAGTAGGGTGCCCTAGGGTCATAATTCTACCTCTATATGTTACGTCGTCCTCCATTCTTCTATGGTTGGAGTAAACTATGACTCACCAATATTCCTTTAATGTAGGAGTTGGGAAGGTCCTTGCAACAGGGTGCCCTTAGCGGTTCTCCCTCTCACAGGCAGTAGGGCGTTGTCATAGTTGTTCTCCCTTAATTGCCACTTCAACAAGGTTGCCTTTAAAGGTTCTCCCTCTTACTGTCTAGTAGGGTGCCCTCGTAGCTATTCCCCCTTAGTTACCACTGCAATAAGGGTGCCCGTAGTGGTTCTCCCTCTTACAGTACAATAGGGTGCCTTCATAGCTGTTCTTCGTTAACTGCCTTTGCAATAGGGTGCTTTTAGTAGTTCTCCCTTAATTGAAGACTCTCTCTCATTTTCTTGTGACTTACTATTGCTAGATTAAGTTCTTTTTGTAATTCAATGTTTGTTTGTTCCTCCATTCGATGCCCTTCTTTAATGAAGTTCTTCTCTTTTATATCTCCTTTGAGTGTAGGGAGTGAGACCCTTTCATTTGTTAATGCTCTTATGAAAGGGTGACACCCTTTGGTTATGAAAAGATATATCTATTTGACAACAATTGCTGCCCCTTTCACTTATTTAATCTTCACTTAACTCTCAATTCTCAAATCTATCTTTATTGCCATTCAAATCTGCGCATATCCCCTTTAAGATCTGCATATTTTCTTCTTCTAGATCTACATATCTTATTTTCTTCTTTCCTTCTCAATTCTTATTTCAGATCCCTCCTTATACTTCTGCTCTAAATCTTCTCTAGTTCTCCTCTACTCCCTTTCCTCCATTCCATTTGATCTTTCTTCCCCTTTTTATCTTCCAATGTGCGGGAGAATTCACACCTCTTCATCATGTCTTCTTTTTGGCAAGAGTCACAACCCTTCATAACCCTCTGTGAAAGAGTCACAACCCTTCGTAATTACAACCCCTTTGTAAAGTCACAACCCTTCATAATTTCATCCCTTCCAAAAAGTCACAACCTCTGATAATTACAATCCTTTTGAACAGTCACAACCCTTTATAATTACAAACCTTTGGAAGATTCACAAGCCTTCGTAATTACAACCCTTTGAAAGAGTCACTTGTTTTCTTCACATTCCTTTCTTCTTCCATTAATTCTTTTTTAATTCCTATGCTCTCCTCTTTCTTCCTTCCTCCATATCCCCTTTCAAATGCACTCTCCTCCCTTTTATATCTTATGTTGAGGGAGTCACAACTCTTCATTATGTATCTCTTGACCTTTGATTAACTTAATTAACTTGTAATTATAATATATTATATTTTATTATCATTTATCTGTTTATATATTTATTTATTTATATTTAATTCTATTATTATTATGTATTATCAAATCCTATTTCTGAATGGGGACATTAATGTGTGTACAGTCTGAGAATATAATATCATTATGTGTTCTTTATAGATGCAATTATAGACAGCTGCAGACATCGATGAATGATTAATCTTTTATAGAGAACTCATATCAAGTTCTATAACTTTAGTGCATCACATCAATATTTGGTATGAATAGTTAATATTTTATGACGCCAATCTACCTATATTCATTTAATAAGATTTCTAAGCACATAGTGCACTCGATCTGATTATATGCATCTATAAATATTGTCAAAGATATATATGGATATGTATATGTATGTGTATGTATATATAATACACACACACACAAATACATATACCATAATCAACCAAAAGTTGGAGGAAGTAGGCTAGAGAAATGTGGTTTACCAGCTCCCCCGAATTAAGTACACCATGCCAAGGGATGCAACTAGTCATAGTTGGACATTTCTTGCCTTTTGTGGGCCGAAAGGCAAGTTGATTACCCAAGGGGTGGAACTAGTCATAGTTGGATGTTCCTACCACACTTGGAGTAATGGTTACCCTAATGGATGAAATTGGTCATAATTGGATGTTCCTGCAGCTTGTGGGATATGGAGCAAGTTGCAGTGATGTGAATGATGCGTGCTCTTGGGCTTAGTTGGGTTGGGCAGTTTACAGGTGCCCTTTTGAGTTTCCTACCAACTCTAATATATGATTGGTTATGAAATGTTAGCTAGACATAATGCCTATCTTAATCTTCTTAATCACTAATTGATATATTTGTTCATTATTTCTCAATATTGTTAATAGCTGCGGAAGTTCACTTTAGTGTTTCATTGGAATTGTTTTTTATGTGTAAAAACGGGTAAAATCCCATTTTGGGACATTACAAGTGATAATAGAGCATTGATCTTGCCATCATATAGGGTAAAGAGGAATCAATAAATACATTCCAGACAATACGAAGGGTCTAATAATGCATGTACTCGCGTGTATGCTTTGTGTCTGCATATATTCATGTGCATACTTTGTGTATGCTCTGTCTTCCTACATTCAAGTGTATACTCCGTGTTTGGCTCAATGTCTTTAGTTGATCTAGAATGAAAATGACTAGAGTGAACAAAAAGATATGAATTTATTACATTTGGGGTCATAGATGCGAGTCATGCTATTGTGCAAACGTTGGGTCAATCAAAATCAGTTTTGATGCTTTTACAAGATGACCTGGTTCCTTCTCTAAGTGTTAGGAGAGAAAAGTTGTTCAAAATTACAAACCCTGCAAATTTCCAATCATTAGTCAGGATAACTCACATTGATTGAAAGATAGAGATATATCCCTTGGGATAATATCAGAGTTGCACAACTGAACCTAAAAATATCACAAGGAGATCTAGGGAATAGGTTAAAACTATCATTGCTTGGGGACAAGCAATCTCGGGAAGGGTGGAGTGTCCTGTCCCTAATCTGACAAATAACAAGCCTATAATATGAAATTGTCCTATGAATGTGAGGCTTCACAATTTCAGTAATTGCCACACCTTGCAAAATCCGCATTATACTGCATGTCGTATGCAAGAAACTTACCAAGTATTAACAGAGCATATATTATTGGATTATCCCCTCAAAAGCAGTGATACAATCTATTAATCGATTAGAAGAGGAAATAGCTTGTTAAGGAAATAAAGTTAAACAGATTAATCCAAGTTAAGAAAGGGTGTGGGTATGAAGGGGCATTACCAACAAGTGAAGTGACACCTCTACCTCTAATGGTGGTGTCCATAGGGAGAGTTCATAACCAGCTGCCACCCAAGGAGTGATATAAAGAGTAAACCCAGCAGTCCATGAGAGGCATCAATCAGGATAAGATCTGATTCAAGGCAGTCATACCCAAAAATACAGGAACTTGATATTTTAACGGCAATTTGGTATGAAGTATAGATTCTTATGATAGACAGCATGGGGGATCTTATGCATAATTATTAATTACTCATTAATGGTTAACCGTTAATGTGTATACAATTTGAGAATATAATTTTAGTTTTTGATATTTATAGATGTGATTATAGAGAACAGAAGGCATCGATGAATGATTAATCTGATATAAAGTTCTCAGATCGAGTTCTATAGTTATTGTGCATCACATCAGTATTTGGTATGAATGGTTAATATTTCATGCAGCCAGTCTACCTATATTCATTAATAAAATTTGTAAGCACTTAGCGTACTCAGTCTGATTATGTGCATCAGTAAATATTGTTGACAATAAGACTGATTTACATTATATTTCTGCAAACACACACTCACACACATGCACTCGTATTTATACCATAATCATTCAAAAGTTGGAGGAAATAAGTTAGGGAAATTGTGAAGAGCCGAACTAGGCTCTCTTCTGAATATCCAATTTCACTTAAGAAAAATTGCAATTGGCGCCCTTAAACTCATTAAATAATTCGAACACTATTGTAATCATTTCATTTATTCCCATTGAGACTTGCAATAATACATTCCTTACAAATAATCCTTGCTCTGAGTAAACTTCTAAATACATTTAACAACATCTAAAAAATCAATCTAAGCTCTTAATTTAAGACTAACAGCATCATTCAGCAAAAAACACCAAGGAACCTAATTTTCAACGCTTTCCAACATGCTCTGCCTGAATATATGAAACACGTAACTGCAGCCACCATACACGTGAACAGTCCAGATTGTAGCCGATCACAGTATTAAACCTCCAGACTGAAACATACAGCCTAACACTGTATCCCAGGCGAATTACAACCTCTGGATTCTGTAATAGACTCACGTGAGTCTTTAGCACAAGAAACAGCAAGCTATATACAGCGTTTTAACTCACGTCCAGGCAATTGCAATGAACTCAACCAATACATTAACGCCCAATCAGCATTTCAAACCGTTGCATACAATACTCAGTCTGCATTAACTATTGTTTCCAGCACACACAACGTCTACACCAGCAAATAATGTTAAGGCCTCAGCATTCAACGTAAAGACATCCGCAATTAACGTCAAGTCTCCAGCATTGAAAATGCTTAACGTTTTTCTCCCAGGCAAACCCTCATTCAATTTCTTCAATCACAAATCAATAATTGACATATCATTGCATAATATTAACGAATACACTCCCTCAACAAATCTTATCATTTCTGGATTTGATATATACCAGCATCAAATCAAATTCCAACTTTGCCTGTAAACTTTATTGAATTTAATAATAAATTCAATCCCTCCTGTAGAATTTACTCCAGAGATGAAACTTCAATCAATCCAATATACAGCAGCATTGAATTGAATCCGGTAGTACACAGATGTGAAATTCACCATTATCCAGCAATGGCTCAAATCACCAGATAGAGGAATCAGTCCTCAAAACCCTAGCCAGGGCAAACCTTCACAAACTCCAATAAAAATTTAATTGCATAATGAATGAATGAAAGTGCTTTTTCGTGCAAAATATATAGCTTTTTCGAAAAAACACTTTTTTAATATTTCCCTTAATTGGCTTTAATAAATACTCCCACTTTATAATATAATATTATAAAGTCGTTGGTTATTAAATTAAATCAATATAATTTAATTTAATAACGCCTTTAAAATAAAAGCCACAGAACCATCTGCCTGCAATCATCGAACTTCTGACAAGGCACCAGGACCAACTGCCCAACCAAAAATAGATACTGCCCTGCCAGAAATAGCCACTGCTAAAAATAGACTTACTATAAATAGTAAGTCTCTCAAACTGGAGATTCACTGAAACTGAATCCTGAGATGTCTGACGCTCCATGCAAACACCCTGCCAATCCTGGCCATACCAGAAACCCCACTTACTAAAAATAGTAAGTTGGCCAAAATGACCCGAACGAAAAGCAAATCTGATAAACTGAACCTCCAGAATGGGATCCCAATACTGGCTCCAACGTCTGACCCCCTTCTGATCGCCTGATTAGCTTGTGAGGGTCGCAAAACCAAGCTAATCCCAAAAGTCTAAAAATAGGGGACATTACAGAAATGCTGTTTACCAGCTTACCCAAACTAAGCGTGTCACCCCAAGGAGTGGAACAAGTCATTGTTGGATGTTCCTGCCTCTTGTGGGCTGAGAGGTGAGTTGATTACTCAAGGGATGGAACTGCTCATAGTTGGATGTTCCTGCTGCTTGTGGAATAATTATTACCACAGGTGATAGAACTAGTCATAACTTGAAACTCCTGGCACTTCTGGGATAAGGGGCAAGTTGTCATGATGTGAATGTTGCGTGCTCTCAGGCTTAGTTGTCCTGGGCAGAGTACTGGCACCCTTTTGAGTTTCTTAGCAAGATTAATTTATGACTGATTATGAGATGGCTAGCTAGGCATGGTGTCTATCTTAAACTTCGTAATCACTAACTGATGCATTTGCTCATTATTTCTCAATATTGTTAATAGCTACCAAAGCTGACTTTATTGTGCTATTATTGAAATTGTTTCTGTCGTGTAAAAGCGGGTGAACTCTGATTTGGGGAGATTACAAATGCATGGATTCTTTTGCCCTTCTTATGATGTATTCTTTTATGAAAACAACTTTGTAATCATAAAATATAAAATATCAATTCTCTGCCCTTATAATGCACTGGATTATAATCAAGAAGATGGTCAAATTGCTTATCTAAGTGTTTGGTCTAAAATTGCAGCAAGTTCAAACCAAGCATTTTGCTGAATTGCACACTTCTCAACAAAGTTATTTTGTGATTTAAACCTCTACGTTTGTGCATTGAAACAGCCTACTCATAGACTGAGTTATTATCAGAATAATAAAAAAACTTATCAATAGTTGCTTATTTGAAATTTCAGCATGCTCCAAATCAACATTATTATCCAGTGAGGCGCTTTTGTCTTGCACATGTCTCTCAGCAAGATCATCGTAGAACTCTAGCTCATAAAGCAGGTTATCATAAGATAAGTTTGCTTTCATCTCAAAGATAAGTTTGCTTAAGATACTTTCCTCATTTTGTTTAGGTCAATCTGCCTGATGATCTAACTCCTTTTCATAAGATTTCTCTAATTCAGTTTTTCCATGAAGCCTAATGTATTATTCCTCTACAATTGCTTTTGAATTTTCATTTTCATCTTCATCATCACTTTTTTTTGTTTCTAACATCTTTTATGACTCTTCCTTTGTGCTAGTTTCTTCATGTATTGCAGTTTCATGATCTGCCCGAGTTCTTTGATGTGGAATCTTTTAATCATCTTCTTTTGTAGTCGGTTACATATGTTTGGGTTTTGCATTATTTTTAGATACCTTCTTTTAATGCTTGGATCCTTAATCAGATTAAATAGTTCTTCCATCAACTCACACATAGACTTATCAATTGTTTATATATTTTCAATTCTATTCTAGCAACTGTCAAGAAGTGGTACTAAAATGAAGCAACTGAAGCTAGAAAACAACTGATGAACTGCAACAAGTGTAAGGTTAACCAACTAGCTAGCAAAATCATCAACTCTGATGCCATTGTAATAGCCATCTCTACTTTATTTTTTTAATTTTTGACAATATGAAAGTTCAACATAAACACACAACCAATGACATCTCTGCTGTTATATATGTTGAAAAGGTTTACAAAGCTGATACATGTGTTGATACAAATGGAACAAATGAAATCACTTTGCTATAACGCTTAAATACATGAACCGAACACCCAACTGAAAATAACAATACTATACCTTGCCTAGATGAGTAGGCTGATCAAATGTTGAATTGGAAACACTCTTTGATGGCTGGTACAGTTGCTACAAATCTTATATGAAGTGTTGATATACTGGGAAACAGTATTGAAAACACCACAGAACAATGTCCAACATGAAGTACAACCACCAAACTTGAAACAACAGCAATATACTACAAAAGAGGTATTGCATCCGGTCATTGACAATTTTCAAGGTCTTGATGACATCAGTAACGTTCATTATTCAAGCAGGATTACCATACTGAAGATCTTTGGCAAACTCGGGTGAGTAACCTTCTTCTGGACTTGGAATTGCATGATTAGATCAATGACATGTTTCATCATTTCTTGGTCATGATCAAGAGATTCTGAAAGAGAGGCTTTTTGCAGCCATGAAGGATATTATGGTCTTCTGTATAGATGAGAGTGATGTTATATCCCAACGTATCTTATCTATGCTATTGGCTGTTTATAAAGAAGAATGGGTTCCTTCTACTACTGTATGGGTTGGTCAACAATCGGAAAATTGAAGCCTTACTTGAGTAAAGACAAGAACATTAAGTTGGTTGTTTTCCCACTAAAGTGAATGTTCTTGGCAGGGAACTCATAGATACTTCATTAATATCCTTAGTGTTTACAATGTATCACAACAATGATGCCAAAGTACTACGACAATAATTATCACCATGCCAAGAATATGCTATATCTAGGATGCAAGTCCATGACATATATAGATGCCAAGGGAGTGTGAGGCCAACTGTCACAAGCATTCCCAACTACCTACCCCTTAGTTATACTAACAAACATTAACAACATGATTGACTCTCAACATGATTTACCCGACAACATCATTCCCCCAAAAAAGAAAGTCATCTTCGTACAACATAACAAAAATGGGGATAATGACAAGACTAAAACAACTATAAAAAGAAATTAGGAAGTAGAGGAGGGATGACAGGGCGTCCTTGAGGGTAATGGTGTCGGTGACGCTAGTTGAGCTCACAACTCATGAACCCGCTCAGTCCTATGGCATAGATCTCTCTCTGCAAGCAACTCCCGCTCTCGAGCATTCTTTACCATAAACGCTGCTTCCAAAATCTTCTTGTTCTTATCGATCTCATCTAGAGCTGATGCAAGTCTACCCTCTAGTACTGCTATTTGATCTCGATACTGCACCTCCAAGGCAGTCACCTTGGTCCTATGCTGCACCTCAAGAGTCGTCATTTGATTGTGCTGGCGTGTTACCTCCCCCTGTGTATATGCCAATTTCGTCTCAATCACCTATAGCCGAGTGGCGAGCTCCTCCCAAGTTGTTACTACTGCCACTCGCTCCGCCTCAGCCCCAACTCCTCGATGCTCAGCCCTCCGAAGCGCATAATACACCTATCTAAAACCCTGCTCCGCCTGCCAAAGTAGATTATGCATCCGGCTCTCGCCATTAGGCATATGGACTCTCCATCCCTCAACATCTCCGGTGTCTCAGAGGTAGGCAATCCCCTACTCACAAATCACCACTCAAACTCCTTGGTATACTTACCTATAGAAAATGTCATGAGGTTCTCTACAACCTCCTCCACCATACCCATAGCCCGCGTCTCTGTCGAGGTTTGTATCCATCATACACTAGCCTCCATCTCCATCAGAAACAACTCAATGACGCCTACCCAACCTTGGCTGTCCAGTATCATTTGCTGCATCGGTTGTGGCTATGGGACTGTGTGTTGGGGCTCCTTGCCCAACACAGTCGCATCCTCTTGAGGGGCATTTGCCTCACCTCCGACTGCTACCTCCTCATCCTGAGGAAAGCCTAATGTACTGCCTATCTCCCTATCCGCCTCTAGATCAACAATCTTCGTGGGCTTTGGCTTCCTCCGCGGTGTGGGAGGTGGAGGTCCAACCAGTCTTAGCTCGGCCATGTCAAACTGAGTAAGCCACAAGTCCACTGTGGGATCCTCGATTGGCGGGGCTGTCATCTCAGTGGTCTCCCTTGGTACCTCAAGAACATCCTCCAATCCCTTAGTGACTACTATTGTCTCTGTCACTACTGTAGGCGGCTGTACCATCTCTATGGCCGACTCTGTAGGCATTGCTTTCTCGGACTTGGGTGCCGGTTCTGCTAACGTTGGCAGTATCTCTGCTGGTGGAGGTGTAACCACTGTTGTAGTCACACATGTCATGGCAGTCGGGACCGTCAATTGCCGAACACCTAGCACTGGGACTCCTATTGTTGTTGTAGTATAGTGGTGAGTATTCCTGCCTATTACGTGGGTGACTCAGGTTCAATCGTCGACAACGACGCCAAATGTTTGCCCACTAAAGTGAATGTTTAATGTATACGAAAATACACGAAATGTAACAAAATACAGTAATGCTAGAAAACTCACAAATGCTTCTTCATTAATATCTTTAGTGTTATAATGTATCACAACAATGACGCCAAAGTACTACGAAAACAATTACCAGCTTGCCAAGAATATGCAAGTAAATAACATATATAGATGCCGAGGGGGTGCGAGGCCAACCGTCACAACCCTTCCCAACTACCTACCCCTCGGTTATACTAACAAACATTAACAACATGATTGACTCTCAACATGATTTACCTGACAACAGAAATAGGTACCAACAATGAGGAAGATAGGCTGCAAGAGAATGACTCCAATGAGCTTTAAGGAAGAAGAATCAATTGTTGCACCGGGTGAAAATTGCATGAGTTTCTTTGTGAATAATTTAGAAGTTAAGCTTGAAATATCTAGTGTAGTGATGGATTCATTTGACAATAACCGATCTGAGATACCCCAAATGGGCTAAGCCAACTCCACCCTATCCAAAAGACGAAGGCTTTAACCCCAATCCCGTACTCAAACAATTCTTTTTGATGGCCTTGCAACTTTATGTCATCTTCATCAGTTGACAGTTAATTTGGGGAAGACGAAGGTGATGGTCTTCAATCGTCTCAAGAACTCCCACCCTCATTTTTTCTATAAAGGGGTTGAGGTGGTGATCTCCCTATTTTACACATACCTAGGGGTTAAGTTATCCTACCCTTGGTTCAGCTTGAGACCAGCCTTCCTGTCATGTATCAACAAGGGTTATGGTTCTTTGGTCCTTCTTGAGAGATATTGCTTCTGACAGCACTTTTAGGACACCTCGTGCAAGATGACACTTATGGACACTTTGATTAGACCTACTGTTCTTTATGGCTTTGTTGTTTGGGGGCCTTCTCTTTTGGATTCTAATTGGACTTTTGCGGAATGGGTTTAGTTTCTCCTTCTCTTACAAATTATTAGATGTAGGAAGTCCATTCCTCATTATATTATCCTTGTTGAGTTTGGGACTTACCCCTTCAGACTAGGGGCCATGTTTGACCTTATTTGGTTCTTGCATCGCCTTTGCAGTTTTTCTGATTCTAGAGACGAGCATCACAAATACCCCCTACCTCACTTACTACTCTTCTAAGCTCATTGTGGCCTCTGCTTCTTGGGGTCGGGCTCGTTGTTGGTATGCTGGGGCCTCGACCCTCCTGGTTTCTATGAGGATTGAGATAGATCATCTCCCTCTTTTTCAGTACTCTCTTGATGCTCCTCACTTTCTTCTCCCTTCTAGATAGGAGTTGAACAGGTGTATTAGGATTAACATCTATAGGCAGTTCATTCACACTAGCCTTCGCCCAAAGATGGCATTCTATGCTGAGTACTATTTGGAGTTGAAGGAAGAACTCATTGTTCGCCCTTCTTATCCCAGTATTGGGCACGTGCCCTCTGAATCCCTCTTGGTTCCTTTAGAGTGGGCTTTCTTCGTCTTCACATTGAGAGTGACAATTAGTTGGCTAGGGAGTATAGGATTTGCCAACTATGCAACGTGGACGAGGCTAAGATTGAGGAGCACTTCATTTTCTACTACCCTATACACTATGAGATCATAGGTAGATTTTATTGCCTTTTCAATGGGGTTTGGTCCCTCTACACATTTTTTAGATTCATCGATAAGAGTTGCCTCGTTCTTTATATTCAGGTGGCCACTAGGCGTCAGGACAACTCACTGTGGCATCAACGTCAGCATCAACACCAACATTGTGCCACCATGCAGTTCTGTCAACCTATCACCTCCTTCACTGAGGTTCACTCTAGGTGTGGTTCTAAGTGTTAGCATGACCCCCGTTCCATCCATTCTCAGCTCGTGAACCCCAAATGAGTTATTTCCTGCAACAGTCCTCTTCTTCCTCTCCCTTTCTTGGGAAGCGTAGGAAGTGGTCCAAGCCCCCTACTTATTCTTCGGATTGTCCTATTCTAGGGTTCTTTTTGGCGGTGTAGATTTTGTAGTGCGAGATTGGGTTCTCTCTTTTGGAGTTTCCTTCCACCCTTCATTTTTCTCTCTTTCCGTTTTCGGTTGTTTGTTTGTTCGTTTTTTTCTGCTACTCTTCTTTGGGCACGATTTGGTGTCCTTGCTTTGGGCCAGTCCCTTTCTTGTTCTTGGCTGTACCTTATATCCGCTTTGTGGTCTTTTGTTGGACATTAATAGATTTATCTTATTTTATCTTGGTGGCTTCCCTTTTTATTGCAAGTAGATTAGGCATCAAAGAGACCCTGTTTTGGCCTCCTTGATCCTTGATGGGTGGTCGTCGTCAAGCAAATAGTCAAGGTAGATAGAGAAGTTGATGACATATCAACCATCAAGAAGACTATGTTTCGGTCTTCTTGATCTTCGATGGAACACAATTGATCAAGCATTAGGGAGATAGTTTTCCGGTCTCCCCAGTCTCCAATTAGAGTCATCTCCTCATGTAGTGTAAGAAAGTGTTTTAGGTGTCAGGATGGTTGTTTTAAGGTCTCTCCAATCCTTGATTGACTCGACACTTCGTAGGGACTTCTAAGGGGGATTTTGGTCGTATGTTTTCCTGCAAGGATTTTCATCAACGACTGGGTTTGAGGACAATTTGAAAGCCAAACAGAGGGTGGTTGCTAACTAGCAAGTCAAATTGAATGTTCACTAGTTGGTGGTTGTGATGTCCCTATCAAAATAAGATTTAATAATAAATAAATAATTAAATAATATAATATGATTTAATAAATAATAATAATGATAAAATTAATATAAATATATAAATGAATAGTAATTATAATATAAAGATAAACAATATTAAAATAAATAAATAATAATAATAAAATTTAAATATATTTATCAATAATAATAAATCGAAGAATAAATGATTAATTAATCATTAATTAATACTAAGTTGTGGAAATATGGAAAGGCTAGAAACAATGAATGGTTGCATCACTTGAGTATGGCAAATCTTAGATGTCATCGGGTGTTGCCGCTGTCTTGAAAGATAAGACAAGTATTACTACCTATGGTTAGCCCATAATAATAATGCAAATAAACGATTTATGAGCCAAGGCCCAAGAATGATATCAGATATTAAGTTATCATAATCAATAGCAACATCACTTATAATTTCCATGATTATAGTTGAAGGTTGACATAATTTAAATATAAGCCAGCGATTATATGAAAACAAAACAGTAACAAAGGAGTTATTGACAGACAACAATGATTATGAGAGGTTAAGGAGTGTGTTGCCGGGCGAAACATATTGTTAGTAAATGTGTCGTTAATAATAAAGTGTAACTGAGGGGTAGGTAGTTTGGGATGGTTGCGACGGTTGGCTTTGCACCCCCACGAGCTCTATAAATCTTATCTACTTGGGTTCGGGAAATATCATGATTTGGATTGATGGTGTTGTATTGTTGTTGAGCACTGTTGTCATACATTGTACACATTTTGATGAAGTAATACAAAAGCAATTGTGACTTCTCTGATATACTATGTTCTGTTATATTTTATATTGTTCTCGTATGCATTAAACTCGTTTACCCTATGGTGCAAACATCTAGATGTCGTCAAGAGTAGGCTTATGGGTTCCAGTAGAGCCTCTGATATTGCCCTTTTGTAGATTCTTCTCATGAACGGTATCAAGAATGGTATTGTCTATGGTTGGGCATCCTACTGGCAGAGAGGATGTACGAGTTCATGACCCTTGAACACAAAACGTTTTACATGCCTCACAACGCCATTGGATTCTTTCTGGATGCCACTTGTGCACATTTACCATATGACAGGTTGGAGGTAGCATGGGCGGAGAAGGTAGCTATGGCTACATAGTTGGAGGAGGAACGCACCAAGAGGGCTATGTTGGAGACCTGCCCAGCCAGTGCCATGGAGACCATACATAAGAAAGATACAGAGGTATGGTGAAGACTGCTATATAGGGCTTTGGTTCCCAAAACCATAGATTGGAAATCCAAAGGTTTTGCCTCTTCCCTTTTGCGGATTCCTCAATTAGTTCTGGCCAACAAACTTGAATGATCACTGATCCAATTCTACCACACTTTTGGCTCCGCTAGACCAAGGCAGGTGAGCCCTTACCTCAACGTTAATCTATTGGTTGGAGGCTTTTATATAGAAGATTTAAGCTTGATGATCTCTCAAGATGGCAATTACTCTTGAGATAGATCGAATTGTGATTCACACAACAATTAAATGACTAAAGAAAACTTTGAGTTGAGTGTTTATGAGAAAATACTTGTGTGTAAATGATTGCTTGGTTGTGTAATTAAATTGTAAATTTAAATATGATTATTGACTGGAAATGCCCCATAGGTGCTTGATTAAATCACCTTAGATCAGTATTAGACCAGTGCCTTTATCCTTTGTAGAGTATTATCAATTCAATTTAAAATGATCCTACGTATAACCCTGTGAGACAGTTTTAACTTCTCAAGTAAGACCATCACCCCAAAGGCATCTTTATGCATAATAATTTAAATATGTTGTTATAGTTAAGTCTCGTGGATTTTAACTTCTTTACGAAAGACCAATAAAACAGAGTGAAGCCTTGACAACCAAGTTTCAAATTGATGATCAAGCTGAAACTAAGTCAAATTGTTATGTCATAAGCTAGCACATTGAAGCATCTAAATGAAATAGATTATCATAGAGTACTGATTAAATTAAATGAAGACAAATACCATCAGGAATGAAAGAACAACTGGAATGATATTGAAATAAGCATGATTAAATCCAACTAAATACAAACTGTGTAATTGTTCTTCCCAGCAGTGGATCTTCAAGAGACAAGACCAAAATGTATTGTATAAAAATTGTACTTGTGATTCTATTATCGTATCTCCCTTAGACATCAAAATGATCCCCTATATATAAACAAGGACTCAGTTTGGGTGAAAAGGCATACCCTTTCACAAAGACTTCTAATCTCTTAACTGACAACTAAACAACCTGACATAACTGACTGATTGCATAAAAACTCCTCGAGACAACATTTTGAAACATTTAGGCACAAGGACTAATCCCCCAACAGCTCAACACATCTCTTGATATGCTCTAAACTTTCTTTAAGGGCATATGTATCTATATCATGGATGATATCCCCTGACTGTGATCTCCAACATGATGACGCGTTCCATCTACAATATTTGCATCCTTTTGTTCAGCGAATCCTTCCATACTCTTTGCCGCTAAGAAGATCTTGCACAGATACAAATAAGTTAATCATATATTAATTTAGGAAAATAAAACCTTACCTGTCGTTAGGGAATGTTCAGAGAATGATCTGCAGCCCTCTTCGTAAATTGTCAAGCACATGGAATGTACTTGATTGCCCATAGGTTTTACTCTTCGGAGTTTCGGAAATCGCACCTCCTCCCTTTATTCTCCGATGGGTACACTGTCCACAAGTTCTATTCTTTGGAGTTTTGTAAATCGCACTTCCTCCATTCTTCGATGGTTGATGTCTTACTTTAAATGCTTCCATTCCGACCAAAGAGTTTGATGATGTAGATCTTCTCTTATCTTTTGTCAATCGGGACCCATTGATTTGTCTTTGCTTTGTCTTCTTCGACACAATTACAATTTCGAAATCTGTGGGCCCCAACCTTTCCTTCAGAATTCCCTTACTCTACTTCCATTCTTGATTACTAGCACCCCAAGCATCAATTCTTCACACTAGTGCTTTATCGATTAACTAGAAGCCTCTATTCTCTCACATTTCTCTTTATTCAATGCCCTAACTTATTCGAAATCAGCTTCGAACAATATTATCTGTCCTTACTCTATAAAACCTCCTTTCGAAAAACCACTAGCCTTCGTGGAGTTGCAACATAACTTACTCGATGCCTTCTATTTTCCAATGAGTGTGCCATCCCTTCTTCTCCTTCAAAGCTCTACCATCTGTTTCCTTGGCTCGCGCCACATGGGGCCTTCTCGTGATCCCGGGCACTTTGTGTTTCCTTGTCATCCTCGACTGCAGGATCACAAGAGCTCGACACCTGTCACCATATCACCCTGGACCCATCACCGATACACACCAGCTAACTTGCCATGTGTCGCAAGCTCGGGATCCCATGGTTATTCTCTCTCTACGTCAAGCGGGATCCTGAGATTCTAAGATAATGCCATGTGTCATCCCAGACCCACCACCTTGCCTTGGAACGCGTACCACTTGTCGACCTCTAATTCACCCTTGGACTACCAACTCACCGCCTGGTTGTTTGCCACGTCATCTGCCCACAAGCCCACAAAATATTGTGAAGTTGTCCGCCAAGTTCAAATTGCCTTCGCGTGCACGCCTTTCTTGCCAAAAGGTGGCATGCCTTGGGCAACTCAATACCGGTGCGTTGATATATAAAAAGACAATTTTGGTACACCGTCTAGCCAATGTGGGATAAATCCCCCAAAGGCTCTCTACATAAAACTGCCATCCCTGTATTGTGCGCACGCATCATAGGCCAAGTTTAGATTGGTATGAAGATCTTTTGATTCTCCTTGCGTAGAACGATGCGTCCAAACTCCAACATTGCCGTCCGATGAAACTTTGAACGCTCACCATTGAAGCATACATTTTTGGCAAAATTTGTCAATGTGAAAGTCCATCCATGTCAACTGATTAAGAACACCACATGCCTCTGGTCACACTTGCACTTCAATCTTTCTCATAAATGTTTGGTAAGCTTCCTCTACAACTTGAGAAGACATCTTTCCACCCTGTCTCATCGCAGTGCTACCCTTAAGCTGCCCAGCTGATGGGTGGTTTTCAAGAGCCAAGTCAGATATGGATGAGAATTGATGACGTGAGATCGTTCATCCTACACACAAAGAACCAACAACAACTATTTTATATAGAATGAACAAATAATGTTCATTTAAGATTGTAATTACCTAAGATCATAATGAGTATGCCTAATAAGCCAAATTTATTCAAAACATGAGCTCTAATCAATCCAAATGCAGAGCAAAACAAAATGAAAAATTTGTGTTCTAACAGAGCGGAAAATGGTGTCAGAGTGAAACGCGAGGCCGAGGACACAATAGATGTATGAGTTGTGAGCTTGGCTGGTTTCACCCACACCACCATCGGCGCCATCTTCATTAGGAACGCTTTCTTAGCCCCCAACTCAGTCTTGACTTTTGTATAATTGGGTCCTTTCATTATCCCCATTTTGTTGTGCGTCGTCGAGAGACGACTTTCTTTTTGGGGGGGGGATGATGTTGGTTGGTAAAACATATTGTTAGTAAATGTGTGGTTAATAATAAATAGAAGAACCAAGGGGTAGGTAGTTTGGGATGGTTGGGACGGTTGGCCTTGCACCCCCTCAGTCTCTATAAATGTTATGTACTTGGGTTCGGGAAATATCATGATTAAGGTTGATGGTGTTGTTTTATTGCTGATGAGCATTGTTGCCATACATTGTACACATTTGATGAAATAATACAAAAGCAGTTGTGAGTTCTCTGATAGACTATGTTTTGTTATATTTCATATTGTTCTCATATGCATTAAAATTGTTTACCCTACGGGGCAAATAGAGTGATGACAAGGATAATTTCGATTTATCAACTCAGCGATTATAGACCCTTGCTTATTATACAAGCAATCTACATAATGCAGCGATTATACAATGATTTAATATGAGGATCCATAAGTGATACTGTGAAGAGCACGGCCGATAAATAAAAAAGAATGGTAGACATCAGCAATTGGTTATGAGAAACATTTTATATGCTTATGTCACATGAATAATTTTATCAAAGACAAGCTCTTGCTAACATGAAAGGCAGCGAACTCATGGAGAATACGCGTAAAGTGGACTGTGTTCTACATTAAAGAAAGCTAACTAAATTGTCAATGATCTAAAACAAAGGTGTTGTGACAGTATTAATTAAAGGTTAATTTGTTGTTTACATGAAGTGGTGCGATTTGTGAAGATGTGTGTTATTTGAATGGTTATGACTACTTACTGAAGAAGGATGTCTCTTTGGAATTGGTCCTCTTGGGAGGTGTAAATAAGAGAGAACTTGGGAGATGGATAGAAAAAGGAAACACGCATTTGATATTTAGAACTTAGATCAGAAGAAGTGCTCTATAGAACCTAACAAGAAGTTAGGAAAGAGTGACAAATTATCCTCCTATTACAAAAATTAGGAAGCACAAGTACTGTGATAAGATTCATACAAACATCAACAAATCCACACATAAGTATAGAGATCTAATCAGAAACAACGATCAAATAAAATGTTGGACACATAAGAATACTATTCAAGAACAACAATGTCGTATTCTTGTCAACTTTTATTATTGAACCAGTACTCAAATCAGGCTTCCTTGATCCGTACAAGACTTGATTAAATACTGTCTTATTCTCTCATTGTATAAGTTGTTCAATAATCAAGTCTATTGTTCATGAGTTCAAGTTTGAATACAGCTAAAGGTGACATAACAAAATTCTGTAACCAATTATACAATTTGATATAATCTTTAGAATTTATTGGTTTTTTGCAAAATTTGGACACTTTAATCATCTAGATTCTAGATTGAGGGAAAAGCTCACGTTTTTTTAGAAGGGACTTTACAGTCGCTCAAATTGGATACGTATTCGCTTTAACCACTTCAGGATGTTGCCATTACTTCTACTGGCTCTGCATATTTGAGCCAAGAGTGTTGACCATACCTATTGATGAGTTGCGGGTTTTTTTCCTTTGACAGAAGAACAATCACGCCATGCCTATGCTCAGGGCTGTCTTGTTGCTGGGGTTCCTTTCTTCAATCCCAGAGATTCATTCATTGTGGCCGCCTTCTTTCATTTCTTGAGATCAGCACGTATGCCAAAGATCAGATTTTTTGAACTGATCACCTGATTAGTTTTCTTTGCAACCAACCCCTAGTCTGGTTAGGGTTTGTACTTCAATGTTGTAATCTGAGTTATGCCCGAATTATTAAGGAAATCTTGTAATATTTCTAGAGGATCTTCTTCCTGTTTCTGATATAAAATTTCATGTTTTCTGTAGTTGTAAACATTGCCTTGCCGTCTTATTAATAAAATCCCCTGTTTTGTTAATATTTTCAGATTTCTACCTAGGGTTTGCAATCTAAAGATGTTCTTTCAAAACCAAAACATAAAACAGTAAGGACATGAAAAGATAGTACCTGGATCATGCTTGTTTTGTCCTCAATAATCATCGAGTAGACTGCTCCAGATTTCCTTCTATAATGACTCTGAAATGGTTAAATTCATATGTAATGTATGACTGCTGCAAATCAAGTCTGAATAGGTCTGTTGGAGTTGCAAATATCCTTAGCATGTTATGTCTTATATATCTTGGATTATTCGCACCACAAGTCATATTAATAGATGAGTGAAGACATCTTAATTAAGTCCAAAGAGGGCCAACCAGAATCTGCTGGAAATATTTACATGTAACTTAACACAAGTTGTCCCTTGTGATATAACACAAAGTCGTCCCTCTAGGATAATTCAAGGTCGTCCCTCTAGGACAATGCAATGATATTTATTATCTTTTATTCAGAGTTTAATATAATGATTAATGTATGTTGAGATAAATAATAAATAATAGGTATATTATTTATTATTTATCTCAACATACATGTTGATCTTTCCGAAAAGGCCACAAATATCAACACTCCCTCTTGGTCTTGAGGGAAGATCAAGAATATATCTCATAATGTAATAACTAGATTTCATTCTCAATGAATATGGAACTATTAAAGAAAACATAACATAATATATTCATCATGTATTCATACCTTATGTAATCAATGTGATTAACCATTCTCAAGATGTCCCAACCTTTGTAATATCATATACTACAAAATGTAAGGTCTAAACATCGTTCACATGTAAGGAGAGGTAAGAAGCATGATGTAACCAATAATCACATATAGATCTCAACTTTATGTATGACATTATCTCAATAATAGATCTCAAATCTATGTAATCAAAAAATAAAACAATAGATCTCAAATCTATGTATTCAAAAAATAAAACAATAGATCTCAAATCTATGTAATCAACATAACAATAGATCTTTGTAATCATAAGAAGCGTCAATAATGGAAGCATCTTCACAAGTTGTAAATTCAAATAAAAACACTAACCCCAAAGTGTAAATCTCCTCGTAAAGAGATCCCATTCACAAGCTCTCGGAGGTCACACCCACAAGTTCTCTGAAAGATAGTCTTCATTGGTGATTTTATCCAAGAGCCTCAATGCTCAAAATATGTAAGAGCCTCAGGGCTCAAATATGCAAGAGCCTCAATGCTCAAATATCAAGAGCCTCAATGCTTAAAGGTGCAAGAGCCTCAACGCTTAAATATGCACGAGCCTCAACGCTCAAATACCTGTAAATATGTTAGTATAACAAAATACTTACATAATAACTTGATCATTACTTTAACATAACAAAGAATCATATTCGCAATGGAAAGTAATATTTGATTTCATTACAACAAAGAATTAGAAAGAGTTAATGTTCAAGAAGGCCCATATCTGAACTCCCTCTCAAGGTGAAGTTAAATGCGTTCTGTTTCTTTTACGTCTGCAATAGAGGTTAAATGCTTGTTTTCGATTAGGACAATTTGCTGCCTTGTGATCAAATTTGTCACATATATAGCATGGTACCTTAGAGAGATCTCTCTTTTGAAATTTGTTGTTTTGATAGTCTCCCCTCTCCATCCATTATGGAGAGAGTTCCTTTCTTTCTTGATCTACTTGAATATGTACTCAAACAACCGGCTATATTAAAATAAGACAATTTCTTAAGAGAGAAAGTTACCATTATAAATGTAAAGCAGATCGCTTTCAAGGAATTATTGATTATTTGTCTTTAAATGGAAATTTACAACTCATAGTATACTTGATGGTTACACCAATGTATCTGCAATTCCTCTTTTATCTTCTCTTCTCAAAATTTGTATTGAACATTTTTGTTTTAAGCTTTAATTGACTATGGGATGGTATCCCCAAATTTGAATTATCCTGAATGAAACTTAGAAACATGTCTAACGAATAGAATTTGCTGATAGTCTCTTCCTTATATTTGAAGCCATATGCATAGTATGATCAAAACTCTTCACCATCAAAGGATGCAACCATTCAGCCTTGTAATGGATATCAAATGCATTCCTTCAATCATGGAATCAGTTTAACCTCTTTGATACATATGCTATTTGGATAGCTCAATTGAACATTTTGGCAATAGATTCTAATTTATATAACTTACACAATCCTTTTATTTGATATGACTGTTAAGTATGTATAATGTCACAGTCCTTTATATCAATGAGGACTAAGTTGGTTTTCAAACTGATTAAATACCTGATCTGAATTTGATAGCCAACTCTTCTATAAAATAATTGATTATATCGAGGGTTTGGTAGATCAACCAAATAAGGTCAATGATGATAATTTCTATATCAAAAATGCTGCAAATATGTATACAACTATATCGACTATATCAACAAATGGATAATATTCTTGGAATAACAAATCGAATTTATGATGGCAATGAATCTAATATGTTGCTAAATCAGTCTTAGAGATCGATTAGTTCAAATTTTGATTTGAATGATAACTTGTTATAATGACTGATCTGAAAGTGCTGAGAGTTCTGATATAATTGAGGATCGATCCTTATGGATTGGATGTGAAAATCTGATCCAGCAATAAAGATGCCTGATTGTTGATGTATGTAGCATTGGTCAGATAAATAAAACTGATTATTATGAGAATAGAATTATTATATATATTTAATAATTGATATTATTTATATTAATATATATATGAAAGTTAATCTTTTATTTATTCTTATAATGATTATATAGTTAAATTAATAAATTAGATTAATGAATAGACATGTCCCATGAAGGGACATGTCTCTTCTTGTCTTTACCATGTATATATATACAAGAGATCGGTGCATTTGGAAAGTACATACTTTATGGCAGTGCAATTACATTTGCAGCGATCTGAAAACTTAACATGGTATCAGAGCCAGACTGCAAATGTCTTTAGAAGTGCACATAATATTCTAAGTCTGAAGATGAACTCTCGGAGAGACAAAAATTGCAAATGTGCATAAAGAGTTAATTGACAACAAAAGATATGGTACTATAAACTAGCAAACTGAATGACTGTTGGCCCTGCTCAAATGTAAGCACAGATAGTATTTACACAAGCAAACTAAATGACTATCTCCCAGTCAGCAACCAAGGAGGAATAATTTTATGGGCAAAAGTAGTGACATGTTACCGTGGATATGCAATAGGAAGGTTGATAGACACTTGCTCATATAGGGCGCCACTAAGTACTAAATTATATATAAAGACCAATCAAGGTTACAGGAAGATATTACACTCTACTGTGATAAATCAAACAAGAGATATAATCAATGTGTAAGTAGATAGAGATTATGACGCAATATGACAACGACAAACGAATTGCTATGGAAATCAATAAGAACAATACGATGGAAGCATGAAATGCCATAAAACTATGGTGTTGCAGAATTAATGATTCACGCATGAACTAAGCAATATATGGTAATGTAAGGAAGGGAATGCTAAATGAACAGAGGAAGAGACCATAGCAAGGTTGTTCCCAAGAAGAAACCTTTTCAAATTGAGGAGCGTGTGGAAAGCATGGAACGAGATGCTGTCCTCATATGCTACCATGCAGAGAATGTATCCAAGCATACATTTTCATACACTTGTGCTTTTCTATTTCAATTCGGCAATGAGTACGGGCATTTCAATGAACCTGTGCAAACATGGGTGATGGAAGGAAGCAGAGATTTTTACAAGGCGAATGCATAAGTTGCATTGATGTATAAGAAACACTGTGAATATATGATGTTCATGGGAATTCCCCTAAAGACTATCAATACACAGATATCGACAGGCTCACCATGGTGGACTAATGAAGTCGTTCGTGAAGAAGGATTACTTGATCTGAAGCCTACTTTACAGTCGTCGCTGCTTTAATAGAAATAAGAGACTCAACCAAAGCTTTTCGTTTTGAATCTTTTCGAGTTACCTTCACTTGAAGGCGTCTTCGTACAAAAAAAAGAGATGACGACCCCTCACACGTGAAGGTCATGACCACGAATTTCGGATTTGTTTTCTTCATAGCTTCCATAATATCGGAAATGTCAAAATTGAAATTAGGAAGCCAGGGAGTTTTTATCACAGCAGCTCCATTCACATAAGCATCAATTTCATACATGGAAGATGTAGGTGGGCAACCTACTATCTTGTCACCAAAGTAAAGTACACTTTGCATGATGAGATCAAGAATTTATCTTCTCCATCCCAATAGTTGAAGGGCACCCTGTATTGATGTCATGGCTTAAAAATCATTGGTGGTGCTCTCTCGAAACTATTCCTAGAGTGTCATACATATGCTTTAATTTCTTGAGCATGTCGCTTTATGCTACATGTCGTGCCTATGCTTATTATGAAGTCATGCCAAGAAAGAGTTCAAGAACCCATGTCGGGTTTTGTTGCTTGTTCAAGAAAATCATTTAACGGCAAAATCATCCATCTAGATATCTGGGTCTACATCTTTGTATTGATGCACACACACCATTTCCTACGCCATAGTTATACAAACAATATATGATTCAAAGGCTCTTGTAGCCTTAGATTTTTTGAGGATGACATCAAGATTACTATTGCTAATCTCACAGACATGGAACTCTTTGCCTAGAGCATTATATTTGAAAAATGCAACAAGGAACAATATGCCAAGACAAATCATTGCTCTTGATAATCTTCAAGACCGCTACAACACCATGCTTTGTGAAATGGCTATAGGATTCAATATGTTGACTTTTGACACATTCTTCTCCTTGAGAGAGAAGTCTAAGGTGAAAGCCCTTGTAGCCACACTTTGAGAGTAGCCATGGTGGACATTACTCTATAACTCAATTATCAGGAAGGACTCCTCCCTAGCTAAGAGGGAGTGTTGGATTTAGCTTCTAGAGGATCACAATAATAATTCAAGTTAGTGGAAGAAATTTGTCAGAGGTGCATTGAGGACAAATCTAGAAGCATACGAGATTGCATTCAAGAGAGAAATAACTTAATGCCTGCAGTTATGGAACTGAGTTGAGAGTTGATATCAGATTCAGAGGGAGTTTGACAATCTATTATAGACAACCTTGGAAAAGGAGGTCAGGAGGTTGATGCCCGAAATTGAGCTTCAGAGGGAGTAACTAAAGGTTTTGCATTTGTGGACATCCGAAAATCTTGATTCAGAGGGAGCTAACCATGTCAAGATGGGTTCCTTAGTGATCAATAGCTAGAGGACTATGATTCATAGGATGGAGTTTCAGCATCAGTGATCTATTATTGTTGTATATTATAGAGAATCCTTATCACTATGTAAGAGACATAGTAGAAAGGAAAGTGATTCAGTTGGAATATATTAGTACAAGAGATCAAACTGCAGACATTCTTACCAAAGCACTTCCCAAGGTATATATATTCTTACCATGTATATATTAGTACAAGAGATCAAAGTGATTCTTTACCATGTATATATATACAAGAGATCGGTGCATTTGGAAAGTACATACTTTACGGCAGTGCAATTACATTTGCAGCGATCTGAAAACTTAACACTGATGAGTCTATGAATTACACTTTCATGGATAGGATGAATTAAAAATATAATTGCTATTATAGTGATCTGCGATAGATATGATTATCACTGTTCCTGATCCTTGTCTTAACTTGTTTATGCGATGATCTTCTTATGGTGTTGTCTCTGATTGATGTGATATGCACATGCGATCTTTGTCCTTTGCCAATGGTGGATTAATTAAGAATTAAGAACTGGTTGCATGTATTTCAAGGACAATATCAGAGTGAGCATTGCCAGTATTGAGATTGAAACAGCATCATTTACCATCGTTGCAAGTATATACATTCAGATCAGAGATAGAAACCAATTGCTATAAGTGATGCCCTCATGTTTGCATATCCATACAGCAACATATTGCTGCTAGCAATATCATATCTATTGCATATTTGGCAATCATTTATTTCTGAGAGAGCAAGATAATTTGTTGCACTAAGTAGTCATTGTGCATACTTTGATCCATAATAGGTCACCCAAACTCTAGTTTAAACAGTGATTTAGCTATGCGATGATAATTTTGAAAGATGGTTTTTCCTTTCTCTAATTGGTATAATAGTGAGAGTGATTATCCAGGATTTGAACTATTCCCTTCATCTTTTCCCATGAGTTGCCTATTAGCGTGGAAGGCTTGATTGCAGATCATTTTAAGATGTAAGATTGGTTTTCCTAAATCTGAAATGATCGTTTTCTCACCTAGGCTCTGATACCATGTTAATATTTTCAGACTTCTACCTAGGGTTTGCAATCTAAAGATGTTCTTTCAAAACCAAAACATAAAACAGTAAGGACATGAAGAGATAGTTCCTGGATCATGCTTGTTTTGTCCTCAATAATCATCCAGTAGACTGCTCCAGATTTCCTTCTATAATGACTCCGAAATGGTTAAATTCATATGTAATGTATGACCGCTGCAAATCAAGTCTGAATAGGTCTGCTGTAGGTGCGAATATCCTTAGCATGTTATGTCTTCTATACCTTGGATTATTTGCACCACAAGTCATATTAATATATGAGTGAAGACATCTTAATTCAGTCCAAAGAGGGCCGATCAAAATCGGCTGGAAATATTTACATGTAACTTAACACAAGTTGTCCCTTGTGATATAACACAAAGTCGTCCCTCTAGGATAATTCAAGGTTGTCCCTCTAGGACAATGCAATGATATTTATTATCTTTTATTCAGAGTTTAATATAATGATTAATGTATGTTGAGATAAATAATAAATAATAGGTATTTTATTTATTATTCATCTCAACATACATGTTGGTCTTTTCGAAAAGGCCACAAATATCAACATGTTTTACATCTTTCACATTTAGATATCCTTAGTAAATTGTTTTACCATTTTATCTGAATGCAGACTTTCTCTGTTTCTAGATTGTATGCTATGTTAAATTTGCTTATCAATGTTGCATTGTGAATGTTATCTTTCCTTTGCAATATTCTATAAGTTCCAACCTTCATATATGTCTTTGTGGATAGATTAGGATTTGAGAGTTGTGTATGCTTTGGGGATCCTCTTTGGTGTTTTGCGCAAATATAGGTGAGGAATGTCAATTGTCTAATCTGGTGCATCACCCTCTTTACTTCTCTACAATACTTTTCCCCTTTTTCTTTTCAAGTGTTGGGTCTATCCAACACTACACTCTAATTGGAAAGGAAGCCGACCTTCTCCGGATACTCAAGGTCCACACTTAGAGGTTGTTTCCATGTCTCACAAGGTTGCTTGGGGGTCAAACTCCAAGCAAGGGTGCAAACTTTTGTGACTATTGTTAGCCGGAGATACTACTTTATTACATGTCGGGTATTAGTTATGTTGTTCCGACGGTAATATTATTGAAGGGTAGTTGGGTTGGGCAGTGACGTTTGGTCACACCCCTTCGGGTAGATAAATATGTACCACCTATGGGTGAATGGGACGACAATGATTATAATGTAAATGTACTTGCCAGTCTGGAATGATTAATGAAAGTATTTATTATTCTCTGATATATTCTTTGTTTATTATATTTTTTGTACTATGCCTGTGCAATACTAAGTTTGCCCGTGCACAGGCATAGTACAGGAAATATAATAAACATAGATTATATCAGAGAATAATAAATACTTTCATTAATCATTCCAAACTGGCAAGTACATTTACATTATAATCATTGTCGTTCCTTTCACCCGTAGGTGGTAGATATTTATCTACCCGAAGGGGTGTGACCAAACGTCACCGCCCAACCCAACTACCCTTCAGTAATAACTAATTACCGTCGGAACAACATAACTAATACCCAACATGTAATGAAGTAGTCTTTCTGACTAACAACTACAATTTTTGGCATGCCTGGTGGGACTATCCTTAAATTCAAATTAAACAAATCCACTGGTCAGACATTATAAATTTCATTCGCAATTGAAACAATCTTTGGAGGCAGTTCTTTCAAACACCATGTCGATTTCAAATTCAAATCTACTGGTTCAAACAGTCTAAGTGCTGGTATGCACAAAGACTAAATCTGATCTTCCATGTTTTTGAGTTTTCTATGAGATTGCAGTTTATTTGATTGCCTAATCATGGATCCATTTCATAGAAATACTATTATTACCCCCATATCATGATAATGTTGATCCTGTGACCTCTTACTCTTCATATCAGCCTGAACCAAACCCTAACTTTGTCCCAACTCCCTTTGCAACATCAAATGGCTAGCATGTCCTTACCACCCTCCGACCCTTTCTCCATCAATTCCAGAGCTAAGGAGCATGATGCGGGATTTCCAAAGGCATTTTACATTTGTCATCCTTGTCACAATTGAAGCCACTTGATGTGCAAATCTTGCTTATAGTTTTAAGGATAAAATGTATCCTTTAAGGGTGTGACAAGTTGAGTCCATGTGGTGATTGGATCCTATGCATATTGTTGTTTAGTGACAAAAACCTTGGCAACACTAGAGAGCTTCAATTTTGTTGATGGAACTTTATCCTCCTCAACAATCCTATTGTAGGCAAACTATGTTTCCATATCAAGGATCGACGTGTAGAGCGCATCTGGATCTTTGGATCGAATGTAGATCTTTACTTCACATTTGGCTGAGGGTCGATGGCTTTTAGGACCAAGAAGTTGCTGAATTGGAATATCATTGACTTTATCAGTCAATGCATTTATCAAACCGACAAGTTCAACAACTCACACAGCCAAATTGATTGCCATATTATTGCGAGTTAAAGCAAGTGAATTGCTTTACACCTCCCAACACTAAAAATAAACAACACTATGAACTAACACTCTACCAGACTTGGAGAAAAATAATTGAATTGAGAGATGTATGCGTGTTAGGATAAAACCGATTTCGAAAGAGGTTTGGAATGCCTAGACACAATATGGCAATTTTTAAAGTTAAGTACCAATTTAATCATAGCATATGGAATCAATACTCCTAGATAAATATTTTGACAAAATCATTTGGGAGGACTTAACTAAATCAATTTTATGAAATAATGAAATTAAATTCGTTATTTGTGAAGCAAAAACCATCCAAAAGGAGAAAAACCACGTTTTTAACCCAAATACCATGTTCTTGGGTCCAAAACATCTCACAAAACCATGTAGGCGTTTGAATTTAGCACCTACAACAACAATTTTAAAATGGTCATAACTTTCTCAAAACATAACGAAAATTAGAACCGTAAAATGTCCCAGAAAGCTCTTAGGAAGACACTTCTATCCACACAAACCAAATTAACAAAATAATTTTTATATAAAAGGGTGTTATTGAAAGAACAACATGGGTTTCTAAAGCAAATGCATAGAAAAAATGAAAGAAAAGTGCTTACTTTTACAAGTAAACACCTCCAGTTGCTTTTGGATGACTAATTCTCCTCAAATGATTGAAAAACGTTCAAAAATCATCTCCCTTTGTTGATAGCTTCAATTCTATTTTTTTTTCTTGATAAAATGGATTTGAAATGACAAATTCAAACCCAAGGATCAGAGAGTGCTTTGATAGCAACTGATATGTAATAAGAAAAAGAATGAGCAGTAACATAGAGATTTAATTCCATTGAAACAAAAATCTACTCCTTAAAGAAAGATTTGGAAAATATCGCGGCGCACATAGATTCATTAATTATAATGAACGAGAATTTAATTTACACATCTGATGATATAAAACAAAAATTTCTGCAGTCAGAACAATTTCTAAGCATAGACAATATTCTCTACAAACAAAACTACAAAATATCATTATTTCCAATATGCCTCCATCAGGAGAAAGCTACAATATATAGGCATTAATATGCCTAAAATAAAGGATACATCTCAAGGTTAAATGGAGAAGAAACAAATATAATATGCTCTTCCAAATCTCAACGTGGGAGAACAATAACACTAATACAATCATCATATACTAATTTACGCTAACTTCCTAACAACTAGAAAAGTAACATTTTACTTTTCACTTTTGACTTTTTATTTTTGACATTTACATAGGATTAAAAAATAATACTAAGCTATAATATATATATATATATCCTATGCATACCCTATGAATCCTCATTAGAGACAAAGAAAAGGTGCAACCCACCTTTTGTGAGCCTTCACATGGACCAAAGTGGAAGAAATCAGAGCTTAAGTATAAAGAGGAGTTGCAAGAGGATATTGAGGAAGTTGTATCTCAACAAATCTCTCTGCAGATAATGAATAGACACAATAGAGAAGATCCAATTCTCTTATTTGAAGAGCTTCCTTCTTTTGTTGATATGGAGGAAGAAGTATTAGACCTACTGCAAGAAAAAGAAGAGCGAGGCCGATTGGGGCAGCGGGAAGACAAGCAAGAACAAAAGGATGAAGATAAATAAAGATACAAGTCATGAACTTGAAGATGACTATTTTACCAATATCATAATGGATTTTTGCTCAAAGCTTGAGACCATACCGGCATCTTCCATCAAGGTGGCTCTTGAACCATATAAGGAAAAGGTGGAGATCATCTTTTCACGAGAGACATTAGAAGAGCCACATTCAAACCTTCAGGATGTCAAAGTTGTAGAGCACCAAAATGATGTCAAAGCTGAACACTTGTACCCAACACCATCAAGAGGATGCCCCATAAGGCATCTAGCTCTGCAACAAGTCTGCAAGTCGCCTCTGGTCATGCTTACTCTAGAGCATGAAGTTTAGCATCTAAGGGAGCAAGTTTATCTTGCTCAAGAAGAGAGTGTCCTTGTGTTGGAGAATTTCTTTGTTCTCAGCATTGGGAAGGCATTCTAGCACTTTGTGGTATGCCTATCATTACTACTTTCCTGGCTAGTTGTCTAAACGCATAAAGAAAGCCATAAGCTAGTTAGAAGGGGCAGCTATTTAACAATCCAATTAATGGCTTTGTTTAATTTATTTCCTCTTAATTCTATGCTCATAGTAGTTAGGTGTTCTTGCTTTCTAATAAGTGCACGTACACAAGCTGTCTTCTTCTTGGAGATGGCACAATTTTGATCTTTTGCTAGGTTGTAGAAGTTTGATGACTAGAGGAGTTGCAAAGAGGATATTGAGAAGGTTGTATTCAAATGGACCTATTTGCTGATATTTCTTTCTAGACTCCTTGCCCAATGGATACTTCAAGCCACTAGTGAACATGCTTAGTAGGCAAGTATCCTGCAAAATTTGTCAGAAATGTTTGGCATTTTATGCCTCCCTTAGCTCATCTTGAATTGGCATTTTATGCCAGGTTGCAGAAGTTTGATGATTGAAGGAGTTTCAAAGAGGATATTAAGAAGGTTGTATTCAAATGAACCTCTTTGTTGATATTCCCTTCCAAACTCCTTGCCCAATGGATACTTCAGACCATTGCTCAACATGCTTAGCAGGCAAGCATCCTACAAAAATCGCCATAAATGTTGGCATTTTATGCCTCCCTTAGCTAATCTTGAACAACTGATCTGAGATACCCTAAATGGACTATGCCAACTCCACCCCTATCAAAAAGCCCAAGGCTTTAACCCCAGCCTTGTGCTCAAACAATTCTTTTTGGTAGCTTCCCCTCTTATTGTAAGAAAATTGGGAATCAAAGAGACCTTGTTCTAGTCTCCTCAATCCCCAATGGGTGGTTGCTATTAAGCAAATGGTCAAGGCGGACAGGCAAATTGAAGACATATTTGCCATCAGGAAGACCAAATCTCCGATGGAACACAGTCGATCAGGCATCGAGGAGACAATTTTCTAGTCTTTTCGATGTCCAATAGGAGTCGTCTCCCCACATAGTGTTACAAAGTGTTTCAGGCATTAGCAGGGTTGTTTTTCAGGTCTCTTCAAAGTTTAATGAACTAACAAGTTGTGGGCCCGATGATTATGATTTCTTGTCTATTTGATCCTCAATGGACTCGGTACTTGTTACAGGTACTTCTCAAGGGGATCTTGGTCGTCTGTTTTTGCGCAAGGATTTTCATCAATGACTTTGTCTCAAGGACAATTTGGAAGCCAAACAAAGGGTGGTTGCCAATTGACAAGTCGAATTGAATGCTCACCAATTGGTAGCCCAAATCGGATCCGGATTTGCTTAAAAAACTTAAGGACGTTGGCATTACTTCTTCCAACTCTGCTTACTGACCCAAGAGCGTTCACCATACCTATTGATGACTTGGAGGCAATTTTCCTTTGACAAAAGAACAATCACACCATGTCTATGCTTAAAGCTATCTTGTTTCTAGGGTTCCTTCCTTCAATTCCAGGGATGCATTAATTGTGGCCACCTTTTGTTTTAGGAGATCAACATGTATGCCAAAGATCAGATTTCTTGTTCTGATCAACTAATTAGTTTTCTTTGTAACCTAACCCTTGTTTGGCTAGGGTTTGTACTTCAGTATTGAAATTGTGAGTTATGCTTAAACTATAAAGGCAATCTTGCAACATATCTAGAGGATGTTTTTCCTATTTTTGACATAGAATTTCATGTTTTTTGTAGCTGTAAACATTGCCTTGCCTTTATATCAATGAAATCCCCTATTTTACCTCTTTCACATTTAGATATCATGAGTAAATAGTTTAACCTCTTTATCTGAATGCAACATTTTTGTGTTTCTAGATCGTATGTTGTGTTAAATGATCTTATAAATATTGTATGGTGAATGCTATCTTTCCTTTGCAATCTTTCATAAGTTCCAACCTTCATATTTGTCTTCGTGAATAGATTAGGATTTAAGAGTTGTGTAAGTTCTGGGGTTCCTTGGTGTTTTGTACAAATATAGGCGAGGAAGATCAATGTTCTATTTTAGTGCATCACCCCCTTTACTTTTCTGCAATGCTTCTCCCATTTTCCTCTACAAGCTGTTAGATTAGGTTAGATGTAGGCTTTTCAAGTGTTGGGTTGTATCAACAATGCACCCTTATTGGAAAGGAAGTTGGTCTTCTCTGGAGACTCAACCTCACTTGTTAAGGTCCCACACTTTGAGGTTGTTTCCATGTTTGACAAGGTTGCTTGGGGATCAAACGCCAAGAAAGTATGCAAACTTTTGTGATAACAATTCCTTCTAGTGAGATGGTAGAATTAGACGAGCCTATTTGACATCAAAAGATAATGATGATAATGATAATTGTTCCATGATTGAACCTAACATTGCCCTAGTTCTAAGTCAGAAAATTTGCGAAGAATATATGATAGAGGCAACTGATTGTGAGAGGCAAGTTCTTCAAGGCCTCTCAAGTGACTCATCATTTGAAGGAGATGTTGTTTATGATCTCAGGAGTAAAGTAGATTGGAGAACCAATTGAAGTCATGAAGATAAGATTGTTGCAATTTTAGCACATTTTGATAACATTCATAAGATGGTTTAAGATAACCTTTGGAAGTTTCAAGTTGAGGCCAAACAAAGAGGATTTGAAGAAGAATCTTCTCATCTATAGGTGATCAAGAAAGCTATGAAGATAATGAAATTAGATTATTTACACAACTTAGATCGAGACCATGAATTTTGTAGAAATTTATTTAGAAGCATTTCATGGGAAATAATAAGATGTTTACATTGTTATCTTCGAGCTTCTAAATATTGAGGATACTTTGGAAAGTACTCAATATCCCCTACAAGAAGTGGAAAAATAGATTGCGACGATTAATCAGTTTAAAGAGTGAGAAGAAATCGAGGATCAACGAGATCAAGGAAGTAATTAAGGAACTCGACAATATAGAAGAGATAAGTAGGATATATTTTCCATAGCAAGTCAAATGTTGATATTGCTATCAAGATTGAATTGCGTAGTTTCTTTAGTCAAACTCATTGACCCACGTTTCATGAGTTTGACCCAAAAAACTACACAGTTGAATCCTGATAGCAATATCACAATAGACAAGAGACTTATGCTTTGGAGCATTATTCCAAAAGATTAGATGAAGGTTCTTGCATTTCAAATACTCGGATGATTCCATATGTAGATAAGTATTAGGAAGAAGACATGGAGATGGAGCGTACAAAGGATGAGTCTATTGAGACGAGGAAGCAAGAAGAATATGTTGATCTGTGCGAATAAAGCTATGATTCTATTGGGGTATCTAGCTTACAACATAAGGTTAATAAGTTTCCTTTTCTAGAGAATTCATTGAAGACTCAAATCATAGATAAGGATGGGATGGTTGAGCACACACTCGGTGGATCAGCTAGTAGTGTCACACATACACATGGATTGTTTGAGGAGTTATCTCTTCTAGAGGCTTATGTGATGGAGCTTATGTATTTTGGACCAGCCTGTGAGGGATTACACATTGATGGTGGCATTGCTAATTCAGCCTTGTCCTAGGCTTGTGGACACTTTTGGTAACGTCATTGATAGACTTTTCTCTCATGATGCATTATTTGACTATGGGGCCATTCAATTTTTAGTGTACGATGTTTGCATGATCATTGTGAAAAACGGAGAAATGCTGAGAGGGGGAGGGGGTGAATCAGCATTTCAACAATTAAAACAAAAGAATTAAAGAAAAGACAAACACACGCAAAGGAGGATGAGACACACAGAAATTTATCACGTGGAAAACCCAACAGGGTTAAAAAAACCACGGCTTCCTTTATCAAAAAGGGCTACAACCCCATACACTCAGAGCTACAACTCTTGATTACAATTCAAACCAGGCTCCAACCCGTCTTATAAGGCTACAACCTTATCAAAATGGAACATGATGGTGACCTCTTTAATTCAATGTCTTCACTGAAATGTGAAGGCTCCCGAGATGACTCCAGTCTATCAAAACACAATACACAGGAAAACTTTTGAGTAACTTTACAACACAGCTCCCCCATATCACTCACAGTCATACCCTGCTGAAGTCAAACATATACAAACACATAAAAAAGATTCAATGCTTGAACAGATTGACTCTGCTTATTATCTCTGCTGCCTTTTGAACTAAGTCCTCAACTTGTAATCACAATACCAGGTTCTCTGATGAAACACAAGGCAGATTCCGGACAGGTTTCAAGCTACCTGCAAACAAAATGGTATCAGTCACTTACGGCAGACTTCAACACCTTTGATAAATGCACTGCTGTTCTCTTCAACACTTCCAGTTCGCAAGCTGAGAATACTCGCATACTACCAGCCGTTCATTAGAAACCCGTGTCTTTCCGTAGACACTCTCCTAGTTGTATGTATCATGTAAAACTCCTTTTACACCTCCTTCATTTCGGTTACTTTAAAACACATTCCATTTGTGTCACCCCCGAGCTACACAAAGCTTTCACTTCTGTATTTTTTGTTAACTGCAGCTCCTTCCTGCATATCCCACATATCCCTGCAGACTATTCCCTTGTACTCCTTTTTAACTTGTGCTGTTATTTTTCTTATTCCTTCTATTCCCTGTTTAAGCTTGGTCTCCCAGTTCGGTTACTTACATTTTTTTTTTACTTCCAGGAACCTCACACGGCAGTTTTATTAAACAAGTCTGCCCGTTACTTTTCAACAGTTCTTCTTGTTCCTCTTTTCGTTACCACACCCTTCATTAGGAGTTTTCCCTACGTTCTGACTGTTTCTCATGGCAGTTCTAAGTATATCTTCTTTCCGAGAATGATGCCCGTGCACCTCACGTTACCACATACAGCCTGAGTTTTTCTTTAAACCAGAATGCCTGAATATTCGTAAATTTGTGTGACTGTGTCTACGTTTTTTGTCGCTGCAATACACACTTCTCTTTCAAGTTGATCGTTCCTGTTAATGCAAAAGGAACTGCCAACATACACGACACCCATTCAGACTTCTCTTTTTTTCAGTTGTCTGCCTTCATCACTTTTTCGATATTTTTAGAGATCACGTGAACCTCTGCAGTGTGCGTTACACACTCAGCATGCTGCGAAAATGCATCTTCTGATAGTTTTTCTTCACCTACAGAGCCGTTTTTTTTACACTGTATGCAGCATCGCATCTGCAAAGGAAATGATTGCAACTCACCAACTGGTGCCTGGTTCCCGTCCATTTGTAAAGACATCCGATACAGAACCTGACGTTTTCATTAACATTGTGCATCGGTTACGCATATGACTTAGACAAGAAGAAGACTGGTTCCATCGTGTATATACTAGAGTATGTTCTTTTGAAATGTCTTTTGCCAACTGTAAGAGGCTTCATTTAGTACAGGTGTCATAAAAGAAAGTGCGAGACAGAAGACCAAGACTGCATCACACACTCATTATTAGCCTTATTTTATGACTGTTGACATTCATAAAAAACATATAGCGGACTGCAGGCACAGTTATACGAAGACTGCATCATGCAAAGACATGGCAGGATTTAAAATAATCACTTCCCAGATGTTTTGAAATTCTTTCAAGTGTCTTGCTGTCAAACCAGAACAAAAGACAATCTGATGAACGACATTCAACACATGCTATCAACAGAAACAGCAGCAGCTCAAATTCAATGACAAAAATGTAACACAATGTCCATGTTGATGACATGGTAAGACACATCCATCTCTCCACTTTTTGTTGGTAGGAGAGCATGGTGATTTGCGAACATGACTTTGGCGTGTTTGAAGCACTACTTCAGTGGGATCATGATGACTCGGTTCACAACATTGGGCATAGTGAATTTTGTGTCAAAGTGGAGGAGTGAGAGCTTGATGGAGATGTACGTAAGTTTGAATTCAATAATATTGATTGCATCATAGTGGAATAGCAGACTGATTCAATGTTTTTCTTATGGCTAGCTTGGGATCCTGGTAGTACAACAAATAACTGCTTGAGGACAAGCAATATTTGGGTTAGGAGGATTGTAAATGTCCCCAATTTTTTTATAAAGTGACCTAATTAAATCAATTAATTAGTGACTTAAGGATGCCTTTAATTAATTAACTTAATTTTAAAAATAAATTAAAAAGAGTAAAATAGTAAAATAATAAAATAAGTCACTTATTAAACAAAGTTCTTCAGTCGGCCTAATGTTCTAGATGTTTCTTGGATGTCTTTATAAGGAGGTCCGACAGCAAAGGCATGCCTATGGAATGATTTGGAATTTGGTTATTTGCTCTGACAAAGGCTTTCCAAATGAAGGAGGTGTGTTGTTTTGGTGGCAAGACTACCCACCCTAGTCTGCTGTTGGAGATATCATTTGAGATATTTCACATTGTGCCTGCAAGGATTGTTCAATTTTCTGAAGTCTCTTTGAGAGGCAAAATTACAAAGATAATAAAAAAATTCAGCATACTTTTTTGGAGTTGTCAATAATGCTGAAAATTATTTGAATAAAGTGACCGATGCTTTCATAAAATATAATTTTGTGCAGTCTTCTTATGTTATTGAATAAGCTTGTTTCCGTGAATATTTAAGGAGATGGAGTTATTGTTTCAGGACTTTAATATTTCTCCTTGGCGTTTTAGTTTCTTGGCCCACCCTCACCTAAACTATCGTATTCAACTGTGAATATTTTGGGTGAAACTCATTTCTCCATGGCAATATAATTTCTTGACTACGCGGTCCATAAGGCACAATACTTGCTGAAGGTTTTGCAAATGAGGTAGCAAAGCTAAATGGGCTTAACCTTGGAGGAAACTCCATGGTAAAGCATGCTTGAGTTGGAGTTGTACTGGAATAGGTGACCTCCTGGGAAGGCCTGATGATTCACCACTGCGAGCTAGATGTAATGAGTGCTAAGTGTTCCGTTCATTCTCATGAGAGATGCGTTTTTGTGAACCACTACTCATGAAACATGGGTCAATATGTTTGACCCAAAAACTACCCAATTGAATCCTAATAGCAATATCACAATATAAGTTATATCAATTATGTATAAAATCTTTCATTTGTATATTGAGGAGTAATTATTGTCATTACTTTTAAGCATATTTAGAGATCTTGTGGAAAGATGTTACTTTCAATTGAAGTGAAGTTAATTGTCCTTATTTCCTGATTTAGCCAAAAAAGTGATATTACACTTTAAGAGATTACAATTTTTAGTACTCAATTAGCTGCAGAAATTTTGCCGAGCTGAAAATTTTGGGCTTGCCGAGTACTTTTCGATTTTGAGTCTGCAAACGATGGTTCAACTATCAATTTGGGCATCATTTTAACCAATTCATTTTCTTTAACTATTGATTTTAATTTGTTTTCATAAGTTCTGCTATAAAAGACACCATAGGGGAATCTAGTTTAACTATGAAAAGAATTTGAAATGATTTATTGGATTCTTAGTCTTACTATGGAATTGTGTTTTATAGCTTGTAACAAAAGGAAAGAGAAAATAAATTTTATTGAACATGCTTAGAATTTATTTCCTTTAATGATCGTGCTTTCTCTCTTGTCGTTGTTGTGTCTCCATTGTAACTTTATGCACTTTTGTATCTGAATCATATTGATGGCTTCTATAGATGATGTCTATATATTTTCCCTGAAGTAAAACATTCATTTGGTTTGGCAGCTCGGAGAGGGGTCTTTATGCTTTGATTGTAAATGATTTATACTATCATCTTCAAGGAGAGTTAGAAGGTCGACAAATCCCTCCTGGGTCATTTCGGAAAGTTTCAGACTATCTCATAAAGCTTAAGCTAGATTCAATTTTGCAAAGCAGCATACACGTCCGATCACGAGATCTTCATCCACTGTATGGTGGTGACTATATCTATAATACAAAATCCCTTGAAGCAGAATTGGGTATGGAGTGGTGGCCTTGTTCTGATGAGAAAGGCTCCATTGTTGTGGCACAAAAGATGCTGCGGGTTTTGAAACATGCAAACATAGCATTTTGCCTTGCCGATGCACAGAAAAATGCATTAAAAGCATGGATGACTTTGGTAACATTAATAATATTTGACAAAAATACTGTAAGTTCTTTTATATATGAGCTTAGGCCTGATGTTTTTCTGTTCCTTGTGTGTGCTTATTAGATAGCTTGAAATGTGTAGTGCTGGTTATTTTTTCCTTCAATTTTTGAAGTATGCCTAATTCTAGATTTCCTTTTCTACTAATCTCTATCTTTGTAGCAGTCTTTAAATGGTAGGCTTGTGCTATGTCTTGCCAAACAGGGAACAGATGTAGGGACAGTAATGCCAGATGCAATCTTGTCTGAAAAATCAATAGAGTTGTGTATTCAAGATCTGTGTGACTATTTGCATGCATCAATGCAGTTATTGGGACCTGTTGGGGACCCAACAAATTATATACCAAATTTCATCATTATACAGGCACAGCTTTTGCTGATTTTTGTTTGGTGGATGTATGGCCATATCACATCAAGAAAGAACGGTATCGAAGCTTGGCCACTTTATTCAAGAGTTATTAGAACTGTGATCGCAAACTTAACAGTATTGATGGATGCCAAACCATTTGTTCAGGATGGGATTGAATTTGAGACCATTGTTAGATATCTCCTTGCAGTACTCCTGATATCATTAGAACTTATTAATTCTCAAAACATAGAGCACAATGCAAGCGGACAGTCAAAGTCAAATATGCAGAATTTGGGAGATGCCTTTGCTGATGTTTCACTTATGAGCTTGGAGTTCCTACCTGTTCTTTGCAATTGTGTTGAAAATGACAAGTTGAGTAACCTCTCCTTAGCTATAACTGATGTACTCTTGAAAGGATTTTTGGCACCTCAAGCCTGGCTGCCTGTTTTGCAAAAGCATTTTCCAACACAGTTAGTAATTTGTCGAATTCGACATGACAAGTGGCAAGAATCTGCTCCAGTCATTTTAAATTTATGTTTATCTTTAGCTCGTGTGAGAGGAGGTGCTGAGATGCTTCAGTCAGCTGGCTTTTTTTCATGTCTGTCAACATTTAGTCAGTTTGTAAGGAATGAACTGTCATTGAGTTCTGGACAAACAGAGGGTCCATTCTCTTTGTGGAACAAATGGGGAGTGTCTGATAGGTTATGGGGTCTGGGATTAGCAGTCATAACTGCAATGATGATGTCAGTTGGAGAAAATGATGCAGGTGTTGCAGTTCTATGCAATGCGTTAACTTACTATATATCAGAAAAAGATTACATTTTGTGTGCGACAAAAGCCCCAGATAATCTGACTGATGCACTTGGCAGAAAAGCAACAAGAAATTGGATGCCTCAAACCTCACTTATTGCCTTAGAAAACACCGAGCATGCCATTACTCTTATGAGTCAGCTTGCAAAGAACAAAGTGACTCGGCCAGATATGATGCAATTTGTGGATTCTGAAATGAGAGAAAATATTATACATCTCTTATCTTTTATTAGCAAAGAAGCCCATTTATGTTCTGGAGACATGCCGTACAAAAGTATGCTTTTGCAATTCTCTCACCTACAGAAGGAAGAGATAGCTGCACTTGTAAATCCTTCTGTAATAAACTGCAAGAGTGGATGGTTTTCAGTTGCAGCAAGGGGTTGTGTGACCAAAAACAGGCAATCACTACCATTACAACAAATTGCATCTGATCCTGTGAAGAGCGTTGTACCATTGTCCTTCACTAAAGGCAGAGCAGAATTCGATGCTATTCCTCCTCTCTGCACAGAATATTCAGATATGATTGCCTTACATGTATACAGAATAAGTCTTTTGATTTTAGATTTTTTATGTATGCAAGCAAAAGCGGCAATAAGAGGACTTGAGGAAGCTGGAAGTGTTGATCTTGTTCATTTCCCAGAGCTCCCAGTGCCTGAGATTTTGCATGGTCTTCAGGTGATTTTTTATATTTCTATTAGATCATGTCTACCTTAGGTTATTGTGGTTTTGTAGAGAAGATTGTAAGGAACAGATTATGTTATATTGTACTCTAATGCTTTTAGTTTTTATGCTCATTGCAGGATCAAGCATTTAATATTGTCAGAGAATTATGCAGCTCCAGGAAACAAGATCCCCTAAAGCCTCAAGTTCAAAGTGTGTGTCTTTTACTTTTGAGAATTATGGAACAATCACTATACTTGGAGGTTTGTGTTACACGGATCTGTGGAATGAGCCCAGTATCCATTCGTTTGGATGACTTTTCAAAGGAGTACAAAAAATTAATTTCAGGTGAGATTTTATCGGGACAATCGCATATTTTAAATTGTTTTTATTTTTGGGAAGATCTTTTGTAGAAAATAGTTATAAGGTGTCTATTGTCATTGACACTTCTCTGACTTCTTGGTTTGTTGTTATCTACAATGTAATGTACTTAGATAAAAATTGATTAACAAGGATAATTCAATATGGAATGCATCAATTCAGAGATGCTGAAAACCACAACTATATATAAGAATGGGCTTCTCTCATAATGGAATGTATTTGACATATTTCATACCTAATGAGTTGACTCCCCAACTGTTATTAGAGAAAAGGATCCTGTCTATACTCAATTTTCATTGTCCCAAAATCCAGAATCACAATATATTGTACCTCACTCATTTGCTTATCTTTCTCACAATCTGAGAGGACAATCCTCTAGAATCACAATCCAAGAGGAGAAATGAGTAAAGAAAAAAGAAAGAGTACGAAAAGCTGTTAAGGTGTAAAAAAGGAAAATATGTGAGCATAAGAAGGATGGAGCCGATTACTCTTGGAAACAAAAATCCCAAAAAAACTTGGAAAGAGCTGCAACAAAAGAGGAAGCAAATAGATAACAACATCATAGGTTCCCAATGGCTTGAATATGCAAAGATATTATATGAGCATGGGCAAGATAAGCATAGATCCCTGGTAAGCAATGTCACAAATGAACTTTTCACCATTGAAGATATCTTCCAAGGCATAAAGAGATTGGTAGGGGGAAAAGCCCAAGGTATTGATGGGCTGCAAGCTGAACATTCGAAATGGGGCATTGATGTCCTTGTGGCTCATATCAATTGTATCTTCAATGATGTCAATGAAGAAGGCTTTCTTGAAAATTGGACAACTAGCATGGTGATTCCTCTCCACAAAAGTGTGATGTCCCCTTCTAGTTGACATCAGTCAACAAAGTAGATTATCCTATCACTGATCCTTGTAGGCTAAGGAGGTTGGTTAGGGGGTCCTTTGAGGGATGCATCTTCTTCAATGGTCAGAGTTTTGCAGATTTGGCTTTCGTCTGAGGTCTCCAGGACTCCGTATGTAGTAGTTTCTATTTATAGCACCTTTTTCTATTTATAGTAAGTTTTGAGAGGCTCAGAGAGGGACCCCTGCTATTTTTAAAAATGGGGTATGGTCGTATACGGCTTGATTATGTCAGCTCCCAGTTCAGACGGTGTGTAGAGATGATGAGTAATAATAGAACTATTAATATTTATTTGGCTAAAATAAATATTAATAGTTTTGAGCTTATATTATTAAGTTATAATATAATTTTATATTATAACTTAAGTCACTTAAGTGAAGGGTCAAGTTATCATAGATGGGGCCAAGTGAACAATTAATTTTAAAAGAATTATTTGTGCACCAACTATGGAGTTTTTGAGTGAAAAATTAAAAGTGGGAATATATCTTTTATCCCACGTTGGCCAGGAAAGTGTTTGAGCTCTCACAAGAAGAGAATAAAAAGGACTTAAGAGCTCATTCTTAGGATTATTGTGTTGATTGTTTGATTTGATATCCTTTCTGTAGAGCATTGGAGTTTGTGAGAAACCAAGGGTTTCAACAGAGTTCTGAGCTTATCAGCATTTGAGAGCATTGCTTCTTTGTAACAAAAGTCAGAGGGTGTGAAATATTCACCCGATATTGCTTATTGGGTTGGCTTCATACAAAGGTCAACATTGTATTGATTGGAGAAATAAACTTTAGAATTTATTGATAGATTGAAGGCATATTTTATGGCAGATTGAGGGTAACAGATTGAGAAGCTATTGGCTGTTCATAGTGGTTCGAAATCATTGCTTTTTGCTAGTTCTTCATTTGCCCTACCTACTCTTCCATATACAGTTCGATTTTGTCGAAAGAGGCATCGAAAAATTCAATAAAATTTATAAGGAACGCCTAGGGCTACAGCAGGGTTTGACATCATCTCTTGAAGTTTTGTTGTTGGTTGGTGACAAGTTTATATTCTTGACTTGCTTTTTCAGCTAGTACTTAATAAAAGGGCTTCTTCCACTATCCGGGTATGCCATTTGATTGTAACAAGTTTTTCCTCTATGAAATAATGAAGAAGAATTGAAATCTTCCGCTTCGTTCCTTAGTATTTAGTTTACAAATTTCAGAAGTTTTATTTCAGCATATGTATTGCTTTTTATGTCAAACCATCTCAAAAACAAAAAAACTGGAAAACAATAAAAACCCAAAAACAAGCATAGTCAGTTCTGCAGTTAGAGCCTTGAAGGGTTCTTACATTGGTATCAGAGCCTTAATCCTACCATCCTGGAGGATCAAGGGTTCACATGAAAAGTCACCATAGATAATATACACGCAGAAAAATAGAGCCAGAAGAGAATTGGCAAGAAGACAACCAGTTTGCAGAGGTACCATTAGCAAGGATGGGTGATAGGGCAGAAGAAATTCCGCAGAGAAATGACAGGTGAAATGAGGATATAGATCCTGACAGTGAAGTGAGTCTTTGAGAGATTTATGGGTTGGCCAACAACAAGTAACTAGGGTATTACAACAGCTCATGACAACTCTACAACAGTTGAATGTGCCTAGGAGATACCTCCAAGATTAGGGTGATGATCGGAGTGTAGCTAGATCACAGAGAGTGCATAGAGAACCTTCTCAGACAACAGATAGGCCTACTCGACCCACTTCTTTGAGGGAACCACAGGTGGAGGAGAATGTTGAAGAGGCTGAGGATCCAACATATGTTGATGCAGTTATGGAAGCCAATGATGATTGTGACTCCACAAGTGTGTGAGTGGATGCATTTTGACAGGTTTTTGAATTCGAGGATTGAGTACTACAACACTCGACAAGGGCATAGACCACGAATTCAAAACAATGACTTAAAGAACACCACTAGTAAAATCACATTACCTTATTTTGATGGTAGTGGCAAGAAAATAGCTCAGTCTTGGATCCACAAGTTAGATACTTTCTTGTCACTTTGACCCATGGCTGAGGAAGAAGCCATTAAAAACGCCACCTTGCATCTAGAGGAAGCAGCCTATGATTGGTGGTATCATGGGATGGTGACACTACAGCATGACCATATCACTACTTATCAGGAGTTTGTAGATAGTTTGGTTGACCACTTTGATAAGGATCTAGAGACATATTTCAGAGATTTTGCCTAGTTGAAACAAGTTGGGAGTTTAGAGAGTTATATCAGTGATTTCCAAAGGCTTTTTGTTATGGTTACCGACATTTTAGAGCGGAGGCTGGTTGTACTATTTACTGAGGACCTAATGGAACCCTTAAAAGGGTGGGTAAAGGGATTTGACCCAATAACATTGCATGCTGCAATGAAAAAGGCTATAAGTATGGAACTTGCAGCTCCTCAGAGCAAGTTTTTGCCTAAGGGATCCTCTTCACATAGGGACAGTAAGCTTTTTCCCAAGAACAAAGAAAAATCAGATTTCAAAGGGGATCAAAAGGGAAATCAGTAGCTCCATTTGACAAGGAAACACTTAATGACCTAGGCAAGAAAAAGTTGTGTTTCTACTACAAGGGCCCTTATGATGCAAACCATGACTATCCTTTGAGGCCTAAGGGTAAAGCAAACCGTGTTATGTGGGCATACTATGAAGATTCTGAATCTGAAAATTCAGACCACCAAACTGATCCTGAGGAATCCGATGTGGAAAGGGCTGAAAATGAGCCAGAAAGGTTAGAGAAAATGGAGCCACATGAAGAAGAGGTTAAGCTTAAATAAGCACGTCTTACTAGCATTAAGCAGGAAGGCTCTTTCCAGATGCGTGGGGTACTAGCGGGACAACGAAAGATTACTTTATTGGATATAGGTGTCACCTATAACTTCATTGATGCTAAATTGGTAGAAAGGCATAGGATTTGTATTGAAGAATTTGAAGGCATAAGAGTACGAGTGGTTGATGGTTATACTCTTAACTGTGACAAAATGATTACAGGACTTCCTTTACGCTTGAACAATTATGAGTTCAAAACTGATTTTTAGGTGGTGAATATGGGAGACACCGATTTGGTTTTGAGTATGCAATGGTTGCATTATATAAGAAGGTTCACTCTTGACCTTCAAGATATGGATGACATTTAAGAAGGATGGAAAACACATGTGCTGAAAGCCATCCAGGGTACAAGTAGCAGAACGATCTCACTTAGGAGGATGCAACAAGTCATGCATTACGACATGGTTGAGTGGGCAGCTGAGTGTATGTTGATGCCTACACGAGAGGGGCAACAAATGACAGAGTACCACCTAGACATTCACGAGTTGAGAATTAAGCATGGGAAGGTTTTCAGTAACATTCCACCTAGTAGACCTCTAGACAGGGGCATTGAGTGCATTATAGAGCTGGAGGAGGGTGCGAAACCCGTGATGATTACACCTTACCGGCACCCAAAGTGTCCGAACGACCAGATAGAGAAAACTATTCAGGAATTGCTCGCTATGGGACACATCAGGCTGAGTAAGTCACCATTCGCTTCCTCAATTGTGTTAGTGAAGAAAAAAGATGGTACCTTGTGGATGTGCATTGACTACAAGGTCTTGAATAAGAGGACAATAAAAAACAGGTACCCCATTCTGCAGATAGATGAGTTGATTGATGAGTTGCATGGCGCCTGTTGTTTCTCAAAAATAGATTTGAGATCAGGCTATCACCAGATCCATGTTAGGGAGTAGGATATAGAGAAGACAACAGTTAGGTGTCGTTGTGGGCACTACGAGTTTGTGGTTATGCCATTTGGGCTATAACCAATGCACTAGCTACTTTCCAGTCCACTATGAACAGGGTCTTCCAACCTTAGTTGAGGAAATTTGTGCTAGTCTTCTTTGATGATATCTTGGTTTACAGCAAGACATGGGACGAGCATCTTACATTGTTGGATCACTTGAAAATTTTCTTTTCCAGCTTTGAAAAGTGCCACATTTTTGCGTTTGATGACAGAGAAATATTATATTTGGGATATTATGATAACAATCCTTTTAAAATGAGTAAAGGGACATTTTTCGCTCTTTCGCGGATCCTCAAAATATCAACTATGAAACATCGAAATTTTGCCATTGCGCTGGGGTAAGGATAAGGGTTGCGAGATAGCAATTTTTCGCTATTTTGCGGGCAATATTAAAAACTATTGATAAGTAGCAAAATTTCACTATTTCGCAAAGGACCAAAAAGAGACTTGTAAACTGGCAAAAAGGGTGATGAAAGTTTAAAAGGTTGGACATTAATGAGAAGGTGACCGATTTGATAGTTCGAAGTGTACTGACACGACGTCGCACGTATGAAATGTCTCGAATTGATGGCGAAAATTAAATGACCCTTTTAACGAGATTAATTATAAAACAAGAAGAGTGATCTTTGTTGAGAATGTTGAACACTTCGGAGTTGGGCTAAGAGGAATTGAAGAAGCAAAGTGAAACAAGCTGACTCAGAAGGAGGCTGTTGATACCTTTAAACAGCAACTAGACCTGTCCTAAGCTCGTGGAATTTCGAAGTTCTAAAATGTTTAAAAAGAAAGGAAAATGTTAAGAAGGTTGTTAAAGGGGAGGAAATGAAAAAAGAAAAACCTCTGCAGCACACACTTCTGAATTTATTGCCAGGATCTTCTCGCATGGGCACAAAAAATATATTCTCTAATGAGTGGAAGGAATGTAAAGACTCAATAATTCCAATCTCGGGTTGATCACTATTTTGGTTCTTTTATGCGAACAGAAATGATAAAGAACCTAGGTCTAACCCATGGAAGTTAGACTTAGGAAAGATAATTGTACCAAATGTATGTGTGGATGTTGAGTTGATAAATTTATTAGCTGAACATTATGAAACCAGAAACTAGGGCTGTAAGGAAAGCTGATGGAATGCCTCTAGTCGTCATTACGAGGTCATGCATTGAAGAATGTTTTGGCCTACGTAGGCAAGCACTGACCACAATTGATAGAGAGCAATTTGCTATAGACTATGAACGAATGGTCAAGACTGCAAGATATAAGGAAATCTCATACTTCATTGGGGAGAGGTATTAACAACCAGATGGTACCAGTTGATAATAAGGGCCCACACCCAACAAACAACTTCTTGGGTTTTTTCAATAACACATACTATGCATGGGCACAATTATGTGGAGCAGATGCAAAATTTAGAATGCCATTGGATTTTATGTATATGTTGATGAGGATTCAAAATCCAAATTGCTATCTGGAATTCGATTTTGCAAGTGAAATAGAAAGGTCACTACATACACAATTGACCTACACAATTGACCAGATGGAAAACAAACAAATCATTTACGAATTATTCTTTGGTTTGTCATTTGATACTGTATCAAAATGCTGGTCAGTTTAGGAATTCAATGAAGCTGACAACATGTGATGGGGAAGGATGAAAATTGCCAGTGCAATTATGGTGCAAGGCTTGGGACCGACAAATCAAAGATTTTAAGTACATCACATTTCATGACATCTTTGTGATATGGATTTTCAGATTATTAAGACAACCGGTAACAAGAGTGCCAGAGAAAATTAAGGCTATGCTGAGACCGAAGGAGTTCTTCCCTAACAAGGAGTATAGTTACAACTTTGCAAACTGGATGTGTAAACCTAATCACACACTGCTAAGGGTATATGGATGTAGGCAGTAGCCTCATAAATTGCCTAGGTTTGTGTCAAAAAGAGCTGGGTTCTTAGAGTTTATTTGGCAGATGCTTTGGTTTGAGAAGGAAGTCATGCAACAGAGGAGAAAAGGCTCATTTATGCTTCATGTTGTGAAATTTGCTGGTCTTACTATTGGCTCAGGTATGTTGAATGAAGTTCAGGACTACATAAAGAATAGTTTCAGATTGGATAGTGATTTGGATAGATGTTATGACCCAGAGGGTCACATCAAATCTTTTGTGGCAAAATATGATTGGAGATTAATAGAAAACACAAATATATCAGATCAGATCAAAATTAGTTCTTGACAACTAAGTAGAGGTACTTTAATTTGGATAATAGTTGATGTCAGCTAGATATTAGAATAAGACCAAGCCATTCTTGGTGAAGGCTAGTTAAAGGACATTTCTGGTGGATGTCGAGATTCCTAAAAGGAATTAAGGAGAGATATCAATATCTCTTAGAGATAGTATATATTGATGGTTGTTAATAACATATGCATGTGTAAAGAGGGATACGCCTTGGTCGGTATCCATAAGGTTTGGGAAGAGATGAAATCTCTCCCCAAGGCTTATAAGGATGGATATAACAAATGAGGGTTATCCATTAGGCCTTAGGAGAGATGAACCTTAATTGAGGACCGTTCTAGATTTTCCATGAGACAACTAGAGTTCTTGGAGTGTTAAATTTTAGGAACCAGAAAAGCATTCTACAAAATACTGAAACTCAACAACAAAAGAACACACAAACTTATATTGGGAAAACCCTTCTACTTGAGGGAAAAACCCAGCCACACCAAAAGATAGGTCCTTTATTCTGATCTCAAATCGAATACAAGATTTATGCCTATGATTGATGTCTTCACACAGTCAATCATTAAGCTTGCAATTAGAAAGTCTCAGAATCACTGATAAAACAACAGATTATAAATAATCTGAATCTCCTCACATAAGCACTAGACGACCATCTATTGATCGTGAACAATAAGACTCGAACACATGCAGAAGTTTTTGTAATCATATACTCTAGAGATCTCATCACTGTATACACAGAACCACAGAAATAATGTCATCTCACTGTTGTGTGATCTCTAGATCACAGAAAAACTTAATACATATACAGTTCTACTCATACACTGAGCATGAATATGATACAAATGAATTTTATAACACAGCATACATCACGGTAATACAAAAAACTAACTGAAGAAAGAAACCTCCCTTATCAATATCGCATATACTTCACCAAATATGATAGCTGGAAAATTAAGATGACACACGATCATCGGCACATAAGAAGTTTTCCAGAATAATGAAAACTCTGTTTTCTGAGCAAGACAAAAAAAAAGAAGACCGAGAATACTATAATGTTCTCGTAGCAACAAGAGAACACCCCGCGATAAGAATAACTGAGGCAATGCATTCAACCAAGCATTGACGGTTACAAAGGAAGTGAGTGGCCATAATGAATAATTAGACATAATAAGCATCGACGGTCATAAATAGGAACCATCACCACATAATAACAGCTGGAATACAACCATCCGACGCAGCTGAGAAAGCTTCCATGATGCCAACTCATCAAATGGAAGGCACACAAAGATACAGGTTAGACGCGATGATGCATAGTCAGCAGCATAAGTGAAATATACTCCAACCATGCACGAATTTAAGAGGAGATAAATGGAGTCTTCTGCATGATGCCAGAAGATAAACGAAGCAAGGAATAAGAAACTCGAACACAGAAAATTTGCAGCACCAGAATGACAAATACGCTTATAAGGAGTGAAAGATATCTCACGCAGCTACCAAATCATTAACATGGAGGTCCTCCCCAAAGAGCTAGGAACCTGATTACAAACTCTCCCCAGGGATTAAGTGGCAGCAGGGGATTTAGGTATACTTTACAAAACATATATATATATATATATGTTTTGTATGGAATCTACTAACGCATGTGTAGGATTATTCATGAAGTAACAAGGCAATACTTAACATTGGAAGTAGGGACATTACTGATTAAACATCAATGCGCTTTGTTCTAGCATGGAAAGTAGAATTCTGTGCTAAGCAAATGGCACTCTAATTATCACAACAAATAGTAATCAATCCTGTATCAAAAGAAATATCTAAACACAACTGTCTTAGGCAATGGCTTCCTTGCAAGCAAGAGTAGCTGCCATGTACTTTCCTTCCATTGTGGATAAAGTGACTACAGCATGCTACTTACACATCCAAATGATAGCATAACCAAACATCATGAACTTATACCTAGTGGTGGATCTTATGCTATCAGTATCACTTGCACAGTTCGAATATACAAACCCATGAATACAAACTAAATGTTGAGAGACAGTAGTATAAGTATGCTAATATAAGGAATACTCAAAAGATACCTTGCATGTATCCAAACACTTTGGTCGCTGCATCCCAATTTACTCATCTAAGATTAGCCATAAATTAGCTTAGGGCTCCCACTACATGGGCAATGTTTGGCCTCGTACAAACCATGTAATACAGACCATATAGTAGTCTAGTCATTCCCTACATCTCGGTAGAAGATTTTGGACAGGTCATGCTAAATGTCTTCAACATTGAGTTTGCATACTTCATTTGGCTTAACCAAAGTTTTTTGCTAGCTCTATACCTTCTGATCTCCATTCCTAAAATGTACTTAGCTCCAAATAGATCTTTCATCTCAAACTGTGCTAATATTTGAAGCTTCAAGTCAGATATCAGGCCCTTACCATTCCCAAAAAATAGCATATCATCAACATATGATGCAAAAATACGAATGCCACCATTATTATTAGTATAATATGTACAATGGTCAAATTTAAACCTTTGACATCCTAAAATCAGTACATAGGTATCAAACTTTTTGTACGACATCCTAGGAGACTGTTGCAAACTATACAGAAATTTCTTCAACTTATATACCAGATTTTCTTTAATTTTTTCCACAAAATGCTATGGCTTTTACATAAATTCTTTCGTCCAAGTCACCATGAAGGAATATTGTCTTCACATCCATTTGCTCAATTTCTAAGTTCTAAGTCATTGCAAGTGATAACAAGAAACAAACAGATGTTAGCTTTGCTGCAGGATAGAATATTTCACCATAATCAATTTTATCCACCTGAAAATACCTTTTCACAACCACTTGTGCCCTATGCTTTTCAACATTGCGATCTAGAACATTTTTTTCTTGAACACCCATTTACAACCAACAGGCTTACATCCTTAAGGAAAAGGTACTAGACCCCGTGCATTATTTCTTTTCAGAGCAGCCATCTTTTTGTCCATGGCTTTCATCCAGGAATTTGCATTATCCATAGCCACAGCCTCCTTTTTAGTCCTAGGCTCATTAATGTTAGTAATCAAAGCAAAAATGCAACTGAAATCTAACAATGAATACCTAAACCTTTCCGGTTGTTGCCCTAACTCTCGTAGGCCTCCTCAATGATTGAGGTTGAACTTCTTCTTTGGAAGTTTCAAAGCTTATAGAGCTCCTAATCATCAAGTCCAACAGAAGTACGTAGTTCATCTCTTACTGGAGTAGGTGGAACATGAACTACCTCCTCTTGTTTCTCTTATTCTGATTGTAATTCAAATGTGGAAGGTTTCATCTGCTTAAAAGTTACACTTCCATTGCAAAGAACCTTCGAAGTTACTAGATTCTAAAGCTTGTACCCCTTCATGCCAACACCATAGCCGATAAAGATACATTTGACCGCTTTGTTCTCCAAAAACATGTTCTCATTCACGACATGGGCATGTGCCTCACAACTAAATACTCTGAGATGCCTCATTAATGGCTTTTTACCAGACCATGCCTCCATGGGTTTTATTTCAACAAGAGCTGATATAGGAAATCTGTTGATCTAATAACATGCAGTGGCTACAACTTCAGCCCATTATGGCCAAACCACTAATACTTCTAGCCCTCTCCATCAATGTCTTGTTTATCCTCTTTGTAATTCTATTATGTTGAGGGATGTTTTGAGTTGTATTATGTCTTTCAATCCCATGCTCTTTATAAAACTTGTCGAAATCTGTTGAATAAAACTCACCATCATTATCACTCCACAATCAATTAATCTTTTCATCAGTCTAATTTTTAATCAAGGCTTTAAACTCCTTAAATCGAATAAAGACGAGATTTACTCCCCGAGGAAATACACAAATCTCCTCTAGTCATTGATGAATGATATGAAACACACTGATTTAGATAACAAAGGAACACTTACTAGACCAAAAACATCAGAATATATGAGATCCAATACCCTAAAAGACTTGTGAAAACTTTGAATAGAATTGAACATGGGTTTGTTTACCAAAGACGCAGTGTTTGCAAAAATCAAACTTGAGTTTACAATATTCAAGCTCCTTGACAAGGTTTATTTTTCAGGTCTCTAAGAGACCCTTCTCACCAATATGGTCAAGTACCCAGTACCATAACATTGTCTTCTTAGCTAGAAGCTTCATCTCAAAGGAATGGGCACCAATAAGTACCCAAAATGCATGACCATCAAAATAGATGTAACATATTTCTTCATAGCTTGATCAAACAGGGAGGATGAAGAATCTAAGGCTCTTTTCATTAGCTTATTGGAAAAACTTTTGTATTGAATGGTGCATGCATCTAGCTTGTACAAGGTTCCAATCTGAACACCCTTAGCCAATTTGATAGCTTCTCTAGTCATCTTGCATCCTCCACTCGAGAAAACAACTTGCACACCCACATCATACAACTTACTAAAAGGAGATTTCATCCCAAACCCAATATATGCAAACACATGAATGCGGACAAGTATGGGTACAAGAACCGGATATTTTAGTACTTGCAACTTTTTCGCCCTTGGGTACAATACATTTGTGTGTGTGTGTGTGCATACATACATATGTCTATGTATGTATGTATGTATGTAGGTATACAAAGAATTTAAAGAAATATACAAATTGTAAAACTAAATTCATTTGATAGTATGATACTCCATCATCAATCAATGCAAAATGCCAAAATGGTAGTGATAAAGTTAAATATCAAATGCCAATTGATAGTTAAATATTTAATGTTTTATCAATCAGCATTTAATGATGATGATTTTAGTTGTCTAAGTTTATTCTAGTCTCCACTCCTAGAGCCCCTCATTGTAACCAGTTTTTATATATGACAAGAGATCCCAATAACTAGTGGGGGTTTGGGAGTGGAGATCCTAATGGGTTGCAGGGCAGCAATGATAGGTTGCACACGGTGTTATATGTGAGAAAAATCCAACAATAGAGGGGCTGTGGGTGAGGGGGTGTGAAAAAATGAGAAAAGAGAGAGTGAAGATAGAAAAATGATCTTTGTATTGAGCGAAATAATGCTTTGAGGGGCACTTTGGGGTTTTTGGATGCAAGAAAAAGTCAGAAAATGTCCTTTTTTGTTACGTTTTGGCACTCAATGCCTTTGGGTACGCCTGGGTACACTCAGTACATACATTGGGCTTACCCAGACACTCACTTACGTACATTGGGCATACTTAGGTGTACCCCAAGCAAATCCTTACCCAAATGTGCCTAGTACGGGTGTGAGAGGCCTTAAGGGCATACCCAGTAATATTATGCAGCACGCCATTAATCCCCATCACTAAACCATCAAGGGATTTGATATTGACTCTTCCATGACCAACAATCTCTAGATGGGAATCATCACCCAGATACAACTTGTCACCATCATATTCATGATGCTTTATAAACCAACCTCTATGTGAGATCATGTGAAAATATCATCCAAACCTACCAACTGCACATTTTCAGATGTTTGTGTTGTCAAAGTCACAACAAATGCTTTGCTATTATTTAACTTCTTTGTTTCAATCCTACGAGATGTGCTTGCCATCTTTTGCCTACAACAATGTTATGAAAAAAACTTCTGCAAAAGCTCCCACTAAAACAAAGACCAGTACAAAAAATCCCACCACCCCCAACTGAAACCAAAAGTGATCAGGCTTTAATAAAGTCAGATAGGAAGCCATGTTTTTGGAAGACGCTTCCTACATTAATCTAAGCAGAAATTTTCTAACACTTTTAATTGTTATAGATTCAGATGCACATTCATTTACTTGAAACGGATATTCAAAATGGAAATCACATAACACAACATATACATGGTGAAAACCCCCACTCCAAAACACAGTCCAAATGCATTAGTTGTAAATAAAGTTTACAATACAATTTCACAGCTATGCTCTTGCTGGATTCTTCACACTACAATATTTTGGAGTAATTTTGGCAGCATAACAGTATCTCAGAAAATAATCGAGTTGTACTACAGAACACTTCAACATAGCACATGTTTGTAGACCATCATGTTTGACAACCAAATCTACCATGTGTCATCATTCCATACATTGCATGCTTGCAACTGTAGTAGGAACGTGCATAGCACCTAACTTCACCTGCCCGTGCAACTGTCCAAAGTATTTAACATGTAAAGTGTTTGTCATAACTGCTATATTAATATTAAGTCCCCTCAACAGGCAAGGTGTGAGTGTTTATGCAAAAATATTATACTCAACATGGAAAGCACCTAACTCATCTGCCAACTTTGAACACACCTGCACATGCACAACTTCAACTTGACAATTGCTACAACATGCACATGCACATGCACATTTCCAACCTTCCAATTGTAACTGCACTTTCAAGATGCCCAAATTCCATGCAAATTCAAACATCACAAAGAATGCACCTACATGCATAACGTCACCAGGAAATTCCACCTTTCTTTTGATTTAGATGAGAGCAAAAACAAGTTCTAAAAGCAAGAAAGAAATGAATGCAACACCTATATATGAAGTTATGAACGATAATTCCCTTTAATACTTCACAGACAATCTCCTGTCTGTTCTTGGATAATTCAACGAATATTTATCTTGTTTTTGCAGCAGTGAGAAATTTCCAGCACTGTTGTTAATGATGTAAAAGGTTTGCAGCAGCATTGAAGAATCTTCAATGGCACCTTCTCCTTTTTCCTTGTCTTCTTCACTGTTGTATGGCCCTGAAATCAGTTATCCTCTATTTCAAACAACTGATTTTTTTTCCTAAATTGACCGAGTTAATCAAAATCGGAACACCAAAACATTGAGACAAGCAATAAAGAGATATAATCATTCAAAATCTAATTAGTAATCTCATAAAACCTACTTAAAACTTTTGCAAGGTAGAGGGTTCCAGTTTCATAAAAACTAACTTATCAGCATGATGAATATTAATGATTATGATTAATGATATTCATGAGTTTTCATCTAACTTTCACAAGCTCCAGGAAAACATTTTGCATGTTTTAGAGGATTTGGCAAAAATGCTGTCATTTTTAATATTCTGTAAATCAGTCGAGTGTTTTTCTTTTTCCAATACAACCACATTTGGAGGTTGTCATCATCAACAGTGGCTATTTTATTTCAGTAGACATGAAACTATTATTGAGCCCTATTTTATTAGTTGCCATAAAATTAGTTTTCTTTAAAAGTGTTTTGTTTTCTTTATTTTGTATATAGGGATATGATTGCTCTAAAACAACAATTTTTTGGAAATAAGTAATAAAACTTATCTGCTACCTCTTGAATGCTATATACAGTGCTTTGAACACACGATTGTTAATGGGAGTTGTGGATAGATTTATTAATTAAAAATTTAATTTGAAGTCAAGATATTGTGTTGTGAAAGTGAATGAATGTGAGTTGATGTTAAGTTATGCTCTTGAATGCAATATACAGTGCTTTGAACACATGATTGTTAATGGGAGTTATGGATAGACTTATTATGCAAAAATTTAATTTGAAGTCAATATATTCTGTTGTGAAAGTGAATGAATGTGAGTTGATGTTAGGTCTATGGTGCATAAACTTATGTTGAGGTTGATCTAGTGATTTCATTTCCTTTAATAATGGGCAATTTCGTGAAGCTTTATATTAATTAATGCAGTTCATTAAATTAATAACTTTGTGTATATTAGAAATTTATTTTTGGAATCTTGTGACATTCTTCTATTTAATTTCTTGGTCTTTGATTTATTCAATAATCAGCATCCATTTGTGTTATTCCTTCTAATATTTGTTTACAATTAAATACTAATCTTTATGTAAACCAGTAAGAGTTGGCCATGCTTCTGTTTGAATTAGTTTATATTTAAATTTGAAACTCTCATTATAGTTCTCAATTGTTGATACTTCTTGTTTATATTACTGTAAACTTGTAGTCAAAGTGTTCATTGTCGTAAGTTTTGTATATAGCTTTTAGGTTTATTTAGATTTTAGGGAGCTCTCCCTTGTAATATTAAGAATAGTTCTATCATGTGTTTTTCCATTTTGTGTGTTTTTCCATTTTGTGATGTTTGGTTATATACAAATGTGAACACTATGGATTGAAGTGTGTCAATGTTTTGCTTTAGGTGAATCTTAAAAGATCAATTTTATTTAAGTTTAGTATGAAAGCATCTTAGAAAATGTTGTATGGATTGTGAATAGCAAATCATATTGTACAAATTAGATTAATTTTTACAAAGAACTTCCCTTTCTAAAAAAGAATGATTGCACTGTACATTTATTTTGTTTTACATAAAAAAATGTGAATTAAAACATTAGCAAAATCATAAATCGTTACATTTATTTAAGTTACATAGGTTACTTTGTATTCAAACTAAGCCTCTCTAGAAAGGTAAAGTTTTTCTCCATAGTTGAGATACTTAAAATATAGATGATATGTATCATTTCTATACAAGTTTATATTAATATAATAATTATAATTAAAGTGTAATATAATATACTCTAAATGGGAGGTTTAATTATATAAAAAACTGCAATCAAATATTATTGATTATTTAATTTAATTTTAATAATATAATTATAATATACATTGTATATCTCAGTCAAACGTGTTAATCATAATAATAACATTAAATCGGTGGTTTTAGCAATCTTTTAAAGAAAATATTAATTGAAATCTTTTTTAATATAAATCTGAGCTTCTGCACACACTCCCATTAAATTGTGTAATTATAAATTGGCATTCAAAAGTGTTCTTTAAAACTTGTCTTTTGCTTTAATTTTTGAAAATTATTATTTGGTTTTACTTTATGAATATGAACATTTCTAATACTTATCATTTTTTTCAGATACGCAAGGGAAAACATCTCTAGATGCTCCAATGAAGTCTGTGAAGCGTGTGGTGATGCTGTTGTATCCTACTTTATCGTAATTTGGGAATGCTGAACTGGAGCAGCTCTTAAAAGAACAAAATGCTGAATCACACACCAGTTCTTCCACTCATCTTCTCCAACTTTCAATGCATAAACACATTTTTAAATGTGTAAGTAAATTCTCAAAGCTGAGGACTATTCTATGATGAATTCGGGATAGGACATAACAGTTGCATGTTTGATATTTCACAGAGGAGTTGAAATTCATTAAGCAGCTGCTGGTGAGATTATGATGTAAATATTTTTCTTAAAAACATTTATGCAGTTTTGAAATTTATGATAACAATGTGAATGCTGTGCTGGGCCATTAAACAGAAACAAAGCATTATATGAATCTTAACAATTGTGTGATAAGAGTTGTCCATAAAATAAAATAAACCTCATTGAAGCATGCAGGTGGGAATTCTAGTGTTGTAACCATCTTTCAATGTCAAGTTGCAAAGTATTTAATAAATATTTATTAAGATGATTTTTTTGTGATTATTAAATGTTGAGGTTGTGTGCAAGATCGGCGAAGTTTACATTGTGTTTATAACTAGTATCAGAATTGTCGATATACAACACAATTTGAGTTTCTAAAATTATAAATTAGACAGAAGGATAACTTACAAGTTACTCAATGTTTTATATTGGTGATGTTCAATGTTGTCATGGAGTGTTTTTTGACAGGTCGACACTTCTTGCATGATAATTACTTCAAAAATTAGACTTAAAAAAAATTAGTTGAATTTCTATGTACAGGGTATGTAATTAACAATATAAATCGTTCGATGCATTATACTTTTTCAAATATATATATATAGTAAGTTATGGGATGAGGGCTTCTTTCGTGTTTTCAGAAGCATCAAAATCAATCAAAAGAAGCAAATTAACACTTATGAGATAAGGAGTAAGGAGTAAGCCTGATTTTTAATTTGCTCTGAAAAAGATGAAGGTTGGTAGATATTTATCAAAAGAATAAAAAAGGCAAAGACAAACCAAACTTGCAAGAGGAAATAAAAGAGGCCTTTAGGTAGAAAATGTACCTTTATGGCAGGAAGCGATCAGTTACTTGTTTACTCGAAAGGTAGACTTGTTACAGACGCACACGCACAACTATCAATAAAATATGCAACAAAGATAATATATATATAGAAAAGAACACAATAGCTTTTATTAACCATTCAGAGTCATACCAACAGTGCCCTTTCCAATAAGCAAGTACAATATACATATAACATCCGAAGCGGTGCAACCAAACGTCGTCACCTTTCTCAACCGTTGCAACTAACTAACCTCCGTCGGCGACTGACATCCGACGGTAATCCAACTTTACCTCCGTCGGCGGCTAACATCCGACGGTGACACAACTTGACGGCTAACATCATCCCCCCCTTAAGAAAAGTCGTCTCCGGACGACAACAAAATGTTCGGGACTGAACAACAAAATAGGAATGATGAACTTCTATTGCTAAGATTGAGAAGGAAAGTGGGGTAGAGGGAGCATCCCTGATGAAGAAGCATGCTGCTCCGCTGAAAGAACTGGTGTGGTGGATGATCCCAACTGAGCCCGAAGCTCATAAACCTGTGTGCTCCGAGTTTGCAACTGTGCTTCAGCTACCATCTGGAACTCCAAGGCGGACTTGATCATCATCGCAGCCTCCAATAGTTCCTTTTCCTTTGCTTCATTTTCTGCCTGTGCCGCTGCCAATCGTTGCTCTAGAGCGGCCCGTGCTGCCTGTTCAGCCATCAACTCCTGGGTACGCTGGAGTAAGTCTCTCTCTACTGCCTCCACCTTGGTGCCTAGCTCCGCCTGAGCTCTCTGCGCAGCTACCAGTGCAGTCTACCAAGCAGACGAGACATACTCAGATCGCCTCAACGCGTAGTACCCCTCCATGAAAGTCTGCTCCAACTCTCGAACAAGAGATGCTGCTTCACTCTCAATGACTGGCGTAGGAACCACCCAGGCAGCCAACATCTCGGCAGTCTCCCCATCAGGCCATAACCCCTGCTCAAAGCAAGCGGCAAATGCTGCACCACAGCCTACTCGGGCAAAGGCTAGAAGGCGTCTCAAATCCTCAACAATAGCCGCAACAGCTCGGGACTCTGCTACAGCCACCAACCGACGTCCTCTAGTGACCATGTCTGCTAAATAGGTCTCCACATCTTCTCCTTCCAATGCCCCAGGACCAGTAAGGGCTGCTGGGCGTGCCAATTCAATTCCACAAGGTGCCTCCCTAGCCACCTCGCCCCTCGCCACAGCCCTGTCCTCCTCAGAGAAAGGAGGGAGATCATCTGTTGCCACTCTGACATCTGCGGACTCTACTCCAATCACCTCCTGCGGGTCCTCCCGTCAAGGAGAGAGAACTACTGCTGGTGGTGGAGTCGGAACCAACTGAAATCGTCGGCTGATCCAAGAACGCATAGCTCCCATCTGCACAGAGTCCTGAGGTGGTGAGGGATCCCGCAAGAGTGCAGCATCCACAGTCACTACAACATCCGACCCAATCACTTCCATCCAGACCTGACCCTCTCCAATGTCCTGAATACCTTCGCATTCTTCCCCTTCTGATGCGACTGCTACCTCCGGCGGAGGTTCAGGATCTCCTTCCCCTAGAATGTCTGTGGCTGCCTCCTCCCGTGGAGACTCAACTAAAGGAACTGTAGAACTCACTAGTGGTGCTGAAGTTAAGTGGGCCGAGGGAGATAACATTGGTGGTGCAAACCGTACTGTGTCCTCTTCGCTTGAGTCCGCATCGGAAGATTCTTCACTGGCTTCCCGGCCGCTATCAATGTCCTCTTGGTTGGATTTGACCACCATTTGCCGCCTTCGTTTCTGTCCACTGACTGCACTCCCCGTATCCAAATATCGCTAGTAGAACACCGGCGGAGCCCCTCCCGTGAACTTGCCTTGCGGCTTGAGCTCCAACTCGTCCGCAGGTATTTGTCTCTGTGCGGCCTCAAGAAATAGTCCAATAGCGTAATGGGGCATATAAAAAGTGCGGTGTTGCAGCGTCATGAATTCCCACATTCTTTCCGCCAACACCGAAGCCCAGTCATAAACCACCCCGTTCATCAACCCCTACATGTAGACTATTTGTGGGAGAGCAATGTCGGATGCACGGCTCGAACCAGTCAGCCTACTCTTGAGGACATCAAGAATACAACGCCAAGCACCCTCTGCTATGTACTCCCTCCTCAGCCCTCGTGCCTTGGTCGCATTTACCACTGTTTCCAATTTTGCTGGAGTAAGCTGACGGCATACACGCTTTATCCAAAACTCTTTCCGCTCTGTGGACATCTTCTGCTTGGTGGTATCCACTTTCTGTCCATTACATCCTGGGATACCAAAGACTCGTGTGAAGTCCTCCGGGCCATAAGTTACTGTAAGCATATGTTTCCGATACATGAATGTACTTGTCCTCGTCTGGCTGTCGAAACATTGAATCATCATCCGCAAGGTGGTCTCCAGATTACGCACAGGAAACAAGGGCATTTGGATAGCCCAATGGACCCCTGCCTGCCGTAAAAACTTCTTTACCTCATCATCCTCCGGAGTCTCCTTCCACCATGTCCTACACTCCAGCCCATTAAGTCCTTCGAATGCTATCGTCTGATAGGTGACAGAATTTTTCCCTTTTTCCTCTTGCGCAGGCGTCATTTTCTTCCCGCTGCTCCCACTTGCCTGATGATGCCCCGCAACCTTCACCCCTAATGGTAGAACAATAGCCTGCCTATTCATCTCTTTTTTTCCTAAGCTCCCTGCCTGTAATTGTTTTTTCCAATTGTTTCTCTTTCCCGCAGAGTGCATGTTCACCCAGTTCAAATTCAAGAAACTGTTTCTTAAAATGCAAGAAACCGTTAGCAATTTTCCCTCTTTGTGCGGTAGTTATCGTGTATCCCTGCTCCGTACGGTGATACTTGCATAAAATGACTTCAACGGTGATATAGACTAACCCTGAACTGTAGCACCGCGAGCCATACACTTCCCTTCCGTCCGCTATTCCTTCCTACCACACTGTCCCCGCGTTGCTCTTCCTTCCGTGGCACTAGTCTCTTTCCCTTCGTCCGCACTGCGCTCTTTCTCCCGTCCACTCTTTATGTTACCGCTTGACCGCGGAGGTGGGGGTTATAAAGACGGTGGATTCACCGTCGGGTGGCCACCGTTCGGTGGTCCCATCGTCGAGTGGATTCACCGTCGGGTGATCCACCAACGGGTGGCCACCATTCGGTGGTCCCACCGTCGGGTGGTCCCACCGTCGGGTGGTTCCACCATTCGATGGTCCCACCATACGGCAACTTTTTTTTTTTTTTTAATATTTTTTTTAATTAATTAATTAATTTATTTATTTATTTTTTTCATTTGGCACTCTATTGGTGACCCGATCATGGTAAATCTTCAATAGTTTACTCTTATTGAGTAGTTAATCCATAGTCTCTTTAAGTACCATCATCAATTAAATCATTGATCTTTTTACGCATAATATTATTGTCCTTGGTTTCTATATTGTCTTCTTACTTGAAGAATTTTAGTTTGGTTTGGGAAATAGAAGCACTTTTGGAAAAGGAGATGAAATCTCTTCTTTATCAATATAATACAAATGTCATCTTCTTGTTCATCCATGTGGAGATTCTCCACTAACATACTAAGATCTTAGTTTTATCCATCCTCTAATATATACTCTTACGCCCTCAAAATATTGTCTAAGTGGTTGTTAGGAAGGGGTGGTTGTATGTTCTAAATATTTAGAGCAAACATTAAGGCTTTTAGGTTTAATAACAAGGTTAGTTAAAACTTTGGAGGTTTAAAGAAAAATCCATGGTTTTGCCAAAGGAATTCTATTAGGAGAATTGGGTTTTTTCCATCCTTTTTTTTAGGTTCAGTAGTCCTATTTCAAGTGTTACACGACAATTTTGTGTTCAATCAAATTGTAGCAAAAGCACATCAAAGGCGAGGTTTAAAATGTTTAGAAATTGAATCCATATTTTCAAAGATGAATAGATTATGAGTCATTGAAGTATAGGCTTGGATACATTTGCATATTGGATTCTAATTTACAAAATTTCACCTATTAAATGTATTTATGAAAAAAATTATTTTAATTACCATAAGTCAATCAATATGAACAAGTAAATCCATCACAAAAAACAATTCTCATTATTGATTATTCTTTTTTATTCTTGCAAGTTTTTTATTGTTACACTTGATCTTAGTTCTAAAAGCATTATAATTTAGGCAGCAAATTTGATGCTTTGTGTCTCTTGTTCATCTTGTGTTCTTCTTCCTAAATCGCTATTGTATGCTTCATCCCTTACTAGCGTAGGGATTGGTTTTAGTTTTATTTTCTCGTGTGATGTTTTGGGTCTCCATATATGATTGATGTCTCAATTTGGTTGACCATTTAGATCTTTTTTTTTTGTCTCTCTATATAATTGATGTCTCTACAATAATATAAATATTCCTTATCTTTGTGAATAGTTGTTTGAATATGATATATTGTTTATGTAATCGTGTCAATATTCACATGCCTAATATATAATGCTACAATATTACGATTTCATTAACTTAGTTTCTACTATTATCTTTTTTTTCTTTTTCTTTTTTTTAATTTATATCTTATTATTTAATTATTAAATATTAATTATTATTTCTTACTTATCATTTGATATTTATTTTCATTATAGTTTAATATTACTATGTCTTTGCTAAGTTTGTTTCAAGAGAAGTGACATCACACAAAGAAGTGAAAACCTTGGGTAAAAACCAATCCAATTTTTTTTAATCAAAACACGAGTTGTCAAAGAAAAATTAAATCTTTAATGATGTTGAATTGGAGAAGAAAGAATTGCTATAGAATCTCTATAGAGGGAGACATCAATTAATTTCAAGTCTTGTTAGTTGATGAAAAAGTTCAATATATTATGAATGCTTACTGAGTCACTTAGTGACATGAGGGTGACTAACAATGTCGACCGCAATTGCTTGAATGTAGTCATCTAGGACATGGAAGTTGTAGGGTAATTTTCTAGCACTACTATCTTCCTAGAGATTGAAAGGAGAGTCAAATAAATAATAGATTTTGTAGCATCTTCCAATAATACCATTGAAATAAATTCTTTTACCTTATTGAATTCAAATGCATAACTTAGTGTTAGGGTCAGTTAGAGTTGTCATTAGGAAGTGTCTAAGACCCTTACTAGTTCATTCATTTGAAGCTCATTTAGTGTGTTCCCTTGATGGTCTTTCCTTTCAGCAATCCTCCAAGTGTGCATGTCTTTCAAGTTGTCAAGAAATAGCCTCTAAGTTTGTCAATTTTAAATTCAGCTATACTTGGTTGAATCTTTTCCAAGACTCATGCTTCACATGAACCACCTCGAACCTCTTTGAACTTCGGTTCAAAGTAGTTCGAAGCAGTTCAATGAATGACTATTTTTCTAACGTTTGGTTCATGCAGGTGGGCCCTAGCCTACGTCACCTTTTTCAATGAACCACTTTGAACCCCTTTGAACCCCGGTTCAAAATTGTTCAAAGAGGTTCAAGGACAAATAGCGGGCAGAGTCATAAGTGAAGTGATAGCTGATGGGACAGATGACATAAGCCGAAGGTGAAGTAATGGTTAAGTTATTAATATGGACAGTTTAGATTTGACGGGAGCCATGGGGCAAGCCTCAGATAAAGTTTTAGGTTGCAATTAGTGAAATCTCTAACACGAGAGAGATATTGCTTATGGGGTGATTAATGATGATATTAAAGTTTGCGGATTTCAAGGACGTCTTGCTGTTGAGACATTACTACTCACATCATTTTAAATTAATGTTCCCGACTAATGCTCATTAAAGTTGACTTTTCAGGGCACAATCTTTCAAAAATATAAATAGCTCTATAAGTGTTCTCTTCTTGTTATAATTCTGCAGAGTCTCGGCTGTGGGAGAGGAAATTGTTCCGAGTTTACGTAAAACAGGTAGCTCCTAAAGCTCTTTTTCATTCCTGTTGTTGTTTGATAATATTGATTCAAGACGGGGGGTTTATTTTTATTCCTGTGGGAGAGATGAGGTCTAGTATGCATTTCTTTGGGAATGTTAAGAATATGGAGTGTCATGCCCCTGTTGTCACAGATACAGACCTGTTAGGGGTATTAGTAGAAAAAATGGCAATTCACCTCGCAAACCGTGCAACGGAACATCATAGTCTAGAGTTCCTGTCGAGTGGGTTATTGGAAGCTACGGCTTTCCCTCCGTCAGTTGTATGCCCAGAGTTGGTTCAGCAATGTATTAACAGATATGATGTTAAATCCAAGTGCATAATGAATGCGGAAGGCCAAACCCTTGTGCCAGTTAACAGAGAGACTATCATGGCTAGTTTGAAAATCCCAGAAGAATCTCTCATCAGTTTCACTCCCACCTAATCTTTAGCTCAGTATAGAGAAAACATAGATAAAAATTGTAGTCATGTGGCCCGGAAATGGACTCAAACTAATTATAAGTGAGGATCCCGGTGGCCTAAAGTTCTCAGTAAAGAACATATTAAGCCACCTATTCATGATGTGATAGTTTTACTTCACCAGATTAAAGGTTCAGAGCAGGTTCTCCTCTTTGAGGAGTGGATGTTTCACTTTATAGAGATAGTCTTGGAAGGAAGGCAACATCTTGATTAGGCGGAGATTATCGCCAGTTCCCTGAGGGACCAACTTAAACAAGCCCAGACCATTAAGAAGGATTTCTTTATGTCTTCCTATTTGATATATTGTCTGGAATGCACACAAGATCTATCAGCCATTCAACATGTTCCTTGGAATGAAGACCTTTTCATCTATGAGTATTGTCCCTTATTAAGAAAGGATAAGATTTTGGAAGACTACAGGAAGGTTAATGATGTTTTTCTGGGAAGATTGTGTCAACAATTGGCAGGAGTTCCAAACCAAAGAGTCTCATTGGAAGCACAAAAATTGGTTCAAGTCTACGGAAGTTTTGACATTCAATTTCCACATTTACTTACATCCGGGTCAGAGGTTTTGATGAAGAACCTCTTAGGCTCCCAAGATTTGCCTTTGACTATTTTATATTGGCAGAGGTCTGCAGGCAATTGTTCATAGTTATTAAAAATACCCTGCCAGAAGAAAGGTGGCCTTCTATGTTTCCAGTTAAGGTTGGCAACTTGGTCTATAATAGTATGATGGATGCCTCGGTGATAGGAAGCAACCTGTTAAGTTTTCACATGCAATTCTATGAGTTAAGGAGGGGTTTTGACAATAAGGGCTTTGCTAGACAAGTTCTAAGTCTAAGTAATTATCCATCGCTCAGTTCGGACCTTGAAGATCTATGGGAAGATCTTAGTGACGAAGAAGCAGTCTGGGAACGAGATCACTCAAGACTTGTAGTCCCACAGATCAAACTGTTGCAGTTAAAGTTTGATATAAAGGGAATAGAAGAGGATAGTTTTGAAGTCGCAAGTTCATATGTCATCAATATAGAAGCAAGAAGTCCTCTGGTCATAGATTGGAATAGGAAGGAGGAAGATGATATAAAGTTAAGAGCCCGAACCATATTTGGGGTTATAGAGACTTGGTTGACAGAAAAGAAAAAGAAAGGAGCAAAGAACCCCCCTCTTGAAAGGCGTAGTACAGAATCAGCCCTAAAATATGTGAAACATGTCTCATCTAATGTGTCTCGTGTGGTTCCTAATGCGGGTAAAGTCACATCCCCTAAGAAAAAGGTGGTTTCCAGTGGACATCCTACCGCACCTAGATCGAGGCCTAGAACAAGATCGGAAAGACGTTCTCAGATGGCATCCTTAGGACTTGACTATCTGGATATTGAGATTAACAATGAGGATATTTCCTTTCCATTGGATCAACAAGAAAAGGTTCAAGAAATTCTTACCAGTAACACAGAAATACCTCAGGCTGAGAGCACTCCTATCAAAGCACTTGACAATCGGATAGTCACTGGTTCAATCCCTCCTTGGTTAACCAAATGAGTGAGTAAAAGGAAGAGTTATAAGCCAATTTAAATTCTTGTGAAAGAGATTGTCACCAAATATGCCACTCGGACTCCTAAAGCAAAAAGAATGAAGAGTGATGCAAGATTATCTACTGATCCATCTACTGGAAAGGTGACTGTAGAAATAGCAACCTTCAGGCCTAAAAAAGGAATTCAGGAACTAGAGGTGGAAGACTTTGAAATCACTAAGATGGAGCTTGGTGTTCTAACCAGGGACTCTAGAGATCATCTTTTTCAATTTTCAGTTGATCATATGCTCGGGCAGTCGCAAAAGGATGGGAGAGAGAAACGTGAGTTGAAACAACTGGTATCTACCATGGTCGAGTTTCTTTCCTCACTCACTGATGTTGGAGCACTACCACTGGCCTAGTCCCCACAAGACTTTGATGTGAATTCCGCTGAAAGCCAAAGGTTAGTGAAACAGATGCAACAAGGTAGAGTTCTTATGGAGGTCATGAAATCCTGGATAAATAATGTAATCGATGAAGGGAGTTCTTTCATACGAGAGTTTATATCTACTTGTTTAGATGGGGAAGGTTTACTCGGTGAGATTCAAACTCTGGTCCCGAGATGGGAAATAGAAGAAGAGAAATGCGCAGCGGTTGTCATACAGGTTGAAGAAATAGAGACGTATGGTGTGACTCAGTTGTTAGCAGAAAATTTGATGAAGTTGGTAGACCCCTGTATGTTGTTCATTTTGAAACAAAATTTTGGTTGGAAAAACACAATGTTTAAAAATGTGATTTCTCAAGCCAAAGCAATAGAGAAGGAGGTACTAGATATGCATGCAAATGCCCTTAAAGACATCAAGATAGTAAATCCCTCAAGTATTTTACAAATTGATGAAAGTAATAGGGACGCAGACGCCATTGTCAAAGTCTTTACAGATACCATGAATGCTCTTAAAGAAAATGAAGCATTGACGGTTTAGGATTTCACCAAAATAGCAAACGTGGAATCCATGTTGCTGCTGAACAAGGGCCAGTTACCTAAGTAGGCGGAGAGGATCAAGGAGTTAAGATGGGAGAAGAATGTGAGTCGGGCAAAGCTGACAGGTCTAAAGAATCTGCATTTTCAACCAACTCAGGAATTGGTGAATGTGTTCTGAACCTGGAAGCTCGTACAAACTGCCACGTCATAAGGCCTTGGAGGGAGTTAGCATTTTTTGGGATAGCATTTACCTTTCTTTCTATTTTAAAAGACATGTGTTATGAAACTCTCGTTTTAGTTGTATAACTAGTTTTTAACAATTTTTCTGGTGTCCGAGAGGCCAGGTTTTTCTAGAGGCTCTCTCAGACCTAAAACTATAAATGCTGGAGCATTAAACTGTGAAGGGTTTAGAAGTTACAGATAGAAAAATATATAGTTTTTCTAAGTAGATAGCTAGAATAGTCTTTTAAGTTCTGAAACAATTTGTGACCTTTTTTTATTAGACTTTGATCCGATCATATATGAGTATATAGATGCATGGTTTGATTTAGATCTTTGAATTGAAATCTAGAATGTATTGGTTACTTTGAGAATTGGTACATTTATATCTGTGCATGTATTATTTATGCTTAGTCACTCCTGGTTTCTTTCTAGTTATTTCTCCTTGAGTTATTTTATAGGTTCTTTGTTTTAGAAGTAATTAGTAGATCTCAGTATTCTTCATAGTGTGAATTAATCATCTGTTGATTCTTAAAATTACCTCAATACCCAAGAGTATTTGAGTAGTTCTTCCACACTTTCTGGTTAAAAGTATATGTATTCACTTTTATGTTGATAATTCATTGAATATCCTACAAGGAAGCCAAACCTTCAAAATTCAGAGGGAAGCAATTTCTGATGCCTACCGAACTGTTGATGAATTGTTTGTCTTCAAAGGGATAGAGATTTAATTTGATTTCATTTAAGAAGAAGACAAATCTATTCGCCAACATATTTTTGGGGACTCTACTGGGGAGAGTCCAGTATAAAACACTAGGTTCTCAATTGATATAATGCCACAAGATGGTATTACCACACAATGCTGTATTTCCTGTGCTTCAACCTAACCTAGGATTTGAAGACACACAAGAAGACATAATTTCGATCCTAGTTGCAGCAGCGTGTAGATTTAAGCGCAGTATTCAGTAGTTTCATCAAGTGCAAGCAGTGCTTGAAAGAGAAGAAGAAATAGCTGAGCGACTGAGGGGTATACCAATTGCTCGTGAAGCTGTTATAGTTAATAGACTTGCACAAGCCCCAACAAGAAATTAAGGTCGTTCCTGATTATTGAAACTGGTAGAAAAGAGATATACAAGAGGTGATAGGAGTAGGGGATTGGTTGACGAAGAATTTGAAGCTTTGAGGAATCTTAGTTTCGAACCTGATCTTAATACCCGCAAGAAGAAGAAAACCCGAACATTTAGCAGACTTTCTTCACCTCCACCTAGCCCATTTGTTCCACCCCTTTTCTGAGCTATTGTAACACCAGGTACTATGGTACCTATTGTTCTTAATATCCAGCCTTTGAATTTCTAGTTACCTAACATGGCTGTCAATCAACCCTGAGGTCAGAATATTGGCCCACTGAACTTAGGAGCTAACCCCCCTGGGGATTTTCCTAAAGGTGCTAATCAGGTCTTGCCCAAGTTCAACGGAGATGGAAAAGTAACCACTGATGATCATCTCAGTGCTTTCCATACTGCTTGTGGTGTTATTAGTGTTCCTAATGAAGAAGTAGCGATCAGGCTCTTTGTCAGGACCTTAGTGGATACTACAGCTGACTGGTTCAGTCATTTACCTAATGGTTCAATCACTAATTGGAATGACATGAAAACTGCTTTTGAAACAAGATTTAAAAATCCTGATAATGAGATTTAATTATTGCTTCAACTTAGTCAACTAAAAAAAGAAATACATGAACCTATGCAGGTGTTTGTGGCTAAGCTTAATAGAATCTTGCAAAGGATACCAACAAATTCGGCACCAAGTAATGAGAATAAGAAGATTTTCTTCTTGAATTTTGTTTCGCCTGATATAAGCTTTCACCTGTTAAAAGATGGAGTGGTCGATTTGGCTGCTGCCTAGACATAGGCTATTCAGCTAGAAGATACGCTCATAACGGCTGGAAACTGGAAGAGAGAAGTTCAGGCTTTAGAAAGTCCCTCGTCCTCTACAAAAATAGACCCTCTAATGCAGAGGTTGATGAACAATATGGCTATGCTCAAGAGACATCAGAATAATGCCAGTTCTCCATACCAATCCCCTTATCAAAATGTTAGCCAAAGACAATATAATCAACCTCTGGGAAAAACTCCTCTCTTGCCGAGTTCACAACTGAGATTGCAGATTGAATTTGCCCCAAGGGAAACAATGTGTTCCTTTCATCTAACTATTATACACTAAGTTTGCACCCTTGTTTCAAGCTCTCTTGGTTTTGATAACCTAGTATAACATGGGAATCATCTCCAGGTTGTGGGACCTATGCTAACTGAGATGAGACCTCCAGGTTCTAGGCTGGTTCCTCTTGGATAATCACCTTAATTTTCTTCTTTGACATGAAAGTAAATCTTTGAGGGGAAAGGGATAGAAGGAATGCATGAAAGGGAAATAACTGAAAGCAAACTACCTACTAGGTGATACACCGAAAATATGGTATGAATTGTAGTATCAAGAATGAACTCAACACACAATCTTAAGTCTAGGAGATCACAACTCACTAAATAAGCTTGCATCAATATTTCATAGAAGGGTCGGCAAAAGAGAGATGTTATGCAGGGAAAGAGAAAATTTCACAAGGCAATAGCACTCTTAAGAATTTAGACACAAACTATAACCTGTAAACAGACATTCACCTCTGCAATTGGGTATAAGAATGAGACAGATTGTTAGGGGGTTGAAGTATACCCACAAGAACATTCCAATCAAATCAAACATAGTAATACACATAAATTGCAGAAAGAAAGAGGGATCAAGAACCCTAAAATACTACTGAAAACATTCAAATACTTAATTCATTAAGAGACAACTCAGACAAGAAAGCATAGGGACATGGAAAATGTCACAAAGTACCTTGCGATATCTGAACCATCAATGGGAGATTACAGAATGTAGAAAATCAGAGGGCAGAAAAAATGCCACAGATAACTTTCTAAGAAAGAGAACTTTCTTCTTTACAAAATGTGAACTCTAGGCTTCAAAAAGCTCCAAAAAACAATATATACATCTCCTTCATGTACGCAGGTAGGAGTCAAAACCTAACTAGGGATCCATCTACCACTCTACAATTCGGCTCGCCATAACTATTCAAATCTGGTACTACAGATATTTGAATTTAAAAAATGATAAAACGGTCACAGGTGGCACCAAACTTTCTTCATCTATGGCTGACATTTAAATTTGATCTATTCTTTAAAACGTGGCCGTTAGATCCCTTTGTTTTATCTGGGCACCGTATTTGACTGCAAACTTAACTTGGCATTCACCTCAAGTTTCCTTTTCCTTTCAGTCGTTGAATCTCCTAATCTTTTAACTAACCCCGACTTTGTCTAGCGAACAAGAGATAACCCTTTAGTTGCTGATTTGCAGAATACATTTCTACCCCTGGGCCCATCCTACCACTTGTCTCTCCTTTATTCGCTCTTGACCGCTTCATCAACAGACACCTCAGCAATCACTGACAACGGACCCAAAAATAATTCTAATCTGCATCGGACGGTGGGCACATGATCTCAGAAGTCCAAAAGATTCCATGAGATCATACGCCGACCATAGATCTTATCAAACTGCCACCTCACTTAGAAAATTCAGACCCACCTGCAAGATGCCACCTGTAATACTCTGCAACCAATCGAAACTAACCACGTCAGACGGACCCACAGGATAGAGCCTGAACACTTGGAAGATCGAACGATCGTCTTATGATCTCATAGGGTCAAAAGATTCTATGAGATCATAAGACAACCATAAATCTTACTTTTTACTGATGCCTGTAGATCCTCTGACAACGGTTCCACTGACAAAGCCCCAGCTGTCGTCCGACCAACCAATAAAGAACGAGCACGTCACCAGGAAAGGACCCACTTGACAAAGCCCGGAGATAAAGTAAGATCAATGATTGGCGTATGATCTCATGGGCTAGGAATATTCCATCAGATCACGCGCTAACCGTTAGATCAACGTCGAGACAGCACACTGGGCCCGCCCTAACAGAATTCCACATCACGAGTCCACGACCAATTAGAATCAAACATGTCGGCATGACCTGGCAGTGGACCCACTAGCAACCGAAACGCTGCATTGGAAGGATGATCGACAGTCGGCGCAAGATCTTGTGTTAGAAAGATTTTTTAAGATCATGTGCCAGCCGTAGATCTTACTGGATCTTTAACCGCTGGGTTGAGACCGCCAACCATCTGGATATTACGCGACTGAATGAAAGGTAACCGCCCGCCAAGTCGCCGGATGTCAAGGACTTAACTGCCAGTAATCTGAGATCTTGCAAACAATGCAGTCACTTAGTCGCTGAAAGAAAGGATAACCGCAGGTAACATTTGAGCGATTGCCCGACTGAAGAGACCATCGCCAAGTCATGAAATAAAAATGAAACATGCCTTCCGATTGGGAGATCTCACGAACAAAGGGTTTTCACGTAGTCGGGGAATGAAAAGAATATTCCACTGGGGACTAAGAGATTTCGCAACCAGCCTGAGCCTAAAGCACACATGGGAAATATGAAGGCTTAAGTGGCCAAAAAAGTAACTGCGAATTAGAATAGGCCTTAGGGTTCTAAGGGTTTTTGGCCTCCAACGGCTACATTTATGAATTTTGACCTAGGTCATTGATGCGAGAGATAGAACAAAACGCTGCAGAGACCAGGGAAAAGATGCTAAACCCATGAAATTTTTTGGAGGTGTTCAACAGGGCTAAAAGCATGAGGATCAGGGATTAAATTTAGCCTATGACCAAAATGAATAGATATGAAATTTTTGGCAACACTAACAACTGATCATGATGGAGAATCTTGTCCAGATTGGTTAAGATGTCTTCAAATCAATGCAACAAAAGATACTATCAGTATAGAAGAGTTGAAAGAAGAGAAAGACTCACCTGATATTGGTTTGTCGAGTTCTTTTTATCTAGAGTATGAGCTAGGCTCTGACATAGGTGGAAGTGTTTTAGCAACTTTGCAAGATCCTGCTTGTGCTATTCTAACGAGAAATCAGAGAACGCAAAAGTTTATCCCTGGTTCAATTGCTGCTAATGCTGATGCTAAGCATAAAGAAGCTGGAAATGGAGAGACTCTTGCATGTCAAAAAGGTCTTGAAGTGAAGATCTTACCAAGAGGTAGTCCACTTCCTTCCTCTTCATTTGACTTTGTTGAATTTTGTCAAACAACCACAATCTCCATTTCCCCTGCAAAATACCTCAAAATGAATCCTAAAGAGTTGGACAAACTGGTAAAATATTTTAAAGGGGAGTCAAGTTCAAGCCCCAAATTAGATAAGCCTCTTATAGGTGAGACGACCACAGTTGAGGAACCACTTGTCTTTAAGCCCCAAGACACTCCGCAGACACCTGAAGAATGTCTCTTTGTTAATACAATTTAAAGTGAAATAGAAGAAAGGAAGACTAATCCCTTCTATATCTCCTTGCTGCTAAATGGCCAGAAACTCAGCAATTGCATTATTGATTCTGGCGCATCAGATAACATCATGCTTGCCTCGGTTGCAAGAGCCCTCGGTCTCACCTTCACTAAAACTTATGGCCATTGTTATTCTATGGATGTGAAACAAGTACCGCTAATGGGTCAAGTCAAAGATGCCCAAGCCATTCTTGCTACATATCCTAACAAGCATCTGAAGTTGACTATCCTGGTAGTAGATATCCCAGCTAGCTACGGTATGCTGCTTAGTAGAACCTTTTGCAAAGATTTAGGAGGAGACATTAAGATGGACTGGTCAGAGGCCATGATCCCAGTAGGTAAAAAGAAAGTAAAACTTGAACCTGAGCCTAAAAATAAATATACTGTGGTACCCTCGGATAATCCAAAAGCTCAAATTTTGTATGAGGAATGCCATTTTGGCAACTATGTCATTTTAGCCGATCTTGAAAAGGTTGGTGAAACTTCTTCTCAAAAAGAAGAGGATATATGGAAGATGGAGTTTGATAGTAGCTGCTCCAATTCAGGCTCAGGCGCGGGGGTAGTCTTTTTCCCTCCTAATAAAGAATGTATTCCTCTTTCTTTCAAATTAGATTTCAAAAATATTAACAATACTGCAGAATACGAAGCCTTACTATTGGGATTGGAAGAGGCAAAACTGAGGGGAGTCAAGAAGTTGATTGTAAAAGGTGATGCTGAGTTAATCGTGAAGCAGGTGAGAGGACAATTCTCTATTAAGAATGAGAGGTTAAAGCACTACATAAATTTGGTATGGGATGAGCTGGATTTCTTCGACGCCTTCTCCATAGAATTTATACTAAGAAATCAGAACACTAGAGCAGATGCCTTGGCGGTATCGGCTTCACTATTGTTGCCACACCCTGACTTTAAAACTCAAAAATATCAAATTGAGATGATTTACAAGCCGAGAGTACCTGATAATGTGGAGTATTGGCAAGTCTTTGATAGTGATTCCCAGCTTAGAGATTTCCTAGAATGTGCCGCAGGTTTTTCTAATATATATTTTGAAGGATCTAACAGTGAGTGCAAAGAAGTCTACGAAGATGTTGCAGGTAATGATGGAGTGATTCAACTAAAGGGAAATAAAATCCCCAAAGGCCTCGCATCTCTAGAACATTTGTTCAGGAGAAAAGATGATAGTATTGTTAAAGAAAAGATATCTCATGTGCATAATGCCAAAGAATATGACAAAATTGATATAGGTGAGCAAGATGATCCGAAATGGATTTCTATTGGTCAAACTTGCACCTCGTCTGAAAAAGAGGACTTGAAGAAGTTACTTATGGAATATAGGGATGTCTTCACTTGGGGGTATGAAGACCTAAAAAATTTCAGAGGAGGCCTATTTGAACATCAAATCCCTTTAAAGCCTGGTGTTACCCCATTTCGTAAAAAATTAAGGAACTATAATTCGAAAGTGTCTGAAGCCATATTGAAGGTGGTGGAAAAAATGCTACAGGCTAGGATTATCTATCCTATCCATCATTCAACTTGGATCGCCAATATAGTTCCTATGAGAAAGAAGAATGGAAAAATCAGATCTGTGTCATTTTCACAATCTGAATCAGGCAAGTTTGAAGGACAACTATGCCTTACCTGTGATGGAACATGTTCTTCAAGCTGTATCAAGATTTGAAGTCATGTCTACGCTAGATGGCTATTCCGGGTACAATCAAATCAGTGTGGCAAAAAGTGACCAACACAAAATGGCTTTTATCACCCCATGGGGAACTTATGCATATAGTTGTATGCCGTTTGGGCTGATCAATGCGGGTGCAACCTTCCATAGGGCAATGAATTCTTCTTTCGAGGATCTCTGAATCAAAATTATAGTGGTGTATTTAGATGATCTTACTGTCTTTTTGAAGAAAAGTCAGCACCTAAAGGATCCCGAGACAGTGCTCTGAAGATGTAGAAGTCACGGCATCTCTTTGAACCCCAAGAAATCAACGTTCTTCATGGAGGAAGGTAAATTACTCGGTCACATTGTTTCAAAAGATGGAATCTGGATTGATCCCAAGCGGGTTAAGGCGATCCAACAGCTCAGCTTACCATCAAACAAGAGTGGATTGAAGTCCTTCTTTGGCTAGGTGATTTTTTTGCGTGCGTTTGTTCCTGAATTTTCAGAAATTACTAAGTATATGATTGATGTGATGAGTGAGAAAATTCGTTTTAAGTGGAGCGATAATGGACACAAAGCCTTCAATGATATTAAGGATGCAATATCTTAGGCACCTGTATTAAAGAGTCCCAATTTCAAAAAGGACTTTATCATTTATTGTTATGCCTTTGAGCATACTCTGTTGGGTATACTCACGCAAAAAGATGAGAAGGGACAAGAAGCACCCATAGCCTTTATGAGCACACCTCTGAAAAGACACGAGCTCAAATATTCTCAGATGGAAAAGCACACCTTTTCTGTGGTGAAAGCAGTAAAATAGTTCATGTATTATATACTTCATTCCCATTGTACAGTTTATGTACCTGAAACTGCAGTGAAAAGTATTTTAACTCAGAAAGATTGGTATGAATAATAGAGCGGTCTGGATAGCAAAGATTCAAGAATATAACCTAATGATTAAGCCGACCAAATTGGTAAGAGGGAAAGGCATGTGCAAGTCGATAGCAGAGAATGGTGAGCCATCTAAGAAAATTGATGAAGTACCCATGGCGTTGCTAGTCAGTCTAATCGACCCCTGGTTTTTGGACATGGCTTATTTTCTTACCTATGGTGAGTGTCCTTGCCATCTAAACCCCAAAGAGAGGCATAACTTGAAATTGAAGGTGAATAAATATGTGATATCCCAAGGGACACTATATAAAAGGGGCGTAGATGGAACCTTTCTAAGATGCGTAGATGCTGAGCAGCAGAAAGAACTATTGAATGTATTTCATGACGAAGCTTGTGGAGGCCACTACTCCTCAACTATAACTGCATTTAAGATTATTTGAAATCACTTTTACTGGCCTAGCATGTTCAAGGACATGTACCAGCATGTTTGCAATTGTGAAAAATGTTAGCTTTTTACTGGGAGACCTCATCTTGCTGCCTTGCCTCTTAAATCGGTGATTGTTGATGAGCCTTTCAAACAATGGGGAATAGACTTCGTGGGACCTTTGAACCCGCCATCTAGTGCTGGGCATGTTTATATTCTCACAGCCATTGATTATTTGACTAAGTGGGTGGAAGCAGTCCCCACTAAGAAAGCAAACTCTTAGGATGTGTGTGAGTTCCTTTTAAATTATATTTTTGTCAGGTTCGGGGTACCTGTTAAGATAGTAGCAGACAATGCTACATACTTTTCTTTTGAAAAAATCTCGGATTTCTATTATGAACATGGCATATCTCTAGCTCATTCCTCTAATTATTTCCCATAAGGGAATGGTCAAGCCAAATCCAGTAATAACAACCTGGTGGCGATCATGAAAAAGTTAATGGATGATAACTCCCATGAGTGGCATAAGAAGCTATTTGAAGCTTTGTGGGTAGATCGAACTACTTTGAAAAGAGAAATAGGAATGGCCCCCTTTGAACTGGTATATGGAATAGGAGCACATGTATCTTTGCTTTTAGAACTCTCTTCAGCCAAGCTCCAAGCCATCATCGAAGATCGGTAATTTAAAGACCCCCTGGAAAAATGTGTCATGCATTTGAGTAGACTGGAAGAAGAAAGAGAGGATTTGGTAGATCATATTACAAAACATCAGTTGAAGGTAAAGCAAATTTTTTACATGTGGGCGTGGCCTTGTAACTTTATGGAGGGAGATGAAGTGCTTCTATGGGACAAAAGGCGGGCACCCAAAGGGTCTCATGAAAAATTTGAGTCTTTATGGAAGGGCCCATTTATCATTTCTGAAACTCTTGGTTCAAATGCTTTCCGGTTGTCCTACCCAGATGGTGTGAATCTGCGTTTTACTTATAATGGGCAGGACCTCAAGTTATGCAAGCTTTAACGATATACCCAATCAGTACCCGTGTACATATTAGGTAGTTTTTCCCTGTTTTCCTTTTTGGTGTGTCATTGTGGTCTGTTTTCTTTCCCTTTGTTGGCTGTTCTGCGAAACCAGTTATTCAGAGTTCTCTGCACATTGGGCAATATGTAGTCCCCAGCTAGAGCCGATGTTAGGGTTAGTTAGAATCACCATTAGGAAGTGTCTAAGACCCTTACTAGTTCATTCATTTGAAGCTCATTTAGCGTGTTCCCTTGATGGTCTTTCCTTTCAGAAATCCTCCAAGTGTGCATGTCTTTCAAGTTGTCAAGAAATAGCCTCCAAGTTTGTCAAGTTTAAATTTGGTTGTCCTTGGTTGAATCTTTTCCAAGACTCATGCTTCACATGAACCACTTCGAACCTCTTTGAACTCCGGTTCAAAGTAGTTCGAAGCAGTTCAATGAATGATTATTTTTCTAACATTTGGTTCATGCAAGTGGGCCCCAACCTATGTAACCTTTTTGCGGTGAACCCCTTTGAACCCCGGTTCAAAGTTGTTCAAAGAGGTTCAACGACAGATAGCGGGTAGAGTCATAAGTGAAGTGACAGCTAATGGGACAGATGACATAAGCCGACGGTGAAGTAATGGTTAAGTTATTAATATGGACAGTTTAGATTTGACAGGGCAAGCCTCAGATAAAGTTTCGGGTTGCGATTAGTGAAATCTCTAAAACGAGTGAGAGATATTGCTTATGGGGTGATTGATGATGATATTAAAGTTTGCGGATTTCAAGGACAACTTGCTGCTGAGTCATTACTACTCACATCATTTTAAATTAATGTTCCCGACTAATGCTCATTAAAGTCAACTTTTCAGGGCACAATCTTTCAAAAATATAAATAGATCTGTAAGTGTTCTCTTCTTGTTATAATTTTCCAGAGTCTCGGCTGTGGGAGAGGAAATTGTTCTGAGTCTGCGTAAAGCAGGTAGCTCCTAAAGCTCTTTTTCATTTCCTATTATTGTTTGATAATATTGATTCAAGAGGGGGGGTTTATTTTTATTCCTGTGGGAGAGATGAGGTCTAGTATGCATTTCTTCGGGAATGTCAAGAATATGGAGTGTCGTGCCCCTGTTGTCACAGATACAGACCTGTTAGGGGTATTAGCAGAAAAAATGGCAATTCACCTCACAAACTATGCAGCGGAAGATCATAGTCTAGAGTTCTTGTCGAGTGGGTTATTGGAAGCTACGACTTTCCCTTCGTCAGCTGTATGCCCGGAGTTGGTTCAGCAATGTATTAACAGATATGATGTTAAATCCAAGTGCATAATGAATGCGGAAGGCCAAACCCTTGTGCCAATTAACAGAGAGACTATCATGGCTATTTTCAAAATCCCAGAGGAATCTCTCGTCAGTTTCACTCTCACCCAATCTCTAGCTCAGTATAGAGAAAACATAGATAAAAATCGTAGTCACGTGGCCTGGAAATGGACTCAAACTAATTATAAGGGAGGATCCCGGTTGCTTAAAGTTCTCACTAAAGACCATATGAAGCCACCTATTCATGATGTGATAGTTTTACTTCATCGGATTAAAGGTTCAGAGCAGGTTCTCCTCTTTGAGGAGTGGATGTTTCACTTTATAGAGATAGTCTTGGAAGGAAGGCAACATCTTGATTGGGCAGAGATTATCGCCAGTTCCCTGAGGGACCAACTTAAACAAGCCCAGGCCATTAAGAAGGATTTCTTTATGTCTTCCTATTTGATATACTGTCTGGCATGCACACAGGATCTATCAGCCATTCAACATGTCCCTTGGAATGAAGACCTTTTCATCTATGAGTATTGTCCCTTATTAAGAAACGATATGATTTTGGAAGACTACAGGAAGGTTCATGATGTTTTTTTGGGAAGATTGTGTCAACAATTGGTAGGAGTTCCAAACCAAAGAGTTTCATTGGAAGCACAGAAATTGGTTCAAGTCTACAAAATTCTTTACATTCAATTTCCACATTTTACTTACATCCGGGTCGGAGGCTTTGATGAAGAACCTCTTAGGCTCCCAAGATTTTCTTTTGACTGTTTTATATTGGTAGAGGTCTACAGGCAATTGTTCATAGTTATTAAAAATACCTCGCTAGAAGAAAGGTGGCCTTCTTTGTTTCCAGTTAAGTTTGGAAACTTGGTCTGTAACAGTATGATGGATGCCTTGGTGATAGGAAGCAACCTATTAAGTTTTCACATGCAATTCTATGAGTTAAGGAGGGGTTTTGACATAAGGGCTTTTCTAGACAAGTTCTAAGTCTAAGTAATTATCCATTGCCTAGTTCACACCTTGAAGATCTATGGGAAGATCTTAGTGACGAAGAAGTAGTCTGGGAACGGGATCACTCAAGACTTGTACTCCCACATATCAAACTGTTGCAGTTAAAGTTTGATATAAAGGGAATAAAAGAGGATAGTTTTGAAGTCGCAAGTTCAGATGTCATCAATATAGAAGCAAGAAGTCCTCTGGTCATAGATTGGAATAGGAAGGAGGAAGATGATATAAATTTAAGAGCCCGAACCATATTTGGGGTTACAGAGACCTGGTTGACAGAAAAGAAAAAGAAAGGAGCAAAGAATCCCCCTCTTGAAAGGCATAGTACAGAATCAGCCCTAAAAAATGTGAAACATGTCTCATCTAATGTGTCTCCTATGGTTCCTAATGCAGGTAAAGTCACATCCCCTAAGAAAAATGTGGTTCCCAGCAGACATCCTACCGCACCTAGATTGAGGCCTAGAACAAGATCGGAAAGGCGTTCTCAGATGGCATCCGTAGGACTTGACTATTTGGATATTGAGATTAACGATGAGGATATTTCCTTTCCATTGGATCAACAAGAAAAGGTTCAAGAAATTCTTACCAGTAACATAGAAATACCTCAGACTGAGAGCACTCCTATCAAAGCACCTGACAATCGGATAGTCACTAGTTCAGTCCCTCCTTGGTTAACTGAATCAGTGAGTAAAAGGAAGAGTTATAAGCTTATTTCACTTCCTGTGAAAGAGATTGTCACCAAATATGCCACCCGGACTCCTAAAGCAAAAATAATGAAGAGTGATGTAGGATTATCTACTGATCCATCTACTGGAAAGGTGATTGCAGAAATAGAAACCTTTAGGCCTAAAAAAGGAATTCAGGAACCAAAGGTGGAAGACTTTGAAATCACTAAGATGGAGCTTGGTGTTCTAACCAGGGACTCTAGAGATCATCTTTTTAAATTTTTAGCTGATCATATGCTCGAACAATCACAAAAGGATGGGAGAGAGAAACGTGAGTTGAAACAGCTGGTATCTACCATGGTTGAGTTTCTTTCCTCACTCACTGATGTTGGAGCACTACCACTGGCCCAGTCCCCACAAGACTTTGATCCGAATTCAGCTGAAAGCCAAAGGCTAGTGAAACAGATGCAACAGGGTAGAGTTCTGATGGAGGTTATGAAATCCTAGATAAATAATGTAATCGATGAAGGGAGTTCTTTCATACGAGAGTTTATATCTACTTGCTTAGATGGGGAAGGTTTACTCGGTGAGATTCAAACTCTAGTCCCAAGTTGGGAAATAGAAGAAGAGAAATGTGTAGTGGTTTTCATACAAGTTGAAGAAATAGAGACATATGGTGTGACTCAGTTCTTAGTAGAAAATCTGATGAAGTTGGTAGACCCTTGTATGCTGTTCATTTTGAAACAGAATTTTGGCTGGAAAAACACAATGTTTAAAGATGCAATTTCTCAAGCCAAAGCAATAGAGAAGGAGGTACTAGATATGCATGCAAATGCCCTTAAAGACATCAAGATGGTAAATCCCTCAAGTATTTTACAGATACCATGAATGCTCTTAAAGAAAATGAAGCACTTACGGTTCAGGATTTCACCAAAATGGCAAACATGGAATCCATGTTGCTGGTGAACAGGGGCCAGTTACCTAAGCAGGTGGAGAGGATCAAGGAGTTAAGATGGGAGAAGAATGCAACTCGGGCAAAACTGACAGGTCTAAAGAATCTGCATTTTTAGCCAGCTCAGGAATTGGTGAACGTGCTTCGAACCTGGAAGCTCATACAAACTGCCACGTCAGAAGGCCTTGGAGGGAGTTGGCATTTTTTGGGATAGCATTTACCTTTCTTTATGTTTTAAAAGACGTGTTACGAAACTCTTGTTTTAGTTGTATAACTGGTTTTTAACAGTTTTTTTGGTGTCCGAGAGGCTGGGTTTTTCTGGAGGCTCTCTCGGACCTAAAACTATAAATGCTGGAGCATTAAACTGTGAAGGGGTTAGAAATTATAGATAGAAAAATAGATCATTTTTCTAAGTAGATAGCTAGAATAGTCTTTTAAGTTCTGAAATAGTTTGTGACTTGTTTTGATTAGACTTTGATCCGATCATATATGAATATATAGATGCATGGTTTGATTTAGATCTTTGAATCGAAATCTGGAATGTATTGGTTACTTTGAGAATTGGTACATTTATATCTGTGCATGTATTATTTATACTTAGTCACTCCCGGTTTCTTTCTAGTTATTTCTCCTTGAGTTATTTTATAGTTTCTTTGTTTTAGAAGTAATTAGTAGATCTCAGTATTCTTCATAGTGTGAATTAATCATCTGTTGATTCTTAAAATTACCTCAATACCCAAGAGTATTTGAGTGGTCCTTCCACGCTTTCTGGTTAAAAGTGTATGTATTCACTTTTATGTTGATAATTCATTGAATATCCTACAAGGAAGCTGAACCTTCAAAATTCAGAGGGAAGCAATTTCTGATGCTTACCCAATTGTTGATGAATTGTTTGTCTTCAAAGGTGTATAGTTTTAATTTGATTTCATTTAAGAAGAAGAAGATAAATTTGTTCGCCAACACTTAGGATTGGCCCAAAAATAATTAGCTTTCTATAATAATTATTTCTTTCATAAAAGGGGTTTGATTTCTTCATGCATTCCTTGTAGATATTTTTTTATTTTTTTATGATGTAGGGTACACCCCCTCAAGAACAACTTCAAACAACTACACACTATTAACAACTCTACAAGTTAATTGCAAATAAAAAATATATTAATCTTAAATAAAATGATTACAACAATGAAATGACAAACCAACAAGAGTTTCAAGACCTATTGTTATAGTAATAAGGGTTTTTAGACATTAGATATATAGATGTACATATATAGATTGGGACAATAAAAAAACAATAGTACTTCATTATAACTCAAAGCTATGAGACTTCAAAATTGTTTATCTTCTTGATAGGTAACTTGTAATCTTCAAGTTGCAGCTTCATACATATATACATTGTTGTAGTACATGCATCCTCGGTTGAATGTTCCTATTTTGTGTTTCACATAAACATTTCTCCACCTTGCCAAGTCTCAAATGTGAAGTTACCAACAATGTTACAAGAACACTTGCAATAGAAACATGGGTTGTAAAGTTCTACAAGGATAAAAATGAAAAGTACTATGTTTAATTGCAATAGTTGAACTTAAAATAAAATTGGAAATCTTTTACTCTGATATTTTGGATGTAGCTTCACCAAACTTTGTCCATGTCTTGAATGGGTCCTTGTTTCAAATTTGGAAAATAAATATGAAATATAACATGTGAAATGGAACTATAACTCTCATCTAAGTGCAACTCTAATGACACCATAATCTTACTCACTATCTATAACCTCCCAAAATTTCTATGTAGTGCCTCTTGAAGTGTGCACCCTACCTTAATTACTTGTGCAAATTGCCTTACATTAAATAATCTATCTACATATTTATGAACTCTCACTATAATACCATTTAGTGAAGGGTGTTCCCTATCAAACACAACTCCAAACAACATACTATGTGCAGCTACATAGATTGATTGGAAACAAGAAAATCTTCTATTAATCTTCAATAGAATGATAATATCATTGAAATGAAATTATCAAGGACTTCAAGGCCTCTTGTTATATCAATGGAAACTATACATCATATATATAGACATACATGTCTAACTTACAACAAAGAAAAATGATGCTTGCAAATTTATTGCAATTCAAAGCTTTGGAACTTATTTTGATCCTCTTAATGGATAAACTTGTAATCTTCAACTTGTTGATTCATAAACTTTCAAACATAATAAATATCTATTGTATGTTACTATATTAAATTTATTATTGGTTGTATGCTCCTATTTTTCTCTTCACTTCAACTTTTCTCTATCATGCCAAGTCTAGAACTTGAGCCAACAAGAATGGTCCAAGAACACTTTCAATAGAAAGATGAGTCGCAAATAACTCAATTAATCAATCTAGGAAGGCTTAAAATGGTAACTATAGCACCCAATAGGAGCAACAAAACCTATAAATAAAACTAGAAATCTTCAAACTCTAGTCTCCTACTTGTAGCTTCACCAAAATTTGTCCAAGTCCTAAACGAGCTCTCCTTTTAATTCTAGAAAATAAATATGAATTACAACATGAAAATGAATGTGTAACTTCCATTTGGGTTCCACTAAAAGATACCATAAGAATATTACACGTCCCAAAGCCCTATTTGACAAATAATAAAGTATTATTTGAATTTTTATGCATAACTCTTCTTGTGGGTGTCGAGGTGGTCCTGGGGAGATTCTTCATACCTACAACACCCTTTTGTGGTCAAAATATAATTAAAATATTATATAGGACCATTATTCTCTTGTACGCATGTGAAGAAATTTCAACTCGTAAACTAGTGGTTTCATAATGGTCAACAAGGATGGCCTATGTAGTGAATCTTCTTACATAACTCCTAAAAATGATGGTGTGCAAGATTCCACATAAATACAAGATGCTCAGGGTCCAATGCTAGCCACTTGAATTTTTGATGCATGTCAAGGAGGTAGAGTACGGAAGTTAACTCAACTCAAATTGAATGAAATAATGATTCAAAGAAGGAACACACATAATAATACATTTTCTGTTATCTTCCCGTCGCATCAGTGACATGATCTCACATAGGAAATGATAGGACAATTTTTGGAAATAGAATTTTTTGACCCCTTAAACCTCATAACCAATTTTTATGGAAGGAAGAAAGTTTTTTTTAACATCATTATATTTCTACTCACCAAGTTATAGGGTCATACTATCCTGTATATTTCCATACCACTATGTTTTCGGATTGCTAATTCTGGAAAACATTTTATGGATTGGTCGCCTTCACAAAAATGGTTATAACTTATTCAATTCTCCATAAAAATTGATGAGACTTGAAGAAAATGAAATTTTACTCATGTGGATACATAGTAAAATTGACTTCATGCCATTATTTATCTGTACAAGGTTGTAGGTTGGGTCTAAAAATAACAAAATTCCCTTGAAAACTTTGTTCACGGGCTATGTTAAAAAAAACTTGCATAACTTTGCAAAAAATTCATCAAATCACACAAAATTTGCTGCAAACAAATGAGGAATCTCTCCTCTATCAAAATAAAAATTTAATAATAATTTCCTTAGCTGTAGGGATCTGTACCATACTAGACAATGCAATTGTAACAAGAAAATTGTGAAAATAGTGAGGTTTTTCTAAAGGGACAGAGTTGCCCCTTTTTTTATTGAATCTTCTTCCATACTATCAAAATTTCATGTCTCAACCATATTGAGGTTATTTATCATACTTTGGCCCGGATTCCAATGGCCATAACCAAAATTTGAAAAAAGTGACCATTCACATTCCAAAACTTGTCTAATTGTCAAGCAATATTGATACCTTTTGTTGACAAACTATTCAACCTAGGTCAATTTGATCCTTCAAGCACAAAATATAATTAATGGTATAAATATGTCCTTATTACATCAAAATTAAATATTTTCAAGACCCTAGACTCCATGACTCAACTTCACAATTGAACTGAAATTTCAAATAGGCGCTCCTGCACTAGTTTTAAAATAAAATATTAAATTTAAATCATTTGCTCAAGTGATTACAAGAAATTTATCTCTTAGTTCAATGGAAATAACATAATTTATTTAGCAATATCTTTTGTCACTAATGGGGAGGCCATCTATTGTTGCGATGGGGAGGTCATCTGCTGCGAGACCGCTTGCTGTTGTTCAGTCGACCTCTTCTGCTGCCCTGTCCCATCTTCTGGTTCCCCCTATTGCCCCATCCTTATTTTTGGTTCCCCCTACCCTGCATGAGGACTCTTCCTCTGCTTGAGAGGTTCTCTTTTCCCTAGAAAGGGATGCTACTTTCTTTGTGCGCAGGAAAGTTCTTGCTCCCATTTTTGCTGAAGGTGCCTACTTTGCTTTTCCTTCGGTGGATTCTGCTTCTCTTCAGCCAGCACCCTCTTCTGTGGTTCTGCCTAGTCCTGTGGGGATGGGTTTTCTTGATGTGTTGCAGGCTAGGGTTTTGGCGATAGATTCTCCTCTTGTTGATCCAGTGGTTTCTGGATCTCTGGGGAAGTCTTTTGCTAATATTGTCTCCAAGCCTTCAGTGGTGGAGAAGTGACCTAGGGTATCTTCTCTGGTTCCTGTGTGTGGCTCCCTTTCGGTTAGGCTCTCTTATGTGACTGAAGAGGATATGGAGAATAGCTCAGAAACCTTTAAATATCAATTTGTCATTTTAGGGATTTTTGGCCTAGCCTCCCCCTTCTACACGAGTGGATTACATGTAAATGGGAACCTCTGCTTGCAGATTCGGTTCACATCTTCCCTATGGAAAAGAGATTTTTCATCGCTAAGTTTAAACTGGCTGAGGATAGAACAAAGATTCTATGCGATACTTTTTTCTGCTGTGAAGATGATAAATTTATGCTTATGATCAAACCCTGGCATCCAGATTTTAATCCATCATCTGAAGTTTTCAATGAAGTCCCTATATGGGTCAGACTCTTGAACCTCCCTCTTCACCTTTGGCAGGACTCTGTCCTTGAGGAGGTGGGGGAGGCTTTGGGGGATTTTTTGATGTTGGATCACGATTCCTACAATATTTATCATTCCACCTTTGCACGTATTTTAGTAGAACTTTACATTTTGAAGGGCCTCCCAGCTGAAATACAAATATAATCTACATTAGGATCCTGGATCCAACAACTTGACTATGAGGGTATTCCCTTCAAATGTCATAAATGCTTTAAAACTAGCCATGTCTCCTCCCAATGTGGCCTGAAAATTAAGAAAAAGAAATCTTCTCCCTCTTGGTGGAAGGGAGCTTCTACACAACACTATATTGTTCTGAAAAACTCTTCTCAGGCTACTAAGAAGGACAATTTTGTTATCCCTCCAACTGCCCCTTCTTTTGTGGTTGCTAGGAATATTTTTGCGACTGCTGGAATTAACTCTTCTATTTCTCTATTGGTTTCTATTGATGAGGGTCCTATTGGGGGTTCTGGGCCCATTATGGTGTTGAACCTTCTTTGACTACTATTATTGGTGGAACTAGGGTTGCTGGTATGGCTGGCTGGGGTTTTGGGCCCTACCTGCTTTGGTTCAGTGGTTACTCCTACTGATAGACCTTTGGCTGTGGCTTCTGCTAGCCCGGTGCTGGATGATTCACTGGAAGTTTCTTTGCTGAGTGTTGGGTCCTCAGCTTTGGATCTTTTGTGTTGGCAAGATAAGGCTGCTAAGGTTGAAGATGGTTGGGTTATTGTCAAAGGTAAAAATTCTAAAAGATCCTCCTCTTCATTTGACATGAGCCTTCAGTCCCATAATAGGGGGACGAATGGATAGCTCTCTTTCTTAAAGTTGTTGATCTCCAATGATTTGTTGTGTTTGGGGATTTCATGCTTTGTTCCATCTAGGTTGTGGGTGCTTGTGGTAAAACCCTCTCTTTGGTCTTGATCTAGTTCATTTAGTGGGTGTATTTGAATATCTTTTTTGACCATCTTGTACAGGGTTTTGAGGTCCCTTCAAAACCTGTTTTATCCTTAATCGAAAACATAATTTATTTAGCAATCACTAACAATAACTCCTAGCTTGTAAATTATATACAAGACCTTAAAAAACTAAATGAAATAGAAACTTAAGAAATATTTTTGGGTGATGTAGGATTTCCCTTAAACTCTTAGATGCTCCTTTAAATAATGTAATCTTAATCAAACAAAATAGTTGTAATCGATAATCGAAATGTTAGGTGTTGTAGATGGAAATGTGTTTATCATAGCCTTGGAAACACATACATTTGAAGGTGAATGATTGTTAGACTCTAGATATTCCTTCCACGTGACTTCACATCAAGGTTGGCTTTTATAGTATGAAGAATATGATGACAAGGTGTACCATGAAATGAATATTTCCTTGAGATTATTGGTAGTGGTAGAGTCTTGATCTACTTCCTTGATGGATGTGTGAAAGGGAACAATAATTTACTATATTGCTTGTTTGGTACAAACTATTATTTTAGTTATCAACCTTAATGACGTAGGTGTGCAAGTTTTTTTCCTCTAGAAGATGGTGTAAGATTTGTGAGGAGCTAGAATGCATGCTAAGAGTGGTTGTGTGGGTTCTTTATTTCAACTAGATTTATGTATAGTTTAGTGCAATAGATCTTATGTTACTATATAAAGATATCCATTGAATTTCCATCCCCACCATTGAAACCAAAAATAAAGAGGTCTTACATCTACTTTCAATAGTTTTCTTTTTGGGTTCCTAATGGTTTTCTTACTTCAAAGACTAAGTTACTTGCAAATAATATTGTACAACTAGAGAGTGGGTCGCATGTATGAGAAGGGTCATGGCCATGAAAATTAAAAATATTATAGAGGGATTAAATGATTGTGCTCTTGACTTTGATGTTTGTTAACATTTCCTATATGATAGGACAATAATATTTGGATCCAACTGGGTATGTGCAAGATCATGAGGGGCCAAAAAGTGGCGATGTGAAAAATATTCACTTTTCACTCGTCCAAAAGTGCATGAAAATGCTTGTTGACTTTTTAGTAGGCCTGGGTGTCAATACACTTGGAAAAACCTAACACCAAAGCACGGGCCTAATTGGGTACCCGATATAATATCGGGTACCTGAAACCTGTGGCATAAATCAAAACTCATGAGCTATTTTCCTCATTTCTCCTCACATTTTGGGTTTGGAAAACAATTGCAAATATCATAGACATGATATTTTTGGGTATCTGATTTCCGCAACAACAAATTCTATCTCTACAACAATAAATTTGATCTCTGCAGTATACGGTAAGTAAATTCTTTGTAGATTTTGATTATTTTATTTCATTTTGATGCTAAATATAGTTTTTTTGGTTGAAATAGGGTTTTGTATTTGTTTTTGTAATAATATATGAAATCAAATTGAAATTTAGATTTGTTTTTTATTTAATCAGGCATGGCTGACAACAATGAAGAAAATAACCCTCCCGCACCAAATAACGATCCCCAAAACAATCCCCCGTCTCAAAACCCTCAATCTTTAGAAGATTTGATACAAGATAATTTGAACACAATACAAGGTTTCCAAAACACATATCAAAATATACCTACATTAGGTCCCATGCTTGCCACATTAAATACTATTGCTGAAAATATTGACACACTCACGCAGTAACATAATGCTACTCTTCATTGGCGTGATGATATGCATGCCCAATTTGATGATGGGCTTGACCATGATGGGATTGCAGCCCTAAATATAAGTAAGGAAGATATAGCCTCTCTTTTTGTGAATCCTAAAATTGGATTACCAATTGACCCCAAAAAGCCCAAATTATCAATAAAATGGTGCACAAATGAAGCAATGCGCACACACTTTTGGGATCGATGGTGGATGGTTTTTGATAAACCACCCCATAGCAATTTGGAGCTCCCTTTCTATTTCATAAAAAAATTGTATGCTGAGTTTGTGCTTGGTCACAATGTTAATTATTGGAGTATGAGGCCCAACATGGGCATAGGCGAAGGAGCTCCTCAGACTAGGCCATTTTCTCAGTGCAAAAAGGCCACTACCTTTGTCCCCCCCACTGATGTCGCACCCCCTCCTCAAGTGCAGCATCTCGATATCATTGCAGAGGCTGCCTCAAAGACTATTAGGGGCATTCATTTTCTAAGTGATCAATTGATCACGTGCACCAGGTCAGTGTTGCCTCCTGGTGTGGATGATGTTGGCGCATCGACATCTCGTCGGAGTTCACATGTATGTGAGCCCCATATTTGCATTATATTCAAGAATATGTGCCTCGGACCGCTTACTGATGTTGATACATATTAGTATGTTATTGATGAGGAGGATGTAGGAGACACAGCTACAGAGGCTGCAACACCTCATGGAGCATCTACATCTCATGAGAGTGCTCAGGAGGTGTACATAGAGCCATGGACTCCTGTTGATATGGTAAGAGTAAACATTATAAATAAATTTGTCACATGAATTATTTAATTTATTTATTTAGATTAGTTTTAATGATTGTCTGCACTTATGTATATATATTTTTTGCATTTATGTTCAGTTGATGACACAGGAGGAGTTGAGACAGGTGGATGAGTCCATAGCTTCGACCATTTCATTTGGCCTTGATGCCTATATGATATATTATAAATTATGTACCCATTAATTTTTTTATATCATTTGGTGTACATGCTTAAATCTCTATCAATTAGAGCAATAAAATTCATACGTTTACTAATATATTGTCATCTTATTGTACTCTTGTAGGCTACAACCGATGTCAGTGGGGGGCACGAGGGGGTTCCTTCATTAGGTGTCGACAAAGGAAAAGTAATTAATTGTTTAAGATTAATTATGCATGCATATGTATGCCACTTGTGTGTAGTAATATATATTCTACTTGAATTTATTGTACAGGGTTTGGCTATCGATGATGTTCCGACATGGGTTCTGGAGCCTAGGTTGACATGCATCTCAATTCGGAGTGATAGCCCGATTGTACGTAGACTTTTACATATTGTTATTTGTATTTTGTAACCAGGGTTGTTATGATGAAGTACATTTATATATAATTGACAATCTTTTTACTCTCATAGGTTACTCCTAGTGTGAGGGAGGGCCCACGAGAATCTTTCATATCTTTGTTGACCCAACCCACTATTCCAGAGGAGTGATCACCAGATGTAAGTTTTAATTTTAGTTCAAATCATCCTATTTTGTAGATTTATTACTCCATGTTGCACCACTCTACTAATCTCATTATTGCAAATATATATTTATAGGTCAGAGTTGGTATTGTTGGCATGGTCCCTTCGCTACCAAGGACTTATGCTAGGACACCTGATCATGGTAGGTGACCGAGAGGCCAGGTACTTATATTTGTATTCAGTTATAATTTTAATTAAATTAGTGTTTGAATTATGAATTATATATATATGTACAAATCATATAAAGTAAGCAATCTAACTTGGGTTTGAACTCATTTTTTATGCAGGATCAATCAGAGCCAAACACTTCTTCAAAGAGGCTACATTTTGATGATCCCCCTACGACATAGGATGTAGTTTTAGTTTTGTGGTCATTTAGACATGCCACTTGGAACATTTTGAGATGGCATATATGCCACATTGTACACTTTGAAACATTGATTTTGTAGATATTTTAAAATGGCATGTGCCATATTTGTATATGGAGATACTTTTGATATATTTTGAAATGACCCTAACCGGCCATTTACTAATTTTCTCAACCAAATCACATGCAGATTCAAAAACTAATAAAACATGCAAATATCCGACAAAAATATTTGAATAACCAGCAGATATAACTTTATTAAATTTCTCAGAAATAAGGTTTTGTATTATACATCAGCAATACAACAACCAAACATTACAATATCCAATCCAATCTAAAATACAGAAAAGATCAGTAAGACTGGATGATAAGAACTTAATAAAAGCAATGGCGAACTCTGAATGAATCCGCACCGGGATGAATCAGGTTTCCATCCAATCCACCAAGAAATGCTGAAGGTTTCCATCCTCAAATTTTTGATTTGATAGCTGAAGCTTCTCAAATTCTCAAAGAGAAATAATATTCATAAACTGAAGCATTCTAAATGAGTCTCCAAAACCTCCTCTTATGGCTGCAGCTGTGACTCTTCAGTTTCCCCACTATGACTCTTCGTATGCCCATTTCGTCTCTTTATAAACTCACTTTAAATAAATGACCGTTGAGTTATAAAGTAAAATAATAAATAAGTGAGGAAAACATTCGGCATTAAAATAGAAGCCCAAACGAGCTCGGATGCCATCGTGTGATAGCTTGCCAGAAAGCTCTTGACAAGACGCTCCAATTCCACTACTAAAAAGTTGATAATTCTGAACCCCTGGTGACTTACTATAAATAGTAAGTGCCTTGGAAACCTGCAGAAATTGCACCGATTGGCTTGGAATTGAAACCACCTAGGCTGATTATCCCCTGGAACACTGCCACACCACGGTTAGCCCTTCGGATTAGGGTAAATAGGCTAACAACATGACTCAATATAATGTACCCCAAAAAGGGGACATTACAATCATCCCTTTCTGGAGATTGCTTGCCCTCAAGCAATCGGTATCTACCTGCTCAGATCAAATACTAGGATCCCAAACCAACCTCTGGGAGGTGACTCCATCAACCAAATGTGTGAAACTAACCCAATCATCATGCTTTGATCTATGAAGCCACTCATACAATAACCAAACAACAACCCATATAATGTCAAAATCCCAAATCACTACAGGATCTGTCGAACCAATCTGCCCTGTGCTACTAACATCTGCAAGAAGGATCTCAACTCAATTGAGGACCTCACTCCAAGTGGGATCTCCCACGCCTCTAAGGCCATATGCCAGGAAAAACCAAATCTCATACTGATCAGCTCCAAAAATGAAAACTGACCTCGAGCATGCCCCTCTGATTTCCCTGAGCGAGAAACTGTGCTAAAGAGGCAAACTATCAAAACTGTCTGATAAGGCTCCCACCCATGATGCACTGAATAGCTCTACTAGAGGCCTCAAATCAGAAAAAGGACTCCATGACTACCTCTCAATACCTGGCATCATACAAAGTAGACCCTTGTGTGAAAACTTCACAGCAGCTAGCATAGCCATCATGCCAAACTCGATAACCCCGTACTGAAGAAGTCCTACTTGATCAACCTCATCACCGAACAGTAGTGTAAGAAAAGATATATCACTCATCATGCCACCAGATCTAGCTACCACTCCTAGACTATAGGTACACAAACCATGCTGCTCATCAACTGAGCTCATCCCGCTACTCCAACCTGATGACCTAGGCTTACCTCTGATGACTACACCTGGGTCCCAGACCCTGCAACTAACATCATCCTCATCCTTGGGATAGGAAGTATCTCCCTCATCTAACTCAAAGAGGGGATTATCAAATGTCCACTCCAACCCATCTCAAACAAAGAGTTATCCATCTTCTGAAAGTGATCTAACTCATTACAAGACTCCAGATGACCCAAAGATCTTCTTAAACAATTGTCCAAGTCATAGGTCTATTGTATGCTGTCAAGCTCCTGAATCACCTCATGATAGAATTCGAACCTATCCCTGTCATCCTGCTCCCTGTACTGGCTAGAGACCACAATCTGATTCCTTGCCTCTTGTAGAGCGATACGAGTGTGCTCCAAAGTGCTCTGAGTAGCACTAAGCTCCCTATTGAGCTTACGGATCTCAACCTCCTTACTCCCCAACTGCTCAGCATAATTCCCAACAACCAGTAACAGGTGGTCACGGTCTATAAGTAGTCTCAAATACTTTGACTTCTAATCCTCAAATGTTGCCCTGACTCCCTGTAAACCTGCAGTATAGGATCCAATCCCTCGGCTGCCTTGCCCTTGATCTCTCTGAGCTGCCCTGTACAGTTCATCGATGATCTGGTGAATGCTATCATGGTGAACTAGCACTGCGATAATGGCATCATCACTAATTTTTATCTAACTCTTTAAGACACACTTCTCATCAGTGTTACCCTGGGATGTACTGCCAAATGGATCATCCATATCCGAGTGATGCAAAAGTGAAGTGCTGCTAAAGAAGTCACATGATTCCTCATTACCAGAATCACTAAAGGTCTCCAACGAGATATCATGACCTATAACCATGAAGTTATCAAACTCCACCATCAAGTCATCGAAATAGAGTTTTGAATACTCACCACTACATCCCAAAAGTGGGGTAGTCATAACTGTAATGTCTCTATCACTAGGCTGAAATTTATCTTTCCCTTGATCAGTCATGCAAACATGCCCCTATGACCAACTCCCCTGACATAAGAAACAAATCTGTCCTGCAATCACTAAGTCCTGGTCTATCACTGAAGATCTTGCAACCCATAGGCCTAATGATGCTTGTTCATTTTTAGATAAAAAACTCATGAATCTTTCAGCCTGAAGCTTAATTAATTTAGCTAAGAGTTCATATGTCATGGATGCTTTCCTTATTCCTCCTCTTCATAATGCCAACAATTCAAATTGCAATTGTTTGCATATGTTGTAGTCCTCATCCAACATCAAGGATAAGATAGTCCTAATGCATGTCTTCACCTCCTCTGAATGACGCTCCCTATAATTGTCTAGGAGACACTGAAATAATTGTTGAATCATTTTACCATAACCAAGATTCAACATTTGACTGAAAACTCTAGTGTTGTTCACTAACTCCAAGATTTTTACCCAAGTACCAAAGGTAGAATCTCTGTTATATTTCAGTCCATCCAAGCTGTCTACAATCAACTATAACACCTGTCTCCAAATGTGCTCGGTGTAAGGAACAATAGGTGTTGTAATTCAAGCGATCTCACTAAGACATAAGGCGACTGCAAACCTAACATCTCGAAGTGGATGACTCATAAATCTGCTTTGCACTAAGGCAACCATTGTGGGATGCATGGCCCAATTAAGAAGCCTGCAATCAGCTTGCTCTATCCGAGATAGATACGAACTTATTTTCTCAAGTTTGGCAAGCATACCTCCCGTGATTTTTTGTTCTTCCAATTGCCATCCAAGGCAACATAATTCATTTCCTATTTCTATTTCTTTTCGGATATCTCTGAGTTACACACCGTAAAATGTGCCATTGAATTCTTTTGAGAACACTGGGCTGTCCAGTGACTCCATGATTTAACCTTCTCCAAATTTCACACATGGATTGAAGTTAATTCGGTAACAGTGAGCTTGATGTCTCTACAATAAAACTCGAATTTATCAACGCTTTCTATTACTAAAAATTTTGAATACTGCTATTGAATATCCTTGGTACTGATTGCAATAATCTTCAGTTTCAAAATGACTGTATTTGACTGTGGAGTTCCGAACTGACTGGTTATGTGGGTATATGAAAGGATTGATAGAATTAATAATGTTGATTTTCTCAGAGGTACAACCATCCAAAGTCTATTGTAGAGTCCCTGTTATAACCTAACTTGTGGTAAAGCACAAAACATAACACCTAAAATACACACTGCAGAGATAGATTTCCACTTCTAGAATTATGTCTCATGGAAATTCACAATGATATTACCGAATGTTGTTATCACCATAAAATCTCAGATTTGATGATATTGAGGAAACTGTTGTCTCCACAATACTAATTCTTATTTGTGCCGACTGTAAATGTGCCGTAAGATTGTCATTTTCAACATATTGCTGTCCTGAACTAGATAAATTTGCACCTTCTAGGTTTCTTCACATACAAAATTAAATAAGGGAGCAAGAGCAATTTTCGAACATAGACAAGTCTCTGCATTTAATTTTGGGAACGTATCTTTCAATTCTACAAGAATCAGGTGTCTGCTAACCTGATGCTATTTTCTGAGTAAACTTATGACTATAATTTATTCAATGTTTCAACGGAGGTTCAGGCACTACAAACGTCCAACAACAGTGAAGAGTCCCAACCCACACCCAGTTGATATTCCAAATGAATGAAAATGTTGGAGCCTACTGGTTCAGACTTATTGAATTGATGCCAAGAACGTACAATTTCCTTTGCAAAAAATAGTGGTGACAACTTTGATTTCTAAAACGATGTTGGTTGTACATTAGAGCATATTCAACCAATGTTTGTTTCCTACACATGTCCAACCATCCTTGTCAAAGAGATTTGAAAGAACGATTTTCACCTCACATTGTAACTCCAAGTTGTTCGCGTGACCAATCCAAAGTTCATGTCACTGCCCAATCCCTCACTGGCACTCACGCGTACATCTATTACTGAGATTGCGAATGCTATTCCGTGAGTATGACTATCTCCCTACCTATTGCGTGTGATGGATGTGCTCGGTTGCCAGTTCTTGATCTCAACATCTCATGTCCAAGTCGCAGCAACCCAAGCCTCTAAGAATGGTTGAAGCTCCCCCACCTGCACACATTCACTGTCCTGTGTTGCCCATGCTGAGAGTTGACCTGCTTACTGGCCTAGTGTTGCAAACTATGGTAACCAAACTAGCTGTAATTTCGGGGTGTAAGGAGACGCCCAGTCCTGTCTTGACTAGAGCGTATAACCAAGACAATCAACTCGAAAGCGTCTGAATATTCAGAGAAAGGCTTGACCTATTCCAACCACCAATATCATGTTTATGCTCCAATATTTCTCCCGACAACTATAGAGAGACCCCGATAATTTGTTTGAAATATATTTCTATTCACACTAGAATCCTTACTTTATTGAAATGGTTGTAGCAGTTCTAACGAGTGAACATGATTCTTCATTGAAACTTCACTTTCTCTCCGCTAGCCTCCCGACTAAAGTTCCCTACCCACTAACTCCTCGGCTTACTGAAAGCAACAGTCCCGTGCAAGCACACTGTCAATGCAAGCATCACGACCAGTTTGTATCACTAGCACGTCTTCCTCTAATCGTGGGTGTTGTGTCAGATGGTAGGTGCTAGCATGTCGCGTAAAACCCAGGCTGGGTGCGTCTATGTTGTTGCAGTGAATCACCAACACAGGCAGTGTGCGTGGTGTTCCAGGTATATTTCAAAATCAACCGCCCAGTAAGTATCCATAGGTTGATATATTGAATAATGCCAAGATTTGTCGAAGAAAATGCTATCATTCCCTTTTTCTCCCGTATTAACATGATACCTACATACGATAATTCATTAACCAAATGCAAGCCTCCTGCTTGGACTCTGCCGGGGAGAATATTGATTTATTTTTATTATTTTCTCCTTTTGATGAATGTGCAGGCTCCCTGTCTGCTATCTCTTCAACTATCAAAATTTGACGCTTTTTAATATGTAAAGCCACTATGATAATCACTCCGTAAAACCCTTCTGAAAATAAATTTGCAACTTGACTATGAAGAAAAAGCCTCAGTCTATAATGCTGTGGAATAAAATTTTGAAAAATATCAAATTTCTGAAGATAAGGGATTTTCTGCAGATAACGTTGTAGAAGGAAGCTTCACAAAATCTCTATGAATATGTGACTAAAAAGAACCTCACAAGCTGGCAGGAAAATTAGCTCTGATACCACTGAAATGACCTTAACCGCCCATTTACTAATTTTCTCAACCAAATCACATGCAGATTCGAAAACCAATAAAACATGCAAATATCCAACAGAAATATTCAAATAACCAGTAGATATAACTTTATTAAATTTATCAGAAATAAGGTTTTGTATTATACATCAGCAATACAACAACCAAACATTACAATATCCAATCCAATCTGAAATACAACAAAGAACAGTAAGACTGGATGATAAGAACTTGATAAAAGCAATGACAAACTCTGAATGAATCCGCAACGGGATGAATCGGGTTTCCGTCCAATCCACCAAGAAATGCTAAAGGTTTCCATCCTCAGATTTCTAATTCGATAGCTGAAGCTTCTCAAATTCTCAAAGAGAAATAATATTCATAAACTGAAGCATGCTGAATGAGTCTCCAAAACCTCCTCTTATGGTTGCAGCTATAAGTCTTCAGTTTCCCCACTGTGACTCTTCATATGCCCATTTCGTCTCTTTATAAACTCACTTTAAATAAATGACCGTTGAGTTATAAAGTAAAATAATAAATAAGTGAGGAAAACATCTGACATTAAAATAGAAGCCCAAACGAGCTCGGATGCCATCGTGTGATAGCTCATTGGAAAGCTCTAGAAAAAATGCTCCAGGTCCACTACTGAAAAGCTGAGAATTCTGAACCCCTGCTGACTTACTATAAATAGTAAGTGCCCTGGAAACCTGTAGAAATTGCACCGATTGGCCTAAAACTAAAACCACCTAGGCTGATTATCCCCTGGAACATTGCCACGCCATGGTTAGCCCTTCGGATCAGGGTAAATAGGCTAACAACACGGCTCAATATAATGTACCTCAAAAAGGGGACATTACACATTTGATACTTTCTATATATAGAACATGTTCATTTTTATGTTATATTTGCGTCATCTTTTGTATGCATTTATTATTCATGTTTATGAAATTGAATGGTGAAGTTATATCTTGACTATGATTATCATTATGATTTAAATTATATCTTGTTGAAGTTCCATTTGTTTTTCTATACTCTAGAATACCCTATTCATGGAGCTTATTATGTTTGAGGTTTAACTTCTATAGATTTCCTATATTCTTATGTTTCATACCATTATGTATACTCACTTGAGCCACTTAGTACTACATTGTTTCAATATTATGTATATATTCACTGTGTATATAACTCATCATATTGGGGTTTACTAAATCCATAGAGAAATGTAGCACTTGTGCTATAAGGTCACTTGGGTCAAGCGTGGTTGCGAGTGTTCTAGTGACTCCGTGGGTGAAACGGGGTTGTCAATGGTGTTTACCCAGCCAACCAAAGCCGATGGAGCAGATGGTTTGATGCCAGAATAGAAGGTTTGAAAGATACACTGCTGAGCTACTTTCAACTAACCCTCACTGCAAGTTTTGACATCGACTGAGACCGCTTTGCCAAATACAAATGAAGTCAAATCGCCCAAAACTGAGAGAGGTTATTGTAGACCTCGGAAACACGATCTCATAGCCTTTGATAGTTTGTCAATACCTCTCACGAGGTCTGAGATACGAGCCTCGAAAGATCACTACCCAATTGTGCTTAGTGCACGTTGGGGTCACTTGAGTTGAGTGTGGTCGCGAGCGTTCCAGTGACTCCGTGGGTGGAATGGGGTTATCGGTGGCGTTTACCTGGCCAATTGGAGCCAATGGAGTAGATGGTTCGATCCCAAGATGGATGGTTTGAAAGATACGCTGCTAAGCTACTTTCAACTGACCCTCACTGCAAGTTTTGGCATCGACTAAGATCACCTTGCCAAATGAAAATGAAGTCAAATCGCCCAAAACTGAGAGAGGTTATTCTAGACCTCGGAATCATGATCCCATATTCCCTGACAGTTTTTCAATACCTCTGATGAGGTCCGAGATATGAGCCTTGGAAGATCACTTCCCAATCGGGCTTACTGCACCTTGGGGTCACTTGGGTTGAGCGTGGCTACGAGCATTCCATTGACTCCGTGGGTGGAACGAGGTTGTCACTGGTGTTTACCCAGCCAATCGGAGCCAATGGAGTAGACGGTTCGATCCCAGGATGGACGGTTTGAAAGATACATTGCTGAGCTACTTTCAATTGACCCTCATTACAAGTTTTGACATCGACTGAGATCGCCTTGCCAAATACAAATGAAGTCAAATCGCCCAAAAATGAGAGAGGTTATTGTATACCTCAGAATCATGATCTTGTAGCCCCTAATAGTTTGTTGATACCTCTCAAGAGGTCTGAGATACGATCCTCAGAAGATCGCTGCCCAATCTTGCTTAGTGCACCTTGGGGTCACTTGGGTCGAGCGTGGTCGCGAGAATTCCAGTGACTTCGTGGGTGGAATGGGGTTGTCACTAGCATTTACCCAGCCAACCGGAGCCAATGCAACAGATGATTCGATCCTAGGATGGACAGTTTGAAAGATACACTGCTGATCTACTTTCAACTGACCCTCACTGCAAGTTTTAGCATCAACTAAGATCGCCTTGCCAAATGCAAACGAAGTCAAATCGCCCAAAACTGAGAGAGGTTATTCTAGACCTCAAAAACATGATCCTATAGCCCCTAACAATTTGTTGATACCTCTCACGAGGTCCAAGATACGAGCCTCAGAAGATCGTTGCCCAATCATACTTAGTGCACCTTGGGGTCACTTGGGTTGAGTGTGGTTGCGAGCGTTCCAATGACTCTGTGGGTGGAACAGGGTTGTCACTGGCGCTTAAATGGCCAACTGGAGCCAATGGAGCAGACGGTTTGATCCCAAGACGGACGGTTTGAAAGATACATTTCTGAGCTACTTTCAATTGACCCTCATTGTAAGTTTTGGCATCGACTAAGATCGCCTTGCCAAATGCAAACAAAGTTGAATCACCCAAAACCAAGAGAGGTTATTGTAGACTTTGGAATCATGATACCGTATCCCTTGATAGTTTTTTGATACCTCTCACGAGGTCTGAGATACGAGCCTCGAAAGATCGCTGCCCAATCGTGCTTAGTGCACCTTGGGGTCACTTGGGTCGAGCATGGTCGCAAGCGTTCCAGTGACTCCGTGGGAGGAACGGGGTTGTCACTGGCGTTTACTCAGCCAACTGGAGCTGATGGAGTAGATGGTTTGATCCTAGGACGGACGGTTTGAAAGATATACTGCTGAGCTACTTTCAACTGACCCTCACTGCAAGTTTTGGCATCGACTGAGATCGCCTTTGCAAATGCAAATGAAGTCGAATTGCCCAAAACCAAGAGAGGTTATTTTAGATCTCAGAATCACAATCTCGTAGCCCCTAACGGTTTGTTGATACCTCTCACGAGGTCTGAGATATGAGCCTCAAAAGATTGCTGCTCAATCATGCTTAGTGCACCTTGGGGTCACTTGGGTCGAGCGTGGTCGCGAGCGTTCCAGTGACTCCGTGGGTAGAATGGGGTTGTCACTGGCGTTTACCCGGCCAACCGGAGCTGATGGAGCAGACGGTTTGATCCTAGGATGAATGGTTTGAAAGATACATTTATGAACTACTTTCAACTGACCCTCACTACAAGTTTTGGCATCGACTGAGATCGCCTTGCCAAATGCAAATGAAGTCGAATCACCCAAAATAGAGAGAGGTTATTGTAGACCTCAAAAAAATGATCCCGTAGCCCCTAATGGTTTGTCGATACCTCTCACGAGGTCCAAGATATGAGCCTCAAAATATCACTGCCCAATCGTGCTTAGTGCACGTTGGGGTCACTTGGGTCGAGCATTCCAATGACTCTATGGGTGGAACGGGGTTTTCACTCACATTTACAATGTCATGAAAATGAACCACCAACTTATAGTCCACACCATTTTCAGTAACGAAAAAGTTAACCCTTTTACTCTCCCGTGCAAACTCAGAAAGCACGTCACTTGCAGACCATAAAACACACTGCATTATGGTACACTGGGTAGCCTACAAGCAATTGTGTTTTACATATTGAGTAAGTAGTCCTTGGGAACATGTCCTTGTCTGCAGTGGAAACAATTAGGTTTTCATTCTGAAACAAGAGAAGACCCAAATGGGAAAGCATGCACACTTCTTTTCTTAACCCAGTTCCGTTGCAATGACTGTTAGTGGTATGTTTGAAATTTGAACTGTGAAACTAATCATGATTAAGCCAGTCGACAATCTACTTAAATTTAATTATTTTTAATATTCTGCTTATTATGCTTGAGGTTTAGCTTCTATAGATTGTTTGAAATGATAAAAAATAATATCCTTAAAGCTTTAGAAACAACAATCAAACATGTAAGAATTCAAACCATGCAAATGACATAAGTAAATGACATGTAAGATCCCTTGTTGGCACCAGTGGCCACCCATACATGATTTTGGTCATAAGTCCTTATCAAGACTTCTAGGACATTTAACTTTTAAATCAAATTGATTGTTACAAATTGCCATTATAGGCTTCAAAAGATATCAATTAACCATTAAGGATCCTTTTGTCCTTCTATCTCTGATTGGATCCATGGTGACCGCAGGTGTCTTCATAGGTGCTCCTGCACAAGTTACAATCCACATACAAAACCAAGTTTATTGACTCAAAATATAATCTAAGAAAGGTGAAATTAATGTATTGAAATTAAGCTTAACGAACTTAGAAAATAATGCACTAAGTTAACTTATTACCTAGTTAAGTGTTCTTGAAGGGTCATCTCTTTGCTTCAGGGTCTCCAATAGTGCTTCATGATCAACAGTACTAATAGTTCAAAGTTATTTTGTCTTTGGTCTTCCTTGATGCTTTGACAACTTGACATTTGTTGCTATAACAAGGTGTGAATACATGAGAATAGTTTTGTGCTTCTCATAGTCTTCAAATGTGGGAATTCCATTATTTTTAATCATGTATGTTTGCAGCCATGTTCTCGCAACAACAATTGAACCTGTAGGATATGTGAACCCATCACCATCTATCATCAGTTGTACAAGCTTTTGTTTACCTCGTACACAACGTGCTAACCAATAATCTAACATCCCATCATTCCCCTGTGGTGCAACCAATGCAAAACCATCTCCTGGCTTCAGAAGATCTGAAAGATGGTCATACTCAACTAAAGTGTCCATGTCATCATTTCTTATAGAGAGTGTCAAAGATAAAGGAGTTAGATACTGTGGAACCCATGTATCCACCCACTCACTTGACTCACAATGATCCCAATCATACTGAAAACACATGGGGCAAAAACAAGCCAACTCTCGTGTCCAAATGGTCCATGTACTACTATTGGAGCTTTGGAATGAATGCATTTTTTAAGAGTCTTTCACTATTTGACAATCCAATCTATCTCCTATAGTTCCCTCCTCAACCAACCAAAAGAATCTATGCACTATAGAATCAAGAGTCCCCCCTGTGACAATGCTAAAGTACACCAATCAATAATAGAATGAGCATCAAGAAGTACAGCTCTTGAAATCCTCAATTGCTCCTTAACTAGAGCTCTCTTCACACACACACATGCTCCATCATGCTCCCCTTTCCCATGCCCTGACTCAAAAAAACTCCAAATATGAGGTACACCTCTCTCCACATGCATTCTACACAACTAATAAAACATTCTGGCATTCTTAAATTGACCACTGCAATTATCTGACCAAATGAGATGCCTATCCATAGCAATACCATTGTCTTGCAAGAAGTCAAAATAGTTCTGGAAACAATGTTGAACAAACTCATGAGAGTGAGACCTATCATCGCTCATATAAAAATGGTACTCTTTGATTATCTTTCACTCATCTTTTGTGCTATTAGGGGAATGTCTATATGTGATGTGTACAAAAATAGCAACCTGAATGGAATTGTAATATTGAGCTTGAGTCTCATTTTGGGGCTGCAATGTATAGTTCTCCGCAAAGTCTACAACGGATATAATAGTTCCAATGGTGAAAGTGTCCTTACACATCCTGAATTGTTGATCTAACCATTGAGACCTATGACTTTGCATACTTGTAAAAAACATTTGTCTTGAAATCTAAGATAAAATCAGCAACATTGTATTCTTTTGCAACTAACTCACATCTAGAGCCTTCACCTCCACTCTTCAATGTATATTTCACTGTTTCATACACCTTTTTTTGGACGAGTGTCTTTCCAAAATTGTGTTCCAAACCCTCATGAAAACATGTTCTAAACTTGGACAAGCCACCACATTCTGAGCACTTGGCATTTAAGCAATATTTTTTATAAAATAAACAACCATCATCTCTATGACATAAAAATTGATCTAGCAAGTCTCTTGATGATTTGGGAAGACCACTTGCACCACAATCCTCTAGCATTTCATTAGTATGCAAAGTAGAATGAATGGACTGTAATAATTCATGATGCATTGAAAACTCAACATGATATTTGCAACAACATGTATTTCGAATCTTAAGGGGTACATAATAAAATGGCTTCATAGATTCAAAAGACCTTTGTGATATTTTCAATGTTGGATGTGTCTCAGAAAATTTTTTATACAACATTGTTTGAATTACCTCCACATAATGTTTAGGATGTGGAGTGCGGTCTTGATTGCCAACTCTCAACTTCAAGACATCCTTCACATTGGGTGACACTCTTGAGTTAGCATCCCAAAATTCTTGAATTTCATCCTTGACAAAATTTTTTAGCTTCTTATCGAAATGCGGAAGTCTCCCACCATAAGCCCATTTATCAATTTGAAGCAGATCATCAAGTCTTTCTCTTCTTGCAAGTGCTCTACCCAAAGTTTTATGGTCTATATTTAAGTCAACACAAGTTTATCTCATCAAACGAGCCTTTCTCAACTAATGACTTACTAAGGAGGTTGTAATAACCCTCCGAGAAACTCTCTTGTCTTTTTCTCTACTAGTCTTCCCAATGCTATTGAGAGCACTGAAAATATTCTTCACAACAATGGCATTTCTCTCAATTTTCTTGTTCACACAAATCTTCAATTTCACAAGCATATGTCTCATCTTTTGCATCTTTAACAACTGCACAAAAATTTTAAATTGCTCAACCAATGTCTTGTTTCCAAAAACTTGATCATAAATTCTTGAATCCCACAACCTAATGGTTCTATGTGACCTCTTTCCTTCCCAATTATTCATAATGGTCTCCTCAATTTCAATTAACCATTTAGGTGTTCTTGAAAGCCCCGAATTTGAAGATTGATTATCTTTATTGTAAGGGACTTCATTTCGCATATAATTTGAAGATGTGTAATGTTCATGTGGTTTTTGTGCAACATTTTCATTCCCCAAGTATACATTTTCAATCTCCATCTGTACATTTTCAACTTCATTCCATTCATTGTCATTCCCCAAATCTACGTTTTCATTCAAAAAATTAATTTCCATATTATTTTCAAATTCAACATCCTCTTCACTTGCAACTACATTTACGGGGTCACCTTGATTAATTTTTAACATACCTTCTCTCCTTCTTCGGTGATTTTCCCTATCTTTTTCCCTATATGCTTGAATTTCTTCATTCGTCACCTTCCTCTTTCGTTTAGCCTTTCGACGACTGCAACTTCCCATGGTGAGACCACAAGTTGACAAAAAAAAAATGGGCCACAAATCACATTTTTTTTCCTGCAACCCGTGAAAAAGTCTAAAATCTCATACTTATCTGGTTTGTGGGGACAGGGAATATTTTGGTCAAATATGACCAATCAAAAATTGAGTACCCGATTCCAAATAGAGTACCTGATATTTCCAGGCAGATGAAAGAAAGGGTGGGAGCAAATGAAAAAATTGAACTTTTACATATAAAATTGGGTATATAATATATATATAATGTATATTATATATATACTAAAATATTATATGTACTAATATATATATATATATATATATATATATATATATATATATATATATATATATATATATATATATATATATATTAATGTATTATATACTAATGTATTATATATATATAATGTATTCAAAAAAATACTTGCACAATTGATTTGATGATAGACAGTTTCAACCCAAGTCCTCTTGAAAGTATCTAGCATAGGATTTTTCTACAGACTCCTAATGTCAATAGTCTGACTATACTGAATAAGTCTCCATGACCCCATCTGACACATTTGAATTCTCAAGTGTGTCTGAAGGGGTCGTAGGACCCCTTAAGACACACTTGAGCATTCCAATGTGTCCATAGGGGTCATGGGGACTTCCTAGGGGTCCTAATGGGTGATAAGGCATACTAGGACCCCTAGGAAGTCCCATGACCCCTTTTGACACATTTGAATGCTCAAGTGTGTTCGAAGGGGTCATAGGACACCTTAAGACACACTTAATGTGTCTAATGTCTCCATAGGAGTCATACGGACTTCCTAGGGGTCCTAATGCATAATAAGGCGTACTAGGACTCCTAGGAAGTCTCAATGACCCCTTTTGATACATTTGAACGCTCAAGTGGGTCCGAAAGAGTCGTAGGACCCCTTAAGACACACTTGAGCATTCCAATGTGTCCATATGGGTCATGGGAACTTCCTAGGGGTCCTAACACGTGATAAGGTGTATTAGGACTCCTAGGAAGTCCCCATGACCCCTTTTGATACATTTGAATGCTCAAGTGTGTCTGAAGGGGTCGTAGGACCCCTTGAGACACACTTGAGCATTCCAATGTGTCCATAGGGGTCATGCGGACTTCCTAGGGGTCCTAACACATGATAAGGCATACTAGGACCCCTAGGAAGTCCCCATGACCCCTTTTGACACATTTGAATGCTCAAGTGTATTTGAAGGGGTCATAGGACCCCTTAAGACACACTTGAGCATTCTAATGTGTCCATAGGGGTCATGGGGACTTCCTAGGGGTCCTAACGCATGATAAGGTGTAGTAGGACCCATAGGAAGTCCCCATGACACTTTTTGACATAGTTGAATGCTCAAGTGTGTTCGAAGGGGTCGTAGGACCCCTTAAAACACACTTGAGCATTCCAATGTGTCCATCGGGGTCATTCGGACTTCCTAGGGGTCCTAACATGTGATAAGGCACACTAGAACCCCTAGCAAGTCCCCATGACCCCTTTTGATACATTTGAATGCTCAAGTGTGTCTGAAGGGGTCTTAGGACCCCTTAAGACACACTTAATGTGTCTAATGTGTCCATAGGAGTCATGCGGACTTCCTAGGGTCCTAATGCGTGATAAGGCTTACTAAGACCCCTAGGAAGTCTTCATGACCCCTTTTGACACATTTGAACACTCAAGTGTGTTTGAAGGGGTCGTAGGACCCCTTAAGACACACTTGAGCATTCCAATGTGTCCATAGGGGTCATGCGGACTTCCTAGGGGCCCTAACGTGTGATAAGGTGTACTAGGACCCCTAGGAAGTCCCCATGACCACTTTTGACACATTTGAATGCTCAAGTGTGTTCGAAGGGGTCATAGGACCCCTTAAGATACACTTGAGCATTCTAACGAGTCCATAGGGTTCATGGGGAATTTCTAGGGGTCCTAACACATGATAAGGCATACTACGACCCCTAAGAAGTCCTCATGACCCCTTTTGACATATTTGAATGCTTAGGTGTATCTGAAGGAGTCGTAGGACCCCTTAAGACACACTTGAGCATTCCAATGTGTCCATAGGGGTCATTCAGCCTTCCTAGGGGCCCTAATGCATGATAAGGTGTACTAGGACCCCTAGGAAGTCCCCATGACCCCTTTTGACACATTTGAATGCTCAAGTGTGTCCAAAGGTTCGTAGGACCCCTTAAGACATACTTGAGCATTCCAATGTGTTCATAGGGGTCATGGGGACTTCCTAGGGGTCCTAATGCATGATAAGGTGTACTAGGACCCCTAGGAAGTCTTCATGACCCCTTTTGACACATTTGAATGCTCAAGTGTGTCCAAAGGGGTCATAGGACCCCTTCAGACACACTTGAGCATTCCAATGTATCCATAGGGGTCATACAGACTTCCTAGCAATCTTAATGCATGATAAGGCATACTAGGACCCCTAGGAAGTCTCCATGACCCCTTTTGACACATTTTAACACTCAAGTGTGTCTAAAGGGGTTGTAGGACCCCTTAAGACACACTTGAGCATTCCAATGTATCCATAGGGTTCATGCGGACTTCCTAGGGGTCCTAACGCATGATAAGGTGCACTAGGACCCCTAGGAAGTCCCCATGACCCCCTTTTGACACATTTGAACACTCAAGTGTGTCCGAAGGGGTCGTAGGACCCCTTAATACACACTTGAGCATTCCAATGTGCCCATATGTGTCATGGGGACTTCCTAAAGGCCCTAACACGTGATAAGGTGTACTAGGACCCCTAGGAAGTCCCCATGACCCCTTTTGACACATTTGAACACTCAAGTGTTACTAAAGGGGTCATAGGACATGTTAAGACACACTTGAGAATTCCAATGTGTCCATAGGGGTCATGGGGACTTCCTAGGGGTCCTAACGTGTGATAAGGCATATTGGGACCCCTAGGAAGTCCCCATGACCTCTTTTGACACATTTGAATACTCAAGTGTGTCCGAAGGGGTTGTAGGACCCCTTACGATACACTTGAGCATTCCAATGTGTCCATAGGGGTTATGGGGACTTCCTAGGGGTCTTAACACATGATAAGGCATACTAGGACCTCTAGGAAGTCTCCATGACCTCTTTTGACATAGTTGAATGCTCAATTTGTCCAAAGGAGTCATACAACCCCTTCAGACACACTTGAGCATTCCAATGTGTCCATAGGGGTCATGGGGACTTCCTAGGGGTCCTAACACGTGATAAGGCATACTAGGACCCCTAGGAAGTCTCCATGACCCCTATTGACACATTTGAACACTCAGGTGTGTTGGAAGGGGTCGTAGGACCCCTTAAAACACACTTGAGTATTCCAATGTGTCCATAGGGGTCATGCGTACTTCCTAGGGGCCCTAACGCATGATAAGGCATACTAGGACCCCTAGGAAGTTCCCATGACCCCTTTTGACACATTTGAATGCTCAAGTGTGTCCGAAGGCATCGTAGAACCCCTTAAGACACACTTGAGCATTCTAATGTGTCCATAGGGGTCATGGGGACTTCCTAGGGGTCCTAACGGGTGATAAGGCATACTAGGACCCCTAGGAAGTCCCCATGACCCCTTTTGACACATTTGAATGCTCAAGTGTGTCTGAAGGTGTCGTAGGACCTATTAAGATACACTTGATCATTCCAATGTGTCCATAGGGGTCATTCAGACTTCCTAGGGGTCCTAACGCGTGATAAGGCATACTAGGAAACCTAAGAATTCCCCATGACCCCTTTTGACACATTTGAATGCTCAAGTGTGTCCAAAGGGGTTGTAGGACCCCTTAAGACACACTTGAGTATTCCAATGTGTCCATAGGGGTCATGGGGACTTCCTAGGGGTCCTAACGTGTGATAAGGCGTAGTAGGACCCATAGGAAGAGTCCATGACCCATTTTGACACATTTGAATGCTCAAGTGTGTCCGTAGGGGTTGTAGGACCCCTTAAGACACACTTGAGCATTCCACTGTGTCCATAGGGGTCATGCGGACTTCCTAGGGGTCCTAATGCATGATAAGGCATACTAGGACCTCTAGGAAGTCTCCATGACCCCTTTTGACACATTTGAATGCTCAAGTGTGTCTGCAGATTATTTTACATGTTTAGACTCATGATGACACTTTATTTTATTATGTTGGACTATTGTGACGGAGACATTATATTATGATACTATGTGATGACTTTTGTTATGTGAGGATGATATAGGACTTTTACTTTCTTGTTATTTATTAGGTCATGAGCATAGTAATTGATACATCTTTGATTTATATATGATATCTTGATGTTACATTCATGTTAGGAAAATTTATGAGAAATAATCGTGACTATTATGTTAGATGGATTAGCATGTATCATTTTATTCTTGACCTTATGTGCTTTAGAAATGCAATGTTGAAATGATGGGAATTATTATGAAATGCAGTTAGAAATTATGATGTTAAGAATGTGATGTTTAGATGTATTGTATTTACATATATATATGATATTTGACATTTCATGAGCTACTAATGCTTTGTCAAGTGTGCAGGTAAGACCATGGAAATTTCGGGGGAAATCAAAGATGGATATTTGTAAAATCCTGTTAAGCCAAGGTTATCTATAAGGGGAGAAATTAACCTCGTTGTAAAGTGTAAATTTTGTAAAGTAATGCATGAATGTAATTGTTGTATTATATTTATTTTACTTTATTATTTAGTCTACTTGGCATGCCATGTGTATTGTGTGTAATGTGATTTATTTGTGGTGTCAATTGACACATGTCTTGTGAGTTGGCATGCCCAAGTGTTTAATGTGTGTAAGTGGTCTCTATTTTTAGGGGCCATGAGCGGGATTCTCTTTCATTTTCGGATTCATTCTTTGAGTGGTCTTTTGAGTGGCTTTTAATGACCATTTAAGTTAGTGGAGGTTAAAAATAGGCTACCCCATAGTGGTGCCATATGTTGGAGGTCAAATTTTGACTATTGTGATGGTTTTTGACTAGTTTTGCCCTTCCAAAAGATGCTTTATTGAAAAGTGACGAAATTGGAAGAGCCATTCTTCATTTGAATTTTGAAAGGTTGAGGGTTTGTCTTCTTAAGGAGATGGAGGGAAAATTGTTGGCTAATTTCCCACTCTCCAATTTTTGGAGACTTGAGAATTTGTGAGAATTTTGGTTTGTTCTTGGAAGATTTTGGTGTTGCATAGCAAAGGAGGAAACTTGTTGGAAAGCTCATCTCAACCCTCTTGCCATTAGCTTGGATCAAGGTTGGATTCTTGTATTCTCTTGTTATTATTGTTATGTATAATTTTACTTCTTTTCCTATGTTGTGTGAATGATGGTTACTCATGTAAAAGTTCATGGCTTCTTGTCTTTCTTTATGTGTATTTTCTTTTGTGCATTGTTTCTTGGGGTTGTGCAAGGCCAAACTCACCCTTGGGAGGGAAGAGAGCCTCAATGGGTGAAGGGCATAAGTTGGGACTACTTTTCTAGTGTAGAGTCCTTCCTCTGAGAGGAAGGGGATAAAGCATGGATGTATGGGCATCCATGTGCCATTTTTTTTGTGTATACTTTTGGGGGTCATAAGGGTGTGGTTATGGTGAAGAGTATGAGAAGGGTGGATGGTTGTTTCTATGGCCTTGTGAAGGCATATTGTGCAGATTTTGGTACCTTGTTGAAGGCTAGTTTTCTATTGTACTTTGGCATTCTCCTAGTTGAGTAGCTTCCACCTTCACCCCTACCATGGGTCCAAAGTGACTCAGGTTGTGCTAAGCCTTGGGAAAGGGAATTTTATGTTTATGCAATGGTTGCTAGTTTTTGTTGTGTGTTTTGCCCTAATTTTGGGCATGACACACTTGAGCATTCCAATGTGTCCATAGGAGTCATGTGGACTACCTAGGGGTCCTAACGCATGATAAGGAGTACTAGGACCCCTAGGAAGTCCCCATGACCCCTTATGACACATTTGAATGCTCAAGTCTGTTCGAAGGTGTCGTAGGACTCCTTAAGACACACTTAAGTATTCCAATTTGTCCATAGGGGTCATTAGGACATCTTAGGGGTGATAACGCATGATAAGGCATACTAGGACCCCTAGGAAGTCCCCATGACCCCTTTTGACACTTTTGAATGCTCAAGTGTGTCCGAAGGGGTCATAGGCCTTAAGACACACTTGATGTGTCTAATGTGTCCATAGGGGTCATGCGGACTTCTTAGGGGTCCTAACATGTGATAAGACATACTAGGACCCCTAGGAAGTCCCCATGACCCCTTTTGACACATTTGAACACTCAAGTGTGTCTGAAGGGGTCATAGGACCCCTTAAGACACACTTGAGTATTCCAATGTGTCCATAGGGGTCATGGGGACTTCCTAGAGGTCCTAACACGTGATAAGGTGTACTAGGACCCCTAGGAAGTCTCCATGACCCCTTTTGACACATTTGAATGCTCAAGTGTGTCTGAAGGGGTCGTAGGACCCCTTAAGACACACTTGAGAATTCCAATGTATCCATAGGGGTCATTCAGACTTCCTAGGGGTCCTAACGTGTGATAAGGTGTACTAGGACCCCTAGGAAGTCTCCATGATCCCTTTTGACACATTTAAATGCTCAAGTGTGTCTGAAGGGATCGTAGGACCCCTTAAGAAACACTTGAGCATTCCAATGTGTCCATAGGGGTCATGCGGACTTCCTAGGGTCCTAACACATGATAAGGTGTACTAGGACCCCTAAGAAGTCCCCATGACCCCTTTTGACACATTTGAATGCTCAAGTTTGTCCAAAGGGGTCGTACGACACCTTAAGACACACTTGATTTGTCTAATGTGTCCATAGAGGTCATGGGGACTTCCTAGGGGTTCTAACACATGATAAGGTGTACTAGGACCCATAGGAAGTCCCCATGACCCCTTTTGACACATTTGAACACTCAAGTGTGTCCGAAGGGGTCATAGGACCCCTTAAGACACACTTGAGCATTCCAATGTGTCCATAGGGGTCATTCGGACTTCCTAGGGGTCCTAACGTGTGATAAGGTGTACTAGGACCCCTAGGAAGTCTCCATGACCCCTTTTGACACATTTGAATGCTCAAGTGTGTTCGAAGGGGTCGTAGGAACCTTTAAGATCCACTTGAGCATTCCAATGTGTCCATAGGGGTCATTCAAACTTCCTAGGGGTCTTAACGCATGATAAGGCATACTAGGACCCTAGGAAGTCCCCATGACCCCTTTTGACACATTTGAATGCTCAAGTGTGTTTGAAGGTGTCGTAGGACACCTTAAGACACACTTGATGTGTCTAATGTGTCCATAGGGGTCATGTGTACTTCCTAGGGGTCCTAACATGTGATAAGGTGTATGAGGATGCCTAGGAAGTCCCCATTGTATGTGACTGAATGTGACCTCTAAATCAGGCACAACACAACATGGTCATTATTCACTTGATAGAATTTGGGAGAGAGTATGAAGAACTCAATCCAAATTCCATGGTGAGGCGACCTATTGCCTCCTATGTGAATGGGGTGTTTGAATACTCTCAAAACGAGAGCCAACAGCCGGGAGACCAATTCAACAATGGAGGATTTGAAAGCAAATATGAAAAAAATGAAACTAAGCTAAGAATGAATGCAATTAATCTAGAAAACTTTGAAAGAAATATGAAATGCAGATTTTTTAGTTGATTTTGGAATAAAAATGATCTCAATCTAAGAACAAGTAAGAAAATTTAATCTAAATGTGAAATGAAATTATACTAATATGAGAAATTAAACTAGATAATGCAATAAAAGAGCTTTGAAAATAATGAGATATGAGACTAAAAAAAGCTATAGTAAGGATGCTCTCAAAAATTGCTCTCTCTAATGAAGAAAAAGAGATCAAATAAAAAGAAGAGCCAAGAGGAGGAGGAAGAGTTTCTTGATTCGAAACTCCTGACCCTTCATATCCCTTTTGGGACAACTAAGCATGAATTACTTAAAAAAAGAATGGAAAATGCCACACAGGTGGCCTTTCGAATATCTCATATTATTAATTTAAGAAAAAAGGTGTCCATTCAAATAACAAGCAATTATTAATTCCTTTTTATGGGTAATTAGCTAAAGAGGGTGGTTTGATTTAATTTAATTTAAAGCACATAGGACTTTACAATTAAATTAATGTATCATAGGGGTAATTTAGCCAATTAAGTCAAAGACTTTAGGAATTAATTTAGCATTTGATTATTGCAATTTATGGTCTTTGCAATTGACATCAAGTCAAATTAAGTTAGATATGAGAGAGAAAATTGCCTAGGGAACTAGGACTTTGGTGATGTAAAATCGAGATAATGCACCAAAATTGATGAAATTAAATAGGTGCCAATTTTGGGGTATTACATTTGCCCCTCTTTGAATTGATGTGCGAATAGCGCGTTGATTCAAAGAATAGTCTGAAGTGACAGATGATGAGAATTTCTGAAGTCTAAGTTAGATTGCGAAGACAACGGTCTTAGAAGAGAACCGGAATCAGGGTTAGATTGCCCCAATACCAATTGATGAAGATGCCGATTTAGGACTATCTCCGAATCAGGGTTAGATTGCCCCAATACGAAGCTTAGTCCTCCGAGACCTAGGTTAGATTGCCCAGATAACGGTCTAAAAGAGATTTTGAGAGTCATCTCCAGAACGAAGCTTGACTCCCAGGAATTAGGGTTAGATTGCCCCAATACCCAAAAGATTTCAAGAACCATCTCCAGAATGAAGAATGATCCTCGAGGATCTGAGTTAGATTGCTCAGATACCTAAGAGATAGATTTCCAGATAACAAGATGCGAGGCGTGAAGATGCCCCTAGCAATGAGAACTGATGATTCAAATCAGACTGATTCAAGAATAGATTCGACAAGATTCAAATGATGTAATCATCCTGCCCCCTCGGGAGCGAAATTGAAAGATGACATGTCAGAAGGATGATAAACAACAAGAGATTGCAGAGCAAAAGCAATTAGACTAGATTCGCGAAGCTACATAAGCAAATCAAAGCAAAGTAGAGGTCTTTTTGACCATAGTTGACCATGGTTGACTAAATTTGACTTGAGTTGACTTGATGAAAAGAAGCAAAGATTTGAGAACATGATGCAAAGATGAGGATCTGGCAGGAAGATGACACCAGAAGGCTGACTGCACAAGCATCCAATCCAGAAGGAGTCCAATATTTAAAACGTGATTTTGATGAAATTAAATAGGTGCCAATTTTGGGGTATTACATTTGCCCCTCTTTGAATTGATGTGCGAACAGTGCATTGATTCAAAGAATAGTCTAAAGTGACAGATGAAAGCAGATCAAAGCATGAATTTTTTCGAAGTCTAAGTTAGATTGCGAAGACAACGATCTTAGAAGAGAACTGGAATCAGGGTTAGATTGCCCCAATACGAAGCTTAGTCCTCCGAGACCCAGGTTAGATTCCCAGATAACGGTCTAAAAGAGATTTTGAGAGTCATCTCCAGAACGAAGCTTGACTCCCAAGAATTAGGGTTAGATTGCCCCAATACCCAAAAGATTTCAAGAACCATCTCCAGAACGAAGCTTGGCCCTTGAGGATCCGAGTTAGATTGCTCAGATACCTAAAAGATGGATGATAAGATAACAAGATGCGAGGCACCAAGATGCCCCTAGTGATGAGAACTGATGATTCAAATCAGACTGATTCAAGAATAAATTCGACAAGATTCAAATGATGTAATCATCCTGCCCCCTCGGGAGCGAAATTGAAAGATGACATGTTAGAAGGATGATAAACAACAAGAGATTGTAGAGAAAAAGCAATTAGACTAGATTCGCGAAGCTGCAGAAGTGAATCAGAGCAAAGTAGAGGTCTTGTTGACCAAGTTTGACCATAGTTGACTAAATTTGACTTGAGTTGACTTGATGAAAAGAAGCAAAGATTTGAGAACATGATGCAAAGATGAGGATTTGGCAAGAAAATGACGCCAGAAGGTTGACTGCACAAGCATCCAATCTAGAAGGAATCCAATATTTAAAATGCGATTTTGGGCCACTTAGAGATGTCAGATTTTGATTTCGATCCCGAAAAAGGATGCAGCCAAGATGAGACTGGGACAAAAGATGAGAACCTTTGATGAGCAGATCCAAAAGAAAGCAATCAAGAGAGCAGCAAGAAAGCGCTCCAAATGCAAGCCTAGAATGAAAGATGCAAGTCTAAATGCAGGCCTAGGATGAACAAATGTAATCCTCCGAACTTGGCTGTTGGACTCATCGTATTATCATCATAGAGTTCATTTAAGCACGGGACAATCGCAAGATACCATACAATTCTCACCAACATGAGAATATGAATATGACATAAGTCTTAAATTTGTTGGAATGAGGTGTAAGCATTAAGGCACAAGAAGCTAGAATTACCTGAACACCTATTCCTTTTAATTTAGCAAGTTAACATAAGCATCAAAGCACATTTGCTAGAATGACCTGAATGTCTCTTGCGAACAAACACACCAAACACACAGGAGTTCCTTCTTTTGCCAAAGATTGCTCGCAGTGACCCCTTACGTTCACTTAACAGGACGAGCATTTACAATTTCATCAGTAGCAAAGAGAAGTCACTCAAAAGACAAGGAGAAGAACCAACCTCACCAAAGCATCCATATAAAAGGAGTCAAGGTACGCATGGCCATCCAATACGAGATAGAGGCTCTTACAAATGGACATCCCTCTTAAATGAATTCTTTGGATCGTTGGAACTAAACCAACAAACAGAAAGAAAAAAAAGCAAAGCAAACAAACAAGCACTCAAAGAAAACAAAGCTCAACATGTCTCAAAGGAACACACATTTAGTTTTAGTTTCAGTTTAAGTTCATGTTCAAGCGGATTGAAGTCAATTTGGAAAGATAATGTTCAAAGTCTCAATGAGTTAATGACAGTAGGCAAACGTAGTGAGAATCACTGGTGATTGATAGAAGGGATAAATCCCGAAGAAGAGAGATCGAACGAAAGCTAGGTATCCGCAGGCAGGCATAGTGAGAACCACTGGCGACCAATGCTCAAAAGAGTTTTTGAAAGCGATAGGACAATGCCCCCTAGACCAGGCAGGTGCCCCCAAGTGTGAACCAGTTCCAATCCATGAAGAGTCAAGGAAAACTCAAAGACAAGCGCATGAGCTAGCAAACCAAAGCAGGAAACAAACTAAAGCAGGAAAGCAGGAAAACAAACTAAAGCAGGAAAGGAAGGAAACTAAAGCAGGAAACTAAGAGCCAAGCGACGCTGAGATGAGATGTTACTTTAGGAAAACAAGAGGCGCCTGTTTACCAAGTTTTCACCATCTTGGCAGAGATTCTATTTTTGCTACCATGATGCCTGTTTACCAGGTTTTCATCAATGGCACATTTTTCTCTTTTTCAATTTTTTTTTACTTTTCTCTTTTTTTGCTTTTTTTTGTATTTTCGATCTTTTCATTTTTTTTTTGTATTTTTCATATTTTCTATTTTTTTTTTGTATTATCAAGGCGCCTGTTTACCAGGTTTTCACTAAGATGATCATTTTTTCAGGACATTTTGTAATTTTTAGGATTTTTTGCAATATATCAATTTTTAGGATTTTTTCAAGATCAATAAGTATGTACATGAGCATACTGAGAATGTCAGATGTAGAACTTCTTAGATGAAGAGCGTTGATGGGCTCTTTGAGTTTCTCTCCTTTAGTAGGAATCTCTGAGAACACAGTCATTTGTAGTAGTAGCCAACTAAGAAGTTGCAGAATCAAAACCAGATGTTGTAGCAGTAACAGGAGATCCAACCAGTAGTGTCCAACAGTCAAGAGATCCATAGTCAAGGAAAGATCACTTAAGTGAGACTCACAAATATCCTCATGGACACACCTTAACTCTTTGTCAGATTTCCCACGCTCTAAATGCTTAGGAGGAGTACATTCTGGATTTCTCTTAATCATGTCATTAGTAATAAGGAGATACTGATATGCACTTTGGGACAAGGCAAGATGGAGTGAAGAGGGTAAAGTATGAGAGGCAAGGGCGATGGAATGGAGGGAAGCATGAGAATTTTGGAAGCTCGAATGACAACTTTGATTTTTCCTTTCTTTGGAATCCACATAGCTTTTGAATTTTTTCTTCTTTACTTTGAGGTGCTTTTGATGACAATGCCTATAGAATGGATTTCGAGATCCATTTTTTATTTTATTTTCTAGCTTTTGATTGTCTTCTTCTTTTTGAGGACCTTTGCAGTCTTTTGAACACCTTTGTTTCTTTCCTTTCTTCATAGTCACATGTCGATTAGATGGGACATGGTGACCTTGAGATATAAGTGGATTCTCATTATTTTTATTTTTATGTTGCACATCCAAGTTACTTCCAAAAGACTCAGGAATGATGGATGAAAGAGGCTTATATGACTGGTTTAGGTGGAGAGATGGAGATGGAAGTGGACGAGCCACTTTTTTGGAAGATGAAGGGGGAAGAAAAGTCAATGGGATGGGCTCAAGTGCAAATATATCAGTATCATCCTCATCATTCATGAATGCATCAGGTAGATCAAGAAAGTAATCTTCCATAGAGAATTGTCGATTGTGAGTCATCCTAGAAGAGTCAAATAAGTTTGGAGGAATATTATGTGAGCCTAACCAAGATAACCTATTCCAAGAGTCAGGTCCCCTTTCAGGTGGTAAGAGTGCACGAATAGGAACCATTTCAATTCTGGATCTACCAATATTCCATGAAGCTGTAACAGAATGGGGTCTTACATACCCATGATTTACTGGAGCAGTAGGAGTATAGCTTGGAGTAGATGACCTAGAAGCCATAGGAATGATCTCCACAGGAGGGTGGAAAGGATCATCATCAATAGCTTGATCTGGAGGATCATAACTTTCTCCTCTTTCTGAGTTGTTAAGACTAGCATATAAGTGCATAGCATCAACTAGTATTTCTGTAGTAGCATCTGATATGGAGTCCGATTCAGCTAGAGACATAGTCGGAGGCAGACTTTCTTCATCACTATCATCTGTCAAAGGAAATGTTTCTTCAATAGCAGGATCTTGTTCAGTAGTAGAAGTAGCAGAGTAATTTGGAATAGGCACACCTTGAGGCATACCCAAGAGGAGGGAAGTGTCCAATAATTATTCCCAATCAGTATGTGTGCCATTGGAGTTGGCAATAGTAGGAGTCTGTTCAATAGCAGAAGTGGTGGAACATGTAATACCCCAAAAATGGGCTATAAGTTCATTAACCTCCTATATCATCAAATCATATGAAATCGACATCAAAGTCCTAATCTAAGGCACATCTAAACATCATCAAATCTAATTGATTATCTTAAATTTTGCATCGGAGAATATTCCTAGTAATATTCCTAATTATCTTAATTATCTTTAATTTTATAATTATTTGGCAATAAATCACATTTATCCTAAAATTTGATTAATTGAATATTTTCATATTTAATTAATTAGATTTAATATTTGCCACTTAATTATGTAATTAAATTTAATTCTATCTATTATTAATTGTATTATTTAATTTTGACAATAAATCAAAATTCCTATCTTTAATTGATTAAATTCTTATTTAATTAATTAAAGCATGTTGTCATTATTTAATAATATAATTTTTAATAAAAGTTTGAATAAATAGTTAATTAACCCATAAATTAATTATTTATTTTCAAAAATCAGTTGAGTTGAGGATAAATCACTTTATTTATTTATTTAATTCTTAATTATTATGCATATTCAAAAGAAACAGTTAAACTCCAAATCAGAAAATCAATGCAAGTTATTGACTTTTTGGAACTCAACATCCTTTTGGAGTTCAAAAAGCTGATCTAAACTCTAATTTGAGTTAAAAAGCTGTTTTTGCATGTTTTTGCATGATTTTGAGAATTAACTATCTTTTATGATCAGATAACTCAAAAATCAAGATGAGTTAATTTGAGTGATTTATGGCTTTTATTCATGCACCTCCAAAGCCCTAGATTTCTATAAATTAAGGCTTTAGCTCTTCACAAATCATCTCATATTTTGCACAATCACGCTGGAGAATTGGAATTGAAGAATCAAAGCTCTTGCGAATCGACATTTTTGTGAGATCAATCTTATTTTTGCATTCATATTTCATATCATTTCTAGATTAGCATAGCATATCAGTTTTCAATAGCATAGATTCATATCAAGTTTTTATCATTCTTATTGCATAGAAAATATCAAAAAAATAGATTAATTACATTCAATTCATATCTAGATCAATTGCATTCAAATCCTTCATTTAGGTGTCGTCTAGGTCACTGATCTCGATAATAATCTGAGAACATTAATCTCGCACCTACTAGAAGGCAGTAAATCGCTTGGTTAGATTAGATTTCAATTTTGCATGATTTTGATTATAGCTAACCTCTAATGTTTTACTGAGTGTTGTGTCTACAGATCAGGTATAATTTTCACACACACATTTCTGGCGCCCACCGTGGGGCAACCCACCTTTGCATGCTGGTTTTGATTTTTTTGGGAGCTAAAACCCCAAAGTTTCAAAGATTTAATTTTATCTCCCAAACGGCTTGAAATTTTTGTCTGAAATTTTTTTTGTAGGTTGGTAACATGTCATGGAAGCTACAGTAAAAAATTTAGAATTTTCTAAGATGTTTTGAATTTTTAATAATTTTTTCTTGAAATTTCGGAAAAAATTCATATCTGACGCAAATCAGCATATTTTTTGAAAATTTTTATATTTTCGGAAAGCTCTTTAAATTCTATAGGGGGTCCATTCTTTGTGTTTTAAATTTGGACATGATATCATAGCTCAAATAGTCAATTTACAAAAACTGGTCTGTTTTGATAAAATGGGTCTCTAGAGCACAAATGAAGAGGTTTTTCTAAAATTTTTGCATTTTTGGAAAGCTCTCTATTTTTAAGTAGGGGTCTCTATTTTGAATTTCTATTTTTGTGGCCAAAATCATATCAAAAAAATTAGATCTTGTTGACTAGGTCAAATGCAAAAAAAAAAAAAAAAAAGTTTTGTGATGGGTATGCACTTATTTTTTTTACATGGTTCAATGAATGATATGAGTTGTCATTTGAGTTGATTGCTGGTTATTATTACTGATAATAATTGATTTTTAGAGCTAACCCTATGGTTTTCATAAGTTGAATATATTTTGCATATCTTGTTTGCTTGTTTGCTTGTTGGAGAGTTCGTCACTTGCTTGCATGGAAAAGCTCAACAAAAATTGCTAAAAATCAAGTAAAATCTACTAAGCGCGTTGCAAGGATCCCAGGTATTCTCCTTCATCTAATAATATTTTGATTTGGGACTTAAAATAAATCTCTTATGTGTCAAGCTTGTGTGCATCTTTTCATGCTTTTGATCTATTTCTACACACTTGCATAATTGATACTAGGTTGTGAACCCTTAAGGATTCATTAAGTAGTCTTAGAATACTTGTGATTGATCTTGATTGCTATCTTGGGTTATTGGACTCGCTAATCCGCCGGCCCCTCATTTCCACCCCGTGGTTGCAATCTCAGCGCCATAAAGGGGAGGGGTCAACAGGACAGAAGCGTTAAATGTTCCACTTGGCAACCCTTTTGTGCTTTTAGGAACTCACTTGTTTTCTAAGTTGTGAACTTGTTTTTAGCTTGTGTGAGGTGTTAAGTGTTCCACCTTGTGGACTCATCTCATATTTGCTTTAAGCATTAAGTGTTCCTCTTTCTACTTTTTGAATGCTTTTGGTAGATTTACTTTCGGAACATATATCTATGCTCACATAGTAATTAGGCCCTATGAACACTATTTGTGATTCTTGAGAGATTGGATTCCTAGCGAAATCCTTCTTGACGATAGAATCCTTGTAGGTAGGGAGGATACTTAGTGCGTTTCACATTCAACTTAGTTAGTGAGTCTTCTCTTATTGATCGACACATTCTCTCTCCGGAGAGGTTGATAGATCATGTGGGGTTGATATCACAAGCTTTGGTGAATCAAAATTGGTTAGTGCGTCTTCTCTTATTGATTGATACATTCTCTCCCCGGAGAGGTTGATAGATCACGTGGAGTTGATATCACAGACCTTGGTGGAACAAAACTTTGTCTTAGCGTGTCGGATTAATCTGCTTGCTTTGTTTGGGTTAAAAGTGAAGAGGTGTCAAAACCTTAAATCTGGAGCCAAGTCCCCTTGTGGTATACTATTGTGAGTCATCTTTAGAGAGGGTTAACCGTAGCGGACAATCCCTTCACAGGGAAAACTGCATTGACGGAACCTCAAGCGGTAATAGCCATTTTCGCCATGGTAGTGACAGCCGCTATATAAATGTCCTTGTGGAAGAAATCTCCACGGGTATGGTTCATTGTTGGGTTGTCAGATCTCCCTAGCAGCTCTTGAAGATTAAGTTCTCGGACTGTGTCAAAACCCTGGTGCGCCGGGATTGGAGTTCACCCCTTTGAATCATAAAAGTTGCAGAGTCAAACCATTACTAAAAACCCTAGAGAGGCCAATTTTTCATTCTCAGGTATATGTGTGTTATTGCAAAACTTTTCAGAACATACACAATTAGTACTCTCAGGGATTAGCACAATTTGGTCACTTGATTGTTCATGCGCAAGGTTGCTTTTGCCCTTGTTCATTGTTTTCAGACGTGCTTGGAATCACTTGCTTGCTGTTTTGCGTGCTTGTTTATCTATCTGGCTATTAAAAATGATCAAATCTGGTATAACCTTCAAAATCTGGACAATACAATTTGCAAACAATTCAAATCTGAAAACTCAAAATTTGCAAAATCTAAAGTAAAATCCTTTTCTGGAGTCAAAAATCATTTCAGGAAGTTAGAAAGTCATACGAGTTTTGTCAAGTGTCGTTTCAGTATTGCCCATCTGTCATATGATTGAGAACCCAGTGTCGTGTGAGTCTGCAGGGTGTCGTTTGGAAAAATTTGAGAGAGTTGTCAGAAATTGTCAAATTGCAAGATATCCAATGTTTCCAGCCTAGTTCCAGAATCTGTCAAAAATATCATTATGTCAAGAACAAATCAGTAGCTATTGAGAATCAGTACACATGTCTCAAAGAATCAGTAAACAAGAGGAAGAAGCTCTGATCACCGCTATAATGAAACAGATACATGTTATGCAGGTCCAGCTTGACAAACTTGAGAAAGAAAAGGAACCTCTATACTCTTTTCCATTTGATAAAGACTTGTACATGTCACCATGCCCCCGGAAAAAAATTGAGCAATATGATACCTCTTCCACGGAGAGTGACACATCTAGCTTTGAAGACTATGATGACTATGATGACAGAAAATGTAATGATACCTATGACACCTCTGTTCCTAAGAGTCCTCCTCGTCGTTCATTCCTACTTACTACAAATGGGCCATCACATTGGATAGATCAGGAGAGTGATCCATATGATTCTGATTATCAAAGAGACTTTGATGATTTCTATGCACAATACCCAGATGATCCATCTGTTTCACTTGAGGAAGAGAAAGTTTACCACGCTGATTATAAACATGCATACTATAAGGATCTCTCCTCTAAGAACTCTCAGGCTGAAAATAAAGATTACACTCTCAAGCAAGATCATGTTAATGTTGAACCTTTGTCTTGTGATGGTTCCCTTCCATCCCCTACTTCCTCCAATACCCATACATTTCCTAAAGCTTCCGAGTCTTTCAAATCTTTCACAGAACCTTCATCTGACACAAGCCCTGATACTTTTCATGTGGTTCCCTATAGTTATCCCCCAGGGCTACCTCTTAAAGAAACTCAAGCTAACCTTCACTTGGCTGCAAAGACTTTCAATAATGATAAATCTAAAGAGCCTAAGCCTTCATATTCTATAATCCCTTCTTCAGCTAGTCCTTCACCATCTCTTCCAAAATCATCCATACAATCCCAACATGCTTCCTTGTCCTTAGAAGTGGCTCCATGTCAAGAGGACTCTAAAAATGATGAAAAAAGGAATATAAAGAAAGATCAAGATCAAGAACCCTCCATGTCATCCACTCCTTTTCACGATGTCTCTTATCTGCTTCATGGTTCTTTTGATCCTATACCCCCTTTTTCATGCATTCCACCATGTCTTAAGTCTTCGCCTAAGCAAGATCAAGCTACTACTTACACTGTTGAGCTTATTGACAATCAAAATAACCTTACTACGCTTGCGCTTTCCAAAGATGATACTTCCATTAAGGTTGGTAAAAATGGTGTTCCTTCCAATGTTAAGCCTATTGAAAAACAAGAGAAAAATTATGCGCTTATGCTATCTGAAGATCCTTGTCAAGATCAAAGTCTTTCATCTTCTTGTTCTACCATTCCATGTTCACTTCCGCTTTCTGCTCTTCCTAAGTCTTTGCAAGCTTCGAACGATCCTATCAAAGAAAATGCTCTTATTCAAGATGTCCATGATTCTATTAAAGATCCTAATGCTCACTCTAAAGATGCTGATATCCTTGGTTGTTATATAGATGCTGATGAACTTATTGATTATCCTTTTGTGTCTTCCACTTCCATCCTTGGACCTCTTCCACCACTACTAAGGGCTTCATGCCTTCCTTCCATCTTGGGTCCTTATGTCCCTTCACTTTCCCCTCCTAACTTTCCTAATTCGTCATCCATCTTGGGTCCTTACATACCTCCATCTCCTATCTTTCCTCAAGATCAACATAGATGCATACCCTTGAATCCTTTTCATCCAACCACCCATCTAAACCAGTCATATCCTCCTCCTTCTTCCACAAGTCCCAAGTCCTTTGGAAGTAACTTGAATGTTCAATACAAAAAAAAGAAACAATACAAGAATCCATCAAAAAAAGAAGATCACCATGTCTCCTATAATAGACATGGAGGCATAAAGTCAAAAGAGATATCTAAGAAAAAAATTACAAGACAAGTATGGGTTCCAAAATCCATCATTGAAGATATTATCTCTAAATCATCAAAAGGAAATAAAAAGCCTACGGCTATATGGATTCCAAAATCTCTCTTGAAAGAGTCTGGTGTTGAACAAAAAGTGAAATTGACATTCAAGCTTCCAAAGGCTTCCACTACATCTCCTTCCAAAAATATTCTTCCATTTCATGCACCCAAACCTCAACCTCTTCTATCCATTCACCATATTCCTTCACGTATTCCTTCATTCACATTTCCTCCACCCTCTCGCCACCCTTCAAGGTGTGTGTTTACATTGATCTTGCCTTCCTTTCCACCTACCCTTTCACAATCCTTCCATGCATTATCCTTCTACCTTCTATCATTTTTCCTCATTTGCCTATTCCTCCTATCTTCCAACCTCACTCGCTTTACATAAAACCTTATCCTCCATTTTTCTCTTTCATCTCCCTTTCCCTATCAGCATCTTTGAGCGTGTCATTTTGAATCCTTGGCATATCATGGTTTATCCTTTCAAGGAGCATTATCTAAAAAGCTTGCCTTCTTCCAAAAAAAGAAATGAAAAATAAAATAAAATAAAAAAGTGCCTTGGTGAAAACTTGGAAACAGGCACCTTGGTAGCAAAAGTTAAAAAAAAAAAAATTTCATCCTAAGGTGAAAACCACTCCCTTGTGGCACCTTGGATAAGTACCATGATGAAAACCTGGCAATCAGACATCATGCGTAGTTCTTCTACATATTTCATCCATTCCATCTTCTCTCTTTGATCTTGACAATGTTGATCTATACACGAATATTTGGCTATTTTGTGAGCTATCTTACGGTGATCATGCTTTCATTCCTTCCATGTTTAGCCTTCATATCCATCTTCCTCCATTCATTTTCTCCTGTTGCTATCCTTTTCCCCTTTGGTCTTGATCTAAGAAAGAAAGAGTAAAACACAGTGCTATGAAGCCTCTTGACATGTCTACTCCTTTGGATTGCATCCTTTCCTGCTCTTGCATTATGATTTTGTGCTTATCCTATGCTAGCCTTTCATTGCAAGTCCAAATGCATTTTACATGACAATTTTTCCCTAGCTTGGGTATTCTTGAGGAGTTTCCCCTTGAGGATTTCTTCCCTTCATTTTCCTTCATTCTCTTATCTTTCATCTCTTCCACCAGCTTGCTAATCCCTCTTGTTCTCCACCTTGCTAGACATTGGGACTGCACGATATAATCTTGCTTGGGAGTTTGCAATGGAAAAAGATGCTATCAAGTATACCAAGTATCAGAACAATTATCAAAATCAGTATCAGAATTAATATTAGAACCAGTATCAGAACAATTATCAAAATCAGTATCAGAATCAATATTAGAACTAGTATCAGAACAATTATCAGAATCAGTATCAGAATCATTATCAGAATCCGTATCAGAATCAGTATCAGAACAAGTATCAGAACCAGTATCAGAACAAGTAACAGAACAAGTATTAGAACACCTGTTGGGGCTACACTATTCACTTTAGTTTATGGGTCTAAAGCAGTACTACCTATTGAGGTTGACATCCCATCACTCAGAATCAGAATGCATGGACTTGTCACTAATGAAGACTACAGAGTGTCGAGGTTACAAGAACTTGAACTACTAGATGAGCGCAGACAAGCAGCGTATGATAATCTCAGAGTGTATCAGAAAAGAATGTCTAGAGGCTACAGCCAGAAAGTCAGACATAGAGAATTTCAGGTTGGCAATCTAGTGTTGAGAGAAAATCCTAAAAATCAATCACATCGAGAACACAAGGGGAAGTTCGAACCCAATTGGTTGGGTCCCTTTGTAATCACTGCTACTTTTGGCTCTGGTGCCTATCAACTCTCAACGACTGAAGGAGAACAGCTCCGAGAACCAATCAACGTTCTCCATCTGAAGAAATTCTATGCCTAAGGCATTCAGTGCTTGGTAAATGTCCTGAAAAAAATCTTAAAAATCAGAAAAAGTCCTGAAAAAATGAACATCTTGGTGAAAACCTAGCAATAGGCACCTTGATGATTCACAAAAAAAATAAAAAAATATCAAAAGTACAAAAAAATTGAAAAAATGAAAAAAAAAAAAAAAAGTGCCTTGGTGAAAACCTGGAAACAGGCACCTCGGTAGCAAAAATAGAATCTCTACCAAGATGGTGAAAACTCGGCAAACGGGCACCACTTGTTCCAAAATGCTCCATCTATCAGCACAATCTTGGTCTTTCCCAGCTTTCAGTCTTGCTTTAGTTTGTACATATCTCCCGGTTTGTTCCTGCATTTCCAGTTTTCAATAAGTCGGCCTGTACACCAACCAGCTCAAGCGTTTGCATCCTATCAATGTTCACACTTGGGGGCAATCAATGTCATATCCTATGGTCTCCCATGTATCTTAGACGTGTCATATCCACTCAGAGTCTTTTGAAGCTTCAAGTTGAGTCAGTCAGTCTGTCTCGTCTCCAGAAAGGATTTTGCATCAACAACAATCAAACATCAAAAATCAACTGAAAACAATCTGTGCTTTTTTACATGCTTTTATCTCCTTGTATGCTTACTGATTCGCATTGAGATTTTTTCATATTGTGTCCCTTCGAGCTCTTCGATGATGTCCTTTATAGGATTTAGAGAGTGATGACTGGGGGTATAATCTTTTCTTTGTTTTCTACTTGTATGTGAAAATCTAACAACTTTGGAAATTCTAGATTGAAATGGTGTCCGACTGTAACAGCCTCTATCTCGAATTGGATGGCCATGCGTACCTCGACCATTGATACCCAGAAAAGTCAAGGAAGTTTGATCTAACTATTATCTTTTTGAGTAAGTTCTTTCTCCTACTGTGGAACGCAATCTTGCCTAAGGATGTGAACGATAAAGGGTCACTATGGGTAATTCACATTGGATTTAGAATGATCTCTTGACTGTTTGATGTGGTTTTTAATGCAAGGTGTACTCAGGTCATCACAACATTTATGTTTTGATGCTTGTACAAATTGCTATATCAAAATGGACATGATATTCAGGTCATCCTGGCGTTTGTGCCTTGGTGCTTATATCTAATCCAACATTCCGAAAACAAATCAATATTCATATGTCCATGGTTGTATAACCAGTGGGTGTTGTATTGATTCTTGCACATACAAATCAATATTCATATGTCTATGGTTTCATGGCTAGTGGGCATTGTATTGATTTATCCGGTTACCTAAAAGTTCAATGATGATAACAAATCGACACATGATCAGTGACTAGGTCCTAGGTCTTAGGTTGCATTTCATTTTGCATGTCTCATTGCATGATCTCACAATGATTAAACGAACTCCAATGCTTAAATGATTCTTCAAATCGCATCTTCAAGTCTAACAAGAGCTGAATCTCACACGAAGGTTCCTCCAATGAAATAGCAAGTAGAATCCTTTTTCGGGATCAAAATTCAAATCTGAGATCATTCATATTATTAACTACTTGCATATTCGACCTTCAATCATCACAGAAATCTAGTATTCAACTTAACTGATTATCTTACATCAAACTATCAAAATTTCAACTTGGTCAACTATGGTCAACTCATGGTCAAACCTAGTCAAACTTGGTCTTTTTAGACCTCCAAACGATGCAGAATGTGTTCTCGAACGTATATAACCACTTCTCAAATCAATTAACATGCTTCTAAACCATTTAACGCTGACTTCTCTTGTCAGCTTTCAATTTTAATCCTGAAGGGGGCATGCTATTGCACATCATTCAAAGTCTGTAAATCAAATTCTATCGATCAAGTCTATCAATATATTTCATCAGTGATCAAGACAAACAATCACGTCTAGTTACTGATTCATCAAAAGTCCTCATCGCTCGGGGCAAATCTATCATCACTTGAGGCATATCAGATTCATCGATCCATATCAATCTGGTATTCTCTTAATCTTGTAAACTGTATCAGTTTTTGCAACCATCAGATCATAGTGTTCTTTCCTTGGTTCTTCGGCAACTGAAGGATTCGGATGTGATACTTGCTAGTTCTGCTAAGACAATCGAGTCTAGAACGGGTCACTCATTTCTTATCAATCCTAAGGTTCAGAATCAGGTATTTTGACACTTTTTCACAATCATAGGTTCATTTGCTGCTACAGTGAACATTATCTTTGGTCACACAGGACCTATTATCTCCATATCAATTCAATATCAATCAACTCCTATCTCAATATCTTTCAATCGGTTTCTATCTTGAGATCGGTTTATCTTTTGAATCAGTTTCATATCTTTATCAAACACAGACTATCTTTGAACCACTGCGCTTCGCACAGTAATTCAAAGAGGGGCAAAATGTAATACCCCAAAAATGGGCTATAAGTTCATTAACCTCCTATATCATCAAATCATATGAAATCGACATCAAAGTCCTAATCTAAGGCACATCTAAACATCATCAAATCTAATTGATTATCTTAAATTTTGCATCGGAGAATATTCCTAGTAATATTCCTAATTATCTTAATTATCTTTAATTTTATAATTATTTGGCAATAAATCACATTTATCCTAAAATTTGATTAATTGAATATTTTCATATTTAATTAATTAGATTTAATATTTGCCACTTAATTATGTAATTAAATTTAATTCTATCTATTATTAATTGTATTATTTAATTTTGACAATAAATCAAAATTCCTATCTTTAATTGATTAAATTCTTATTTAATTAATTAAAGCATGTTGTCATTATTTAATAATATAATTTTTAATAAAAGTTTGAATAAATAGTTAATTAACCCATAAATTAATTATTTATTTTCAAAAATCAGTTGAGTTGAGGATAAATCACTTTATTTATTTATTTAATTCTTAATTATTATGCATATTCAAAAGAAACAGTTAAACTCCAAATCAGAAAATCAATGCAAGTTATTGACTTTTTGGAACTCAACATCCTTTTGGAGTTCAAAAAGCTGATCTAAACTCTAATTTGAGTTAAAAAGCTGTTTTTGCATGTTTTTGCATGATTTTGAGAATTAACTATCTTTTATGATCAGATAACTCAAAAATCAAGATGAGTTAATTTGAGTGATTTATGGCTTTTATTCATGCACCTCCAAAGCCCTAGATTTCTATAAATTAAGGCTTTAGCTCTTCACAAATCATCTCATATTTTGCACAATCACGCTGGAGAATTGGAATTGAAGAATCAAAGCTCTTGCGAATCGACATTTTTGTGAGATCAATCTTATTTTTGCATTCATATTTCATATCATTTCTAGATTAGCATAGCATATCAGTTTTCAATAGCATAGATTCATATCAAGTTTTTATCATTCTTATTGCATAGAAAATATCAAAAAAATAGATTAATTACATTCAATTCATATCTAGATCAATTGCATTCAAATCCTTCATTTAGGTGTCGTCTAGGTCACTGATCTCGATAATAATCTGAGAACATTAATCTCGCACCTACTAGAAGGCAGTAAATCGCTTGGTTAGATTAGATTTCAATTTTGCATGATTTTGATTATAGCTAACCTCTAATGTTTTACTGAGTGTTGTGTCTACAGATCAGGTATAATTTTCACACACACAGAACAATCTAGAGTAGGCATACCCCAGGGCATACCCAAGATAAGGGAAGCATCCAGCAGTTGCTCCCAATCAGTATGTGTATCATTGGAATCAGTAGTAGTAGGATTTTGTTCAACAGTAGAAGTGGTAGAACAATCTAAAATAGGCATACCTTGAGGCATACCAAAGATAAGGGAAGCATCCAACAGTTGCTCCCAATCAGTATGTGTGCCATTAGAGGCAGTGACATATTTAGTAGTAGCTGCAGTAGTAGAAATCTGTTCAGTAGAGTGTATAAAATCCTCCTGGTGAGGACCAAGATCATGTTCTTGAAGCACTTGAGAAGGTAGATAAGACTCTTTCTGGTAGTTTGAATCAGAATTTTGAACATTCAAAGATCTTTCATATGTCATATGCTGAATCTGTGTTTCTTCATTATCTGAATCCTTGCATGAGTGAAAGCTGTAGCTAGGTTGGTCAAGCTCATAGCTCTGATAGCCAATACCAAATCTATCTTCAGAGGGTTCTTCATAGGAATGTGGAGATAGAGGGAGAGTTGTCAATGACAAGACGGACTCAATCTGATATTCCCCCATGCCAATATCTTTGATCTTCAAGGTCTTTTCTATTTCTTTTAGCTTAGAATCATAGAACTCAATGGACTCTCTATTGGTAGGAACAAAGCTGTCTGTTGTTTGGGTAAGCATCTTAGCAGAGCAAGTATTTAGGCTAGCACTATTGTCAATGAGGACGTGAGGGATACTCTTGGGGCCTATCATAACTTCAGTGTGCAGGAGAGGATTATGCGAGTGGCTCAGCAAGTGATCGTCTTCCTCAGAGAATGGTAAATAATGAGGCGAGGTCAAATGACCCACCATAGATTGAAACTGGTCGAGATTGAGATCTTTAGGGACATTTTCCTTGGTGAGGGCTTTATCCATAGATAGTTTTGGTCTGGATGTCGAAGGTTCGGGACCTTTGAGAACAATCTTTGCATGAGATCGAGGGATAGCATTCGCACAAGCTAGAGATTTTGTGGAGTTATATGAGGGAGATGCAGGGCCTCGCAAGACAAAGGGAGTTTTGGGTTTAGGAGTATCCTTGCTCCCTGGAGCAATGATCATGTCACAGTGAGAGATCCAAGGTTTGTTTCTAGCAAATCTGGAAGGCGGTTGAGCTTCTATTGTAGCCTTCTCAGTGGCATTGACTGTTTGCATGCTAGAGCTAAGATTAAAGACAGACTTTGAGGGTTTTGGCATGTTAGAGCTGAGATTGAAAACCAACTTTGAAGGTTTTGGCATGTTAGAGCTGAGATTGAAAACCAACTTTGAAGGTTTTGGATCTCCCATCTTGTTGGTAGTATTATGAGAGATCGTGAAAGAGTTGATAGGTTCAAAAGGATCAATAGGTGTAATTTTAGAAAGTGACCCTTCAGAGTCTTGCTGGTCTTCAAACAATGGGTTATAATATTCTTGAAATAGTAAGTCAAACTGTATCTGAAACAATGGATTGTAATACTCTTGGAATGACGAAGAATGTGAGGATTCCTCACGAAGTTCAGATTTTGCAACAGATTCAGGATGACCTATGTCTCGATTACAAGGTTTACTTTGATCTTGATCAGCGTTCTGAATGGGATAAGTCTTGCCACTTCGAGTCGTGACAGTCATAGACGAAGGTGTAACGAGAAAAGATTCGGGATAAAGCTAGACTCTGTCTCAAAGATAATGAAAGGAGATAAATGGCTAGAACAGCCAAGATGCAAGATGGACCTGGTACGAATTGTCAAAAAGAGATGGCTAGAACAGCCGAGATAAGACAATCGCAACACAAGGTACAAGAGGCATAAAGAGATAAGATGAACTAATGAGAGACAATACGAGTCAAAGCAAAGATCGATCGATTCCTAACTCAAGACAACTAGTTTCTGATGGTGAATGACAGGAAAATAGAAAAACAAATCATGGACAAAAAGGCAGATCAGATTTATGTCATTGATCAAGCACATAAGACAGCAATCAAGGAGTTCAAGCAAACAGTCTTCAAGCAATGGGCAAGGGACAAAGCAACCTTGCGCATGAACATGAATAGTGACTTAGTATTTCTACTCCCTAAGGACTCTACTTGTGTATGTTCTTGAGAATGTTTTAGCAGACACTTAAAACACAACAACATCCTAGCAAGTTGTCTACAAGGATATACATGGCTTTTCTAAAAGGAGTCCTCGATATACGCAAGGTACGTGAGGCACAAATCCGTAGATGAGAAGAATTAGAAATCACACAGCCGGGGGGAGACGGTAACCCAAATCTCCTCCTTCACTTCTCAAAGGTATAAAGTTCTTTGAGGCTTAGCCAAGAGTGAAATCTAACTCATTCCCAAGAGAGGTGTCTTTGGATTCACCTCCCGATATTTATACTCCACCGGAACACGGGAGTTAAGGTCGTCCCTTGAGGTGATGAAATCCCCAAGCAGGCCTTCTAAAAATAAAAAATTAAGTAATTCACTATCAAAAGTATTGAAAAGCACTAAAGGTGGTGCATTTAACCCTTCAAGTAAATGTGAGGTGAGTCCACAAAGTGGTGCATTTAACTCCTCACACAAACTCAAAGTGAGTCCACACCCTAGAAAACAAGTGAGTTCCAAAAAGCACAAAAAGGTTGCCAAGTGGAACAATTAACGCTTCTTTCCTATAGACCCCTCCCCTTTAATGTGGCGCTGAGATTGCAACCACAGGGCGGAAATGAGGGGCCAGCGGATTAGCGAGTCCAATAACCCAAGATAGCAATCTAGATCAATCACAAGTAATCTAAGACTGCTAATCAATACTACTCATAAGTGCAAGAGGGTTTGAATCATGGAATATTTAACTTTCCAAGTAAACATGAAGTGAGTCCACAAAGTGGTGCATTTAACTCTTCATGTAAACAAGGAATGAATCCATGCCCTAAATTACTCAATGAGATTTTTTGATATTTGAAACCAGAATTACTTATGGTTTAAACACAAACATTCACTTACATAAACTTGTATGAAAGAAAATCTATGTTCATTCATTTCCCATTAAGAGCATAAAAAAATGTGTTCTATGAAAGTATGTAAACACTCAAGCCAAACACATGAGAGGTTCAATTTTATGCCCAAACCAAGTGTTATAGAAATTTTAAGAACTCACCTTAGGTCCAAAGATCTGCAATCCAGCATTTAGCACACATTCGAAAGTATAGAATCAAGACAAATCAATGACAAACCGTAAGATATGTAACATTGCTGTCTTCAAGACAGTCTTTAAAGATTGATTTATTTGACCCATAAAATCACAATATTAAAATTTCTGGAAGAATAAGTTTTTAGCTAACATCAAGAACTACCATTTCCCAAAGTTACAATGTCTTGTGATTTCATTTGGTTCCTCAACCAATAATGTTTTCAGACTGCAATTGTTCTGTCATAAATCAGATTTAAAATAACAGGCCCTGCCTAGGGAGTCACATATCTTTCTCAAAAAGAATCAAAATGAAACCAAACTAAATTCAAAATAACTATTAATGAATCTAGTTTCCAAATATGTAAGCCATTTATTTTTCCCATTCATAAATCATTTTCTAAGAATAAATCATTGCTTGCAACTCCAATGCAGATTGTTAAAAACCATTTTTCACTCAAATGCCTATAACTTTCACAAATCTGCATAAAAATAACTCAAACCAAAAGGAAATGAAAGCTAAGTCACGTATCTTTCCAATGGATATTATTAGAGATCTTGATTCTACATAATTTGTCCGCACCAGACATTTCAATCTGACTGTATTCAGAGAATCTCAAATCTGCAAATACCCAATTTCACCAAAATGATCATAACTTATTCATTTCTTAATAAAAATCAACCAAACCAAAATCATGAGAAATATTATTCATCATTCTATCCATCCATTACTATATTAAGAGTTTTTCAAGCTGTAAATGGCCGTATAAGGCATGAAACCAACACTAAATCTTAAAAACCAATGAAGAATGAGGCCAGAAATTGATCTTTTCTGCCCCACGGTGGGCGCCAAAATGTATGTGACTGAATGTGACCTCTAAATCAGGCACAAAACAACATGGTCATTATTCACTTGATAGAATTTGGGAGAGAGTATGAAGAACTCAATCCAAATTCCATGGTGAGGCGACCTGTTGCCTCCTATGTGAATGGGGTGTTTGAATACTCTCAAAATGAGAGCCAACAGCCGGGAGACCAATTCAACAATGGAGGATTTGAAAGCAAATATGAAAAAAATGAAACTAAGCTAGGAATGAATGCAATTAATCTAGAAAACTTTGAAAGATATGAAATGCAGATTTTTTAGTTGATTTTGGAATAAAAATGATCTCAATCTAAGAACAAGTAAGAAATTTAATCTAAATGTGAAATGAAATTATACTAATATGAGAAATTAAACTAGATAATGCAATAAAAAAGCTTTGAAAATAATGAGATATGAGACTAAAAAAAGCTATAGTAAGGATGCTCTCAAAAATTGCTCTCTCTAATGAAGAAAAAGAGATCAAATAAAAAGAAGAACCAGAGGAGGAGGAAGAGTTTCTTGATTCGAAACTCCTGACCCTTCATATCCCTTTTGGGACAAATAAGCATGAATTACTTAAAAAAAGAATGGAAAATGCCACACAGGTGGCCTTTCGAATATCTCAAATTATTAATTTAAGAAAAAAGGTGTCCATTCAAATAACAAGCAATTATTAATTCCTTTTTATGGGTAATTAGCTAAAGAGGGTGGTTTGATTTAATTAATTTAAAGCGCATAGGACTTTACAATTAAATTAATGTATCATAGGGGTAATTTAGCCAATTAAGTCAAAGACTTTAGGAATTAATTTAGCATTTGATTATTGCAATTTATGGTCTTTGCAATTGACATCAAGTCAAATTAAGTCAGATATGAGAGAGAAAATTGCCTAGGGAACTAGGACTTTGGTGATGTAAAATCGAGATAATGCACCAAAATTGATGAAATTAAATAGGTGCCAATTTTGGGGTATTACACCCATGACCCCTTCTGACACATTGAATGCTCAAGTGTGTCCAAAGGGGTCGTAGGACCCATTAAGACACACTTGAGCATTCCAGTATGTCCATAGGGGTCATGCAGACTTTCTACGGGTCCTAACGCGTGATAAGGCATACTAGAACCCTTAGGAAGTCCCTATGACCCCTTTTGACACATTTGAACACTCAAATGTGTCCAAAGGGGTTGTAGGACACCTTAAGACACACTTGATGTGTCTAATGTGTCCATAGGGGTCATGCGTACTTCCTAGGTATCCTAACATGTGATAAGGCGTACTAGGACCCCTAGGAAGTCCCCATGACCCCTTTTGACACATTTTAATGCTCAAGTGTGTTCGAAGGGGTTGTAGGACCCCTTAAGACACACTTGAGCATTCCAATGTGTCCATAGGGGTCATTTGGACTTCCTAGGGGTCCTAACGCGTGATAAGGCATACTAGGACCCCTAGGATGTCCCCATGACCCCTTTTGACACATTTGAACACTCAAGTGTGTCTGAAGGGGTCGTAGGACCCCTTAAGACATACTTGAGCATTCCAATGTGTCCATAGGGTTCATTCAGACTTCTTAGGGGTCCTAACATGTGATAAGGCATACTAGGACCCCTAGGAAGTCTCCATGACCCCTTTTGACACATTTGAATGATCAAGTGTGCTCGAAGGGGTTATAGGACCCCTTAAGACACACTTGAGCATTCCCAATGTGTCCATAAGGGGTCATGCGTACTTCCTAGGGGTCCTAACGCATGATAAGGCATACTAGGACCCCTAGGAAGTCTCCATGACCCCTTTGACACATTTGAATTCTCAAGTGTGTCTGAAGGGGTCGTAGGACCCCTTAAGAAGTAGTTGAGCATTCCAATGTGTTCATAGGGGTCATTTGGACTTGCTAGGGGTCCTCACACATGATAAGGCGTACTAGGACCCCTAGGAAGTATGGATCAAATAGCGAAGGTGCATCAAATAGGATCAATATCATAATATATGTAGAAAATACTGTTATAGACAAAAATATTTTCATATTAATAGGAAAGAGTGGGAAGAGCTTCTTGGACCCATGATAGAAGTTATAGCTAAGGAGGAAGAGCTAGGAAGGGGAAAGTGGCAAAGTAAAGAAGTAAGATATGCATGTGAGCCTATGTCACATGATGATGATGAGTACTCACCATCTAGTAGTAGCTCAAGTAGTGATAGAAGCTCTTTAGTGCACATGTACACTGACACAAAAAATTAAGATAGAGAAGTAACAAGTGTTGTGGAATTATCCATAGAGCAATGTGAAATGAAGCCTCAAATTGGTTCATTAGTAGGCAAAGAATTTGGTCATGCACTTCATTCTAGCACCACAAATATTTTTATTAGAAATGCCTATTTGGCAATGGCCTTCCATTTACAGGACTTGGGAAACTAGGTTGCTCATGTTGGGCATTATCCCTCAAATGTAAGTTCATTGCCACCTTTGGCAAGGCAGTCTCACTCCTCATTTTACAACAAAGGGCAGCCATCTATGGTCCAAGGTTTTAATTCAGCTGACAAGTGGAGAGATTCTCAAGGTACTGATCTCTTTCATAGAGAAGTTCTTGATTCATCTGAAGGTACTCATTTAGGTGACCAACACCTTGGAGGTCCACAAATAGATCCATTGATTTCCTAAATTGGTAAAAGGGTAGATGCAATTTTGGAAAGAGTATCCCAATTGAAGAGAAATGGAAATTCCAGTGAGTAGAAAGTTATTATAGATCCAATGGGTGTATCTCCTCCACTGACAAATATAACTGCTTACAGGGAGTTGAGTTTAAATGGAGACTGTCTGTCCCCAAGCATGCCCCA